>CM038792.1:216654465-217315454 GCA_021764765.1 Vicia sativa | reverse complement strand
TTCTTCTTTGTGGCAATCGGCAAGTTCTCCACGGCACTTCACAATCTTCCTTTCATCTTGACGGTAGATCGGATTATCGAAGTCATATTTAGCACTACATAGGCATTATGAGATAGAATTGATTACCGATTGTATCACGTGGGTGTGTGTAAGAACACATAGCCTTTTGAAGGGTGATAAAGTAAAAGAAAGAAACATGATTGAATGCAAAGTCCAATTTATTGAATGAAAATACGCAAACAACAAATAAAAACCCTCATAAGCGAGCCATGATGCCGGGCAAGGCACTAGGCTTTAGAGTTTATTGTTCAAACATAGAAAATCGACAAACAAAACAAGAATAATTACTCGACTAAAGGAGATTGGTATAAGCGTCTTGGTCTTCCAATTGAGTCCGTTGTCGGGAGTTGGGAAGATCAATTCTTGATGTCGAAGTCGTTGTCGTCGTCTTCATAGCATGAATTCCCTCTCATTTGTCACGGGAAGGAAGTTGGCCCGCACGTTCGCTATCATCTTCGACCCTTGATAGTGAAGCCTAAACCAGTCTTGTCAAACTTGAAAGGAAGATCGGGGCTGACCCCAAATAGTACTACCACCCTCTTCAATGTAGTTTGAGCATCTTTCGGGAGGCCATCCTAGAAGGAGCTTGTGTAACCCAGAATGTGAGAGGAGTCAGCAGGCATGACTCGGGAATTGTTTCAAAAGCTTGACGGGGTCTCAAAGAATTCTCCACCTCGAGGTATCGGAACAGCTGTAGATGGTGACCATATATTCTTTACCACATCTGTAACAACCTTCCCTTTCACCGGGTACTTGACACGATGCAAGGAGTAGAGTATGACGCACCCATGTATCCAGGCGTCAGCGGGCAAGGTAAGCTGGACGGATGTCCATCACAAAGAAAGTGAGTCAAAAGTGCAGGAACCGACTTTGAGGCGAATGAGCTCTCAATCTTTGTGCTTTAGAACCATCAGCTCGCACAATGATGTCACTGGTCTCGAAACCGACCCCCGACGTCAGGCGATCAAAAGCGATCTTGGTGGATGTTCGAGCGAGCCGGTATCCACCAAAACATGAGATAATGTAGTACCCTTGCATTCACAGATGTGCAAGGCTTTGTTATATTTCTTTCCGTGAAGTCAATCGACATCGAGAAGCCTGGCGTTGTTGGCTAGCAATCTGAACTTCAAGTGGTCGGTGGTAGTGTCTTGCGGCACAGCATTCTTGAAACTTCAAGGCATAGCATGAGCCTCGGAGCACAAGCGAGCAAAGAAGCATGGAGATCTTGGGCCGAGTCTGTCCCATTGTTCCACAACATTGTAGTCACTCTTCTTGATAATCTTAAATTTCCTCCATTTCTTGTTTGGAGGTGTCTTGACCTTCCTTTGGTATACGGTTGACGAGGATGAGTCAAGTTCTTTCCCACAGGAAATTGGTTGAGTAGATGGAATGCAGGTCGCGGTGTCTTTGGAGGAGAGATTTGGAGAGAATACCCTTCATTACAGTCACCTTACTAGATCCGGTGATGTTGTCAATGTGGGAAAAATTGTAAGATCTTCAATCGGAGGGTGCTTGGCCATGATAGTAAACATCGGATCCATAATCGGTAGCTTTGTGGAGGAATATGGAATGGTCTGGAGAAGTGATAATGAGAGGTGCCACTCTGGCACGGGATGGCGGAGGAAATCCTTATGGTGTTAACATCGGCATAGTCTTGGAAGTCAGTTGCTTTAACATCTTCATAGGAATCTTGTAGCTTCGGGGCGGAATACTTCACCATGTAATCATACTTTCCACTTGGCTGCCCCAGGTATCCCATGAGATGGTTCGGTTTCATTCGCATCTTGATCTTCAATTTAGCCATGCCTTCACACACACACGGTGGTTTCAAAATAGTATCTCACGATTATTCATCATGCCTTTGAACACGTCTTCTCAACCAAGCACAACCATGGTACATGGGGCACTCACGACAATTCTACGGGCATCTGGATTGTCAAAACACAGGTTCTTCTTCTTGCATCAGAGGAATGGTCATCATCTATCTATGTTGAAAACATAAGTATCATCCTGCATTGGAACTCTTGTCATGGTTAGGCATAGGGCGTTGATCACATTCAGTCTGGGGAGGATCAAACTCAATCTGGCTTCATCATATCTTGAATCTTGTTCTTGAAAGCCAAGCGATTATCGATGTACCTGGCTATTGGAGTAAAGCACATAGCATTAGGATTGTATTTCGGAGGAAGTGTTGAGAGGAGGATCCTCAAGGTAATCATACTTTCAACATGTGTTGCAAGGCTTGCGACAATGGCATGTTGATCTTAAATAAAGCTTGTCTTGGTAGCGTTCGTCTAGCGTTGTCGTGAGGTTGTGGATTGGGGATCACAAGCCCCCACCAGATTGACGCGGTCGGTCTTGGCTCGGCTTTTCGACCATACCACATTGGCTTCTTTCTTACCAGAAAGATCTCTGCGGCATTTGACTACATGAATCTTTCCACTCTTGATACCGGCTTGATAGCTCTCTGTGTAAGTATCAGCTCGGTGAATCCGGTGAAGGTTTCCAATCGGATGATTGAAGAATGGTCGACAATGTTCCATGAACATATCGACTGCTCCTGACTCTCAGATGATTCCTTGGGCAGTTGGCTGGTGCATTGGGGTGTCAATTGACATTGTACTCATCACATGCCGTAGAAAGCATCGGTAAATCACTCCATACGGATACGGTCATTCTCAGGCGATAATACCACTCAAGTGAGTTCGGACAAACTCTCTTGAAAATAATGCATCCTGACTTTCTCATCGGATTGTGAGGAGTGATCTTACGAACATAGGACTTCAGTGCGACGGACAAAGCGCCATCATACTTGGCAAAGTAGGAACTTTGAACTTGGGAATCACACAGGGGGCAAGACTCGGATCATCAAAATTCAGCCGGACATCGGTTTTCCACATTGACGGTCTTCAGTTGCTTGTATCATCCATTGATCTTTAGTCATCATCATGATGGTCTTCTCTCTTTCTCGAGCTCATATTGGTTGCCTTCCATCACCCTTGTTACTCCTTCATTCTTGACACTTTGTTAGAGCTCAATCAATTGACCTTTAGGACCACCTTTGTAGCGTCGCCCATGTTGAGTAGACCCACAACCTTCTTCTTCTTGTTGATGAGCTTCTTGGATCTTCTTGGCCTTGGACCAAGCTAGTGAACATCTGTGGCTGAGCATTACGACACGGAGATCTTTGACGGTCTGTTAGAGAGCATTCTTTGCTAAAATAAATAGCAAGAGGATAGAAAACCAATCTCAATGTACATGATGCAATGTTATGCTATGCTATGCAATGTTTATGCGAATCACGATGCAATGTTTTCAAGGACCTCAAGTTTAAATTTGTTAAACAAGCAATGAACAAACAAATATTAGTTCTCTTTTATTCTTTTCTTTTTAAGTACAAAGAGATAGTTCAAAACAATAAAGAAAAACATAATATAAAGCTTCTAGGTCTCCATGGGGCTTCCTCTTGGTGCGAGGTAGGCGTTGATGTTAAGCTCCTCGTGAGTAGCTTGGTCAACTCTAGCACTTTCTTCTCTTGCATATGCTGAGCTTCAAAGTATCCTTTTCTTCTTTTAGTGAATCGGGATCTCTTCAAGTCTGAAATCGGTAGGCATGTCGGGATGGAGAATAGTAGATCGTCAATCTACCTGGGTTCCATAATTCTGGTACAGGTACAGGCGTGAATGGCATCATGAGGTTTGAGCTCGAGCTCTTACCCATTTGAGTGGTCTCCCAGGGTGGATTTTGGTGCCCCAAAGTCTTGGTATCGTCTTCTTTACCATGCCCCAGCGTGTATGAACCTTCGGTAATGCGGAGATCGTGATTGTAGTCGAACACAACATCTTGAAGCATATCATGAGGACCATCTCTTGAGCAAAACCAAACGGCGTAGAGCTAGAGAAGGGTTGTAAGTAATACCTCCCTTATACCAAGAGTGGTACATTAGGAATTCTCCTGGCGCTCGATGAAGATGAAGTCCTTTTGAGAGAAAGACTCGGATATCGAATGAGAGAGTGACATTAATCTTTGAGACCATCTCATCCTTTGTTCGTTCTTCAAAAGCGATGGAGGAAGGTGCGAAATAAACCACGGATAATAGCGGTATACAACACATGAGATTCCTTGTCTTTTAATGTGCAGTGTGGAGAATGTAGGATGTCTCAAGTAAAGTGAAGCCTTTGGATTGCGGGTGAGGAACAACTTGATGGCATTGACATCTATGAATTGATCCGAGTTAGGGAATAGAACCAAACCATAGATTAGCAAGCCACAATGTTTTCAAATGCATGAAACTCATAACTTTGAGGAATTCTCGAGCTTTCTTAATTAGGAACTTAGAAAGTAAACCCTTAACTCACTTCTAGTTTCCCAATTGGCTTCATGTCCGGCGCTTAAGATGTAAAGGCGGATGCAATGTCTTCGTACCGGAACCTTTTCTAAACCGGTGAATGGCATTTGGTCAGAATAGGTATCCCAGTAACTTAGAGAACTCTTCGGTAGGAACCAAGCGATAATCTGGGAATGTAAAGCAATGGTGTTTGGATCAAAGAGCTGGAATAGGACATGCATCATATCTTCTTCAAAACCGGAGATAACCAAATCAAGTAGATAACCATGTCTTTTGATAAGCCGAGCATGGTCGGGAATTTAAAAAACCAATTCTTTGAGTTGAGAAGGTATACCCATGAAGTTGATTCGGATAGTCTTTCTAAAACCACAAAGCGAGCAAAGATAAATCCTAGGTCCTTGAAATAGTTAGAAATGATATGCAATGCGATGATGTCATGATGTCATGTATACACACAAACAAATCACACAATGAGCCTAGGTTTAAGGCTTGCATGAGGTCTAGGTGATTACCCCACCAAAAGTTTGAGTTGGTTCATCCTCCTATAATAGTGCTGGGTTCTAGGAATCTCACATCATTGATCTCGTGGCGCTTATTTCAATCGACTACCAGTGGTCGATCGAAAATGTCCCAAAGTCGATCTCAATGAGCGTAGCATCGGTATCAACCAACCTCGGTCTACACCAAAAGCCATCTCACTACCTTCAATGGCCAAGATGGGTCAATTAAGGTTCTAAAAGTTTAGTTAGGCTTGATGACACCACGAAGCCAAATACTATCCTCAACTTGGGAATGAGGAGTATCGGGACAACCAAAGTGTCACGCTAAGCCATCATGTTGACCGTTAAGTTATCGTCTAGCGGTCATGATGATCTAATGCCACTTACCTAAAAGAAACCGGATCCGGTGTAGGATCCCCAACAATATAATACCCAGCAACCCTTAAAAGTAAAGCAAGCAAGTCAAGCAGAAAGCAATAAAAATGATCTAGAAATCCTTAAGGCAATTCTCTTTAGGGTGTCTCCCAATGATCATGATTACATGTCTGGTGAACCGACTTTTTAGGATTTTGTATCAAATGTGCGGATAGCAAGAGTCGCCACCGACTTTTATTTTTATCCAATTAAGGAAGGTAAAAGTCAGGAAAAAGACCTTCGTTAGATTAAAAGTAAGGAGAATGGTTATGAAAGGGAAGGTATTAGCACCCTTTCCATCCGTAGTTATCTGGGCTCTTAGTTGCTCTTAGATCACTTTTGAAAATGTGCTTTCTGTGTGTTTGAAAAATTTTGAAAAGGCATTTCGCTTTGACTTTGTAATGATTCATGTAGGAATGTATACAAAGTGTTGAAATGTTTCGTTTTGAAAAAGAACTTTGAATGATTCACTTTGGAATGTAAAAAGTGTTTTGAAAGTGAGGTGAAAATATTGATTTAGACAAGCAACTAGGAACTTATTACCCTCAATTTAATCGTTTCGTATTTCTACATTCCTTTAGAATAGCGCTTCCCGTACCATTAGTTGGTAGGTAGCTCCATTCGTTGGATGTAGCGGGACATCGAAGGACATCGGATGGTCATAGAGGCAACTTGGGAAGTATCCTAGCACATTCGAAGGACTATCATCATTTTTTAGTGGCGACAATCGGGTCAAGATCATGTATTCGGAGGCGACATTGGGTCTATGATCTTTGTATCGAAGGGACTATGATGATTTGTTTGGAAGGCAACGGTGCTAGAATACCTCTATTCGAGGACTTGACCATTTGAATCGAAACAACGAGAAAAATTACCTAAAGGGTGCATGTGAAAAAGTGTTGATTTGAATATATATCTTGAAGATTAGTGAGCTATGTTCAATTATTATCTTGCCGCCTATTTACTAGCAATTATAAAGTGCGGAAATTAAATGCGGAATGTAAAGTGCGGAAGGTAAACCTCTACGCTATTACATGGCTTTGGGAATACATAATTAGAAAATCACGGAAAGTAAAAGCCTAATTAAACTATTACATCCCATGAGCAATTACATTATTGAAAAAAAAAGCGATAAAAGAAATAATCGGAAGCGGAATAACTGTGAAAAGATAGAAAATCGAAAAATATGATGAAATCGAACAATAGGAAAATGTTAGTAAAATGAAATTTTAATATGAAAAATTATACATCTTGGAAATAAGATAAATAGCTAAAATAATTTTTTGGGAATTTTGGAGAAGATTTAATAATTAAAATGCAATTTATAGTATTTAAATGCTAAAATAGAATAAAATAAATATGCATGCAAAATTATATTTTTAATTTATTAAATTAAATAAAGATTTTTATGAAAATATGAAAAAAATATTTTGGTATTTTTAAGATGCGAATAAAAATATATGAAAAGATTAAAATATAATGGAAATATTAAAAAAATAAGAAAAAAAATAGAAAATATGAAAAGTTTGAAGTTTGAGAAAAGAAAGTGAAAGCCGGTTAGGAGGTTGATGGAGACCTTGGAAATATCATGAATAGCAGTGCCTTTACCACTAGGCCAAGTGGCTTGGTGTTTAGAAATTGAAAACAATGACACATGGCGATGGCGTCCTGGATATATTGAAAATCAGTCGGTATGCGTGGACCCCAGTCGGTGATGAAAGGAGCGATCAACGCGAGCATTGCGCCAGCCGTCTTGGTCGGTGGTCGGCCCGGTAAGACCCCCAGCTAATTCGTCTTCCGGCGATCGACCGACACTGCAATCTGCGAGTCAATGGGATTAATTACCCCTAAATCGAGTGCATACATCCAATGGTGATCTTAGTTTCCTTTGGTCAGCCTGCAATTAGAATCCCAGAAGCTAACAGTTTGAAAACCTAAGTATGGCAAAGCGTGTTTTCTCACGTGCAAGCTTTGAACGACCACCCGGATCTCTTCCATAGAACCTCATGAACACATTAAAGGCATTAGAATCAAGGAAACCATGAGAATAGTAAAATGCAAAATCAAAATTGGATATGTATGATCATGGATGCATCGATTAAGTGCTTTTTGATCAATACCAATGATGTACTTACTCGTACTTCCCTTGGAACACGTTTGAGTGCTTGAGAGGTGGAAGTGGTGGAAATTGGAACCGATTTTCTCAAGTTTCTTGAAAAATTTTGACAAAGTAAGGGCTTGTTTTAGGTTAGGATTCCGTGTCTGGTTTGTACATATTCTTTGAGTATTTATAGAGCAAGTTTGGATGGCAAGGGTAAGAAAAAGATTGCTTCTTGAATGTGCAAATATTTTCCATTTAAAACAAATCAAATATTTGAAAAATTTGATTTTCCTTCCATGTAAAGGGCTATGCAATTTGGCAATTGGTGTAGGCTTTCTTGGACATTAAGAAAGATATAAATCAACAATTGAAAAATAACTTAATTTTCATATTTTACATAATTTATTTTGAATTAAATGTTATAAAATTCAAATATAAATCACAAAATAGAAAATTACCAATGCCAACATTTATGGGTCAGAATAACATCATGAACAAGTTTGGATCAAAGATTATAGGCCCATTTGGAAAATTTTGCAATTTGACCAAAATGTCCTTTTGTGCAATTGTCCAAAATTGCCCACTTGAATAGTGTATCTTGCTCAATTTTCCACATTTTGAGAGTTCTTGGACTTTTGGAAATCTCTAAGAGTCCTCAAACAATGTCTTTGGTTTCACTTCAATTGGAGTTACCATGCTCAATATATGTTCAAAACAAAAGTTGACTTTTGTTGACTTTGAAAGGACACAGTAATGTTTTGAGCTATACCTCTCAAATGAAGCATTTTGGACATTCTTGTGAGACATGAAGTTGTAGAGATTGAATTTCCTTCAAAACAAGAGGTGTTGGAAAATTTACGAGAAAGTATGAGAAAGTTATGATCGGTCAAAGTTCGATTGACTTTTCACCTAGAAACCCTAATTTAGAAAGTTTGACTTTTGAGGCAAATCTTGAGTTTTTGATGAATCATGATCAACCCTTGATCAAATGATGAATGTAACTAAAAAGGGATGTTGACCAAAAATCAGAGTTTTGGTATATGTTGACCACATTTGACTTTTGACCAATGTTGATTTCAACCATCGAGCAATTATGCGAGGAAATTGGACTTGTGAAGCTTGAAACTTGACATGGAGAATCTTTGAAGCATATGAGGAAGCATGAAAACCATTGGAGGTGTTAGAAATCCATCGGATCGAGGAATGCCAAACCCTAGTTTGGGTTGATTGTATAGGAGAGTGTCCATTTGATCGACTCTTGAGGAATCCTTGAGTATGGATGTATGAAATGTCTTGAGAATCATGAGGGAAAATTTTGGTATGGTATGAACTTAGCAAAGTGCTATTTCGAAACCTTCTGTGGAGAATGCATATGAAGACTTATCTAAGAATCTGAAGATCTAAGATGTAGGTAAGCTATGGAAGTGCAGGATACCTTGGGGAAGCCAAGTGGAAGGTTTGATTACATGGTGAAGTATATTGTTCCTGAAAGCTACAAGATTCCTATTGAAGATGTTAAGGCGACCGGATGGGGAGACGATTTCCCAGAAGACTATGTTGATGTGAACCAATAAGGATCTCTTATCGATCCTACATAGTGTGGCACCTCTCATCATTACTTCTCCCAGACCAGTTCCCTACTCCTCTAACAAAGCTATACCTTGGAACTATGGAGCTGAGGTTTACTATCATGGCGTCAAACAAGACCCTCTGACCATTGAGGACATTATAGTTGAAGCTACCATTCTTGACATTGATAACATCATAGGATCAAGCAAAGTGACGAGCCAGGAAGAGTGTTTTCTCGAGATCTCTCTCCAAAACCTGCTGCGACTCACTTTCGCATTCCATCTATTCAACCAATTCCGGCGAGGGAAAGAACTAGTAACTCATCACCTGCTCAGGACGGAGTACAAAGGAAGTTCTTGAAGATACCTCCAAACAAGAAATGGAGAGATTAGAAGATCATCAAGAAGAGTGACTACAATGTTGTGGAGCAGTTGGAGACGAACAATGAAAATCTCCATGCTTGCTCTATTATTGTGCTCACGAGGGCTCGTACTAAAGCCTTGGTGAAATTTAGAAGAATGCTCACATACACATAGGACACTACTACTTGATTAATTTAAAGTTTGTATTGCTAGCTTTGGCTGCCAACAACGGTCTAGGCTTCTCTAATCTTGATTTAACTCTACTAGGAAGGAAACACAACAAGGCCTTGCGTCTACGTGAATGCAAGGCGTTACATTGTCTCATGTTTTGGTGAATCTTGGTTACTACGAATATCCTGCCGAAAAGTGCTTTTGACGACTTGATGTTGAAAGTTGGTCTTGAAGCCAGTGACATTATTGTGATAACTTTTGATGGTTCTAGCGACGGTGCTTGGAGAGCTCATTACACTGTTAAAGTCGGTTCCCGGACTTTCGACTCCACTTTCTTTGTCATGGACATCCGTCCAACTTACTCTTGCTTTGGGCCTTGGATACATGGGGCGGTATTTTGTTACCTCTTGCATCAATGAAGTACCCGGTGAAGGGAAGGTTATTACAATATCGGTGAAGAGGAATACATGGTGAGTCATCTGCGGTCATTCAGATACCTCGAGATGGAAGGTGAATTCTTGAAACTCATGTCAAGCTTTGAAACAATTCCAAGAGTCATGCAGTGACTCTCCTGGACTCTGAAGTTACAGTTACGCCTAGGATGGCCTCTCGAAAGATGCTCGTTGCAGTTGAAGAAGGAGGTAGTACTATTTGGGGTCAGCTCCCGACCTTCCTTTCAAATCGACAAGGCGGGTTTAGGCTTCACCATCAAGGGTCGGAAGATGATACGCTGCTGAGCGTGTCGGCCAACTTCCGCCTGCATCGGCCCGAATGGAGTCCATGTTATAGAAGGCGACGTGACTCGACACCGGCAAATGGATCTTCCAACTCTCGACGGACTCGGCAATTGGAAGACGAGGCGTCGTACCAATCTCCTTTAGACAGGAGTAATTGCTTTTGTTTTGTTATGCTTTTGTTTTATTGCTTTGAACAATAAACTCTAAAGCCTAATGCCTTACACGGGGCATCATGGCTCGTTTGTGAGGGTTATTGTTCGCGTTAAAAGGTGACGCGCTAGAGGATGCGAGCGTGAGTTCGGATTCACAACATAACGATTAAATCTTTTGATTTGTTTATAAAGATGCATGAGCATCAAGCTTTATTATTTTCAACACAAGAAAGATGATTTAATGATTATGAAAAGGGAAGGCTGAAATACCCTCGATTGATATTGATATGCGTAACGACTAGCGTAAACTAGGCATGCGCATTGGGGAGATTCGAGTAAGGGGATTGTTATATAAAGGAATAGATGGAGCACCCTAAATATATGTAGTTATCTGACTTTATATATGAATATATTTGATATGTTTGTGTGTTTTAATTTGCTATTTCTATGATTGGGAAAGTTTCTCCTCAGGATTTTAAGCGTAGATTAGGTGGGATCTTAGGGTTTATTATTATTGTGCTCGCAAGATCGTGGATCTTACATACATATCCTTAATGGGAATCGAGCATTTGTAGCTCGGATCTTAAAGGGTTCTATGGTTTGTTTGAGTGCGAGGAGAGATAGAAATTTGCTGCCAAGGATGAGACCTTGTGCCTCGTATTCTCAAAGGATGTTGAGAAAGTCGGAGCAATCGTAGTTCCCACTTATGCTAGTGGAAAGCGGAAGGTTAGTAAGAGACGGACAAATGTCATCTTAATGAAAATGTATCTAATCTATTTCATCACATACATTTTGAAAAGTTTGATTGAAATGAAATCTTTCATCGTAAGTATTAGGTGTTTTGCTTGAGTGTACAAGCGTTACCACTTACATGTTTAAGAAAGATGTTTGAAAAGATGATTGAATCTTTTAGCGTAAGCATTAGGTGTTTTGCTTGAGTGTACAAGCGTTACCACTTACAATTAAGAGATGTTTTGTTTGAAAAGAGTTTGAAAAGAAGTTTGAAGAGTTTGAAAAGTTTTGAAAAGTTTTTTGTTGTATGTGATGTGATAGATTAGATACTTCTTCCATAGAGATGATAGATGTCTAAATCTAGGAGAAATTGATTGGATTAAAGGGATGCTTTTAAGAGCCCATGGGTCCTTGTATTGTTAGCCCAGAGGAGGCATTCCGAGGGTCATCGAGGTCATCGAGGGTCCTTGTATGAAGCTCAAGAGGAAGCTATAGGGTATGGCTGGTTTTGGCTAGAAAGGATTTCACCGAGAAATCATCCTTTTTGAATAAGAGCAATTTCAGAAATTTTACTCTATGGGGAATTTTGAAAGTGATTTCATAGGAAACCATCCTTCGGGGTTCTATCTTAGCGCGGGTGATTCTTTGTATTGGAAGCCCAAGAGGAAGGTTAAGAGATTTCCTATCTCTTTCATTGTATGATGCCCAGAAGGCTAAACTCAAAGAAGAGTTCTTTTGAGCGAAGCCCAAGAGGCTAACTCAGCGGTGTTGTCTTATATGAAGCCTAAGCGGAGGCTAACTCTGCGGGGAGAGTTTCTTTGTACAAAGCCCAAGAGAAGGCTAAACTCAAATGGGGATGAGTTATCTTGTATGAAGCCCAAGCGGAGGCTATCCCATGCTGGGGATTGATTGTCTTGTATAAAGCCCAAGCGGAGGCTATACTGTGGGGAACTTATTGATTAGTCTAATTGTTATGTTATAATTTAGACAGTTGTATAAACAAGTGTGTGTGTGTGATATGTATTCACGGGAGTTTATGAAGGAAATATAAACAATGCATGATGTTTATTTGCAAGAGTTTATGAAGGAAATATAAACAAGTATACGTGAAGCGAGCGTTTAAAAGCAGCGCAACTTGATTATTTACAAGTTTGATCGTATGAGGAAATGAGTATGTACGAGCGTGTATTTATGTCTGAGATAAAGATGGATGTACATAGGAGGGTTGGGACTTACACCGTAAGAGGCCGTTGATTTGAAAGTAGTTTCAGGGAATAATGCTCCTTTCAATACCAATGGTATTGGTGTATATGCAGATAAAACAAAAGCGAAGATCGAAGTTTTACGTAAAAAAAAGTATTTTCAAAAAGTACCTGTTATGTACGGATAAAAGTTTGTTTTTGAAAAGAAATTGTTTATGTATGAGAAAAATGTTGATTTGAATATACACAAGTGAAGTGAAAAGCAGACGATCGAAGTTTATACATGATATATAAAAATATCATATTATATACGGATGAAAATTTGTTTGTATCTGAAGAAAGTTTGATATATACAAAGAAATATTATGTACACAAAAGAATGTTATGGGACTTACACGTGAAGGAGGCCCATTGGTTTGAAAGCAGTTTCACAGAGAATAAAGCTCTTTTCAATACCAATGGTATCGGTGTATAAACAAGCGAATGAAAACAAGCGGAAGAAGTTTGTTTATGTTTGAATATTAACAAAGATGTTTTGAATATGTACAAAATTTACATATGTACATAAAGAATTGGGACTTACACCATAAGGAGGCCCATGATCAATCGAGAATTCGAGAGAAGGCGAAATCATTTTCATCGTTTAAATTGGATCGAACATGGTAAAAGATGCAAGTTTGATGAAATGTTTTGAAAAATGATTTGAAAATGTTTTGAAAATGTTAAGTTTATCTATGAGGCGTTTTGAAAAAAAATCGAAAACACGAAAAATTCACCTTTAAAGGAGGTTTGAAAAGTGTTGAGCGTCGTTTTGGCTCGATTAAAATTAATCGGATGAAAGTATTTTGGATTTTTGACATAATCATAAAATATATATATTAAATGACAAGTGTGCAAAAAATCATCTCAAAATGAGAAGTTTTGATTGGTTAAAAAAATTGTGAAAGTTTGTTAAAAAAAACATGAAAATATGACAAGTTTGTAAAAAATGAGTGAAAAGATGGTCTTGCTGGGTTTTGAACCCATGACCTTTGGGTGGGGCACGTAGCAGAAAGAACTAAGAGGCAAGCCAGGAACCAACTGAGCCAAACGCGCTGAGTGTTAGTGGATTAAAAACACGCGTTGATATAACATTGGTTAATTTGAATTTTTAAAAAATGAAGAACACATGAACACGCAGCTTGATGTTCTTCGTTCCATTGATTCCCAGATTTTCAAACTCAAGCTATAATCCTCGTTTATCCATGAAATCAGATGAAATAAACATGAAAGTTGACCGAAATTGAACAAGGAATATGATGGTGATTGTTAATTTTATTTATTTTCAGTTTATCATGTTTTACTTTCTGGAAAAACGAAGAACCCTAGAACCTAAAAATCCAAATTAAATGATGTTTGTTCAATGATTCTTGGATTTTTTTGAGGGTTAATGTTCGTTAGGGGTGCAGAAAGAGATTGGCCAAGAGCTTTTTTCAATTGGTGCACAAAATCATGGAGTTTGAAGTTCAGTCACATACCTGTTGAAGCTAAGATCGATTTCTGTTCTAAAGCACTTCCAGTTGTGATTTCTTGATCTTTAGAGCACCAGCGGCATGTATGGATCGTGTATGAGTGGTCTGCACATCATGAGATAGCTTGGATTGCTCTGACCAAGTCGACCTGCATCAATGAAAAACAGAAACTGGAAATCGATGTAAATCGTGTTACAGGTTGTTACCAATGGTCTGGATCACTCATATGATGTATGGTGATGATGTTCAATGGATTAGAACTCAAGTTGCTCACACCAAACTCAAAATCCGATGGCTATGGCAGTTTTGAAGTTTTGAAAAATTGAAAAGTGGCCGATTTTCTCTTGCTTTTAGTTTGATTTTAAGTTATGAACAAGTTACATGTTGGTATTGAAACATGTTAGACACCAAGATTTACCATGTTTTTAGCTCAAACTAAGAAATGCTATGTTTCTCAACTTTGCACTAATTGCTTGATTTTCAAGAAAGTGAAAGAAAGCATGGATTTTGTGAAGTTTCTTGGTCCCTTTTGGACTTGAAATGGAAGCTATTTATAGGCCAAAAGTCTGAATTATTAGCAAGGAAGTACATGACATTTGGTAACTCAAAGTTAACTTAGAGGCAAGATTGTCATTTGGAAAGTAAAAGGAAGGTTCCTTTTTACCATGTGTGTTATCCAAACTTGATCCAATCTTCAATCATCACTTCTCACTGATGTTTATCAGTTTGATGACTCAATTTGGCAGGGTGGCAAGTGGTTTAAATGAAAAAAACACAAAATGACCTATAATTTTACAAGTTTGTACTTGAAAATTATGGATTTTGGAGCTCTAAATTTCAAATTCAAAAGTGTAGCTAGACTCCATGGATTTGAGAGTTCTTGGACATTTTGGAAAGGTTTTTCCACAAGCTACAACTTTCATATTTTGAGTTTTTTCAAATTCCAATTGGAACTAGGTGAAAAAATGGCTTGAAGTTTGAAAAAAGTAAGAAATTTCAACACTTAGAAAATTTTCTAAGTGTAGAAAATTTTGACTTTTTGTTGACTTTTCCAAATTCTTGATTTTTTTATGATCAAGATGGATCATTTGAAGTATTTTTATGATGGAAAAAGTTTTGTTTTGAAAAATTTGACCAAAAGTCAAAGTTTGACTTTTCTGTGCAGATGAAATTTCATCAGATGTTTCTGAATACGACTGATGAATTCTGTGAACTTCTGTGATGATTTGAATTCAGAAATTAGGTCAAGAGGTTATATCTAAGATGTGATGACCAATCTCTATCCAAAAAAGTTATTTCTTGCTCAAAAAGTCAGAGAATTCTCATGCCCGATCAAAACCCTAATTGGTCGATCCTTGATTGATCTGTGAGAAAATTTGATATCTGATGATCTGAAGTTAATGATTTGATCAAGATAGATCAAATGAGATGAGAAAAACTCAAACCCTAATTGATTGCCTCTTGAATCAGATGAAAATATGATGAAACCCTAATTTTGACACATGAATGCTATACAGATTAATCTTTATGCAATTGTTGGTTATGCAATGATGCAAATGCAAGGTGGTATATTAGGTCAAAATTTGGGGTATAACAATGCCCCTATTTAAGTTTCTTTAACACGAGAGATGAAGATGAATATCTTCGTTTTGATAGGTGTAAAGAGACTTAAATATCGAATCATAAATTTGGACCTAAGATACCAAAAATGCGGATGATGCAAAATGATTACAAAAGTTTACGGAGGAATGACATGGCGAAACAATTTTGTGGATACGTTCTGGGGAAAGAATGATTCACAAAGATATGTGAATATACATTTCACGAAGAGATTACCTACATCATGCCTTGTGACAATGTTCAAGGTAAGTGAAAACGACACTACCAACTATCAGCCTTGTGATAGTTTATGGTAATGGGTTCAGAAGATATTACCAATTATCAGCAGAGTGATAACTATAACAAGGTAAATCTTTTGAAAAATTTGTTGAGTATTCAGCTTTGTGAACATCAACAAATGACGGAAACAGATCTCAAAATGAGTTTAAAGATATTACCAATTATCAGCAAAGTGATAACTATAACAAGGTAAATCTTTGAAAATTTCTGTTGTATATTCAGCTTTATGAATAACAGACAGTGAAAGAAACAGAACTCAAAAATGAGTTTTAAAGATGTTACCAATTATCAGCAAAGTGATAACTATAACAAGGTAAATCTTTGAAAATTCTGCTGTATATTCAGCTTTGTGAATAACAGACAGTGTTCTATCCAGGAATGAACTGGAAAGAAAGAAGTTAATCAAGACATTATTCCGCGTGAGAAATGATCTCAGCTGGGGAATGTGATAGAGATAAGGAAATGTACTTCTCTGCTTGGGGACTTTGCCGGGGAAAAAGGAAGACGTATCCTTTCTGTTTGGAGATATTCTACTGGGGACAGACTTGTACTCGTATGAGTAAGTATGATTTATACCAGTGATTTGAAAGCAAACATTTTTGAGAGATGCAAAAAATGCAATAAATGATGCTATTATGTATGAATGTCATGAATGTTATATGCATGCTAACAATACTTTGACAAAGACACTTAAGGAGGTATTTGGGAAAAGGATCATGTCACAGTTCGAACAAATACTCGGTGAAAATTGCAGCAAATGGTGCAGGCGTTCACTGATGAAGAATTTGAGTTGCAGGCTTTAAACTTTCAGAGAAAAGCATTTTATGGGCAACTTAGTTGGGGATTCTTTTGGAATAAGAATACGTCCTTTGATGATTTACGATGAGGAGAAGATTACATGCGATTGGCGACTCCACTTGAGGATCGAACCATCTTTGGAGAAAACAGTTGAAGTTATTCCGTGTTCATAGTTTCAAAGGAGAATTTTGCTTTTGTTTCAAAATTTTGAAGTAAAAATTCATTTAAAACATTTTAGTTTCAAAAAGAGTTTTTCACAATAAAAAGCGTTATTTTGCAAAACAGAACAAAGTAGGAATTGCAAATAAAAGCACAAGGCTCAAATTTATTGATAGAGCGGTAATCCAAAGGCGTGATTCCATGAACTATTTACAAGAGTTGGAAATGATAATTTATTGGGAAAAGGCTACATTGAAAGCAAATAACGCTACTATCCTAACAACTTTGAATTCTAAGCGTGCTTGTTGCTTTAGAAAAGTTGATTGAAGATCCGTTGATGGAAGATTCTTCATGTGGACAAAATCAGACTAGCTGCGATTACTTTGTCATTTTGTATCCTTGTTTACCTAGATCGCCTTTTAGGTTTCGATCTATCGGGATAATTTACATTTATTGTCTCTAATTTTGCTGGATCGCCTTTTCGGGTTTTCAATCCAAGGCGCTCATTTTGCCTAAGCGCCCTTTGCGGGTTTCGTTCTTTTGTTTTTTAGACAAAGTATTTCTTGCATCAGCATTCACGGGATCGGGAGTTCATCACCGTCCATGGTTGTGAGTCATAGCACATGAAAAGCTTCTCTTGACGATGTATGGGCCTTCGTAATTAGGGTCCATTTGCCCCTAGAATCTGTTTGAAAAGCGAGAATCTTTTTAAGCAGAGTCGCCTTCTCGGAATTCACAGGTGGACCTTTTGTGAAAGCTTTCTTCATTCTTTTTGATAAAGTTGTCCGTGACACAGGCGGTGGCGCTTTTCTTGATCAAGTTCGGTTGGTCGTATCGCTGACACCATTCAGCCTCGAGATAACTTGGTTTCCATGAGAACTCTCATTGCGGAATCTCGACTTCTCGAGAACCTTTGCTTCCATGCCGTATACTAGAGAAAAAGGAGTTGCCCCTGTTGAAGTGCGTACCGAAGTACGATATCCATGCAGAGCAATTGGCAGCATTTCGTGCCAGTCTTTGTAAGTAATGACCATCTTCTGGACAATCTTCTTGATGTTCTTGTTGGCTGCTTCAACGGCGCCATTCATCTTTGGCCGGTAAGGAGATGAGTTGTGATGCTCGATCTTGAATTCCTCACACAGTTCCTTCATCATTTTATTGTTCAAGTTCGATCCATTGTCAGTAATGATCTTACTTGGAATTCCATATCGGCAAATGAGGTTGTTCTTGATGAACCTCACAACCACTTGTCGTGTGACGTTGGCGTAAGACGCTGCTTCAACCCATTTGGTAAAGTAGTCAATGGCCACTAGAATGAAGCGATGTCCGTTGGACGCTTTTGGTTCAATCATTCCAATCATGTCGATGCCCACATGGAGAGCGGCCACGGAGAGGAGAGAGCGTTGAGTAGAGTCGGTGGCACATGGATCTTATCTGCGTAGATCGCACTTGTGACATCTTTTGGCGTGTTTGCGACAATCGGTTCCATCGTTATCAATAGTATCCTGCTCTCAATATTTTCTGGATATTGCATGCCCATTTGAATGGGTTCGAAAGGATCCTTCATGTACTTCATGGATGATCGATATACGCTTCTTGTCTGTCGGCGCATCGGCGAGAACCATGTCGAAGTTTCTTTTATGCAGAACATCTTCATTGAGGAAGAAGTTTCTTGAAAGCCTCCTAGAGTTTTCTTATCCTTGTCACGATGCCCCAGTGGGTACTCTCGTGTTTGAAGGAAACGTTTGATGTCGTGAAACCACGGTTTATCGTCGAAGACTACTTCAGTTGTAAAGACATATGCAGGTCTTTCAAGGCGTCTGATGCGGATCTTAGGCATATCATTCCAATCGTTGACTTTGAACATGGAAGATAGAGTAGCCAAGGCGTCTGCCATCCGGTTTTGATCTCGAGGGATATGATGTAGTTCAACTTTGTTGAAGAAAGTCAACAATCGTCTTGCATAATCTCTGTAAGGAATTAGACCAAGATGATGAGTTTCATACTTGTCTTTGATTTGATTGATCACAAGGGATGAATCTCCATATATGTCGAGGACCTTGATTCTCAAGTCGATGGCTTCTTCGATACCCATGATGCAAGCTTCGTATTCTGCTATGTTGTTGGTGCAATCAAATAGCAATCTGGCGGAAAACGGGATATGAGAACCCTCGGGAGTAATGATGACTGCCCCAATTCCATTGCCAAAGATGTTAACTGCTCCATCAAAGACTAAACCCCATCTGGATTCTGGATCTGGTCCTTCTCCGAGTAGCGGTTCGTCGCAATCTTTCATCTTCAAGTACATAACATCCTCGTCTGGAAAATCAAACTTGAGAGATTGGTATTCGTTGAGCGGTGATAAGCCAAGTGATCGTGAGAATGCTTCCTTTGACCGCTTTTGGTAGCGTC
Source organism: Vicia sativa (assembly GCA_021764765.1). NCBI lineage: Eukaryota > Viridiplantae > Streptophyta > Magnoliopsida > Fabales > Fabaceae > Vicia > Vicia sativa. The sequence goes on along the minus strand of CM038792.1, from coordinate 217,296,327 downwards.
TTGGATGTCATATTCGAGATAGCAACATTTGCCATCGGCGATTCTCGGTTAGGCGAGGCTTTTCAAAGACATACTTGATCGGATCCATTTGGAGATTAACCAAGTTGTGTGATTGATCATGTATTGGCGAAGGCGTTTTGAAGCCCATACAAAGCACACATGTTTTCTCGAGCATGGATAACGAGTTTCACGATCGTGAACTTCTTACTCGGTAGTAGATGGCATGCTCCCTCTTCGATCTCATCTTGTTGTCCAGTACCACCATGGATTCTTCTAATGCGGTAAGGTATATGATCAATGGTCTTCCTTCCTTTGGAGGGATCGGTGTTGGTGGTTCGGCGGTATTCCTTGATCTTGTCGAATGCTTTTTGGCAATCGGCCGTCCACAATCTTTTGATCTTCTGAAGAAGCTTGAATATCGGCACGGTGCGATCATCGAGAGATAAATTTGGAGATGTAATTCGATCGTCAGAAATCCTCTTACTTGCTTTTCCGTGCGTGGCGAAGGCATTTCTGAATAGCCTTGACTTTGTCGGGCCAACCTCAATTCCTTTGACGATGAAACCTAGGAGTTTTCGACCTTACCCCAAAGGTGCATTTGTTAGGATTGGTGAGAAATTTCCTTAGTCGTTGAAACAACTTTAAGAGATAGTCTATATGTTCCTTTTCGATTGTCGGACTTTGCTATCATATAGTCTCGTAGACCTCGATCTCTTTGTGCATCATGTCATGAAGAGGTAGTCATTGCCTTAGTAAGTTGCGCTTTGCATTCTTTAATCAAATGGCATTACTTTGTAGCAAAAGTGCCCCATGGCGTGATGAAGATGTCTTCTCCATGTCTTCGGGAGCCATTACGATCGATTATAACCGGAGAAACCATCCATGAAGGAAAAGGCGTTGAATTTAGCGATACTATCCACCGGCGTATCGATGTCGCGGTGTGGAAATCATCTTCGGACTTGCTTTGTTCAAGTCCGGTCAACACACATTCGACCTTTCCATCTTTCTTGAGGCGAGTACTATGTTGGCTAGCCATTGAGGATATTCAGAAGTGACGAGGAAACCGGCGTCAAGCTGTTTTTGAACTTCCTTTTTGATTTTGTCAGCCATCTCAGGGTGAACTCTCCTCAGTTTCTGCTTAACTGGCGGACACTCTGGTTTTAACGGCAAGTGATGCTCCACAATGCTGGTATCCAAACCCGGCATGTCCTGATAGGACCAAGCAAACACATCAACATATTCTTTGAGAAGACTTATCAGTTTGCTTTTGACACTGCCGTTGAGTGAAGCTCCGATATTTACTTCTTTTCTATCTTCCTCAGAACCCAAGTTGATTGCTTCCAAAGGTTCTTTGTGAGGCTGAATGATCCTTTCCTCGTGCTTTAGCAGTCTAGAAATTTCAAATGGGATCTCTTCTTCAACTTCCTCCTCGGCAACATCATTGGGGATTTTAAAGTTGGTAGAGAGCGTAGAGTTATTGCTTTCAATGGATTTGTCCATTTGTTTAATCTGCATATTTTGATTTATGTCTGATTAATTAACTCATTTTTTCCTTTGAAAAAGTTAATGTGAAAGTGTATACAGATTATTATTTTTTTGATTTTGATTTTTTTTTTGTTTTTTAGGATTATCATTTCCAGAAAAGGGTAAAAATGAAAATAAACACAGAATGTGGAATCAAAACAACGCGTTTCATTTATGATTCACAATATGAACAGGGCCCTAAAATACAAACTCATTCGTCTTGGGCAAGACAAAGAGAAATTTATTTAAAAGCTAAAACCCTATAAAACATCTCTTCACTCTGGGCTAAGTGAGAGTTCAAAACAAAAGCGAAAATAAACTACTTAGAGCTATGAACATTGGTCTTGACTTCAACGGGTTTCCAGTAGTGACGAACTCCTTGGAAGTCGAGGTACTCGGGTAATTTTCCTTTTGGTTTAACCCTTGAGTAGACTTTGGTTCTTGGTGAGCAGGCTTTGAAGACTACGGACGCGGCCCTTGCCTTTTGTCTTCTTGAAGCAATCTTCTTGATTAACGGATCGGGAAGTATGAGATGTAGCATATGTACTTCTGTTGCTCTTTGTGTTGAATTAAGGGATGTACCTTCCGGTCTTAGAGTGAAGAGACTCGTTGTCGGCGACACTTTCCGCATCGTATCCTGAGTCGTACTCTTGATCTTCGTTGATCATGTTGATGTAATGATAACCAGGATCTGGCTTGGTGAATTCCAGAGGTGTTGAGCGAGATCTTCATTTGGGATCTCGATCATTGATTAAGAGAAGGCAGTATACCTCTTCGTTTGACTAGGGTATTCAAAGTCATCACCCCATCCTGTTGGTTGGATATCTTGATCCGGATCTTGAGCTTTACGCGCGATGTATTTCACCATGTAGTCGTTACGCTTGGTTCTCCCAGGTATCCCATATTTAGCGAGGATGGTGGATTTTTATGTTGCTGCAAAGACATGCCTTGGAATTGATCAGTTGGCGTATATGATCCCTCTTGAGACACGTACTCAGGGCTGTTTAAATAAGTGCTCCACTCTTCGGAGGGATTGTCTTCATCATCCTCAATGGTGACAACGTTAACCTCTTGCGGAACAGGGTTTAAGAAACCCCCACTACTGAAAACTTCTTTGATTGGACGAAGTGTTTCATCCTTTTGCTTGTCTTTGGAGAAGATAGGTGTGAACCCAAGTCCGGCTTTTGTTTCGTTGATGACAGGTTTGATTACTTGTCCCCAACCTTCAGCATTTCCATTTTTCACTATCTGTGCCGCTTCTTTATACGAAGAGATAGATGATCTGTTTTTGTTGGTAGATTCATCTTCTAATGGACTTTCTGGGAGATGTGTCCCTTCAATGTCATTTGCTGTGATGAAAGAGAAACTGGACAAATGGCTTACAAGCAAAGCTTGTTCACCGCTGATAGTTACCAATTTTCCGTCTACTGTGAATTTTAATTTCTGGTGGAGAGTAGAAGTTACTGCCCCTGCCTCATGGATCCAAGGTCTTCCTAGTAGACAAGCTAAGCGGTAGTACGTCCATGACTTGGAAAGTAATTTGGAAAGTGTGTGGGCCAATTGTCATCGGGAGATCAACTTCCCCAATAACTGACTTTCTTGATCCATCGAAAGCTCTTACTATTATATCGTTGAACTTCATTGGCGTCCCTTTGTAAGCTAAACGAGCGAGCGTCGTCTTCGGCATTACGTTCAAAGATGAACCTGTATCTACCAATACATTGGACAGGGAATCTGATTGGCAAATCATCGAGATGTGCAAGGCCAAGTTGTGATCTTTCCCTTCTTCCGGAAGTTCTTCGTCACTAAAACTCAGATTATTGCAGGCTGTTATGTTGGAGACGATGCCTCCAAACTGGTCTGTAGTTACATCATGATCCACATAAGCCTGGTCTAGTACTTTCATCAAAGCTTCGCGATGAGCTTCGGAGTTGAGGAGCAAAGATAGTATTGAAATTTTTGAAGGAGTCTGCATCAGTTGACCTACGACTCGATATTCGCTCTTCTTGATCAATTTCAGTATCTCTTCAAAGTCTGAGTTGATGTTGGCTCCATCAGTAGAACCAACGTTTGTGCTTGGGTTAACAATGGGAATCGTTGCAGGATTCACAGAAGATGTGTTAACTGGGTTTTGTCTAATAACAGGAGCTGCAGGCGGTCTTGGTGGCAGAGGAGCGTGTACTCGTCCACTTCGCGTTACTCGTCCGATTTCTGTTATATTGACATTAGCTGGAAGTGTAGGCATGGGTTCCTCTTTCCCATTCTCCACCATGGTTGCATTGTATTGGTAAGGAATTGCTTTGGTAGAACTGTATTGAACAGGACCAGGTGGGAAAATCACCAAAGGAGATGTTGGAATGCTAGAACCACTATACGCGATCTCCACATGCTCGGGTATGTTGAAACAAGGGATGATAACATTTACTTCGGGGTTTTCCGAGTTGATATCTGAGACTAAAAGCTCATGCGGAAAATGCCCTACTGTATTTACGTCATGATCATCTCTGTTTCTGTAAATTTGCAAATCACCGAGATCTAACAAATACTGAATGTCTGTTTTTATGGTAGGACATCCTCGAATATCTCGGGAGCAGATAAGGCAGGCTGCATAATCATGCTTCTTGAAGGTGCTCATCTTTCTGTATGTGTCATGGAGACGCACCAAATTTCCCTTGATCAGGTTTACGTCCGTTACAAGATACTTGTCGGTATTTCGATATTAAACTTCTTGAATGTCCTGTGTTGGAAGCGGATTGGCTTGCGTTTGGGCTTGTATTCTTGAAGGAAAGAAGATTAGTCCTCACTAATCTTTGTATGCCTTTAATGCTATACAATGTTCAAGGTCATGGCCTAGTGCCCTTGGTGAAAAGGGCAAGATATTATACATTTTGTACCACCATGGTAATTTTTAGGCTGAGGTGGTAACCTTATGCATGTCAGATTCTTTTCTATCAAGGCGGGGTAAAGTTACGTGTGCGTCATTGGAATGGGGAATTGATGAGTGACCGGGCGTCTGATTTTGGTTATTAAGCTGAACTGTGGCGGTATTGAGTTTGTTGATTTTGTTGAAGTGCGGAGCAATTCACGTGTTCGGTTGTGTTGTGGCGGGTGCTATGGCAGCTACCTGTCGTTGTTTGATGACATTATTACGTGGTTTCCCTCGGGATACCATTCCTACGTCATGTTCCTTTTTCCTTGGAAAGCCAGTTCCAACTTTTCTAGTTCCACTAGAAGATCCTACTTCCTTGGTCAGGCGTCCGGTTCGAATCCCCTCTTCTAACCGCATTCCCATGCTTACCATTTCAGTGAAATTTCCAGGAGCACTAGCGATCATTCGCTCGTAGTAGAATGAGCCTAGAGTATTTAAGTATACCTTAGTCATCTCCTTTTCTTCCATTGGTGGGTTAACTTGGGCAGCAACTTCCCTCCATCGTTGCGCATATTCCTTAAATGTCTCTCTTTCCTTTTGAGACATGGAGCGGAGTTGGTCTCTATCAGGAGCCATATCCAAATTAAACTTGTATTGCTGGACAAAGGCTTCACCTAAATCATTGAATGTCTGGATATTCGTGCTGTCTAAACCTATGTACCACTTCAGTGCGGCACCCGGTGAGACTGTCCTGGAAGTAATGAATCAACAACTGGTGATCTTCGTTATACGTAGACATCTTCCTGGCATACATTGTGAGATGACTTTGTGGACAGGAATTCCCTTTGTACTTTTCAAAGTCAGGGACTTTGAATTTTGCAGGTATTCTTACGCGAGGAACTAGGCAAAGATCCTGGGCGTTTTTCCCAAACAATTCTTTCCCTCGAATCGTTTTATCTCTAGTTGCATTTTGTGGAGCTGTTCCTGGAGATTCTCCATTGAACCACGGGAATTCGTGTTATTGTTAGGAGTATGGTGAACTTCTTCGTCCATGGTAGCGTGCACTACTGAAGCTGAGTTTGTCATAATGGGTTGAGAAACCGGCATTGTTACTTGCGGAAGAGTTATTCCATGTTGCGGAGCAGAGTTTTGCTGCAAAGTAGGTATTTCAAGCGAGGTTGTTTGAGAAGTCGGTTGGCGAATTCCAATGCCAAAGTTGAAAGGCATGCCCCATGGATAGCCTTCTGGCATACTGAAGAGCGAGCTACTAGCTGCGACAGTTGAAACTGGAGTAGTAGTGTCATCTGAAATTGTTGGTTGATTTTGACTGCTCGATGCTGCTTGTTGACTTTGCGCTGTGGCCAATGAGTTGACCAAATATGTGAGTCTCTCCACTTCTTCTTGTAGTGTAGTGACGGTACTACGAAGTTCAACATTATCTTGTTCAAATCCTTCCATTACTTTCCTTCTTTTTGATCTAGTATCGTACGTTCGAGTCGGCTGTGGACGCAGTCGAGAAACTCTAAGACGCGACAGTTTGACGATCTGTTAAACTGCTCAAGTTGTCCAAGCTATTCAAACTGTTCAAGCTGAAAAAGCTGAAAAAGCTGAAATTGGAAAAAATGAGAATCTAGACAATAGACTTAAATGCAAAGTATGATGCATGAATATGATTGTAAAGAAAAATTTCCAAAGAATTCATGCTAAAAGAGATATTTCTTGGCAAATATTGAGATGGAAAACACGAATTTTATTGATTATTGAAAGAAGATTACAACAATTGTTTTTTGTTGGAGCATTGCTCACACAAATGATACAATAAAATAAATGATAAAAAAAATTACAAACTAAACTAATTAAACGTCTTCGTCGGATGAAGATCCAAAGGCTTGCTGCAACTTTAACTTCAGGATTTCCTTTCCATAGCGAGCTTTCAGTTCAGCTTTCTCGGCTTTTAGCTTGCTGATGACTCTCTTCCATTCGTTGGGAGCGGGATCGCTGGTTGTCATTTCCTCAAGCTTTCTTTTCTTTTCCTTGACGTATTTCTGAATTGCGTCATCCTTCTGGCGAATCTTCTCATCTTTCTCCATGAGCCATTCATCTTGGAAGTAAAGCGTCTTTTCATGATTTTTGACTTGCTTCTTGAGCTTCTCATTCTCAAGGTTAGCCTTAAGGAATTTGTTTTCCAAAGCCTCTTTCTAAAACCTCATTTTGGTCAAGGCTTCTTGGTATTCTCCCACAGCTTCTACGGGAAAATTTGTTGATTTGGGAGCGATTGAGAACATGGGATCCTCATAAGCGTAAGGCATTCGAAATTCCTTCGCTCTTTTCTTTACCCAAGAAGTGTAGGTTTCCATGGCTACACAATTCTTTGCTTTCCCTTTTTCTTTCCTTCGGATGTGATGCCAAGCTCTGATCATTCTAGCCTTCAATCCATTGGAATCTTCTCCTTCGTGATAGAAGTAGCTTTCCACTGTAAATCCAAAAGGTTTACTAGAGTTTGAGTATCCGAGCTGACGTCTCGCTAGAAATGGGTTGTAGTTGATTCCTCCTTTCGTACGAGAGAATGCGTTGGCAAATTCTCCTGACTCTCAATGATTTCCATCTCATTGTCTGCTAGGGTATACCAATGGATATCGTCGTTTGTGAGAGACATGAGTCTTCGAGACCAATGCCACTCGTCTTTGTTTTCGCGGAAGATAGGAGATTTAGGCAGATGTGAGACAATCCATTTGAAAAACAGAGATACACAACACATGATAGTTCCGTCTCCTTGACGATTCCTATGATGAATAGAGACGTACATATCACCAAGCGGTGGGAGCAGGTTTCCAATCGAAAGATCCTTATGGCGTTGATATCAACGAAATTTGGAACGTTGGGAAACAACACCAATCCATAGAGGAGTAAAGCTAAAATAGCTTCAAAGGCTACCATACTACCAGCTTCAGAGAATTTGAGAGCCTTCTCCATTAGGAACTTTGAAGTTAGTCCTAAGAGTTTTCCTTTGGTAGTTAGGTTTTTGTCTATCTCAGATTTCTTTATGTGAGTCATCGTTGCAATGACTGGTGACTTAGGAATGGCTTCCAAACCATTGAAAGGCACTTTGTCTGATACTGAGATACCTAGGATATGCGCATACTCTTCCAAAGTAGGCATCAACTGATAATCAGGGAAAGTGAAACAGCGATAGACTGGATCGCAAAACTGAACGAAAGTTTTGAGAAGTCCTTCATCAACGTTAGCGTTCAGAAGAGTTAAAAGAGTTCCATAGCGTTTTCTGAAATCCGAGGGATCTTCTACCAAGGATGCTAACTCTTTCAACTTCCCTACGTCAGGAATTCTAAAACTATATCGCTTGGTGAATCTTCCTCTGACGTCCATCACTCTAACCTAAAATATTTTGCAAAGAAAAATCTCTAAATTCTTTGGAAATGGGAAGAGAAATGAAGTTTTTTTTTTATGAATGAATGAATGCATGAATGCGGAAAACATGGTTAGTAGTTATACACACGGTCAAGCGTTCGAAGTCACGAGCATGAAGCCAACGATAAGAATCAACGTGGTTAAGTTCTAAGGGCTTATTCACGTGAAGCGGGTTCTACGATATCTGGGCTCAACACTCCTCTTTGAAATATTATCGGTTGTGGATTACTCGTGAGTCCAATAATATTTTCAAGAGAAACTACTTTGATCGTAGTCTCGCATGACAATTACTCTAGGCTTACACCGAATAATCTGCACTACATCCTAATGGCGGGATGGGTTATGTGTTCTCTGATCCACTCGACTTCTTAAGTTTCCCAAAATACAGGCTTTCGCAATTACTTGCTAAACACAATACCCTCAAGATAACCTCCAACTGGAAATATTAACTTCGAAAGCATTGAACTGCTCACGTATTAATATTTCCACCTAGATCTTAAAAATGTTTCTTAAATCCGGGTTAGGATTTCTTTCCATCAGATGAAATCGTGAAACACACAATAAAGAAAAACAGATATATGCAAAATATGAAAAGCTTATCCCTTTCTTTTCTTTTGAAAACAAAAAGCTTGGTCTCGGGGAGTAGCGTTTTCTTTTTGAAAATCAAAGTTTCGTGTTCAAATCCCAAGTCGCCATTTTTCTGTTTGCGTTAAAGGTGGCGCTAGAGGATGCGAACGTGAGTTGATTCTCGCGCATAACGATTTAAATCTTTTGATTTGTTTATAAAGATGTCGCGAGCATCGAGCTTTATTATTTTCAACACAAGAAAGATGATTTAATGATTATGAAAAAGGGGAAAGCTGAAATACCCTCAATTGATATTGATATGCGTAACGACTAGCGTAAACTAGACGCAACGCATTGGGGAGATTCTGAGTAAGGGGGATTGTTATATAAAGGGAATAGATGGAGCACCCTAAATATATGTAGTTATCTGACTTTATATATGAATATATTTGATATGTTTGTGTGTTTTAATTTGCTATTTCTATGATTGGGAAAGTTTCTCCTCTGGGATTTTAAGAAACGTAGATTAGGTGGGATCTTAGGGTTTATTATTATTGTGCTCGCAAAGATCTGTGGATCTTCTGCATACATATCCCTTAATGGGAATCAGAGCATTTGTAGCTCGGATCTTAAAGGGTTCTATGGTTTGTTTGGTCTGAGAGAGATAGAAATTTGCTCGCCAAGGATGAGACCTTGTGCCTACGTATTCTCAAAAGGATGTTGAGAAAGTCAGAGCAATCGTAGTTCCCACTTATGCTAGTGGAAGCAACGGAAGGTTAGTAAGAGACAGACAAATGTCATCTTAATGAAAAATGTATCTAATCTATTTCATCACATACATTTTGAAAAGTTTGATTGAAATGAAATCTTTCATCGTAAGTATTAGGTGTTTTGCTTGAGTGTACAAGCGTTACCACTTACATGTTTAAGAAAGATGTTTGAAAAAGATGATTGAATCTTTTAACTGTAAGCATTAGGTGTTTTGCTTGAGTGTACAAGCGTTACCACTTACAATTAAGAGATGTTTTTGTTTGAAAAGAGTTTGAAAAGAAGTTTGAAGAGTTTGAAAAGTTTTTGAAAAGTTTTTGACTGTATGTGATGTGATAGATTAGATACTTCTTCCATAGAGATGATAGATGTCTAAATCTCGAGGAGAAATTGATTGGATTAAAGGGATGTTTTTAAGAAGCCCATGGGTCCTTGTATTGTTAGCCCAAGAGGAGGCATTCCGAGGGTCATCGAGGGTCATCGAGGGTCCTTGTATGAAGCTCAAGAGGAAGCTATAGGGTATGGTTGGTTTTGGCTAGAAAGGATTTCAAGAAATCATCCTTTTCGAATAAGAGCAATTTCACCGAGAAATTTTACTCTAGAATTTTGAAAGTGATTTCACCGGAAACCATCCTTCGTGGTTCTATCTTAGCTGGTGATTCTTTGTATTGGAAGCCCAAGAGAAGCTGTTAAGAGATTTCCTATCTCTTTCATTGTATGATGCCCAAGAGAAGGCTAAACTCAAGAAGAGTTCTTTTGAGCAAGAGGAGGCTAACTCAGGAGTGTTGTCTTATATGAAGCCTAGCGGAGGCTAACTCTAGGAGAGTTTCTTTGTACAAAGCCCAAGAGAAGGCTAAACTCAAATGGGGATGAGTTATCTTGTATGAAGCCCAAGAGGCTATCCCATCGGGATTGATTGTCTTGTATAAAGCCCAAGCGGAGGCTATCTTGTGGGAACTTATTGATTAGTCTAATTGTTATGTTATAATTTAGACAGTTGTATAAACAAGTGTGTGTGTGATATGTATTCACAGGAGTTTATGAAGGAAATATAAACAATGCATGATGTTTATTTGCAAGAGTTTATGAAGGAAATATAAACAAGTGTACGTGAAACGACGTTTAAAAGCAGCGCAACTTGATTATTTACAAGTTTGATCGTATGCGAGAAATGAGTATGTACACGAACGTGTATTTATGTACGATAAAGATGGATGTACATAGGAGGTTGGGACTTACACAGAGAGGCCCATTGATTTGAAAGTAGTTTCACCGGGAATAATGCTCCTTTCAATACCAATGGTATTCAGTGTATATGTACAGATAAAACAAAAACGAAAGATCGAAGTTTTTCTGTAAAAAAAAAAGTATTTTCAAAAAAGTACATGTGTTATGTACAGATAAAAGTTTGTTTTTGAAAAGAAATTGTTTATGTATGAGAAAAATGTTGATTTGAATATACACAAGTGAAGTGAAAACAGACGATCGAAGTTTGTTTGTACTTGAGTATAAAAAGTATCTGTATTATGTACAGATGAAAATTTGTTTGTATCTGAAGAAAGTTTGATATATACAAAGAAATATTATGTACACAAAAGAATGTTATGGGACTTACACCGTGAAGGAGGCCCATTGGTTTGAAAGCAGTTTCACAGAGAATAAAGCTCCTTTCAATACCAATGGTATCGGTGTATAAACAAACGAATGAAAACAAACGGAAGAAGTTTGTTTATGTTTGAATATTAACAAAGATGTTTTGAATATGTACAAGGAAATTTACATATGTACATAAAAGAATTGGGACTTACACCATAAGGGAGGCCCATGATCGATCGAGAAATTCGAGAGAAGACGAAATCATTTTCATCGTTTAAATTGGATCGAACATGGTAAAAAGATGCAAGTTTGATGAAATGTTTTGAAAAATGATTTGAAAATGTTTTGAAAATGTTAAGTTTATCTATGAGAAGTTTTGAAAAAAATCGGAAGTCGAAAACACGAAAAATTCACCTTTAAAAGGAGGTTTGAAAAGTGTTCAGAACGTCGTTTTCGGCTCGATTAAAAATTAATCAGATGAAAGTATTTTTGGATTTTTTTGACATAATCATAAAATATATATATATTAAATTACAAGTGTGCAAAAAATCATCTCAAAATGAGAAGTTTTGATTGGTTAAAAAAATTGTGAAAGTTTGTTAAAAAAAACATGAAAATATGACAAGTTTGTAAAAAATGAGTGAAAAGATGGTCTTGCTGGGTTTTGAACCCATGACCTTTGGTTGGGGCACGTGGCAGAAAGAACTAAGAGGCAAGCCAGGAACCAACTGAGCCAAACGCGCTGAGTGTTAGTGGATTAAAAACACGCGTTGATATAACATTGGTTAATTTGAATTTTTAAAAAATGAAGAACACATGAACACGCGCGCAGTGTTCTTCGTTCCATTGATTCCCAGATTTTCAAACTCAAGCTATAATCCTCGTTTCTCCATGAAATCAGATGAAATAAACATGAAAGTTGACCGAAATTGAACAAGGAATATGATGGTGATTGTTAATTTTATTTATTTTCAGTTTATCATGTTTTACTTCCTGGAAAAACGAAGAACCCTAGAACCTAAAAATCCAAATTAAATGATGTTTGTTCAATGATTCTTGGATTTTTTTGAGGGTTAATGTTCGTTAGGGGTGCAGAAAGAGATTGGCCAAGAGCTTTTTTCAATTGGTGCACAAAATCATGGAGTTTGAAGTTCAGTCACATACCTGTTGAAGCTAAGATCGATTGCATTAAAGCACTCCAGTTGTGATTTCTTGATCTTTAGAGCACCAGCGGCATGTATGGATCGTGTATGAGTGGTCTGCACATCATGAGATAGCTTGGATTGCTCTGACCAAGTCGACCTGCATCAATGAAAAACAGAAACTGGAAATCGATGTAAATCGTGTTACAGGTTGTTACCAATGGTCTGGATCACTCATATGGTATATGGTGATGATGTTCAATGGATTAGAACTCAAGTTGCTCACACCAAACTCAAAATCCGATGGCTATGGCAGTTTTGAAGTTTTGAAAAATTGAAAAGTGAAAACTGATTTTCTCTTGCTTTTAGTTTGATTTTAAGTTATGAACAAGTTACATGTTGGTATTGAAACATGTTAGACACCAAGATTTACCATGTTTTTAGCTCAAACTAAGAAATGCTATGTTTCTCAACTTTGCACTAATTGCTTGATTTTCAAGAAAGTGAAAGAAAGCATGGATTTTGTGAAGTTTCTTGGTCCCCTTTTGGACTTGAAATGGAAGCTATTTATAGGCCAAAAGTCTGAATTGTTAGGCAAGGAAGTACATGGCATTTGGTAACTCAAAGTTAACTTAGAGGGCAAGATTGTCATTTGGAAAGCAAAAGGAAGGTTCCTTTTTTACCATGTGTGAATTTATCCAAACTTGATCCAATCTTCAATCATCACTTCTCACTGATGTTTATCAGTTTGATAACTCAATTTGGCAGGGTGGCAAGTGGTTTAAATGAAAAAAACACAAAATGACCTATAATTTTACAAGTTTGTACTTGAAAATTATGGATTTTGGAGCTCTAAATTTCAAATTCAAAAGTGTAGCTAGACTCCATGGATTTGAGAGTTCTTGGACATTTTGGAAAGGTTTTTCCACAAGCTACAACTTTCATGTTTTGAGTTTTTTCAAATTCCAATTGGAACTAGGTGAAAAAATGGCTTGAAGTTTGAAAAAAGTAAGAAATTTCAACACTTAGAAAATTTTCTAAGTGTAGAAAATTTTGACTTTTTGTTGACTTTTCCAAATTCTTGATTTTTTTATGATCAAGATGGATCATTTGAAGTATTTTGATGATGGAAAAAGTTTTGTTTTGAAAAATTTGACCAAAAGTCAAAGTTTGACTTTTCTGTGCAGATGAAATTTCATCAGATGTTTCTGAAAACGACTGATGAATTCTGTGAACTTCTGTGATGATTTGAATTCAGAAATTAGGTCAAGAGGTTATATCTAAGATGTGATGACCAATATCTATCCAAAAAAGTTATTTCTTGCTCAAAAAGTCAGAGAATTCTCATGCCCGATCAAAATCCTAATTGGTCGATCCTTGATTGATCTGTGAGAAAATTTGATATCTGATGATCTGAAGTTAATGATTTGATCAAGATAGATCAAATGAGATGAGAAAAACTCAAACCCTAATTGATTGCCTCTTGAATCAGATGAAAATATGATGAAACCCTAATTTTGACCTGTGAATGCTATAAGATTAATCTTTATCAATTGTTAGTTATGCAATGATGCAAATGCAAGGTGGTATATTAGGTCAAAATTTGGGGTATGACAGTTATTATCTGTCATTTGCATATTTTCATTCAATAAAATCATTGGACTTTTGCATTTAAGTGTTGTTTTCTTTCTTTTACTTTTACCACCCCTTCAAAAGCTATGCGTTCTTACACACACCCACGTGATACACTGCAGAATCACTCTGAGTCTCGTTGATAAAAGCTATGCTATTGCTAAATATGACTTCGATAATCCGATCTACCAAGCCGAAGGCGAAGGTGAGGAAGATTGTGAAGTGCCAGGAGAACTTGTCGCTTCTGCAAGAAGAGCGAGTTATCTGACCACACGAAGAGTCGATCGAGGTTGTGAATCTAAATCGACGAAGAGAAAAGAAATCAAGATAGGCGGGTCTTGAGGCGGTGTCAAGAGAGATTGGTTCAGATGCTACGAGACTATATCGAGGTTTTTTCTTGGTCATATGAAGACATGCCAGGTCTAGACATTGACATTGTGGTACACCGATTACCAACAAAAGAAGGTTTTCTCCGAGTGAAACAGAAGGTTCGTCGCATGCGTCCTGAGATGTCTGAGAAAATCAAAGTCGAAGTTATGAAGCAGTTCAATGCTGGTTTCCTAGCCGTCACTTCTTATCCACAGTGGGTTGCAAATGTGGTACCAGTACCTATGAAGGATGGTAAAGTACGAATGTGTGTGGATTACAGAGATTTGAACAGAGCAAGTCCGAAAGACGATTTTCCACTTCCTCATATTGATGTTCTGGTCGACAACACCGCTCAACATAAGGTTTTCTCCTTCATGGACGGTTTCTCCGGTTACAATCAAATCAAAATGGCTCCTGAAGACATGGAAGACTACCAGTTACGGTGGGGCACATTCTACAAGGTCATGCCGGATCAAGAATGGCGCCACTTATCAGCGTGCCATGGTGGCATTATTTCATGACATGATTCATCACGAGATAGAGGTCTACGTCGATGACATGATAGCTCGATCACAGACCGAAGAAGAACATCTTGATCATTTGCGGAAACTGTTTGATAGACTGAAGAAGTACAGATTAAGACTCAATCCCAACAAGTGCACCTTTGGAGTCAGATCCGAAAAACTCTTAGGGTTTGTTGTCAGTGTTAAAGGTATTAAAGTTGACCCCGTTAAGGTTAAAGTCATTCAAGAGATGCCAGTTCCCCGCACCGAGAAAGAAGTCAGAGGTTTCTTGGGACGATTGAATTACATTGCCAGATTCATTGCACATCTAACTACTACTTGTGAGCCAATCTTCAAGTTACTGAAGAAAGATCAAGTAGTGGAATGGGATGACGATTTCCAGATCTCTTTTGAAAAAAATCAAGGAGTACCTACAGAATCCTCCTATCCTGATGTCGCTTGCCGAAGGAAGACCTCTTATCATGTACTTGACAGTATTAGAGAACTCAATGGGGTGTGTGTTGGGGCAACATGACGAGTCTGGTCGAAAAGAGTATGCAATATACTACCTTAGCAAAAATGTTTACCGACTGTGAAACAAGATACTCACAACTTGAGAAAACTTGCAGCGCTTTGGCTTGGGTTGCTCGCCGACTAAGATAGTATATGTTGACTCACACTACCTTATTGATCTCCAAGATGGATCCGATAAAATACATATTTGAGAAACCAGCTCTCTCCGGAAGAATACCAAGATGGAAAATGATCTTGACCGAATACGACATCCAGTATACTTCTCAAAAAGCGATCAAAGGAAGTGTAGTAGCCGATCATTTGGCTCACCAAGCCGTAGATGACTATCAGTCTATGCAGTTCGAGTTTCCAGACGAAGATGTTTTGTTAGTTATTGATTGTGAAGAACCAGGACCAGACGAAGGACCTGAACCAGGATCCCGATGGACCATGGTCTTTGATGGAGCCTCAAACGCACTTGGCAACGGCATTGGCACCATCATCACATCTCCTACAGGCGGACACACGCCTTTCACCGCCAGATTATGTTTCAGTTGTACCAACAACATGGCCGAATACAAAGCGCGCATCATGGGTATTAAAGTTGCTATTGACTTAAGAATCAAATTCTTGCAAGTGTATGGAGACTCAGCTTTAGTGATCAGTCAGATTAAAGGCGAGTGGGATACGAAGCATCCGAATCTCATTCCATATCGAGAGCATGTTTTGAGTTTAATCCCCTACTTCGAAGAGATTACTTTCGATCACATTCCACGAGAAGATAATCAGTTGGCAGACACATTAGCTACTATGTCATCTATGTTCAAGGTTAGATGGGACAACGAGGCTCCCCAAATCATCATCGAAAAGTTCGACGAACCAGCATACTGTTATGAACTTGATACAGAAGAGAAACCTTGGCACTACGATGTGAAAAGGTATCTTGAGACTTAGGAATATCCTGCAGGGGCATCTGTCAACGATAAGAAGTTCTTGAGAAGATTTGCATCCAAATTCTTCCTCAGCAACGACATCTTATACAAGCGCAATCACGATTTGTGCTTACTCCGCTGTGTAGATCGGAAAACTGCAGAGCGGATCATGGAAGAATTACACGAAGGTGCATTTGGTACCCACTCCAGTGGGCATACAATGGCTAAGAAGATTTTGAGAACAGGTTACTATTGGTCCACCATGGAAGCTGATTGTCACCGCTATGCTCGATCTTGTCACAAATGCCAGATATACGCAGATAAGTGCACGTACCTCCGGTACCGTTGAATGTTCTGACCGCTCCTTGGCCTTTCGCAATGTGGGGCATTGGCATGATCAGAGAAATCAAGCCCACCGCTTCCAACGGACATCGTTTCATCCTTGTGGCAATTGATTATTTCACCAAGTGGGTAGAAGCAGCCTCGTTTGCATCTGTTACCAAGAATGTTGTGGCCCGATTCATCAAGCATAATCTCATCTGTCGGTACGGCATCCCCGAAAGGATTACCACAGATAACGGTACCAATCCCAACAACAAAATGATCGCCGAACTCTGCATGCAGTTCAAGATCAAGCATCATAACTCTTCTCCATATCGGCCTAAGATGAATGGCGTCGTGGAAGCCGCCAACAAAAATATCAAGAAGATTATACAGAAGATGATAGTGACTTACAAGGATTGGCACAAGATGTTGCCATTTGCTCTTCATGGTTATCGACTACAGCACGAACATCTACAGGGGCAACCCCTTCTCTCTCGTGTACGGTATGGAAGCAGTCCTACCAATCGAGGTTCAGATACCCTCAACTAGAGTCCTCCAGGATGCAGAGCTAGGCGAAGACGAATAGATCCAGACTCGCCTTGACCAGATCAACTTGATCGACGAGAAACGACTCGCATCCATCTGCCATGGACAGATTTATCAGAAACGAATGATCAGAGCGTTCAACAAGAAGGTCAAGCACTGAGTTTACCAAGTCGGTGATCTAGTAGTCAAGCGCATCATTCTTCCACAAGGTGATCCCAGGGGCAAATGGACTCCCACCTATGAGGGACCGTTTGTAGTCAAAACAGTATTTTCAGGCGGAGCTATGATACTTAGCACCATGGACGGAGAAGACTTCCCACACCCTGTGAACACAGACATAGTCAAAAAATACTACGTATGAACGAGACCCGCTAGGTCGACCGGCCTAGGCAAAAATAAGGGCATCCTGGCGAACCAAAAGGTTCGAGCAAAAGTTAAGGATATATACAAAACATGTACACCCGGCAAGTCGAAAACCTGAAAAGGCGGCTTGGGCAAAAAAGGGTATCCCAGTAGACTGAAAACCCGAAAGGGCGGTCTAGGCAAAAGTTAGGGATTTAAGTGTACGACTATGTCTCATCCAGATCACCTACCTACAGACTACTACTATCAGTGTTCAAGGTTCAAATGACGAAAATCAATCCACTCACTTTCTACTGACAGCAAGGAGATAAGATAGTCGAAATATATGAGCACTAGCATAGTTGAAACTCGACAAGATTATTTCCACATAGCGTTTACTTGCATTGTATACAAACTGCTTGGCCATACGCCACCTTTCCAAATTAATGCAAACTCTTTCTTTTATAATGTTCGCTATTGTTGTTTTTTGCATAAAGTCCAATGATTGCTTTGAATGATTATATGCATTTGACAATAAACATCTGTTCACAAACATGCGAAAAGCGAACATACAAAAGTAATTACTACAGGTTCTAGGAATTGAGATGACGACGAAAGTCACCAATACGTTCCCCTACAGAGTACAATCCCCACAGAGCTATCGCTCACTGCAAACTTTCCCCAGCGGAGTACAAATTTCCTTCCACTAGTGTTCCAACACTCCAAGTCTCATCGTGTTAGTTCCTAAGCAGCGATCCCAATTAGTTTAACCTGATTACATCAGTCTCCGAGCAGTAACGGTTCATCTCCAGCAAAGATATTTATCCCCAGCATAATATCTCTCAACGATCATCATTCCCCGACAGCAGCAATATCCAGACTCGAAACTTGGTCAAATAGTGCATCAGAGGAAACCTACATCTCTTATTCCCCAGCCGGAGGTTTCGACAAGCTTCGGGTCCTTCAAACCCTGCCTCCCAGCAACAATCAGGTGCTCCCCCAACAAGATCTACGCACAAGATCCCCAGCAGAGTATCTCCCAGCTTTTATTATTCCCAACAGCATTAACATCTAGGCTCGAAACGTGGTCAGATAGTGCATCGGAGGAATCAAAGGCATCTCTCCTTTCTCCGAGTCAGGGTTTTCAACGATTTCATTCCCAAGCAGAAATCAGAAATCCCCAGCAGAGCATTCACATCTTCTTCAAGATGGATATGTTTTGAAATACCACAGCATCTACATTCATACATTATTCATAAAAGTCATAACATGTGCATATATCATTCATACACATTATCATACGCTTGCATGCATCATAATCTGCATAAGTCTAACTATACCATGTCAAGGTTTTCTTTTCCCCAACAGGTAAAAGATATGTTGCACATAGAAGGTCCAGGATTAATACCCGACGCAATACGGAAAACCCTATCCGAAAGGCCGTAC
Organism: Vicia sativa; assembly: GCA_021764765.1. Taxonomy (NCBI): domain Eukaryota; kingdom Viridiplantae; phylum Streptophyta; class Magnoliopsida; order Fabales; family Fabaceae; genus Vicia; species Vicia sativa. The sequence goes on along the minus strand of CM038792.1, from coordinate 217,277,828 downwards.
GAATTATTTCTAAATAGAAGGTCCAGGATTAATACCCGAAGCAAGACGGAAAACCCTATCCGAAAGGCCATACAAATCATTTCCAAATGGAAGGTCCAGATTAATACCCGAAGCAAGACGGGAAACCCTATCCGAAAGGCCATACAAATCATTTCCAAATGGAAGGTCCAGGATTAATACCCGAAACAAGACGGGAAACCCTATCCGAAAGGCCTTACGAATCATTTCCAAATGGAAGGTCCAGGATTAATACCCGAAGCAAGACGGGAAACCCTATCCAAACGACCACCCAAGTTGTCCTCCGACAACAGGCACTGGATTAACACCTAAAGCAAGACGGGAAAACTATCCACATTCTGCCAAATATTGCCCTCCAGAGTAGCCAGGACGAAGGTTTATTCTGACATCTCTATTATTATCAACAGCAACTACAGAGTCTGGCGTACGACTCAGTTGCCCTGGATGGCATCTTAAGCCCATCTCCGACTACTTGTCAACCTCTCTCCACTTTCAGAATGTTGCATATTTGGTTAAAAAACCAATACAAACCAATAACTTCATTCAAAGACGAGCGCAAAGTCTAACGTACGACTCTCTCCGGATGGCATCTTAAGCCCATCTCCGACGATTCTCCTATTCAAGTGACGTTCTTGAGCCTAACGTACGACTCATTCCCCCAGTAAAGTCGACAATTTTTCCGAATGGCATCTGTAAGCCATTCCCGCGCATCATCAATCAACGGCGAGTGCAAATTTTCAGGTGTACTCGAGTGTTCAATCATCTTCTACCTTCAGGTCATGAAAGGCAAGCATGCCAATCTAACCCTTCCAGTACAAGAAGATTGAACAAGGGCAGTTGTCATACCCCAAAATTTGCCCTCCTATTTCTCAAGACATTTCTTCTACCCATACTCAAGGATTTCACAAGGGTTGACCAGACAAACCCTCTCCTAAGCAATCAACTCAAACTAGGGTTTTGACTATCCTCAAGCCAGGGTAAGCCTCCAACATCTCCAGTGGTCATCATGCCTCCTCATATGCTTCAAAGAATTTCCATGTCAAGTTTCAAGCCTTACAAGTCAAGTTTCCTCAAACAATTGCTCAGATGGTTGAAAATCAGTTGTATTGGACAAAAGTCAATTGTGGTCAACATACAATCAAACTTCATAATTTTTGGTCAACATCCATATTTTGAAGTAACATTCATCATTTGATCAAGGGTTGATCATGATTCATCAAGAAAAATTAAGAATTGATCAAAAGTCAAAGTTTCTAAATTGGGCTTTCTTAGACAAAAGTCAACAGAACTTTGACCAAGCATAACTTTCTCATACTTTGTCAAAAAAATTTCCACCACCTCTCATTTTGAAGATAATTCAATTCTCTACAACTTCATTTCTCACAAGCATGGGCAGAAAATGCTTCATTTGGAAGATATGGATCAAAACATTACAGGTCCTTTTCAAAGTCAACAAAAAGTCAACTTTTTGTAAAGAAGTGTTATTGAGCATGGAAACTTCAATTGAGATGAAACCAAAGAGGTTGTTTATAGGACATCTAGAGCTTTCCAAAAAGTTCAAGAACACCCAAAAATGTTAAAAATTGAGCAAGATACACCTTGCACAAGTTGAGCATTTTTGAAGAGGTGCATAAAGAGAAATATGTGACAAATGCAAATTTTTTCCAAATGGGCTTATAATTTTATGATCCAAACTAGATCTTAATATTATCCATGGCCTCTTGACACCTTGCCACGACCTTTTCCTATTTTTTAATTTATTTTTGAATTTAAAAGCATTTAATTCAATTTTAAATTAAACAAAATATGAAAACAAGGTATAAAACAAGTTGGGTTTGATTTCTATCAATCTTGAGGACCAAGGAAGCCCACAATACATGCCAATTTCGTGCAAGATCATACAAGGAAGAGAAAATCAAATTTTGGAAAGATTTGATGAAAATTAACAAGAAAATATTTTTGCATTCAAAGCCATATCTTTTTCATTCTTTTTGATCAAATCTCTTGCTCTATAAATACATAACACATTCACAAGACCAGAGGACGAAACCCTAGCCTCATGAGCCAACCCTAAAAATCACAAAATTCTTACAAAGTTGCAAAATTCGAAATCCTTGTTCTAGCCGTTTTCAGTTCATTCCAAGCACTCCATTGTGTTCCTGAGGTATCATTGAGTAAGTCCAGGCCAAGAACTATGGTCAACCATGCCTGAATCGTGTCATACATGAACATACATTTACATATCTTTTTGAATTTCGTTTTTTAATATTTGTTGTGTTTTGTATGAAACTAACCATTGCAATGTGTTCCTGAGACATTATAGAACAGATCTGGATGGTTACACGAAGCTTCTAACGATCGGAGCATGATTTGCCATTGTTAGGGCAAAAATGTTAAGAGCTTCGAAGCTCAGTATACAGGGGGTTTTAGGGCAAACCGATACCACCATTGAACTCGCAGGGGTCGATTTAGGGGGGGTAGCCTTGATATCTTGTTTAAATTCTCTCTATTTTGCAGATTCCAAAATCATCTCATCGGAGAAGTTGACCGGAGGTCCGATCTGGGCTTTTCTGGTTTGAGCCAGAAGAGAAACTCTTGCATATTTGTTAATCCATGTAACTTAATTCATGGATGTATCTCCGCCCCAGCGGTTAAACTTGCGCGCATTAAGTCACTTGTTCCAAAGAGCATGGGTTCGAACCCTGCTTTTGCCATATTTTCCCTCTTTATTTTGCTATCTTTTCAGGTTCTCCAAAAGGCTTTCCCAGAAATCACACTTTCTGGTCCTTCATGCCACGCTCTAGGCCCCAGAAACTCCGGTTTGGGCTTCAATGAGCCCGTGGCGTGGGCATCTCCAAGCCAGAAACTCTAGAAATTCCAAGGTTCTGGACACTTCCACGCGCAAGAATCCCCCAGAAGTATGCACCTCTGGGCACGGTCAGCCAAGGGTCTCTTAGAAGCTCCAGCTTCTGGTAAAATCCTATCCAGAAGCCCTCTAACCCTTTCTCATATTTTCCATATTTTTCTTTTTCTATTTTAAAATAATTTTCTCATGCATTAAAAATCACCAAAAAAAATAGTTTCTTTTTGCATTTAGGTCAGAAAAATACTTATTTAATTTCTGACATAAAAATTAATATTTTTGCATGCATATTTTAATTAATTGTTAATTAACCATAAAATTGACTTTTAATTACTTTTTCTCATTAAAACCAATCCAGAAAATTCCAAAAAAATTATTCTATCATCTAATTAGGATTACTAACCTAAAAAACCTTTTTTCTACTAATTTCCAAAACATTTTGCTAACATTTTCTTATTATTCCGATTATCTATTTCTTATTCCGCATTTACAATTCTAGAAAGGATGTATAGGTCGCAAATTTTTTATCATGTAATAGCGTAGATTTAATTTTCCGCACTCCTATATTATGTAACTGCCCCAAAGCCATGTAATAGCGTAGGACATTTACTTTTCCGCACTTTACTTTCTGCAATTTACTTTCTGCACCCTATAAACTGCTAGTAACTAGGCGTGTATGGCAAGATAAAAACGAACGTAGATCGCCTCTAATCACAAGATAAATGATCTGAATCCAACACACTTCTCCACACATGCACCCCCTAGAGCATTCTCTCTCGTTGCCTTTCGAATAAATGGTCAAGTCCCTCGAACGTAGAGGTATCCTAGCATCGTTGCCTACAAAATATATCATCATAGTCCTTTCGATACAAAGATCATAGACCCACGATGTCGCCTACAAAAACATGATCTCGTCCCTCGATTGTTGCCTACGAAAAGTGATGATCGTCCCTTTTTAATGTGCTAGGATACTCCTACAAGTTGCCTTCTATGACCATCTGATGTCCCTTCGAATGTCCCTTCTACATCCAATGAATAGGGTTACCTACCAACTAAATGGTACGGATAACACTATTCTAAAGGAACTTAAAACAACATGAAAACGACCATTCTGAGTAGGTAATAAGACTTTTAGTTACTTGCTCTATCAAAATACTTTTCACACCTCACACTTTTGTCAAAGTTCAAAACTCTTTTCAAAACGAAACATTTCCGAACACTTTGTATACATTCCAACGTGAATCATTACAAAGTCAAAGCGAAATGCCTTTTCAAAACATTTTTTTCAAACACACACACAGAAAGCAATTTTTAAAGATGAGCTAGAAGCAACTAAGAGCCCGTAGATAACTACGGATGAAAAGGGGTGCTAATACCTTCCCTTTTCATAACCTTCTCCCTTACTCAGAATCTAACGAAGGTCTTTTTCTGTTCTTTTCACCTTCCCTTAATTGGATAAAAGAAAAGTCGGTGGCGACTCTTGCTATCCGCAACATTTGCGATAAAAAGCAAAACAAATTCCAAAGTCAGTTCTCCCACCGTATTACAAGTTGTAACTTGATACTTATTCTTAATAGTCCCTTTATTCAACTCCTTTTAGTCTACACACAATATCATACTTCCATCTTTCTTCTTAACTAACAACACAGGTGCATCCCATGGTGAAACACTCGGTCCTATGAACTTCTTCTCAACCGTCTCCTCTAGTTGTTTCTTCAACTCGCTCATCTTGGAATCTGGCATGCTATAAGGAGCCATCAATATTGGACGTGTACCTGGCACCAAATCTATCGAAAAATCTACTTTGAGTTTAGGAGGTAAATCACTGATGTCATATGGAAATACCTCAAGAAATTCACAGATAATCGATAATTCCACATTTGCATCTTTACCATCATCTTAAAATGACTCAAACACTACAAACATCACCGCTTCATCGTCTAACACTTCATTCACTTGTTTAGAAAACAACAACATTATTTCTCCATTATCACCAAACTTAGGGAACGTCAAAATCTTATTATAACAATTAATATGAACATAGTTGAACTCTAACCAGTTCATTCCGAGAATAACATCAATTTGTGTAAGGGTAAACACACAAAATTCATAACAAAATTCTTACCATAAATGGTCAGAGGGCACTTTAGACAAATAAGAGTAGTACTAATAGAACCACTAGCAGAAGTGTCATATTACCATACTACCATTCACATTAGACAACTTCAAACTCAATGCATTATCATATTCACGAGAAATAAATGAATGAGTAGCACCAATATCTATAACAACAACCAATTCAACATCATTAATAAAACAAGTACCTCGAATCATGTTATCCTTCTTTGAATTCTTTGATCCACTCAAAGCAAACACTCTCTCTCGTTAGTCTGGACAGTCGCGTCCTTCTTCAGCTTCTAACACTGAGTGTGTGTATATATATATGACCACGTTTTCCATAACTGAAGCTGATTGGACTATCATTCTTGCATTCAAGAGTATGATGACCTGCCTTGCCACATTTGTAACATCTCAGCACCTTATTCTCACATTCGTTGGAACGGTGACCTTGCTCACCACATCTATAACACTTCACAAGAGTAGGAGCTTATCCCCCACTTGTCCTCATCTCATCATAAACCTTATGTTTCCTTTTATCAGTTGGGGCATCATAAGACTTCTTACGGTCTTGATATTGTTTTCCTCTTTTATCGTTCAAAATCTTGTAGTGAATCGAATGAGCTTTGTTGTCCTCTTCATAGATTCTATAGATGTTCACCAACTCTAGAAACACACGGATCTATTGATATCCAATTGCCCTTTTAATTTCCAGACGCAACCCACTCTCTAACTTGACACACTTTGAGAACTCAACAGTCACTTCACTTTAGTGGGATAGTACTTCGCCAGTTCCACAAACCTCAAAGCATACCCAGTCACAGTCAGATTATCTTATTTTAACTCTAGAAACTCCATCTATTTATTTCTGTGTACATGCTCGAGAAAGTACGTCCTCAAAAACTCCCCGATGAACACAACTCAAGTAATGACTTCAACCATTCTTTGTTAGTCTAATGATACCAATCCACCCAATCGACTTCACATCACTGTGTGCCAAACCGCACCTTCTATTCCTTTGAGCAATCCATGACAAGAAAGATCCTTTCAATATCCTTGAGCTAAGTTTGTGCTTCACCAAGATCGTACCGACCTTTGAAAACAGGTGGATGGTTCCTCTGAAACGTCTCCAAAATGCGTGATCCATTATTCCTTCCAGTATTAGGCTAATGTTTCACAACCTAAGCAATAGTCTATAAAGCAGCAACAATCGCAACACTGTTCCTTCCAGCCATTTCTCTATTTCACATCAATAACAATCACAATGGTTAGAAACTATCTCGAGAATATTCCACGGTCATACACTATTGGCTCAACAACCTGTTTGGATAGACGAGTTTGCTCTGATACCACTAATATAACACCCTTCTATACTCCAAAGAATAATCGCAAAATAATTCAATAATTAAATCAGGGTAAAGCACCAAAAGGGTGTCACATTTGCTTCAAACAAACTTCATATGAGTTTTCAACAACCATGCTCTATAACACGAGTTTTCAACAATCAATTGCATGCAGTATTTCATGATTAGCAACCATAGATTTTCAACTTACTTGCAGCATAAATTCATAATTTAAACATTCTTTATTAAATACTTCTAAAATAACTTCATTAAATCAAAACAGCTCGATTACCACTAATGTAGTTCAAATGTCATAATAATAAAACAACATGGTTATTCAAACAAACGATCTCATCATCGGTGTTACATATCAGAGAAAGACCCATTTTATTATATAGAAAATAAAGAACACACTCTGGAGCCATCCTGTAAACCTCGACGAACTATTCTTGATTACCTGCAAGTTACCCACATATAGAGGAAACATTTCCAAGCAGCAAGGGTGAGTAAATCATAATCATTATAAAATACATAAGAAATAGATATAGCAGTTAAAATACAACACCAAGGAAAAACACTAGATCATTGAAGTCTCATGTCATACTCACACATTCATAGCAATTATAATACTCATCAAACACATGATAATATCATTAATTAGCAACTATCACAAACACACATTCACAAAACATCTCTACGAAATCATAATGCAATACCACACATAATGCAATGCAACTTCATTAAATTCATGCATGTGGTACCAAAACTTCACTGATGACTCTGTCATTATTATCTCCAAATATCTCCACCAATATGAATGATTCCTACTTGGAACCAGAGCACATATTTCCTAATCAAACTCCTCACACTCCCGAGGAAGTTGTTGTCGTTGTGTCTTTAGACGATTTGACCTTATTTTAAAACCTTTATGAGGTGGACAAGATGGAGTTTAGTTGTTACTGGTCAAGGTGACGTCTTGGTCGTGGGTAATCCTTCCAAGGACATAAATACCTAAAAAGGGAAGTATGAAGATATGGAGCAATTTTTTTATAAATTCTAGAAGGACATGGCTTCTCTCCAAGAGAAAACTGGGCTTGTTTAGGCTTTAAATGAGGAGGAAAAACTCCACGACTCTCCTTCTACTTTGGCTGCCCGAATCCTTGAACTTGAGTTTTCCCTCAAAGTAGAGAAAAAGAAATATCAGGAGACAACCAATGATGTTACAAAGGTTGATCATCATATTGAAGAGGATCAAAAATCTCTTTCATGAGAAAATGAGTCTCATTAGGAGGATTAGAGAGCTCATGAGACGAGGTGACTTATTTGAAGGAGAAAGATCAGAAGTCTCTTTGGAAAATTGTGTAGAATGTGAATGGAGCTCATCACCATATAATATGCCAAACTAAGGAACTTTTCCTGGACATTCATATCCCAGTTGTAGAATTGGATCCTTTCAAAGTTTCTCTGAGTGTGGCTTTGGTAGACGATTATGGTTATGCATCTCAGAGTGAGGAAACTTTATTTTCTTCTCCTTTGTTTATTTTTCTATTCTCCCCTATTGTTGCACCCCAAATTATTTCCTCCTAGTTTTACTTCTATCTGGCTTAGGCTTCACGTCATTCATTAGATTCATCTGCATATCATTCATTCGTTCACTAAAGCATATGTTCAAGAATCAATATTTGTGCAATTTAAGACTTCACATATGTGTTGATGTTTCTTCATCAAGAAAAGTTTGTTCATCTATTTTGTTTTGAAGTATAGTTATCGTGGATCTTTTTTACAAGATACAAGGCTTTCTTTCACCAAGATGTTAGGGTTGTCACTTTTATGTGATCAAGGATTCATCAATGGCTTCAATCAAGGTCCTAAATTAGGTTTTATTTCCCTATGTTTATCAGAGGATTATGGCTTCATTAGTACTATTTTTCCTCAGTCGAGGTAAGGTTCACTTGACTATTTGGATCACAAGCTATCTCATTTGATTCTCATCTACAAGGGCTTTGGTTTGTAATCGACATAGCATGGATCATATATGGAGATTTACTTTTGAATGCTTGTGGATATCAAGTGAATATTGGGGGTTTATGCAAATCATTATGGATATGGAATTCAGATATTAATTTATGGTCTTGTCAAGATTCAAGAATGGTACATATGGGCAATTGTTGACTCAATTTGATTATGAGATCATGAAAGCATGCCATAGTTTGGATACAAAATGATATTGACCAAAGTTCATAAGGGATTCAAGCATTTCTTAGGAAATGTATATGCGTCATGACAAAGGTTAAAATGACATGATATAAGGTTGCACTTTTCAAAAGTCAAGAGGTTTCATTTGGCAATCAAGCTTTCCAAACAATTTCATTCAAGTTCTGTTTAACTTGATTCATTATAATGATAAATTCTAGACAATACTCATGGAGTAAATCAAAGATTGATCAAAAGAGTCAAGCATTGGCATTCATCAACATCAATTGTTTCATTTAAAACACCATTCAAGAGAAGGTTCACATAGAGTTTTAACTTGTGCAATATATTCAAATGGCATTCAAATTCAAAAGGTTCTCAAGTTCTACATTAGTACAAGCTATTTTTTTATTCAAATTACAAGAGTTACAAAATGCATTCAAGCTCTATCCTATTCAAGATGACATACAAGTTACCATTCCATTATACCTTGAGATATTACACAAAAAATATATTGAATTTCTTTCAAATAACATTACAAGCTATGCTAGAACAGGTGCACTAGTTGATCTATGTCATTAAGACATAAAAAACATGTTGCAAAGTTGATTTATGCCCAAAACAGTGACAGTCCAAGATCTCCAAAGTGTTGCATGAAAAATAGTTGTTGCCACTCTGCTACTTGTACTATCGAGTCAAAGAACGTGTCCCATTTAGCCCTGTTGCAAAACAAGTGAATCATGCCAAAGCCTGTATAACACAAGATTCAGAAATTACCAAGAAATAGCAAGAAGAAATGATGCACAAAAAAGCTATGAAATAATTAGCAAATTTTGTTCAAAAACTTATCAAGTTTCCCCCCAAATCCCGTATATTTCTCTATAAAACCAGCATAAAACATCTGAAACTTTCAAACTTGTCATCGCAAAACCTCAAAGCGCTGGAAACCAGCAATAACCATCCAAATCTCTATCCAAAACTTTCTAATCCGCAACTATACTCATATAATACACCTTTCGTCAACCACCCTCGGTTCCCTCAGCCTTGCCTTCAAACAAGAACAATGCAACAACACTTAGAAGAACAACAACTCAAAAGAATTCGAAGAGACATACCTGAATTCATGTAAATATGTTTTTTTCGTTTATTTGTTTATGAATAATTTCATTGTGAAAATTGCCATGTAATCAAAATCATCAATGGAAATTAGAGATTTAGGGTTACTGCGGGATGAGGGTTTTATCTAATGTTGTTGTTCGTTGAGAGAAGAAAATGTTGGAAGCGGGGTTGAGCAGTGAATTTCCATCGGTCTCAAACTCTGTTCCATCTCGGAATTCCTTATAATAATCCTACTCAAGTTCCTCATGAAATTTATTCCACTACTACCGGGATCCGATAAGGTCTCACTTCACCCAATCAAATCTTGGAAACTCCCGTTGTTTCAAACCTCACCACGATAGTTTGGTCGTCGACCATTCCACGTCAAACACTCCATTCATGCTCAACAATCCCAGCACTCTCCAAATTCAATAGGGTTCCACCACTCCAACTGAGTCGCTTAGGATCTTGGGCATCCTCGTGGTGGCTCTACCATGATTCTACCATCGCATATGCAGTCGGTGAGGTGATCAAGCTCAACAACTGAATACTGTGATAGTAGAAAGCAGGCTAGCAACATACATATATGAGGCAGAGTTGTGTTGACTTATGATGTTTCATCGTGAAGCCGAGAATCGACCTGCTCTAATACCAACTATAACACCCCACATATCATTGCCTAGGATAATATGTGCATGACATTAATTGGTAACCAAATTCATACATAAGCAGCGGAAAATAAATGAGAGTATTAGTACAATTACAAACTTTCGCCGAAATTGTCATGGCCAAAATAATACAAATAAGTAGTTACTAATACATTATCCAGGTACATAAGCAGAAAGATAAATAAGATAAAGATTATCGCTGAAAAACATCGTCACAAGTTAAGCAATCTTACCCTTGCCACGATCATGCCTTGAAGAACCTGAAAAATAATAATTGAATGGGGTGAGATTACTAAATCTCAGTGAGCCTCCCTATATTAGGGGGTTTGCTCGGTTCTAACAGGTGCATGCATCAATGCGAATTCACCTAGAATTCAGGTTATTGCCTCACGGCTAGGAGCAAATATATTTAAGGGGACACCATCATTGGAAGTTCCATAACTAACCAATGGGGTAACATCACACAAGTAAAATAATACACAATATGCAAACCCACATCCATATGTGAGGAATCGAAGAGTTATACCCATCTAACTAGGTTACCTCCGTTGCGTACCCTAGGTGAGTACACAAGTGCATATATGTCAAGAGACTTGCATAAGCACACCACTTAATGAAATTGGATCATTCCTACATGGAATTCTATCCGAGATGAGTTACCGTTGTGACATTGCCTAAGAGGCGTCACAACCCCATCGCCAAGCACACCAATGTGTTACGGCGAGTGAGGAAACACCATGAAAGACCCTCAAGAGCACATTGCAGTGACATTCATTTTCATACGCCGGTGTGTTACGACACATTGCAATACGCCTTCTTGAAGCACAAACTCACCGGGAGAAAGCCTAATGACATTGCCTAATTGGCGTCATTAGATGGCTACGTAGCATCACACTTACCAATACCAATCACGCTAGTGTGTTACGACAGATGGGGAAACGCCATAAAAGACCCCATAAACACACTGCAATGGTAGCTCAGGTAACATAAAATATACGGATAACACACGTATATACAACATGCATAAAATCCAAAATATACCATGGTATTTATATATATATATATATATATATATATATATATATATCACAAATTGCCACTCGGGCTACCAATGGTGCATCCACATAGTGGGTAATAAGGATTTACTATTCTAGTAGTACGGTTCTACTCCAATTCGCGCATATTCAATCAATTCAGGTTCACACAAACCAATTATCCGAACTTTCTATCGGAACGACAAGGAAACAAGATTCACAAGCATCGCACATGCCAAAAGCTCATTGAAATATATTCAGGGCACAAGGAGACACAAAAGTCATTAGTCCATATTTATTACTTATAATTTATCATAATTCCATCATGGCATATGTTAGACATAATCGACCCATGCGATTATTTAAGGTACACTTAACCATACATTAATCACATAATGAGGTGTAGTATCAATTCAAAGAGGTTTAAGGCAAACAATTCCGAAGTAGGAACCATTCTGCACTTTTTGAGAAAATAGATGATTATGCAGGGTCCGCTGAGCTCTCTGAAACATTTATTTTTCAGATCTGATAAGGGCCGATCACGGCGCGGTCTACGAAACTCAGGAAAACAAGAACATAAACAATTCTGTTCCAGGGTTCCAAACCCCATTCAGCCACTTCAATTCATCACCCACAACATCAGAATAACAGAAACGAATTTATAATGCAGTGAGTAACATCAAATCTTGCATGCATATGACAAATTTACTCAAAACCCCAAAATTTCATAAATTTCCCCAAAACCCCTAATCTTTTTGAAAATCCCAAGTTTTCCCCAAGGTCTCTAACTAAGAGACTCACCTTGATCAAATGGAAGTTAGGATGAGGTTCTTGCTATCAACAATCTCTTATCTTGGCCAAAGTTCCTCCTCCAACATGAAGAAATCCGTAGCTCCTCCATTCCCATTTCCAGCAAAATTATCCAAACTTCAAATGCGTTTTTCTCCTTCAATATAAAAGCTATGAAGACGAATTAATATACCAAATTGAAGGTAATTTCGTAAGATTTCCAAAAAGTATGGAATTACCTCGATTGGAGTTGTGAGCTAGGAGATATGACTAGTTTTGTGCAGGCTGCTCCTTAGGTGCGAAAATGAAAGATAATTGTGGAGAAGATGACTTTCTTTCCTTATCTCTCTCTTTTCTTCATCATAAAATCTGAATGTGTCATGCTCTTCCCACCAAACATACCTAATATTCCATGCAAAGTATGTCCCTTGCCCAAAATGCCCCTCAACTAAGTAGAAATAACAACTTTGCCATTTGGTTCATATCCAACAATTCCATTTGATTCTAATTGATTTCATTTACTTCTCATAGTAGTTATATATTCTCATACTAATAAATAAGGATGTTACATTATTTATTTTTCAGTTTATTTATTTTATTAAATATTTTTATTTACTTTCAGTTTTTTATATAAAACAAATTTAAATATAAAATTTAATTTCAATAATACTATAATATTATTAAACTGAAATATATAAATAAATATTAGAAAATTAAAATATATTTATTTTCAATTTAATCTATTATTTTCCAGTTTATTAAGATATTTTTATATTAATTTTCAGTTTAATTGATTCTATTTATTTTCCATAGTATATATTTGAATAAATAAACTATATTATATATTTAAAAATAAACTAAAATTAATTTTTAACATATAATAATAAATTAATATTTATTTATAAAGAAATTAAAATTAATATATGAAATAATTTGACATAAAATTTTAATGTTAGTTAAATAAATATTTATTATGTTAGTTTGAATAAATATGGACATTTATGCATTGTTTAAGCCAACATATTACAACAAAAGTGAGGTGGTTCAGTGGCTTTGGAAGCTTATTGGTACCCATAAAGATATGGGTTCAACACCCTAAGGCAGAGTCCAAAATAGAAGAATCTTAAAATGGTAAAGATGGAATTAGTGTTTTTTTTACAGGTTGTTTTTGGAATTCGCGCTATATGGCAGGTAGGGGTGGCAAAACGGGTTGGGCCCACCGGGTCGGTCCGTTTAACCCGTCAATTTTGACGGTGAACTGAGATTTTTGACTCGGTACCTTAAGTTGGTCCGCCCCGCCTAACCCGCTTAAAATAGCGGGCTGAGGCGGGACGGGTTTAGCCCGCAGGCTTTTTGTTAATTTTTTTTATTTTTTACGTCGAATTAAAACAACTTTAACTATAAAAATAACACTCTTAGGATTATGTTGATTAAATTGTATATTAAATAACATATTTTGATTGGAAAATCTTGAAATAAAAGAACAATTGTATGACATGCAAAATTATTAAGTTTTCAATACATTAACTCATATGTTTTCTTTAGAAATGAATGTTGATTCTAAGAAAAGAAGGGTTTGATTAGTGTATATGTGTGACAAATTTAAGATTTAACTATTAAGGAATCAGTCAATATAATAGTCTACATGATGTAAATACTAAGAAAGTCAAATGTTGATATTTTATGCACTGCGATCTTTTATGTAGTATAATTGTTTTTATTGTTTGTCTTGTGTAAAATCTTAATATAGTTCTTTAGTAGTTAGTTTTTAAATAGGATTGAGATGATATGTATCGTTTAGTTTTTATTTTGATATTTTTTATTTATTGTGATTGAGTTGATTTCGTTATTTTTTTAATTGTAATTGGTCTTTATTTATTTTATTTTTTGAACTATTTAGACTAACACACATTGAAGTTCTATTATGTGATCAAAAATATTTTGTCGATTCTTTGATAATAATTAAAAAATTTATAAATTACGTAGTAAATCAAATTTTAAAATAAAAAAATAGAAATTTGGCGGACCAATCCGACAATTCGTTGACCGAGAGCAAAATGACTATTAGCCATAAATTATATGAAATGACAAGTGAATTTTCATTGAATGTAAGTGTATACTACTCCGTTCCATATTATAAACAAATTTTACTTTTTAGGTTCATTGAATAATTAATATATTTGATCTAAATAGACCTATACATTAATTATTTAATAAATTTAAAAAATAAATTTTGCTTATAATATAAGACCGGTGGGAGTACCTTTTAAGTTTTTATATATAAATCCCAAATATATTTTACTTAAAAACAAAAGCCGAATTTTATTCTTAGTAACTTAGTTTTTACTTTAGATTCACCATCATCAAAGCCAAAGCTGTGTTCCAATTTTCCATTTCCAAAGAGAAAAATAAAATAAAAAAAAGCTTTAAATTTACTATCCCATTAGATCCTCCTCCTTCACCAGTCTCCAACTCCCAAACCCTCATCAAACCTTCATTCATTTTCCGTCTCTTCAAATTGAAACAATAAATAATAATTATAATAATAATCATCATCACCATCATCTTTCGAATAATAAAAAATCGAATGGTTTTGTAAAATCTCGAATTGAAATGAAGGCAGGAAGTGCTGCCAAGTTGATCGTCGACGCTCTTCTTCAGCGCTTCCTTCCTCTCGCACGACGTCGTATCGAAACCGCTCAAGCTCAGGTGCGTTAATAATTACTTCTTCTTTTGATTCATTTCTTCAATTAATTCATCGCGGGTTCACCATAGGATGGGCAATACCTGCGACCATCTGATCCGGCCTACGAGCAAGTTCTCGATTCTCTTGCTATGGTTGCTCGCCACACTCCTGTTCCACTTCTTGAAGCTTTGTTGAGATGGAGAGAGAGGTTCCTTATTAATCCATTTCATCATTTTTTTTTTTACTTATTATTTGATGTGTTTGCGAAAACAGCTTATTTATTAAGTGCTTAATTGTATATGCAATTGGAAGAGCTTTTGTTTACATCATATTTAGGCTTATTTTATGACATAGGCACTTAGGTGTTTGGGAGAGAGCTTATGAAAGTAGGAGTTATATTTGGCTTACGAAAATAATTTTTATTTTATGGAAACAAAACTATTTCAATAAGCTTAGGTGGTTTGGGTACGTAGAGAGAAGAAGTGTAGGTTATGTTGTAAGGAGAGTAGATCAGATTGAGAGGATTCAGACAATTAGAGATAGAGGAAGACTTAGAAAAGTTATAAGAAAAATTATTAAGAAAGATCTCGAGATTAACAAATTGAATAGAAACATAGTTTTTAATAGAACATTATGGTATAATTTGACCTATGTAGCCGACTCTACTTAGTAGGATAAGGCTTGATTGTTGTTACTTTTGTTGTAAAAGTGTTTTATTTCCTCAATGTAATAAGTTGCAATACGTCTCAGAATTTGGTAAAAGACTTGAGGATTAGTAATAGATGTGTGTAGCCACCCTTATTATGAAAGCAACTTCCAACTATATGAGAACGGTTTAACCTCACCTGCTTTTTGATTATAAAATATGTGCGTTTAAGAAAACAACTTAATTCAGCGCCTAGCCCTAGTGTATGTATGCTCGGAGGAACTTATTTACATCTTATTTAAGTTTATTTTTTGACATAGTCACTTAAGTGTTCAGGAGAGCTTACAACTATATGAAAACAATTTAACCACACTCACTCTTTGATTATAGAAATATAAGTAACATATTTAAGCACTTACTTAAGTTATACCCAAATAAATCAAGTGCATATCATATAAGTGTTTATAATAAGCTATTTCTGTAATCAAAAGAGAAATAAGCTGTTTTCATAAGCAATATTGAAGAGCTTCTTTGATATAACCTGAAAATAGCTAACGGACTTCATGTCGTAAGCAAGCTCTCCCCATCATTTATAGCTTCTGTTAAAAAAAGCTGAAAATGGGTTCTTTCAAATGCACCCTTAGCTAATGTTTTGAAACTGGACTGCTTCGTCATTTATAGCTTATGTTAAATAAGTTGAAGATGCACTCTTTCAAATGCACCCATAGCTTATATTTTGAATCTATATGTCTTCTCTTCGTTGTAGTGAAACATTAACAATTTATTTAAAATGTTTTTTTTTTTTTAATTATTGTAGTGAATCTCCAAAGGGTGCAAACGACGCATCTACGTTTCAAAGAAAGGTTACACATTTTCCTTCCCTTATATATGCATTAACATTTGCGCATAAAATTGTGTTTTCAATAAATCAAGAATACCCGTAAATTTTATAATTTTGGTTTTAATTACAAAGTTTTGGTTAGTTAATTCCAAGATATATGATAGCATTTTTTTTGTGTGGAATTCAGCTTGCAGTGGAGTGCATTTTTTGCTCAGCTTGCATACGGTTTGTGGAGTGTTGTCCACAAGAAGGGCTTACGGGTTTGTACTTTGTTTGTAACCGTATATATTGGAGTGTTGTCCATAAAAATTAGTCTCATTATGTTCATTTTTCATTAGTTTTTAGTCCCCTTATAATTGTCATATGTTCTATGCTGCAGAGAAGCTGTGGTCTGGACTGGAAAATTTTGTTTTTGACTGGCTAATAAACGCTGACAGGTAAATTTAGGTGTTGTAGATGATAATGTAAATTCTGTATCATGCTCATAATTAAAAAATATTTGTTTTTCCTGAAAATACTATAATCTGTATTAGAGAAATTGGTCCTTTTGATTCTTCTGTGTATGAGTCTGAATAGTATAGTATAGGGTTCACTGTTCAAAGACTGGTTCACCTTTTTACAGTTCAGACTTTGAAAATTAATGTTAGGTTCTGTTAGAATGTGTGGATTGAGCCTAACTCAACCCTACAAAACCGGCTTGTAAGGTGAGGATTGCTCTCACTTATAAACACATGTTCAGGCCATATATTGTCCGATGTGGGACTCTTAACACACCCCCTCACGCCCAGGACCTAGACAACTGGAGCGTGGAAATAAATAGTGGGTGGCCCGATAGCGGAAACCGTAATAGGTGGCCCACCGGATCTTAAACGAGGCTCTGATACCATGTTAGAATGTGTGGATTGAGCCTAACTCAACCCTACAAAACCGGCTTGTAAGGTGAGGATTGCTCTCACTTATAAACACATGTTCAGGCCATATATTGTCCGATGTGGGACTCTTAACAGGTTCTTACAAAAAACTTGTCACTAGTCTGGATTACTTGTTTTTGTAATATTATCAATTAACAGTTCCAAACTTCTTATGTATTGTTACTCAATTTCGAGTTGAATGCTTCAGCTATATGAAAGAAAGAAAAGTCTAATAATACAAACCTCTGTTAATAGGAGTTGCTGGGAAGTTTCTAGCTTTAGTAATTATTGCTAGTTAAAATCACTCTAGAATCTAAAACCCTCTAATAATGCTATCTTAGCCTAAAATCAGAGACACCATGTGTTGTTGTCAACTATGCTTTTGAGAGATTATGCTTTCTTTTATACACGCATTGGACAAAAACCTCAAAAATACACGAGTTGAATTTCATTTATAAGCCAAAAGGACAATTTCTATTGTGCGAAGAAAGAAAATTGTGATTAAAAACTGGCATTCAATGCAGCTAACAGTGTTATCGAATTGCGGCGTCACTGTCGCTATGGTGGATATACGTGACAGATTTTGGGCTCACCGCAATGGTAAATATCGTCTGATATTGCGGGTTTTTCTGCCATAATCTGCTATAATGGCGCTGCAAGGCGGACGGTATGGCGGGATTTTGGCTCTCCGCCATAAACCGTCATTCGCAATCGATAACACTGGCAGCTAATAAGACCATAAGCTCTCAAAGAAGCATACTGTTCCGAAGGATCTAACACTTAAACAATGCTGTCCGGACCCACTGCAAACTTAAGAACAACAACAAAGTTTAACTATTTGTCTCAGGAATGTTCAACTACTGCATAGTTGTGTAATCCTCTAAAGTGACTCTTTTTCAAAGTTTGATTTTAGGGTGCTCAACATTGGATGCGTTTTTGTTAGGAAATAGGGACAGTTAGAGAACAGTCAAGGAACTTAAGTTAGAGGGAGTATTTTTTTCTTTTATAAATAGAAGATACAAGAATAGAAGGAAGCATTTTGTACATTCGATTTTGTGAGTGAAAGGAGAGATCCTTTATGAAAAAAAATCCTTGGGTGAGTTCTATTCCCATCTTTTGCTTAGTTTTTTCGTAATACAATATTTTCTTGAGTGTTCTGTTGAGATCCATATGGACTAAGGATATTGCCAAAGCATTAATTATATAATTGGGCAATCCCCACTTCTTGATCTATTTTGAGGTTTAGTTAAGACTAGATCCCAAACTCTATGGTGGTATCAGAGGCTCAATGTTTGTACTAGAACTGTTATTGGACTAGTAGTACACTATTTTCTTGAGGGCTTTGTTGAAATTCCACATGGACTAGTGATATTGCCAAAGCATTCCTTATAAAGTTGGGCAATTCCCACTTCTGGATCTATTTTTTGAGGTTCAGTTAAGAGTAAATCCCAAACTCTAAGGTGATATCAGAGGCTCATTATTTATCCTACAACTAAAATTGGACTAGTTATTCCATTCCACCTGCATCAGGCTATGCTCCAGGCCAGATGACCAGTCTTGGTTGGAAGGGGATGTGCAGAACTTGAGATCCCTATATTGACTAGAGATATGGCCAATGTAGTCCCTATAAGGCTTGGGAAATCTTCACTTCTTAAGCTAGCTTTTGGGGCTGACTAAGACCTAAAACCCAAATTCTAAGAGCTTCTATCTTTCTTTCAATTCAGTTTATCGGTTCTTACTACGCATGTCATTTAAATTGAAATAATTATTGGTCACATTTCAGACTAGATTATGTTGCTTCAGAAATGAAAATAATGATTCTTTATAAATGTCCATTGGCTTTTTGTTATTTTTATCATCTTATTCTTATATAAATGTTTGGTTTTAACTCAGTGAACTCTTGTTGCAGGGTTGTTAGTCAAATTGAATATCCCTCACTGGTTGATCTGAGGGGGCTTCTTCTGGACTTAGTTGCTCAACTCCTGGGTGCTTTATCTCGTATCAGGTATCTGATTTATCCCTGAATTGTACTTGATCCTTATTCGTTAAGACAGATTTAAAGGTTGCATCGTCATTTTAATCAAATTCATTTGTTTTTTTTATGCTTATGCAAAGTTTTTCCGTGATTTTTGAATTCTATTTGAACTATCAATTAAACTGTTCTGGTTTAAACATTTATTTTGATTATGTAGTTTTATTTTCAACTTTTAAGTTCGATGATCTCACTTTTTAAGACTAGGTACTGTATTTTCACCAATTTAAATTAACTTTTTCTAGGGCGAACTCAATTTTTTATAACTTAACTTTAAGGAGATTGTAGTACAGGTAGTTCATGAATCATAGCTTGTATTGTTCATGGTATATTTATTGGTTTGCTCCGATTATGTAGTTGATTTTTTAATGCCAATTATGAATGCAAAAATGGTGATATAATCTGTACAAGAAAGAACTAGTGTTATTTTAAGGTCACACCTAGATGCCTAAGCGATATGAGATGCCAATGCCACACATATGTAGTTGAAGAAGAAAGTATGACTCCCTAACAACAAGAGGCTGTGTGGTTTTGAGAGGAACATAAAGGATGATAATGGGTACAGAAGCGAGGGTAGTCTGTTAGAAGGGAGAGGGATGAAAACAACAAAATGTGGATTGGTGCCATATGACGAATTGGTCGGTCGATTTTGGGGGTGGACATGGGAGCTAGAATGTATGCAGGGGAAGGAGAACAGTTCCAGGGGGAGTGGTAAATTTTGTATAGGTTGTAGGTTGCCTTTGTCTTAGGTTAGAACATAAAATCCATTTATTTACTAATTTGGAAGAAAGGAAGTGTATTCTTAAGTTCTCCAGTTCTGATGTGATGTGATGTTATTCACGTTTTTTTCTCTGTCCTGCTAGGTTGAGGGAAATTGAAGGAAAGTATAGGAAAGAGAGAGAATGATAAACCAGAGGCCGAAACATAAGAGTCTCTATTGTGTAAAACTGATTAAATGATTCACTTAAACTTTCAGTAAGGTACGTCGTTGAATTATTTGGAGGTTGAGTCTTAAGAAGCTCAGAGTAACCGACTTTTAACGAACATAAAATAAGCTCTCCGGTACTACTATTATTAACCATTAATTAACCATATATTACAATCACATAAATATTCACCCATACTGGTACATTTATCAATGATGCTATTACGCTCTCCCTGAATATTGAATCTTTGTAGTTTTACATGGCTACCTTTTTGTGTGTTTGTGAGTGTATTAATTTTTAAAATGGAAGGGGTGCTTCTGCTTATGTCCATTTTGACTATGGTTCAGTTTAGTCATGGCCAAAAATATGAAGTTGAGCCATTATTGTGTTGCTGTCTCACAACTATGGAATCTTTTTCATTTCATGGCATTACAATCTTAAATTTGTAGGTTTAGTTCTGTTACTGAGCGGTTTTTCATGGAACTCAATACGCGTCGAATTGACACCAGTGGTGCTAGAAGTGAAACACTTAGCATTATTAATGGGATGCGCTACTTGAAGCTTGGGGTATGTATACAAATTAAATGTTTTGTGGAAACTGGATAATATTATATAATGTTGGTATAATTATAAGCTCCTTCACAGGTTAAAACTGAGGGTGGTCTTAATGCATCCGCTTCCTTTGTGGCAAAAGCAAATCCTTTAAACCGTGCTCCTCATAAACGGAAAAGTGAGCTTCACCACGCCCTATGTAATATGTTGTCAAATATCCTAGCACCTCTTGCAGATGGTGGGAAAAGCCAGTGGCCACCTACTGGTGTAGAGCCTGCACTAACTTTATGGTATGAAGCTGTTGGCCGAATAAGAGTTCAGCTCATGCATTGGATGGATAAACAGAGCAAACACATTGCAGTAAGTGGGTCTTTGTCAATTTAATTATTTTCCCATGCCACTATAATGTCAATATGATAAAGTTTTATTTCATATTGTTACCTAGGTTGGGTACCCATTGGTAACTCTTCTTCTGTGTCTTGGTGATCCTCAAATATTCCACAACAACTTAAGTCCTCACATGGAGCAGCTTTACAAACTTCTTAGGGTAAGGCCAAATTCAATCTCCATAATCCCTACATCTGAATCATTGCAAACAATAAACTTTACCTAGTTTACTCTGTTGGAGGTTAAATGAGATTTGAGCTTGAATTTCAATTAAACAATTATCTCACACTGTATGCATGGTTAAATAAATGCTCATGTTTCATGCAAGTATTACTCATCATTGTTAAACTTATTTTTGCAAGAGAAAATAAAGGTTATATTTTTGCAGAAAACATAATTACTCTTGTTCTGTTTCCTTACTATATGCTTTCGTTTGTCAACCCATAAATTTTGCTTTTATTTGTTTCAATGTGATGTATATCTATCTACCCTCCCTAGACCCCACCCGCCGGAGCCTCGTGCATTGGGCTGCCAATTTTGTTTAAATTGCAATTAAATTCGGTGATTGCACATAGGAATACTTTCTTTCTTTGTTTTCTGCAAAATGTTTAATCATTAGAAGATTCTTTGGACTAGTCATGTAGAATACAGGTAAACAAGAGTTCAACATTATAGGACATCTAAAAACAACTAACCAGGTTTGAATTAATTACTTTACATATAACAGCATTAGGACCTCTTGTTCATTTATCCGTTAGTTTGATGGAGGATTTAGAAGGGGAGTATGATGGAGGATTTTGAGGGGGAGAAGGAGAAGAGAGACAACTAATGAAAATTAATCTCAACTCATAAAAAAGTATAGACCATCTACCAAAGTATACAACTACTCTTTTTACATTCACAAGCTTACAATCATCCGAGAGGCCGGCAGATACCTAAATATCAAATCTTTCAAAATGGCCAAGATGATATAATACGTTTTCCCTGGACTAAATGCATCTGTGATACATGAAAATTAAAATAAAATAGGAATATGAATTGTAAAAGATTTGATAAAAAATAGGAATAAGAAATGGCCAAATGATATAATCCTTTTCAAAAGCAAGGCGGAGAAGGGTATAATTATCCTTTTTCTTTCCTTGTTGAAAGCTTGTAGATAATTTGTCGTAAGCTCTTAATTTCTATAATTGTGTAACTAAAGTTCATATTCATGCAGGATAAGAATCATCGTTTCATGGCTTTGGATTGCCTTCATCGAGTTTTAAGGTTTTACTTGAGTGTCCATGCGGCAAATCAGGCCCAAAATCGTATATGGGATTACCTAGACAGTGTAACGTTACAACTTTTAGCAGTTCTAAGGAAAGGATTGCTTACTCAGGATGTCCAACATGATAAACTTGTTGAATTCTGTGTAACCATAGCTGAACATAACCTTGATTTTACCATGAACCATATGATACTAGAATTGCTAAAGCAAGATAGCCCCAGTGAGGCAAAGGTTATTGGTCTTCGTGCATTGCTTGCCATTGTAATGTTGCCTTCAAGTCAGCATTTTGGTTTGGATATATTTAAAGGTACATGCAGTCATATGCCTAGAATAATTATACACTCATAATCAAGAGAAATAATTTAGTGGTTTATCTCTGCAGTAAAGCTTGACATTTTGTTGAATGAGCAGGTCAGGATATTGGCCACTATATTCCAAAAGTGAAAGCTGCAATTGAGTCAATACTAAGGTCGTGTCATAGAACCTATAGTCAAGCACTTTTGACATCGTCACGTACAACAATAGGTAAACACTTCTCCTATTATATGATAGTTTGATAGAAGGTATAGTCCTAGCAGAAGCATGACAATAGAAAATACTGAACTAAACCTCAAATTATGTCGCGGAAAACAATTCATGTTCTCTTTATTTTGTTATATACAGATAAGTTTGCGTATGAGTTTCTATTGAAGAATATATAAAAGGATAGTGTAGGCATTAATTAGAGATGATATTGGATACAATACAAAGAATGAAAACAGTGATATAGAAGTGGAGACAGAAAGTAATGACTATAGTTATACCAAAATATATGATTCATCAAATAAATTCAATCAAAATGTTCTATTTTACTTTTAAACATGTTTATGATCTCAAGACTTTTGTTTATTTAATTAGCATTCAAATGGTATATTCATGACAAAATAACAGATTGAATAGGTCAAACTTTTAGGAGAGTTGGTTTCTTGACATCGTTTGAAAGTTTATGTCATCAAGAAGTTGGTATTACTGTATTTATTAATGATTAGCCAAGCTTGTCAGTTTCAGTTAAAACCTTGGTACCACATTCATTCATAAAAGCAATCAAGTCACCCTATTCTTCATAATGACACCCATTCTGTCACAAGCTAAACTATGTCTATTCTTCGTCTCCACTTCAATCTTTAAGGGATCTTCTTTGAGAGGGAAGTAGAACCAGTATTTTAAAAATTGAATCGGTTGTTAAAAACTTAAGGTAAACATATGTATATACATATATTTTTATATTATACAATATATTTAGTTATAAACTGATATACTCTGATAACAAATCAATTTATGGTAATAGTTATAGGGAAAATGCAATTATCCAGGTCTGCCTTTCAGAACATTTATTATTATGCTTGTTGCAAAATATCATTGGATTAAAATGATGAAAATCAGTAGTAGAACTTGTTTGAATAATACGGGAGTTACTTTTAGGTTGAATTTTTGTTGTTGAATTAGAATAGTCTGTATCTGTTTTATCTATGAATTTTTTTTTCTGCCATGTGACACATTGATACTTTGCAGATGCTGTCACAAAGGAAAAGTCTCAAGGATATTTGTTCCGCTCTGTGCTAAAGTGCATCCCGTATCTAATAGAAGAAGTTGGAAGAAATGATAAAATTACTGAAATAATACCACAGCATGGCATAAGTATTGACCCAGGTGTTCGCGAGGAAGCTGTTCAAGTATTAAATCGGATTGTGAAGTACCTACCTCACCGTCGTTTCGCAGTAATGAAGGGAATGGCCAATTTCATATTAAGACTTCCTGACGAATTTCCTCTTCTCATTCAAACATCTTTAGGGCGCCTGTTGGAACTAATGCGCTTTTGGAGATCTTGTCTGATAGATGATAGGATGCAACTTGATGCAGATGCAAAACCTCTGGGTCTTGAAACTGAGAGATTGAGAAAGTCTTCCTTCCAACAATCGGGTGAAGCAATGGAATTCCGTGCATCAGAAATTGATGCAGTTGGCCTCATATTCCTTAGTTCTGTTGATAGTCAAATTCGGCATACAGCATTGGAATTATTGCGTTGTGTTCGCGCATTGAGGAATGATATTAGAGACCTGAGGATACATGAGAAACCAAATCATTCTTGGAAGTACGAAGTTGAACCCATATTTATTATTGATGTTCTAGAAGAACACGGGGTATACATTTGCCTTAATACTTTTATTTCATGTTAAGGTCCAGTTTTGTCAGAATGTTCAGTTTCTCTTATTTAGGGCTACACTTTATCATTTATTTATTTTGAAGTTCAATCCTGCTGTATTGAGATTTTTTGCTTTGAATAAGAGTATAAATATGTGGGTATTACAGGATGAGATTGTTCAGAACTGCTACTGGGACTCGGGGCGACCATTTGATTTGAAACGAGAACCGGATACTATTCCTCCTGAAGTGACACTCCAATCTATAATTTTTGAGAGCCCTGATAAAAACAGGTGGGCTCGGTGTCTTAGTGAGTTGGTCAAATATGCTGCTGAGCTTTGTCCAAGTTCTGTTCAGGAAGCAAAGTAAGTATTTGTTTCTCTTTCCAACTAGAGATATTTTAGTGGAAACTGGTTTTTGGTTAAGGGGCTAGTAAGAGATACAAATTTCAATATGTTTGACCGTTCAACGATAATCTTGTTACACTTGTCAGATCCGTTGACGTTGGATAGCAACTTAACAAGTAACAAAACAAAACCCTCAAATACTCCATTTTTCTTCATTATAAAAAGAACCCTTGCACCAAAAAGAAACCAATAACTGAATCTTGTTTCCTATCAATAAACAAATGTGTTATTCCCACGTGTTATTCCCTTACCAAGAATATCTTGATGATCACTCTCTTCAAAGTTATTTTCTACCTCATCCACTCAGCCACTCTCTCTTCCCACTATATATCTAACTCCTCATGCCATACCCACAATCTTTGTCAGCTAAGCAACTTTTCTTCCCCTGTAACATTAACGTTTCCTACTGTAAACTGTCCTTACATTGGGCCTAGTCCCCTAATTAACCCATGATTGGCCCAAATCTTCCCTCACATTCATGAGTTTATAAGTGGGGACAATCTTCATCTCACAAGTCGGTTTTTAAAGGTTGAGTTAGGTCCAACCTAAAAACCTAATATGGTATTAGAGCCTAATCCTATTGATTCTGGCCACTTGCCATTTATATTCACGCGCTAAACCCGATAGTATTGGATCGGAGGGAGTGTATTGGGAAAAACTCAAGTGTCACAAAGTTCATAAAGAATGCACCCCTTACTTTACAAGTCGGTTTTGTAAGATTGAGTTAGACTCAACCCAAATTCTAAGATAATATCAGAGTCTATCTATAAGATCTGCTGGGTCACCTGTTATCCGGTCACCAATATCATATCACTTGTCTCACATTCGAGATGTCCAGTCTTGGGCGTGTGATTAGAGTCTCACATTGGATGATATAGGACTGACAGTGTGTTTTATAAGTAGTGGCAGTCCTTACCTCACAAATCGGTTTTGTAAAGTTGAGTTAGATCCAACCAAATGCGCCTAAATACAGATTAATATTTCAGCTTCTTCACTTCTGCTGAAACCATTAAAGCTAGTGAGCAACAGTTGATTGAAGGACACAGCAGGGCATACTAAACATTCACCTAAACATCCCTATCACATATATAGGCAGCAGCTGAGCAATGTTGGAAGACATGATTGACAAATTCTGATCATGTACCACATATAACAAATTAGGAGCCTTCTGTGGCTTGCAAACATGCCACATTCCATTAGTATTAATTTTATTAGCCACCTCAGTTGGATAAAATAGTTGATCTCAGAGGGAGCTTTGGAATTCCGAGCCATTCATCAGCATTTGCAAATAGCTTATTCAATAAATGAGAAATTGAGAGAGGGATTTGAGCGAAAACATCTGACATGGATCAAGAATATGTTATTTTATCCAAGTGCAAGATAAATGAGTAGAGTAAATGCAACCCAAATTCTTAGTCCAATTCAAAACACTTCCTGACATTTAAATTACGAGAAATGTTGAAATTTCATGAAAAATGTAGGATTGAATGCTATTAAAATTGTGGTAAGAAAGCTATGTACTAAGTTAGATGAGATTATGGGATAACTTCTGTCAAGTAGTATTTTGGCAAGCTCCTGTCCTGTGTTCCTCCCAATATTTACTTGAGAGCTATTAACACCACCATTTAAATCGAAGACCTAAATGAGAAATATAAAGTTGAAATAAGGCATGGAAAGTAGCCCAAACACTTATTCCCCCTTTTTCCTTAATTGCCTGTATTATGTGTCTTCGTAGGTTGCCTTACTTTCTTTTACAGTAATGAGCACAAGGAATATTGTCATAGATTTTTCAATTTTGTAATATTTTTATTTTGGTGGTTAATGAGAGAATACAATATCACTTGATCCATGAAGCCGATTTTACCCAGAGGCAAAAATGCTCTGGTTCTTATAAAATTATAAAATTTCCATTCTACCTGTATACTTCATTGTTGTATAACTATCAAGTACTCAAGCATGCTAGGCTGACTATTAAGCTTATGTTTTAATTTTTTACTGTTAAGTACAATCTTTTTTCTTTTATAAAAAACTTGCTTCGAGCGTTTTTTTGTTTTGTTGTTATTATGGAGAACTAGTTATTGTTACTCACTGATACTGCCTCCCGTCCTTCTAGTCCCAACTAAAATTTTGTCATATCACTAAAACTTTGTGCAGGGTAGAGGTCACGCAACGTCTTGCTCATATCACGCCGGTTGAATTGGGTGGAAAAGCCCATCAGTCACAGGATGTTGATAATAAACTGGATCAGTGGCTTATGTATGCCATGTTTGTCTGTTCATGTCCACCGATTGCTCGAGAGTCTAGTGGAACTGCAACAACCAAAGATCTTTACCATCTTATTTTTCCGTCACTAAAATCTGGATCTGATACACATGTTGTAAGTACTCTTCACTCACTAGACTTTATCTATAAGTCTATCATCACAGGGTGACTAGGTATTGAAGATGAATGTTGCATGCAATTCATTGATAGGTCGTTTAGGTTTTATTTCTACATTTTCAAACTCAAATAAGCATATGACAACCTGGGAATTCTTTTGTTCTTTTTACTGTATTCTAATCTTGCTTTCATTTGATTAAAGCTATTTTTAGTTCCTTTTTTTGATTGGACGGTGAGAATAACCAATTGAATCTCTAACTTAAAAAAAATAAATTCCAAATATTTGAATTACTTGTGTATATGCTAAGTTGCATTACTCAGTGTTCCTTTATTTTACAACATATTTTTTGTACCCTCAAATTTAATAACTTGTTTACTCACTATCAAATATTAATCTTGTTTTCACGTGTCTTCAATGGGAGAGGTATTTGATAGTAGACAGATGGTTGATAACTATTGCAGTTTTATAGATGTGAAGGCATTTAAATTTTCTGCTATCATTCATTTGCCCACTACTTTTGATCTCTATTTATTACTAAGGAGGTTTATGATATAGCATGCAGCTACAATGGCTCTTGGCCGTTCACACTTGGATGCTTGTGAAATCATGTTCAGCGAGCTGGCTTCTTTTATTGACGAGGTTTCTTCTGAGACAGAAGGAAAACCAAAGTGGAAGGTATTGTTATATGCAAAAGAAATCAACAGAACACTTATAGAATAATGTTTATTGATATAGGGATTAATATAAAAGAATTTTGAATTCTTAAACCTTTTCCACATATGTGAAGTGAACAACGTTAAAGACAATATTCCATATTTCAAACTAAAAGGCATGATCTAATTAAACCTTTTGTTAATTATTGCTTTTCCAATTTTCGAAGTGGAATTTGGCACTGATTAGTTATATTATATGGATGCAGAGTCAAAAGGCTCGCAGGGAAGAACTCCGTGTCCCTATTGCAAATATTTATCGCAATGTTGCAGAGAATATATGGCCTGGCATGCTCGCACGCAAGCCAGTTTTCCGCCTTCATTATCTTAAATTTATTGATGAGACGAACAGACTCATAACAACATCTCCTGAAAGCTTTTCAGACATGCAACCATTCCGTTATGCACATGCTTGTGTTATTAGATCTTTGGCCCCTGAATTTGTTGATTCAAAATCTGAGAAATTCGACGTCAGAACTAGAAAGCGCCTATTTGAGTTGCTTCTATCCTGGTGTGATGACACTGGCAGTACATGGACTCAAGATGGTGTCAGTGATTATAAACGTGAAGTTGACCGTTATAAATCTTCTCAACATGCACGGTCAAAAGATTCTGTGGATAAAATATCATTTGACAAAGAATTAAATGAACAGATTGAGGCAATCCAGTGGGCATCTATGAATGCAATAGCATCACTTTTATATGGACCATGTTTTGATGACAATGCAAGGAAAATGAGTGGCCGTGTGATATCATGGATTAATGCTTTGTTTTTGGAGCCTACACCGAGGGCTCCATTTGGTTTCTCACCAGCTGATCCAAGAACTCCATCATATACCAAATATCAAGGGGAAGGCGGCCGGGGAACTGGTCGAGATAGGGTTAGGGGTGGCCATCACCGTCTTTCTCTAGCAAAATTGGCCTTGAAAAATCTTTTGCTTACAAATTTGGACCTATTTCCTGCCTGTATTGATCAGGTAATATTTTCACTTTCTATCATGTATGACTCCTATTGAAGAAATTGAAATGTTGTATCGGTTTAAAATCCATTGGGTGGGTGTTTAAATACTACTTTACAAGCTTAAAAAAGGTATTTACAGAAGTAAATTGTCTAACAATGTCGGCGGACATGATAGATAAAGTCATTGACAAGCTTTCACCTAACAATTTATTTATAAATTTGTTATATTTAAAATTTTTGTAGTTTCTATTTTATCGTCCATGGTTTGAAGTTCTGCTTCAAATCAAAATGCAAAACATAAATCAATGTATTTTTACAGAGTGCTTAGCTTAGCATGATAATATATTATCCCTAAATTGAAGTTGGGAATTTCAAAGTGGCATTAGATGCCCTTTACTCCAATATATAATAAATAAACTCATAACTCAAGCTCTCCATATCTGTCTGTTGATTACGAACCGATGATATGCTTCACTTGTTAATACTATTCATTTTGACCAATTGATTTCCTATATATTCAGATTTTGCTTCCTGTATTATTTCTTATGCGGTTATTTATATCTCTCATTGACATTAATTCTTATCCAGTGCTACTACTCTAATTCTTTATTATTTTCTGCAGTGCTACTACTCTAATTCTTCTGTAGCCGATGGGTATTTCAGTGTACTGGCAGAGGTCTACATGCGGCAAGAGATACCAAACTGTGAAATACAGAGACTATTGAGTTTGATCCTTTATAAAGTAGTGGACCCATCAAGACAAATTCGTGATGATGCCCTTCAGATGCTTGAGACACTTTCTGTTCGTGAATGGGCTGAGGATGGCATTGAGGGTTCAGGTGGTTATCGAGCTGCTGTTGTTGGCAACCTTCCTGATTCCTATCAACAGTTCCAGTACAAGCTTTCCTGTAAACTTGCCAAAGATCATCCTGAACTAAGCCAGCTTCTTTGTGAGGAAATTATGCAAAGGCAATTGGATGCTGTTGATATCATTGCTCAGCATCAGGTCTTAACATGCATGGCTCCATGGATTGAGAACCTTAATTTCTGGAAACTCAAAGAAGGATGGAGTGATAGGTTATTGAAAAGTCTTTACTATGTAACATGGCGACATGGAGACCAGTTTCCTGATGAAATTGAGAAACTTTGGAGCACAATTGCTAGCAAAAATAGGAATATCAGTCCCGTTTTAGATTTCCTGATCACAAAAGGAATTGAAGATTGCGATTCAAGTGCAACAACAACTGAAATAAGTGGTGCGTTTGCTACATACTTCAGTGTTGCAAAACGGGTAAGTCTATATTTAGCACGAATATGCCCTCAACGAACAATAGATCACCTGGTTTTCCAGTTGTCTCAGCGACTACTAGAGGATAGCGTTGAGCCAGTTGGGCTAGGTGCAAGTAAGGGTGATACCGGTGCAAATTTTGTCTTAGAATTCTCACAAGGTCCTGCTATGGCCCAAATGGCATCAGTTATGGACAACCAACCGCACATGTCTCCATTGCTTGTAAGAGGTTCTCTTGAGGGTCCGCTAAGAAATGTTAGTGGGAGCTTGAGCTGGAGAACAGCAGGTATGACTGGGCGAAGTGTCTCAGGTCCATTAAGCCCAATGCCCCCAGAGTTAAATGTTGTTCCAGTAAGTACTGCGCGATCTGGGCAGCTCATTCCATCTTTAGTTAACATGTCAGGGCCCTTGATGGGTGTTAGAAGCTCAACAGGGAGTTTGCGGAGCCGCCATGTTTCACGGGACAGTGGAGACTATTTTGTTGATACTCCAAACTCTGGTGAAGATGGACTGCTTGCAGGGGGTGCTGCGCATGGCGTGAGTGCAAAGGAACTTCAGTCAGCCTTACAAGGTCATCAGCAGCATTCACTTACACATGCAGATATAGCGCTGATTCTCCTTGCTGAAATTGCGTATGAGAATGATGAGGATTTTCGGCAATACCTGCCTCTACTCTTTCATGTCATCTTTGTTTCAATGGATAGTTCAGAAGACATTATCCTAGAGCATTGTCAGCATTTGCTTGTTAATCTGCTATATTCCCTCGCAGGCCGCCACTTAGAGCAGTACGAGGTGGAAAATAATGACAGGGAGAACAAGCAGCAGGTTGTGAGTCTGATTAAATATGTGCAATCAAAGCGAGGAAGCATGATGTGGGAAAATGAGGATCCAACAGTTGTCAGAACTGAGCTGCCAAGTGCAGCACTTCTATCTGCCCTAGTTCAGAGCATGGTGGATGCTATCTTCTTCCAAGGGGACCTTCGTGAGACTTGGGGAGAAGAAGCACTCAGATGGGCTATGGAGTGCACATCAAAACACCTTGCCTGTCGTTCACATCAGATCTACCGAGCACTGCGACCTAGTGTAACAAGTGATGCTTGTGTATCCCTTCTTCGGTGTCTCCATAGATGCTTAGGAAATCCAGTACCCCAAGTTTTAGGATTTGTTATGGAAATTTTAATGACAATGCAAGTTATGGTAGAGAATATGGAGCCAGAGAAGGTGATACTCTATCCTCAGCTATTTTGGGGGTGTGTTGCTATGATGCACACAGATTTTGTCCATGTCTACCGCCAGGTTCTCGAGCTCTTCTCTCAAGTGATTGACCGTTTATCTTTCCGTGATCGCACAACAGAAAATGTGCTCCTTTCAAGCATGCCTAGGGATGAACTTGACACCAGTTATATAGGAGAATTTCAACGCACAGAATCAAAAAGTGGCTATGAACCCTTACAAGAGGGGAGTTTGCCAGTATTTGAAGGGGTGCAGCCTCTTGTTCTTAAAGGACTTATGTCGAATGTCAGTCACAGTGTCTCTATTGATGTCCTCTCCCGTATCACAGTGCATTCTTGCGATTCTATATTTGGTGATGCTGAGACAAGACTGCTGATGCACATTATAGGGTTACTCCCTTGGCTCTGTCTTCAACTCAGCAAAGACCCAGTGATAGGTCCTGTTTCTCCACTCCAACATCAATATCAAAAGGCTTGCTCTGTTGCTGCCAATATTGCCGTTTGGTGCCGAGCAAAATCCTTGGATGAATTAGCTACTGTATTTATGATTTATTCTCGAGGTGAGATCAAGAGCATCGACAATTTTCTAGCATGTGTTTCACCACTGCTATGCAATGAATGGTTTCCAAAACACTCGACTTTGGCATTCGGGCACTTGTTAAAGCTACTAGAAAAGGGACCGGTTGAGTATCAACGCGTCATTCTACTCATGCTTAAAGCTCTCCTCCAACACACTCCAATGGATGCTGCCCAAAGTCCACACATCTATGCAATTGTCTCCCAATTGGTGGAAAGCACTTTATGTTGGGAGGCTTTAAGTGTGTTAGAAGCCCTTCTACAAAGTTGCAGCTCATTGACTGGTTCTCACTCACATGATATTGTATCATTTGAAAATGGAATCAGTGGAACTGAAGAAAAGTTCCTTGCTCCACAGACCTCATTCAAGGCTCGCAGTGGCCCCTTGCAATATGGTATGAGTTCGGCATTGGTCCCAGTTTCTACACCAGGACAGGGTGTGTCAAACGAGTCGCAGAGAGAGGTAACTTTGCAGAATACTCGTCTGTTTCTTGGTCGAGTGTTAGACAGAAGTGCACTAGGCAAGAGAAAAGACCAAAAGAAGTTAGTCCCTTTTGTGGCTAATATTGGTAACCCATGATTGTATAATTATATTTGCTATGTGTTGTATATATAATTTCTATTATGGTGTAGGAATTGCTCTAGGATAGATGTTGTGTTGTACATAGGCCACTTAGAAACTTGTATGACAGTTTTGTAGCTCTGTAATTGTAGACAATATACTTTTGATACCATATATCATGCATAATATAACTTCAATGTATATCTCTGCTAAGTTTTGATGTGTTTATTTGTGCCCTCAATATTCTATTGATATGTGCATTTAAATTAGATTGACAATACAACATATACTCATCAAAATTAAACTCAATAATTTGATAGATACTTTTACTTTCAAAATCATTACATTTTGTTCTACTATACAAGACTAAGAATTTTAAAATCAGTAAAATTTCATCTAAAATCACAAATTGCTTTTATTATTTATTCTATATCTTTTATAAAACTAAAGAATTTTAAAATCAGTAAAATTTCATCTAGAATCAGAAATTGCTTTTATTATTTATTCTATATCTTTTATAATGATAATGATATTAAGTTCATCTGCATTTAGAAATATAAGACTATGTACATTGAGAATATTGAAAAAAATATTTAATACTTGAATGTTTGTAATGAGGTGTTGAATCGAGAGTTGAAATTGAGGTGAATTAATTGGTGTTGAAAACCTTTAATATGTTGAATGACGAAGGAGTGAAGCCACATAAAATACTTTGTAGAATCTTATGGTAGTTGTGAATTTTTAAATTTTTATCTCAATTATTTGAGTATAATTATTTTATAGTAAATCAATTTTTTAATTATTTTTATTTTCATCAAAATTTATTATTTTTTTAATCTATAAATAGAAACTTGATTCATTTAATTTGTACACAAAAAAATTTGATTTTATTAAACAAAAAACATAAAAAAAAATGAAATAAATGTGGTGGGGTATGTGTTGAATTTTATTAAACAAAATAAAAAAGAAGGGTGTTGAATATGTTAATCATTCTACATAGTCTAATAAATTTCAATTTCTAAAAAAAATTGTAAATTAGTAATTGTTATTTACATCATTTAAAAAGTTAAGTTTAAGTGTAGAAAAAAAATAGAAAGCTATTAGTAGAAAAAAACTCACGAATTTCTTTACATGATATTTAACATTTCTCACTATTAATTCATGATATTGATTATTGTTTCATTGAAAATCACAAGTTATTGATTAGTGTATTGAGGCATTCATTAATGTGGTAGTAATTTCAAAAGTGTTTACAAAACACATACTCCCCATTCTTATTCACAATGTTAAAGATGTTGTTATGCAAGTTGTGTCCAATCTTACGGAGACTATTTCAAAGTTAGTGAGTGAAGGGGCGTTGAAGAAAAAGATGATCCAAATCTTATATATGATTTTGGACCTGTTCTACTGCCCGGATATATGTATGTCGTGTTTCGGATATATGCCCAGATATATGCAGAAGTGGGAATGTGTTTGGATGCATTTTTGTTGTGTGAATATGCCACTGGTTTTGAATGCATGACATGAAGTTGTTTTGGATGAAGTGTTCTTGATGCAACTAGCTTATTTTTATTGATTTTTTTGGAAACGAAATGATATAATTATGAATGCATTGGTTTGCCTTTGTTTTTAATGTATACTTTTCATCTGGTTGTTTCTTGTGCCGGATCGCTTTATCACTTCAATTTCTTTTTGACAGTTTCTTTGTATCAAGTGAATTGCACCTCGAGAAAGCTCACATAAAATTTCATGGAAGAAAGAAATAGTGTTAAGTTGTTTTTCAGCTTGTGGTGTGGTTTGGTGATTGTAAAAAGAACTTGAAATTGTCATATGAAAATGATCTTAATGTTCAATACTTAGGTTGATAAGTAAGAGGAAGTTTAGCATTAGAAAGAAACTGAGGAAGATGATAAAGTGTGTGTTCAATAGATAAATTAAGTGTTGATGAAATGAATTATTCATCAGAGTCTCTTACTACTAGGGACTATTCTGTAACAGCAAGTGGTTATTCATTTTCACTAGGTAAAAATGAAACTAAGGTAGGTAATAGTAATATTGAAGAAGAAAAATATTATCTTCGTGAGAGTGATTACTTAAACTATGAGGTAAGATCAATAAATGTTCTTTTATCTCTTATTGATTTTGTGCCTTCTATGTCAATTCATGCCTTATAGTTTACTTATTGAAGCTGTTTTTCTCAAGGCTAAACCATTCAAGTCTCTTGAAAGGTTTCGAGGTAATTTTATTTATAGTTCTTAGTTAGTAGTTCTTAAAGTAACTATATATTCATCCATCACATCGTCTCAATTATTATGTGTCGACATGCCAATATCAATATTGTGTTTGGTGTTTGTGTTAGTGTCAAAATAAAATGTTAATGTTTCATAAGCTAAAGTTTCTACCTAGATTCTTTAACCATTTGAGCTTAACATTTTAATTGATACAAACACATTTTAATGCTTCAGGTATTTACTTGTGTGATAATCATTTCTATAGTCATTAAGACAATGCAAGAAGAAAAGTGACTTGAATTAAAAGTTATTTCTGATTTGGATTTTATGGTTTTAGGTAAACAATTTGTTCATAAGGCGAAGAATCGTGTCAATGAAACAAAGAAGAGATCATTTGGCAACAAGATTACTGGAGGCAATCAGTGAGTCTTTTAGATAAGAAAATACAAGAGTTGAAGTTAATGACAAATGCAATAAGAATGTTGGAAGGTAATTGGGTGTTTCAATTTAATATGTTGGCCTGACATGAGAGGCTTACTATTGTTTTGAATATTCTGGTGTAGTTTTCATTTATGGTTTGTCAATATAGTTTGTCTCTTTGTTAGGAAAACATGTGCTTACGTAATTGGGGAATAGGTTATTTATAACCCATTAAGAGTGCAACGAGTTGGTTTATTGGTGACCAAGAGATTTGACAAATTTTATGTGTGTTTTTAAAATTGTAAATGAACTTCTGGAAACCCATTTATTTGTTCTTTATCAATAACTTTTGTTTGATTCAAGAATTGTACTTATTTTTGCATTTTTGACAGTACCTTTACTAAGGCCATCTATGATTCATCATTACTAATTTCTTCATTTGTATATCACTCTTAAAAATTACACATTTCCATTTCCAATTTTATCTTACCATAAATAAATTTCCTTCACATTTCCAATTTTTGAGCAAGTATGATCCTCGATGCATGCTAGATTGTACTTAATTTTGTTCCACAATGAGGATGATATATTGATGCTTTATTGACATTTTATCTATATAAAATATGTTTTTCAGGTTCTCTACTCACTGATTTAATAAAATGAACAATGTTGGTCTAATTAGTGTCACATGCAAGTATACATGTTGTGATTGTAGTAAGTAATAAATACAGGAGTACGTATCACATGGAGTGTTGTTACTTAGATTTGATAATTGTATAAAAACTATTCTAATTTTGATTTAAACATGATTAGATAAAAGAATAATATTGGTTGTAACAAGTTCAATTTCACTTAAAACAAGTATCAAGGTAAAGTGAGGTAAAGTGAGAAGGAGTGGAAATATATTAAGAGAGATTGAGTTGAGCTATGTTCCATTAATATTATTAGTGTAGTTATGTGTTTATGACGTGTGGTGTCCTGACATGTGAGGTTAGAGTGATCTTATAGTGTATCTCTACAACATCTCATCATGCATATAAAGGGAAAAAAAACAAATCTCTAAGCCTCACTTATAACCCTAATATGCGTCTATTAGTATTATGAAATCCTCAATAGTTGATACTTTTTATCTCTAAGTAAGCTAGGCAAGTGAATATCTCTATCCTCCTTATTCAACTATTTTTATCAAGAAAATCACTTGTTGTTGGACCTCTCACAACAACAAGCTGTTATTTATCCTTAAGATGACCAGGAAAAGAAATAAACTTATAACACATTAACACATGATAAAACGAGTCACTCAACAACACATCATATCACATAAAACACTTTAATATTAACCTCACATTTTTTTGTTATGTGATACTTACAAAGTAATGCAGAAGAAGTATAAAACACCGTTGCAACCGAATTCATCAATGTGATGTCATGATTGGTGATTATGGCTTGTGGCATGTTTTCTTGGTCCTTCAACATAGTCTTGCACATTTTCAAATCATATGTAACGTTGTCCTCTTTTTTGGATTCCAAAAATAGAAAACCATAAATCATCTTTGTAGAAGTGATACCAACAATTTTCAAGAGTGAAAGTCTATATTGTTTGTTTTATATGTTGAGTAAATTATGAGCACGAGAGAAAAAGTGTTGAACAACTTCACGGAATAAGGGTTTCTCCAAAATATATCTCGAACAATGGCTTTATCATCACAAACTTTGTACCTCGAAACATAGTCGTCATCTTCCAAAAGCATCAACAAATGTTGCATCTCTAATCTTGGTCCTCTTACCACCTTGTTATATTGAGCACACACGTTGTATATTTGAAACATTTAAAGGTATTTTCCGTTTCAAATATGCAAGTATGTTTTTTGGTGTCACCATGTATAATGCCATGTCCAAAACGAGTTCTCTCTCCTCCAGAACAAGGAAAAATACATTGGGATGACCGACTAGATTGTTAGTCAAGGTATTATTATATATCGGAAATAACATTAAATTTCTTTGTCTCGTCCACTACATAGTATGCACGCAATTTAAATGGATACTCACATTTCTTTGATCACATGTCATCTCATTTTAACTTCCTAATTCTTGGTTGGTACATGCCGTTTCTTTCACATATCATTGTTACAAATGCATGTCTTATATTTGAACCATTATAGGACCTTAAGATTACAATGTCAAATCCCAAATTTCTGGCCTCGTTGCAAACCAATTGTAGCATATGTTCACGAACTATAAACACTTCTTTATTTGTAAAATATGCACGAATGTCAACCTCAATAACAATCAGTCGAGTACCCGGTTTAACATCATTATCCACTTCATATGATTTAACATCATGCTTCACTTCGATAGGTATAACATCCACACTTGCAATAGTTTTGGGAAACATATTTGAGTGCATCATATTTATTATGACCAATAACAGAAAAATAGTGTGAGAGCTCAAACTGTCAGGGAAATCCAAAGATGCACATCCGGACCATACCAAACATTGTCTGGAGATGCATCTTCGAACTCAACATTCATTTTTAAGCTCAAAACTAAGATTAAAGCAAGGAATGGGGGGTGAAATGAATGATTTTTGCCTGCCATTCCAGCTTGTTTTGCTCAACTTTAAGTGATGAGATATAAGCACGATGTTTTGGTGTTGAAAAGTTGATTGAGAAAGAGAGTTTTTTTCAAGGATTTTGGAATGGTTTCTTGTTTTAGCATAAAGAAGAAGATCATGCAAGATGGTGTTTTATCAACTTTACTTGACATTTTAGGAGATACATCTCCGAAAATATCACTAACTTTTTATTTAAATTAGTTCGGGAACAAAAAAGCTACATAAATAAGAGCATGAGATATTTTAGAGATACATCTCTAGATACACTCAAACAGTATTCAGATATGCATCTCTGGACATCTATTTATAATTTATTAAAACAAACTCACTAAACATGATGCTGCCATCTCAATGTTAATAAGAAAATGATCAGGTATCAAATACCCATTAGCTTTTTTTCCATAATTAATGTCATTAATTTTTTTTGAAATTCCAATTCTCCTTATTTATTTTGCTTTTATTATAATTTTAATAACTCTTAATATTGTATTAAACTATTTTCCAACTCCTCCGATTCTAAATATCCATATTAAAAAATTATTCTCTCTCTCATGAGAATCACTATGTATTTCTACTATCCACATAACAATCTTGAGAATTCTTATGCATTTTTGCAGGCAAAACAAAAGATTGTTGGTGATTTTAGTATCACCAATGTATTTTAGTAGTAATGTGATTTACTAAAGGCCGATGCAATTATGCGTTAAGCTTGGAAACGAGTTAGGGAAGTGCGGAGTGCACGCTCGTCGAGCTAATGCATAATTGAATATGAATAATTGAAACGGGGTTCCAAGGGGCGGAGCCCGTGGCTGGGGTGCGGGGCAGCGCCTCGTTCGAAAATTTTGAACCCTTTTCGCCAACCGACATAACCGTTTTCCGAACATGTGTGTCTTTTCAGTTTCAGTTATTGATCTCCTATATAAGGAGTCGTTTGGCCTCGGTTTCGCAAACAAAAAAAACGACATTTTTATTCTCTACATTCGTAATCAGTTTCTTTTGCCAGAAAACCGGTTGTTCTTCAAGAATTATCCCCACAAAGATTTTGTGAACCCAGGCAATAGGGTCGAAATACTTTGTTCGGAAAGTGTACGAACGATTCTTCGAAGTTATCCAGGATTATCATACCCAAATTTCTAACAAAGATCAGGTATTTTACATTGTCAAAAAATCATTGTTTTTATTATGTATTTATTTCGGCTTATTAGTATCTTTTACCTGGTTTATAAAGAGATTTCCTTATCATAATTTATTTTGAAGAATAAGACATATTTGAAATTATCAACATTTATGGCATATTCAGTAGTTTTGGTAAAACATATGTTGTGTCATTTAGTTCTTTTTCCTTAGTGTATAAAATATATATCGTTAAAGAGTGTGTGTGATGGACCTATCTTTATGCATGCTTTTTGTAATTACTAAGAAGATTATTGGATGGCAGTGTGGCTTACAAAGTTTGACGTGGGTGTAGCCTAATTTTTTAGTATAATTGGTTTTCTTCTCTTTGATATTTTTGTATTTTAATGATTCTTGCTACTCATCAATTATAAGTCATGGTGTATCTTATCTCTTCATTCTACCCGCAAGTTTGTTTTTAATAGGTTCAAAATGTTGCACAAAATATTATCTATAATTATAATAAAAAAGAATTGTTATGAAGTTATTTTATGAATGTAGATTTTTATAGT
The DNA here is from genome assembly GCA_021764765.1 of Vicia sativa. Lineage (NCBI taxonomy): Eukaryota > Viridiplantae > Streptophyta > Magnoliopsida > Fabales > Fabaceae > Vicia > Vicia sativa. The sequence goes on along the minus strand of CM038792.1, from coordinate 217,238,209 downwards.
TTTTAATTTGATTATATAGTTTTATGTTGTGAAAGGATAAAATATAATCGATCGTTTAATTCTAACCATATATTATCATTGTTATTTATTTATTTATTTATTATTAGTATATTATTATTCAGCAAATTCAATTATTTCTTTTTATATGTCACATAGATAAATTCTTCATATATCGTTCCTCTCTTAGTTTGGTTGTTGATATTTTTTCTGTCATATCTAAATTGTTAATTTGATTATTTTGTGTTTTTATTTCATGAATTAGTAATTGAATAAATATTTTAATTTATCATTTTACAAAAAATTCCATGACTATAAATAATAATTTAAAAGTTTGTTACTCCCACAATTATAATTATAAAATTTAGTTGATTTAATCATTTTCTAATTACATTAATAAATTTACATTAATATTTATCTTTTGGTTAAAGAGATATATATTACTATTTACTAATAATATTTCTATTTATTAACTGTAATATAAATTTCATTTAATAAAAAATTATTTATTTTTAATTTCAATTTAATCAATATTATTTTTTTTCGAATTTATGTTGTTATTAATCGTAAAATTTTAATAATTTATTCATTATTTAATTTCTTACCATAAGTTTATGTTATTATTTAATAATTATTTACCCACTTTTGAATATAATATAAATTGACTCTATGACTATTTTTTTACATCTTAAATTTGTTTATTTATTATTTTTCTTCAAGTTCTATTATTTATTTATATTTGACCCATAAGTTCTTTGTATATCATTCATCGTTTACTTTAAATTTTTAAGTTTTTATATTGATTATTCATATGCGTGTAAGTCCAAATAAATATTTTTTTTATTAGCAGAAATATTAATTATATCATTATTTTGAATTTTTATCTAACGAGTTATCAATTTAATAGATTTTTAAAAAAATTGTCTGACTCTATTTATTGTGTCTCTAAGTAGTAATTTAAAATTTCACATCCTTTCACAATTATAATTGTAAAATTTCATTACTGCATTTTTTTTCTAATTCCATACAATAATTTACATTAATAATTATCATTTAGTTATAAACATATGTTAGTATTTATTATTAATATCTCCATTTTTAACTATAAAGAAAGTTTTATTTAAATACAATTTAATTTTTTAACTACAATTAAAAGAAATTTGTAATAAATTTTAAATATTTATGATTAATAAATTCAAAATCTTAAAATTAATTTTAAAATATATAAGTTGCTTAATAATATTTGTCAAACTAAAATTTAATTTCAATATAGAAAACAAAATAAATTATTATGTGCTGCGCATTGCGCTGATCATAATCTAGTTATTTTATTAAAACTGGGGTGAAACTCAGAAAAGAGAAACATTGACTTGATTTTGAGTGCATCTTGAGATGCATCTTCAGACGCATGAAGAATTTAGATTTCCAAGTAGGAGTGTTCATTGATTCAGGTAAATACTGAAACTCAAACCAAACCATGGTGTTTGGATCAGACATTTTTTTAGTTCGGGCCACCATCGAAACTAAACCATTGAAACCCAATGTTAATTGGTTTGGACAAAAGACGTTCATAATTCTACCTCTGAGCCTTTATATCCAAACCAACCATATTCATATAAGTTATATAATTTCTAATCATGAAAACTAGTATAAGAAATTCCACTTCAAGAATAATAAAATGAAACACCATTTGTGATATTAAAAAATTATATAGAGAAAAAATGCAACTTTTATATTATTATGAAAAATTAGTTGATGTATATTAGATATTTTTTAAAAGTATTTTTGCATAGTTATTTTTAAAGAATTTGATCAATTCAACTCAAATCAGCCCGTTATTTTTTGATTTGATTCAATTTGGGCTTTATTGCTAAAAAAACAAATTCAATCCTAACTAATCCATATATTTTGATGATTTCTTTTTCCACCCTTATAGGTTTTCTCAAATCTTTGGCAAAAAGTAAAAAATGTCACCAGTTTTCAAAGATACATCTCCGAAGATAAGCACAAATGGGTGAGTAAAATTTTTATGGGATATATTTGGAGATGCATCTTGGAAAATACCCATAATTTATGAAATTATGGGTGTTTGTTGTGCGGTTTGAGCGATTTTGACAATAAAATTCATCCAAACCGCAAGAAAAAACATGCAGTTTTTTAGAAAATAACTGAACCAAATCAATGCGGTTTGGTTCGGTTTTTTATAAATAATAATGAGTCATGCATACACATATAGATGACAACTTAACTTTGTATGTAGTCATTCATACACTACCAAATAACAACAAAACTCATCATATTTGAACAACAAATTTCCCATTTAATATGTAAAAATTAGATTAGACAAAACTGGAATAACAAACTTAAAATAATAGCATACAAAAATCAAAAATATTATAATGAAACAAAAAATAGAAGAAATAAGATATTAGTGAAGATGAAAAAGAAAGAACATAAGAGATGAGGGATTATAGAAGAAGATGTGCGATAAAAAACGAAATCGAAGGAGAAAACATTTGCATAAAAATGAGAAGGTGAAAAAGAAAGAATATAAGAGTAGTGTTGTAGGATTTTTCCGCGAACAAGTATTTTTAATTATCGATTCCACAGGGATTGGTGTATATTGTAGTCTTTCAATAGAAAAGTGTATTTTAAGATGAAAGTAACCAAAGGGTTTGTTTCCTAATCTACTAGTAACATGAATTTCCAAACAAGTAACTAAATTAATCTTTTCAAAGAGAGTTATGGTTTGGATTCAAGAGAGTTGGAGTTTGTTTGTAATTGATGGAAGCATGTCAAGATTAGTTTCATTGACCTAATTTCATATTCATTCAATGAATCAAGTGATGAACATAGTAGATGATTTCTATAAATACATATCCTCTCAATCTTGTAGATTTCTCACCAAGATTGTGAATGTTATCATGTTAATCTTTGTATGATCCCTCACTACAACTATTGACATGATAATCATTAAGTTCAATATTTGTAAACACTAACACACAAATCTATCCCTAGCATTTGTTCATTAGTGGATGAATATCCTAGGTCTACTTTGAAGTATTCTTTCCCAAGCAAAACTCAAAGCATAAAGATGAAGAACAAAGATATTCAACTATATTAATCATCAACCATGTTCATACACAAATGGATTAAAAGAAATACATACTATATAGATCAACTACCTCTAATCTTGACACAAAAAGAACTTAGCCACTCATTTCCATGGTTGCTTTGCTCTCAAGATTGTTGGTAGAGATGATGAACATGAAGAATCAATATGAAAAACTATGGTTCCCCCCTTTTACACAAATGAAAGATAATTATGATGAAGTGAAGTTCCCCCCTTTTACAAGCCAAAAGTCAGCTGAAATGATGGAGTTGGTGGCCCAAAAGGTGAAAGCATGGGTCTGTCCTTTTTCTATTTTTCGCAGACCGCGCTAAGCCCGGTTGCTCGCGCTGAGCGCGACCTGAAGCATGCTTCTTCATCCAAAAATATCTTCAAAAAGAATCATCCCAAAAGCTCTTCAAAAGTCCTTGAATCCAAGCTTGGGAGAATTAATCAATAAAAACCTACAATTAAGAGTAAACTAAGTTAAATAATATATTATGAACAAAAACTAAATAAAAACCTAATTAAACCAAAATACTAGAATAAATACTACTAATTAATTAAAAAGGCATTGTTAAGGACCACAAAATCATGTACAAAATAACTACAATTTGGTCCTTAACAAGTAGATACTAGAGATGAAGAGACAAAATATAAGTGGCGAAGAAGGCGCGATAATGCTATGAGAGATTTGAGAAGATCGGAATTGAAATTATAAGTGTAAGGAAGAGAAAATTGTTTGTAGTCATAAGGTTAATGTATAATAGGTTTAGGTTTTGGTTGAATGTGAGTTAAATAAAATTTAATTTGTAACATAATGCGGTTTGATTCAATTTGATTCAATTTGCAAAATACAAATCGCAAACCGAACTGAATCGTACGATTTTGTTAAAAAATGATCGAAACACATCTGAACCTAATGCGATTTTTTGCGGTTTCAATTTAGTTTGATTTACGATTTATTATTGGATTAGTTCGATTTTAAACACTCCTACCTAAAATATAGACATTTGAATAGCTAAAAATATACTCAGGAATGTTTTCGGAAATGCGAATTAATATTTTTTGAGCATAGATTTTCTCAAATACACATTTTAATAATTTATTTTACATTGTTATCCAATCATGTATTTACACATAAATCAAAATCCCATATTTCAAATAAAGTGGTGATAATGGAAGTTTTATACTAAGGAAGTCTTATACTAAGCATGAATCGAATTTAGCAATAGACAAACGCTTTTAATAATTTATGCAACATTATGTACAAAAATTTAGCATTGTTTCAAAATTTGCACTAGTATTGGTATTGGAAAAATTGAAGTTACACTTTTGTAAATAATTTACTCTTGACTCTCAAGGTTAGTGAGATATTGTAACTACTTCCGTTTACTTTTTGAAGTTTCTTACATAAGTTTCTCTTAATACTCAATATTTATGTTTTTGCAGATAATGAAAAATCTTAAAATTCTTAATCTTAGTCATTCACATAAGTTTCTCTTAATACTCAATATTTATGTTGATAATGAAAAATCTTAAAATTCTTAATCTTAGTCATTCACATTATCTGACACACACTCCTGATTTTTCATACATGCCTAATCTTAAAAAGTTAGTACTCAAAGATTGTCCAACGTTATAGGTTTCTTCTAACATTGGACATCTCAAGAAAATTCTTCTAATTAATTTGGAAGACTGCATTAGCCTTTCTAGACTCCCAAGAAGCATTTATAAGTTGAAATCTTTGAAAACTCTCATTCTTATGGTGCCTGTAAGCCTCTTTATAGGCAACAATGTAATAATAGAAAATTCAAACAAAAGTCTTGATGACTTTATTTCTAGAAGCAACTTTATACAACAATTATAAATACACAATTTGTGTACAATTGTATTCAAGTCTGAGAGATATAATATCCTCACCATATTCCATTCCAGTATTAATCTCATCCTACATATTTCAACAGGAATCACCTGTTAATTTCATTTTATATTACGTAGCCTTTTTCCAATAAAATAAACTTCTACATATTGTAAAAACACAAATAAAAGTTCGTTATTTGTTTTCTCCTGAAATTTGGAGCTTAAAATCTTTGTCAAATGAAGCACTACAATAAATTGTAGATTCCGTAACGAACTTTATTGAAGAAAAAATAATGAATCAGAAAAATAGAAAAGAAAACACTACAATATGAGGTTGTTTCTTTTTCAACTTTTTTTAGCATTCATCATTTTTTGTTGGGTTGCAATATCTTCTTAATTATTTATTATATTGAAATTTTTAGTGTTGAAAATTAACATTGAGGTTCAAACATACCGTTTATTTAATAAAATGTAACTTTACATTAGTCTTCAAGTCATATTTTTTACGATATTGTTTCGGTATCTTCAAAGACAAATCTGTTTTGATATCTTCAAAGACAAATCTTAAAAATTAGTGATACAACAACACAACAAGAAATGATGCTTTTTAGTTTGATTTATGAAAGAATTAATATTTTTGAGTTTTCTTTAGGGGGTAGAGTTTCGTTAATAAAAGATTAAGTTTGGTTGCGAAATGGGTTAGGCTTAGGGTAGAGGAGAATAAACATAGAGTTTTATAGACAAAACTCGCAAGAAGGATATATGAAATTCATTTTTTTGGTTTCTTTATCACATTTTCGGTATGTGAAACAATTCTACTATTCCAATTCTACTATTCTACTATTATATATTGTTGTAGTTGTTGTTCAGACTCTAAATCTTAAAGGTTTAAGGTTGTTGTTGTTGAGATTAAAATTGAAGTTTTTATGTTGTTGATGTTTTTGTTGAGATTGAAGTTCTTATGTTTTTTATTGTTTAGATTGAGATCGAATGTTATATATTGTTGTTTTTGTTGAGATAAGTAAAAAGTTTATTCTTGATGTTGTTGTTGCTATTGAGATTGAAGATTTTATTATTGACATTTGGTTGAGATCGAGATTGTTGTTTTTATGTTGTTGTTGTTTAGATTGAAACTTAATATTATATATTGTTGTTGTTGATGTTGTAGTTGCTATTGTAACTTAGCAATATTTTGATTTTATAACTAACTTAACAAAGTTTTGAACTTATCAAAGTTTTTATTCAAGATGCATGACTTTACAAAGATTTTGATCTTATTTTCAAAAAATATTTATGAATCATAGTTGGATGAAAGCTAATAAATTAACTTCAAAATATAAGAAAAAAAAGATTGATTATCTTAAATTCGAGAAAGAAAACTTTCAAACATAACTCACTCTCGTGAGCTTGTTGTAACACTTAAAAATACTAAAGCCTCTCGCCACACCTATTAACTTAAGAGTGCCAGACATTTGTAATTTTTTTAGCAAGTACATATGTCACCTGAATTTTGAAAGGAGAAGTTTGTTGGTGATGAAATATCATGTTAGATTTAAAGTAACAAATATTCATGTTAAGTATTTTGTGTGTGTGATAACAAAGATATATGTTAACTTATAATTTTCTTTTGTTCTCTCTTTAAAAGTGTTTCAGATTTTATGACATTAAAGTAGGATTAAAATTTTGAAATCCGAAATTCGAACAAACCCTTTAACTTGATTTTCTCTATCAAAATAGGATTAAAATTTTGAAAACCCTTTAACTTGATTTTCTCTATCAAAATAGGATTAAAATTTTGAAATCCGAACAAGCCCTTTAACTTGATTTTCTCTGATTCTGAGATTGGATTTGGTGATGTCTATTGATGCACGTTCGGATTTCAATTTCTTTATGTTAATTTAAATTTAAAAATTCAAAAATTCACTTGCCTATGATTTTACTTGACTCATAAAAAGTTCAATGTTTATTTGATGAGTAATTCGAATTCTATTTGTACTTCTGGAATTTTACCAAGGCATGAGTAAGACATATGGTGTAATGAATAATGTCCATGAGAATTCACATTCCATCTCTTACATATTTTGAAGACCTTTAAATTTACTTGCTATTTAAGCTAGTTTAGAGAGAGATTCTTATCAATTAGAAGAACCCTTTTGAAATAAATACATTTGGAGATATCCTGTTAAAAAAATGTTTAAATGAGAAATTTTAAGAGTGTTTGAAATATGTGAGAGATGAAATAAGAATTTTCCTTACTCAAGTTAGTTGATAATAAGCATGACCCATAGGTACAAAATGAAAATTGGACATGAAAAACCACTATATAAATTTTTGATACAGCTCAAGGGTAAAATCTCAATAAAACCCTCTGCAGACTCATGAATTTTACATTCAACCAATTAAACAAGATGCTCTGCAAAAAAGATGCACTTAGACAGTGCACTTCCCCCCCTCTATTTAGCACAAGCAATCACTTTATCAACTCCTATGTTCGATACTATTCAGATGCTCTACAAACAAGTCATTCCATGTATCTGTAATTCCAGGTAAACACCAGTGCATGCAATCATCGTGTTTTTTTCCACCAGCAGAAGCAGGGTGAGCATCAGCCCTTAACTCACTCAAGTAAGTGATGTTCAAAATGACAAAACTCGACCCCTTAAGAGCCTTATTGAGGTGTTCATTGACCAATCGAACCTCCACATTTGTCCTGTTATTCTTCACAGAGAAAAGTTCTTCTACCTGAAGGGACAATAAAATTGTATGCTTAGCTTATTCAACAATTTAGCAACAAAAAAACTATAGAACAATTACATTCTGTCACTCATAGATAACAGTTCTAATCAGAGAAATACTTGGGGGGAAAATAAACAATAGCAAATTAGACCCACCTGTTCGGCTGATAAAGGCCGATCTCTTTGACAGGAACCACCTTGATCCCAGTCTCCTCCTTCAAAATGCCTGGGTGATTGAGTACGGAAAAATTTGATTGCACCTGGTCGTGCTTTTTCCTCCACATATGATTTCTGTATAGAAATCCCTTATATTAAAATAAGCCGAAAGCAGACCAATGACCAATCACATAAATACTGGAATTATATGTAATTTCATAGCTGCATTTGCAGCAGTAATCCAGGAATCAGAGAAATGGACGGGTAGCAGCTTCTGCAAGCAATCTCATATTTACTTTACACCCCTGGTGTGTGCTGGTTATTATTTTCATACATTGCAAGGAAACAATCACAATGGAACCAAATGCGCAAAATTCAGTAGATAAAAAAACTGTCAGGTCGATCAGCACACCTAGGCAACTGTTTATCTATCAGGTCTCGGGTAAACTCTAGAGCAGTTGGTAATATTTATAAGTTCCAAGTAGTTCCTATTAAAAGGAATATAAATAAAAGACATTACCATGTGCTCTAAAACCATATCAAGGCCTTGATCTGGACGTAATGGGGGGATTACTGGTTGACCATTCTTGAAGAAAAGCATAGGTGAATTCACAGGGTCGAATTTTGAAGGGGCCCACCACCTGTTAATATGACCCAGACAGAATCAGAAAAACCAAATAACGCTATTCTCGTAAATTTTCTCAAAACATTGCAACAAACAGCTACAAACATCAACTTATATTAAGAACAATCAACGGGGTCAATGAAACCAGATAGGGATCAATATTTAGCCTATGGATCTTTAAGGAAACTCAACTTCGTGTAATCGCACACACAAGAAGACATTCCCAATCAAACACTCCAGTATTACCTACCAGTGGCCAGTGTTAAAAATTAGAATGTCATGGAAATTTGCAGCTTGAGCCCATGTACTATCTGGAACATCCACATCTACTCTATAGCCCTCTTTGAATCCAAGTGTTTCTAAGGCACCACCATTCTCACTAGCCGACCATCTGCAATCAAACCAACATCCATAATGAGAATGTAATAGCAATTTGAAACCAAACAGCAAGTGAAAGAAATCCCACAAGCAATGTGGGGTTAGCTTACCTACCATAACGTGCAAGAAGATTAGTACGGTGATAAGCAATAGTTAGATTGTAAGTCAAAAAGGTGAATCCACGGTCAGCACCAGCAGGTCTCCACTTCTTAACCTGTCCATCAGAGATAGTACTCCTAAGAGTGCAGAAAAGTGACACAAACATGTTCCTATTGAGTGAATCCCCAACAAAACCTGCAATACTGAAACACACCCATTATCAAGAATACCAAAAAGGCCTCATCTTTGATTTCAATTTAACACAAGAATGTTACCAATGCTGGAATGTGTATGAGTCTGAAGAAAGCGAAGAGGATCAAACTGACGAGTCTCACCGCACCCATTACTTTTCCACCGCCACTTGGCAAGTTCCACAGCATTAGGTTTATTCCCTTGAACACAATTCCACCCCTTGAAAATCTCTTTGCAATGATTATCGTATCTGGAAACCCTGGAGTCGTCGTAGATCCATATCCCGTGGGAGTAATCACAGGAGCCGCGGCGGTGACGGTTGTTGTCGATTTGGAAATTGTGGATTGAAGAGAAGGCTTTGATTGAGGAGGAGGAGGAGGAGGTGTTTCTGAATTGGGAGAGGAGGTAGAAGATTGAAGTGAAGAAGAGGAGAGAGATGAGGGGGAAGAGTGGGAGTTTTTTCTTTGTGGTTGTGGCCATGTGAGGAGGAATGCGTTTGATTGTTTGTATCGGATGGGTGAAATTAATGTGATGTTTGTAAGGACCAAGAGGAAAATCAAATATTTGTAAGGACTAGAATTAAATATTAAAAACTCAATTAATTTATAATATAAGAAATTATTTTTAATTCAAATATCTATAAATTGACCAATTGATTATTATGAATGAAAAAAATTGTCTCTATATAAAATATACATCATCGAAAAAAATCACATACTATATCTTTATGTTTGCTATCTCTTACACATAAACAATTTTATATGCGATGATGCAGGGGTGTTCGCGGTGCGGTTTGGGCGATTTTGACTCAAAAATTCATCCTAATTGCAAGAGAAAAAAGCGTGTGGTTCGGTTTGGTTCAGTTGACTTTTAGAAAAAACCAAACCATATCAAACCGAACCAATGCGGTTTGGTTCGGTGCAGTTTATTCGGTTTTTTACAAATATTTTATTGAGTCATACATACACATATAGGTGACAACATAACTTTGTATTTTGTCATTCATACACTATCAAATAACAATAAAACTCATCATATTTGGACAATGACTTTCTATTTAATATGTAAAAATTAGATTAAACAAAAGTGAAATAATAAACATAAAATAATAACATAAAATAATATAAAAATATTATAAAAAAACAAAAAAATAGATGAGATGAAAGATTAGTGAAGATGAAAAAGAAAGAACAATAAAGAGAAGAGATTAAAGATAAATATATGCGATAAAACGAAATTGAAAGAGGGAACATTTGCATAAAAATGAGAAGGTGATAAAGAAAGAATATAAGAGAGTAGAGATTGGAGAAGAAGAGGCAAGATATAAGTGGTGAAGACTTAATGCTATGAGAGATTTAAGAAGACTTAAACTGAAACCATAAGTATAATGATGAGAAAATTGTTTGTAATCATAAGACTAATGTATAATAAGTTTAGGTTTGAGTTAGATGAGAGTTAAGTAAAATGTAGTTTGTACCATAATGCAGTTTTATTTGGTTTGATTCGGTTTGCAAAATACAAACCGCAAACCGAACCGAACCATGCACTTTTGTTAAAAGATGACCCAAACTAATCCGAATCAAATGCAATTTTTTGCGGTTTTGGTTTGATTTGGTTGGTTTGCGATTTTTTATTGGGTTGGTTTGGTTTTGAACACCCCTATGTTGATGTGCCTTTGAAATGTTGAAACACATTTTTAAAGTTATGTCCTCATAATCACTTTCTATGAAGGAAACATATTTAATGAATTAATTGTTGGCTTTTTATGAAAGTTTGGTTTTGTTGATCACATTGGATCTTCTATTTTCTATACCGGTGTTGAAGAAGTAGAAGAAATGATATATAGAGACGTGTTTGCTAATGGAGGCCACCACAAAAGAGGAAAGGCGTGACATAATTCGTGAGTACACTACTACGAAATTTACCTATCATTTCGGTTGAAAGAATGATTCCATCACGATTGGAGGTCTAAGGTAACAAAGTGTCTGATAATAAGTGTCTTATTTTCCACTACGGAGTAGTAGTTGTTGTAAGAAACAAGATATAACCATATTTTACCACGGTTGAAAAGTTCAACCATAGTGAAAAGTAGCATAGTCATGAGTTCGATATCCAACAATAATATTTTGCCATTCACTATTATAAAAAAAATACATTTTACTTCGATTTCATATGTAAGGTAATGAATAACGTCATGAAAATTTGTCACTTTATCTCTCGATTTTCTTTCCACCGAGGAGACAATTGTAAAGGTCATTGATTTGATCCCCAACAACATTTTTTTATTTTCAAAACTATCAAGTGTGCGACACACACCGCTCTGTATATAAATACTTGAGGGAAAATGAATGTATTTATGTCGAATTTATATATTAATTGATTCGTCATTTGTAATTTGTTTGAAATCTTAATTTGACTGACCTATATTATTTTTACACAAAAACTTCAAATTTTGTGAGAAAATCATAATATTTTATTTTATACAGAACATAACTAAATATACACAGATTATCAAATTACATACAAAACCAAATGTACACATATCTAAAATGTACACCAAAAAAACATATGTATATTTGAAAACTGAACCATGTAATGCTTACAAAATTATTCAAAGAGTTGTTTCACTTCACCAAATAACATAAGTTTATCTATAAATAGAGACATTTATTAGGCATTGAAGGGATCCGAAAAATACATATTTCAAGTGTCAAAAATTATATCTAAGTCATTTCTGATCGTACCTGATCAGAAGGTGTCTTGGCCCAATCTGCAACGGTGGTCCAAAGTGAAAGAGGGGTACCTGCAAGATACTCCGATGCCAAAGTAAGCGAGAGAGAGCAAGCAAGCAAGTAAGAGAGTAGAGAATGAGATACGACCTCTCAAGTGAGAGGGTATTTATAACCCCGGGCCAAGATCCGATTAGTAAATCCAAGCCCACTAGCGGATTGCTAGGGCTTGCGTGTGCATGGAGGCCAGCACGTGGCCTCCTCCCTAGATTGCCGCCCGGGAAATCCGGGTTTGTTGCGAAGCTCCTGGGAGACGTGTGGCAGTTGAGGGATCGATCGGTCCGAGATTATCGGGGCATGTGGCGATCAAGAACGTGGCCCGTGGACACTAGGTTATTTCCCAAGGGCAATTGGGCCTAGAATCTATTGGGCTTAGAGAGTGGGCCAGTCCAGAACAGGAGCCCCCCAAGTCTTTGCTCTAGTAGAGTAATGACTTTAAACTGAGCAGATCCTCGACGGCGTCCAGCGACGACCTTTGTCCGGGTAGGCAACGGCCAGAAGCCCGCAGATGCTGTAGCCGCTCGGCGAGCATATTTCGAATTGTTATACTCTGGGAGGTCCGCGTGGGAACGTCGGGGAGTGAGGCTAGCTTTGCCGGATTTCCCGTCCCTCGGGGAGAAGCTCCTAGGTCAAGCGTCGTGTCAGTTTGATGCCACTTGTCATCTTAAAATGGGGTGTTTGGCGCCTAAAAAGTGTGACCTTTCGTATGCCCAAGAAGTTTGGCTATAAAAAAGACCTTTTAGGGTTTCATTTGTTTATTCTCCTCTGATTTCTCCAATTTTTGCCAAAGACTTTCGAACGCGGAATCCTTCACAACATCACATGTCTAACTCTCAATATGTCGTCGACTCCCAATGCAGGTAAACATCCCTAATTCTTTGATAATTTCCTTTTAATTTTGCGCTTTAGGATGAATTTAGGGTTTGATTTCCATGAACACCGCGGGGAGGAGATTAAATTTTATTTGAAACACGGGTAGATACTTGATGACAGCAGCAACTTGAATGCCACGGCGAAATTGAACATCGTTGAGTATCCCGGGTAGGAACTTGTGTGCCACGAGCATAAACGTGAATGCCACGGGCAGAAATTTGAACACCGCGGGTAATCTTATAGGTATGACGGGGAGATCTGGGTGATTAGTTGATAAGTTCGAGTAGGGGGATGCAATCCGTGCGAGGTCCTCGAAGAGACCAATAGTTGATCAAAGTTGCTCGTGCTTCCTGGCCCCTCGCCGTGTCACTTGAGTCGTGGTGGAGGCGTGGATTTGATATCCTCGAATTCACTTTTCTTCTTTTGTGCGGGACCAAGCTACATCAATAAGCGGACCTCGCCGATCCCGCTTCGGGACCGCTCGGACTTCTCCCAGACTTTCAGTGCTTTCAAAACTAGGACGAGGGTTTGAGCCTTCTTGGTCCACAAACTGCGGCAGGATCTCGTCATACACTTCTACGAGGTTCCCATATGCGAGTTTGCATTCGGGAGGCCGCATGCCTTTCCGGTTTTGACGGGGTCTTCACGTGGAACTCTCCCCAACTCCACCGAATGCCCGCCTTCATGCGCATTCGAGATCGTTACACGGACATAGGTGCCACTCTTCCCTCCTTCCGTATATCCCGAGCGATGGGGGGATCGGGTCTCGTCAACAAGCTCTTTACGGACTCTGTCGGGATTTTAAGAAACGTGATAAAGCCCGTCACGAAGGACACACTGCTCGACCGCACGGAACGAGGACGGAAAGAGGTGGAAAATATATGGGCCCTTGAATGGGACAAGAAACATTATGAGCGGGCCCTTCTACTGAAGCCGAGAGCCGACCAACTCTCCTATGGAAAATTTCGGGAAGAGCGATCTGCGTTGCCGGAACGTGCTCCTTGACTCTCGAAATCGACATCAACACCACCTCCCTCAGTCGCGAGGACCTTCTCTCTTAGGTATTTAGAAGTATAAGAAACAAAAATGGGGAGTTGCTCGTATACTTGCTGACGTGTTTCTTCGTTTGTTTTGTTTTGCAGATAAAATGGCGGCCATGGCGCGTGCTCAGCTGCGACACAATCGGCGCAAATCTCGGCAATGCGTGAAGATACCACCTCGGTGAGTACCCTTCCCACGTCCCTCCCAATCAACCGCTCAAGAGGCGAAGAAGTGAGCGCACCGAGCAAGGAGTGCCCGGGAGTTCTATTTCCACTGGGAACGCCTTGTGTGCCCCATGCTATGCGAGAGGCTCTTTGAGGAGACCGGGTGGTGCAGCGGAGAGGATACGATCACGGGCTCGACCCAGGCGGGAGAAAGCATGAACGCCGATGTGTCCGCGGTTATCCAGATGCTTGAGACCTCGTTGACTCCAGCAGGTGGCAACTAATGTCTCAAACCGCCGCCGCGCCCTAGAGCTCGAGAACATGGCGTATCAGAACGAGTTGTTGAAGCTCCAAGGCTTGGATGCCAGATGCAACGCAACCGGTGAGGAGATGAAGAATAATAATCGAGCCACGGAGAAAAACGGCGAGTTGAACTGAAGGAGCTTGGCCCCGTCGATGAGCAGCGCTTACTCGGCGAGTTTGATTGGAAGGATAAGGGTCCTCGAAGAGGATACCGTGGAGGCGATGTCCTTTGGGTTCGAGCGGGCCCTTCAGCAGGTGCAGGTGGTGAACCCCAGGGTGGAGCTAGTGACTTCTGGGATTGGCCCTTTTCACCGTGTGGTCGACGGAGAGATCGTGGCTCCTGATTCTTGACTTGTAGTGTTGAAATTGTTTGGGCTTTATTATTTCTGCGTGCCCTTGTGATTAATGTTCGCCCTTTATTTTGCTTTTTGGATATGTAATTTGGGTCCAGTGCCCATGAATATTTTGTTGGTCGTCGTCGACCATTTTACTTATGAATTTTGATAATCGCGTTGATTGCTTACTGTTATATCCGTTCTTTTATATAAAACTACTCGACCTTGTTGTTCCTAGCTCGTGTGCTAGGTTTGGGGGCTTGAGGCTCCCGGGCGAGGATGTGGTCGTGTTAAGAGACCACATACTCGGGGCGTGGACCGTCCGTCGCGAGCCGGATATCTTGCCAAAGGTGCATGAAAAAACCCGCGGACCTCGATCGAGGGTTCCGCATCGAACGGGGTCTCTACTTATTGTAGTCGAGTAGGTCCCCGCTTATGAGTGGCCTGGGGCGCGTACGAGCACCATTCCGCGACCCAAGGCTGAGCTAAGTCTCCGTGGAGGGGATTGAGGGCCACCAGGCGTTGAGCATGTGGTCGTTCTCGCTCAGCTGTAATACTGTTTGAGCTTTGTAGCATTCCAAGGTCGAGGGAGTTGTACTCCGTTTAGATTTTCAAGGTAATAAGCTCATGTGCCTGTCTTTGCTCGGACGCGATATGGCCCTTCCTAGTTGGCGGCCAACTTTCCTTCTCGGGACTCCTTTTGATTCCTGCGGAGGACCAGGCTGCCGACTTCGAACTCGCGCTTGATGACCTTTTGGTCGTGGCGCAGCGTGATCTGTTGCTTCAAACGTGCTTCTCGTAACGCCGCGCCTTCGCGGATCTCGTCGACTAAATCCAGCTCCTCTCGCAGTGCCTCGTCGTTTATCTCCTCCTCTAAGGGAAATTCGGTACGTCTTGACGGCTCTTTGATTTCGACGGGTATGACCGCCTCTGTTCCGTATGTTAACCGAAACGGGGACTCTCCCGTGGTTGAATAGGGAGTTGTTTGGTAAGCCCACGTGCTTCACCCACCTATTCTTGGCTTCCCGAGTCTCACTTTGAGTCCTCGTAACAAAACCCATTCGGCCTCTGCAGTCGTTGGTGCCGGGATGCTCGACAGATGTGAAGTGGTGCTTGGTGCCCAGTCGTGCTACGAAATTGCGGAAGTTTTGATCGGTGAACTGCGTCCCATTGTCCGTGACGAGTGCCTGTGGAATACCAAAGCGGGCAAGGACGTTTCGCTTATAAAAACGAAGGATGTTGAAGGAGGTGATTTTGGCGAGTGCCTCGGCTTCTATCAATTTTGTGAAGTAGTCTACGGCCATGATGAGGTATTTGTTTTGGTAGGAGCCCTGCGTGAAAGGACCGAGTATATCCATCCCCCACTAGCTGAAAGGCCACGAGGATGTGAGCGTCGTGAGATCGTGAGGTGGTGCGATGTGCATGTCGGCGTGGCGTTGGCACTTGTCGCACTTTTTGACGTGTTCTTTGGCGTCCCTTTGCATGGTGGGCCAATAGTAGCCGGCGCGCAATGCTTTGCGGGCAAGAGACCGGCCTCCCAGGTGTTGGGCGTTAATGCCTTCATGGATTTCATGAAGGATGTCGGGCACCTTGGACTCCTCGGCGCGCGAGGAGGAATGGAGAAGCCGCGTACAAGCTGCTCGAGGCGACGTAAGAGCATGCACGGCGTTTGGTGGCGGCGGCTTCTAACCTGTCAGTGGGCAACTCCCCGCGAGTGAGATAGTTGAACACGGGGGTCATCCAGCAGTCTGCGTCGACGATCGCACTTATGTAGAGTGTCGTCGTGGACCTTTCGATGCTCGGTTGGGTGAGCGTCTCTTGTATCACTGACCGGTTTCCTCCCTTTTTCTTTGTGCTAGCGAGTTTAGACAGGATGTCGCCGGGTGTTCATTCGGGAACGTGCTTAATCTCTTTCGGTAAGCCCTTGATTTTCCTTTACAAGGTGAAGGTATTCGATGAATCGTTTAGCTTGGTAATCTCGAGGACTGCTGGGAGTCGGTGAAAATTTGAATGTCCTGGGCGCCTATGTCCTCGGCCAAGCGCAGCCCCGCGAGCAGGGCTTCATACTCAGCTTGATTGTTGGATGTTGGGAAGGCCAGAGTTAAGGAATGCTCGATGACGATGCCTTCTTCGTTTTCGAGGAGAACACCGGCGCCGCTCCCCGTCGAGCTTGAGGCTCTGTCAACGTGCAGGGTCCATCTGTTGCTCGCCTGGGGCGCTTGCTCGTGGGTGGTCATTTCGGCGATGAAGTCGGTGAGCACTTGTGCTTTCAAAGTTTTTCGTCCCTCATATTGAATGTCGAACTCAGAAAGTTCGAGGACCACTCTCGGCATTCGTCGGCCGAGGAGCGCTATTGCGCTTGCGCGCACGACGATGACGTGGGCGGAAATAGTATCGCAATCTCGGCGGTGATGACGAGGCGCGACTTTTCAATTCGATATTCGGTTTCGGGCCCTTGAAGGGCTTTGCTCGTGAAGTAGACGGGTTTTTGTCCGTCTTCAGTTTCACGTATAAGTATCGCGCTCACTGCTTCATTGGATACGGCTAAGTATAAATACAAGGTTTCCCCGTGCTGTGGCCGTGATAACACATGTGGTTGCGAAAGTGCCCGTTTGAGGTGTAGGAGGGCTTGCTCGCACTCCTCGTTCCACTCGAAGGTCGGCCCCTTTCTCAACAATTTAAAGAATGGGAGTGCATGTTGCGCCGACCTTGCTACGAACCAGGATAAAGAGGTTAGCATGCCGTTCAAGACTTGAATGGACTTCTTGGACCTGGGCGTGGGAAGTTCGGAGAATGCCCGACATTTGTCGGGGTTGGCTTCGATCCCTCGTTCCGTCAGGTAGAAACCGAGGAACTTGCCGACCTTGACTCCGAACGTGCACTTCTCCGGGTTGAAGCGCATTCTGTGCTTCCGAGCTTGGTCGAAGACTTTCTTCAGACGTGAAGCGTGGTCGTCCTCGGCTTGGGATTTCACGATCATGTCGTCCATGTAAACCTCGAGCATGTCGCCGATTTCGTTCTGAAATACCTTGTTCATCATTCTTTGGTAGGTTGCTCCGTTCTTGATCAAAGGGCATTACGTTGTAGTAATAGTTCCCCGCTCCGTCATGAAGGCCGTCAGTCCCGGCCATGTCCATGGGGATCGGTTGTAACCAGTAAGCATCCAAAAGAAAGTAGTTTATAGCGCCAAGTTGTCGCCTCTATCAATATTAGGTAAAGGAAAAGCATCTTTGGGACATGCCGATTGAGATCGATGTAGTCAACGCCATACGCCATTTTCCATTAGATTTTTAACGAGTACAATGTTTGACAACCAAGTTGAATACTTGGCCTCGGAAATAAAATTTGCCTCTAAGAGGTCTTTTACTTTTTCAGCCCGCTTCCCTACCACCTACCCCCGGTGAATCTATGGCGGTGATGGCGGGCGACCTCGGTCGAGTCCGGCATTTGCGCTCCATGCGAAGAGATGCATTCTCCGCAAGCTCGAGTTGCTTCTTGCCGGGAGGTCGCGATCTTGACGCATTTGGGGTTCCTCAGGGGACTAGCTTGAACTGTGCGGAATCGGGCGAAGTGGATCCGCGTCCCTTGCCGTCGACTTCGTCCTTTGCAAATCTGGTGTCGAGGTCCACCGAGCCGACGTAGGGGCCTTCGGTTTGGGAGCTCGGGCGTTGTTGGCCCTTCTTCTTGGCGGTGGTGGGCGCCTGGGTCGCAGGCATCCCACGCGGCGTTGTGGCACCTCTCGCTTTGATGTCGCCGCAGATGGTAGCGGCGCGTCCCGTGTAGAACTTGAGCTTGGATGGACAAAGAACTGCGTGAGTTCGGCCAGATAGTTACGCCGAATGGCGTTGTAGAGTGGCGATCGATCACCAGCGAACTTTGATCGAAGCGATGTCCTGAGCTCGACGTACGGTCGGGACGTGGAGCCGTTGAACCCAAGGTCGGATCCCGTATGGTGATAGGTGAGATTCGAGTGTTGAACGGTGAGTGTACATGGCGTCGACCGCCGTCGACTGGGATCCTAGGGACTTCAAAGTTTGCCATTCTTGCTTTGATAAGGAGAGGAATATGGGCGTTGGCGCTCCTCGGGAGTTCTTCCGTAGAAAGTGATTGGTTCGGACTTGTCGCGCTTGGCGAGACCTCGTGGGCCCTTGTCGTCGATCGAACTTTCTTTTGGCCGATTAATTGCCACCACCGGAGATGACCATGGGGGAATTCTTCCCACGGGGTGAATATAATATAAAGCTTTCCCCACCTAGTATGCTATTTGAGTCTCCGTGGTCGGCCCTCGTCCTCGGCTTCTTTGGTTTCCCGGGCACTTCGTGATGCTTCAGGCTTTTTGTATTGCCTGAGTCTTCCGCCTTTGATTAGTGTTTCGATCGCGTCCTTGAGGTGGACGCAATCTTCGGTCAGATGGTCGTGACTTCAGTGATATTGGCAATACTTTGTTCTGTCAGCGCCTGGTTTCGCAGGAGTGGGTTTCGGGCGTCTGACCCCTCTGTCCTTGAACTCGGTAGCCGAGCATTCAGCTAGGATTCGCTCGCGGGAAGCGGTCAGCGGTGTGTAGTCGGTGGCGCCCGCCTCGTGATCGCGGATTCCGGGCCTATCCTCGCGTCGTTTTTCATCAGGGCGACGAGATGACCCTGCCTCTGGTCGTCGGTTATCCTGGTGCCTTGTGGAATTCCCCGAGCGTCGACTCCTCGAGTCTCTGGCGCGGTTGGCGGCTTCCTTTTCCTCGTAGGTGATATAGGCGCCAGCTTTGTCGAGGAGAGCATCGAAGGTGGCCGGGGGCTCGATGCCGACGGCTTTCCTGAAATCTGTGCCGGGGAGGAGCCCTCTTTCCAGCAAATACCGCTTCATTTGATCATCACAGGGAACTTGTATGGATTCCCTGTTAAAGCGATCAATGTATTCTCGGAGGGTCTCATCGCTTTTCTGAATGATGGCCTCGAGGGAGGCCTCGGTCTTCGGATGCCTGCGGGAGGCTGTGAATGTGCTCGTGAACTGGGATTTGAGCTCTCTCCAGGAGTGTATGGATCCTGGGGGAAAGCTTTTATACCAGTCCATTGCTATTTTCTTGAGGGTGGTGGGGAACAGCCTGCATTTGATCGGTCCTCCAACGTTGAGGTATTGGAGCATGGCTTCGAAACCGTCAATGTGGTCGATGGGGTCGTCTACTCCATCATAGCTGGCGAGCTGGGGCGGTTTCTCCATTCCCCGAGGAATTGGGGCGTTCATGATGCTAGCGGACAGAGGACCACGGGGGTCATCCTCGTCGCTCCGGTGGGGAGAGCGCGAGCGAGAGCGGCGTTGAGTTTTGGTGCGAGTATGCCTGCCCTTGGTCCTTCTTGACTCATTGGCTCCTCGTTCACGTCGGGGAGGTGATTGAGGTTGTTCCTTGGGTTGTTCCTGGTCTCGTCGCTCGGTCACGGGTCCCCTTCCTCGGGAGCGGCGTGTCGGGCTACGAGAGTCATCCCTCTTGTTTCTCCGCGGGGGAGTTCGAGAACGATGTCGTCGGGGTGATGGTGACCACGAGTCTGGTCGTCGACGTCTCCGCGGTGACCGGCGGGAAGCTTCGAGAACGTGTAGGCGTTCTCCCTGGGTGAAGAGCAGGAGATTGGTGTTGTTGATGGGCGGCCACATCGGGAGGTGGCTGCACCTCTTGAAAGACTGGGCTCGGGGCGATTTGATTGATTCTGCGCTCGTCCCTCGATAGGATCGAAGGAGGAGGATTTCCCATCTCGAGGATCTTCGCCGGAAAACGGTGTCGTTTGCTTGGCGGATCGTCGCGAGGGGACTTTTCACGTTGGTTGCGGTCGGCCATGACAACGAAGTTTCGTTTTGCTTTGGTGAATGAAAGGAGACGGGAAGCAAGATTCCCACGGCAGCCATCACGATCGAAGGTGTCTTGACCCAACTGCAATGGTGGTCCAAGAGAAGGGGTACTGCAAGATACTCCGATGCCAGTAAGTAAGTAGAGGCAAGCAAGAAAGAGAGTAGAGAATGAGATACGACCTCTCAGAGGGTATTTATAACGGGCCAAGATCCGATAAGTAATCCAACCCCCAACGGATTGCTAGGGCTTGCGTGTGCAGGCCTCATCCTCATTCCGCTCCGGGTTTGTTGCAAGCTCGGAGAGGCGGTTGAGGGATCCAAAGCGGTGCGAGATTATCGGGGCACGTGGCGCAAACCGTGGCCACGTAGGACACTAGGTTAGGGCAATTGGGCCTAGAATCTATTGGGCCTAGAGAGTGGGTCAGTCCAGAACAATTTCTTTATTTTTCTAGTGCACGAGAATAAATGAGGAAACTTTATTCGGTATAATATCGTTGATCGACATGCTTAACATGAATGTGCAATTCATGTTAAAGTTTCCAAAGTATCCTGAAGGGGATTTGCGGGTTAATCTATTTGCATCCAATTTGCCTAAATTGGTTGGGGCGAATCGAACATAAAGCTTAGTGTAAACACACACTTTGGAATTTATTTTGTGCAACTTTCATCATATCATTTTCATCTTCTTTTATCCAAGTTTTGCAGTATACCCCCAACACAAGATATAACAATTTTTAGGTTCGATTTTCGATTTGATTTATATTTTATTTGTGATTAATATAAATGTTGCAATTTTAATGGAGATGATACCAACTTTTAACGATGGTGAAAGGTACACAATTAATTCATATAATTTTGAATTATGAAATTTTGAGTTATAATTTTTTGTGTGGTTAATTTGTGACTGCAACTTTGATGAAAAAATAAACTTGCATGCTTCTTTATTCATAATCATGGTGCAATGTACATAATTATATTAAATTTATATATGCATGATTTATAAATGATTCAAGTATGTGAATTTGAATGATTAAGAATATATTTGGTTTATGGTATATACTTGAATGTAAAATACATGTTAAATATTATTCTTTATTGGATGCAATTTATTCTAATTAGTAATGTATTATTTTTAGATGAAATAATTTGGTGAAAAACAAAATTGTGAATTTGAATATATGATGCATGTATTGGTAACATAAAATGGTATAAATAAAATGTTAAAAATATTTATGACATGTTTCAATTGTATGTTTCATTTATGCAAGAATTTATTAAATCTAAAATAATTTGTCCCATATTATATGTGTATCATAATATGAAAGTATTATTTCTTTGTTTATCTTGATATTAGAAGTAATTTGGCATACTTTAGATTATTGTAAGTTGACGAATATCTATTGGAAAAAGTTATAGAAAATATTAATGATGTGAATTCATTATTTATTTTGTATTGTAAATTTTATTTAGATGTACCAAAGAACATTGTTAAATATGAAACAAGAATTTAGCACATAGGATTTGTTATGCATATGTTAGTTATGCAAGAAAATTGTTTATTTTAATAGAATAAAAATAAGTTCTATAGTGATGTATAATATTTATACAAAGTCCATGAATTACATGATTGAATCCACGTCATGAATAAAATTAGTTGTTAAAAATTTGTATGATCATGGTTGTCGATTGCTATAAATATTTAATATATTGAATATATTTTGGATATATTTAAGTGAGAATAAAACTTCAAACTATGTAACTAACTGACAAAAGTGTCATGGTGATAGTTTATCGAAACTATCAAGAACACATAATATATTTTGCATATGATAAATGTACTAATATGACAAAGGTGTCATGGTTTGATAATAGCTGATAAACGCTATCAAGAGTACATAAAGTAATCATAGATATGACTATTTGAAAGATTGAATATTCAAAGTTTATTAAAGTTTTAAAAATCTTGCAATTCTTTGACGAAAGAATTGACAGGGATATGATGTCTTTCGATATAATTTAATACAGGGAAGACATCGTTAAGGGATGTGGAACAAGATCATATCTAATTAATAATCAACGGTGGAAACTCAACTCACACTTAATTAATGTTAAGTCTTGAGTTCAACGATGAAAGTACACTACTAGAGTGATTGAAGTACTTGACAATAGATGCATCCCAAGGGACAAAAGTACTTGGACCATAAGAATAAATGTGGTAGGATGAGGTTTTCCTCTTAATAGATATATAACGTATATTTGCTGGAATGCATAATTATGAGTGCATTTTTGATATAGTCTACCTAGCTATATGAGAATGAAGTGGTGCCGCTCCATAGATTCAAAAAGGATATCTTAGATTCTCATAAAATGAGAACCATCATTAAAATATTAATAATTATCAATATCGAGGGATAATGCACGCTTGATTATTCGTAAGTGCTATCCATGATAAGTGGAAATAACTTATTAAGTAATCAAATCGTAAGATGCCCGAAATTGTGAAGAAATGTCCAAAATATATTTGGAAAGTTGAAATGGTTAAAAAAGACCTTTTAGAAAAAAGGTGTAATGCTTTACAATCTTTACAATCGAAGCAATGTAATCATTCATGAACAAAATCATTCAAGGAGTTGTTTCACTTCACCAAATGACATAAGCTTCTCTATAAATAGAGACATTTGTTAGGCATTGAAGGGACCCGAAAAATACATATTTCAAGTGTCAAAAATTATATCTAAGACATTTCTTTATTTTTCTAGTAGACGAGAATAAATGAGGAAACTTTATTCGGTAAAATATCGTTGATCGATATGTTTAAAATGAAAGTGCAATTCATGTTAAGGTTTTCAAAGTATCCGAAGGAGATTTTCCAGTTAACCTATTTGCATTCAATTTGCCTAAATAGGTGGGGGCGAATCGAACCTAAAGCTTAACATAACACACACTTTGGAATTTATTTTGTGCAACTTTCATCGTATCATTTTCATCTTCTTTGCCCAGGTTTTGCGGTATACCGCTAACACAAGATCTAACAATATTTGAGATACATAAAACTTCTAGGAAGAGAACATGTACATATTTGAGCCTATACATATTTGAACTTGTACATATTTGAACCTATAATGACAAAATCTCTATAGAACGCTTACAACAACCCCGAAAACAACCATAAAAAAACTAGTGTTGTTTAGATTCGTAAAGATTTGGAGGGAATCGTCCCAACGTGATCAGGTGTCATCTATATCTTCTTGTGGAAATGGTGTTTGGTTGCTAAACACCTATTATTTAAACAAAATTTAAATTATGATAAACTTACACACAATATGAGTGCGTACTTTCCTTTTAGAAGTATTGTTAATGATGTCAAAACTAGGAGACTTATTATTTGTGTATCTTGGACATTTGTTTGTGAGACACACACACACCACATATCCACCTAAAACCTTAAGTTGATAGGTATGTGAGTTCTCTCACTTATAAAATGTTAAATCTTTCTTTCTCTAATCAATGTGAGACTTCTTCCTCACACTTGATTCTCAACAATAGCGTGTTTGTTTTTCACGCTAGAATTGTCCCAAAACGCTTCCAGTTAACGCTAGAATTTCTAACTTCTCAAATTCACGAAAAAATCATGGCAAAGTAGCTTTGAAATGTGTGTAATTTATTCACAACCTGAAACCAATTAGATGCTTAACAAGCGAGTAGTTTGATTGTGTGATCATACTCATACTCATGAAGATCATTCTTGTATATAAATTAGAGCTATGCTATCTTAACACCACACTTATACTTACACTTTATATTGTATACATTGTTCATCATATTTATATGATAAACAATATTCTTTTAATAAAATAATATTATTTTAAAAAAGCATATTTATTTTTAAAATTTATTTTATAACACAAATATAAGTTTGTATCATTAACCAACTTCACATCTGTATTAACCATATAAAGATACGTTATTAATCAATTATCAATTATTTTACTTATAATTCATTAATCAATTTCACAACTTCATTAACCAACAAAACATATTTTATTAACCATATTCGGACAATAATTTATGAATATATTAACCAATTTTTAAACTTCATTAATCAATTTTATTTTATCATTTAATATTTTTTTGTGTTTGAAAATTCATTATTAAATTATAAATTATATTAATTAATTTTATACATAATATTAACTAAAGTTTGTCGATATGCATATTAAATTTTTTATCAGAATATATATTAATCAAACTTTAAATTATATTAAATAAATTTTTATATATTATTAACCAAATTTTTTTGAGTAAAAGCTATAAAATAGTTAAAATAAAAAAATTATTGTTTATTGTATTTATAAATAGTAACTATGGTGTTTGAGTAAAAATAACATTACTCTATAAACTATGATAGACATGATAGATTTTGGATTGAGTTGGTTAGAAATGGAAATTTACTTACAAATTAAAATTTGAAAATATGCATTTTTTTATATAAAAAATTTGAAATTATGAATTTAAATATATCATTTTTTAATTTAAAATATTTTTAAGTTTTAAACATTTATTAGTTTTTGTCGGCAGAAAACCCCTGGGTCGGTTATTAATTGTCACAATAAAAGTATTACCTATTTTTCTCATAAATAAACTACTCTATTTCCTAATTCATGTATTTCAATTTTAACATTAATCTTACAATAATTTTATTCAATTTCATATACCAAAATGGTAACATACACATTCTTCCTTCCCCTGATCTCCAACTGTTTCGCGCCAAACAGGTTTCTTCATTATTCTCGAATTAGTTTCATTCACATTTGAAATTACTCCAATTATTATGATTATGATTATGATTTCGATCTCGTTTTCCAATGTTAATTTCATTATTGTGTTTGTATTTTAATCCACAATCTAGGAAAAGATTGCTTCTATTATTGTACTTTGCCAATTGCCATCTCATTCTTGATAGTGACCTAAGTTGAATATTTGAATCTTTCATATTTTTTATCATATTTTGTTACTTGAATCTTTCATAAAGTACAATACATTATACAACCATTTGGTGAATATTATATTATTCACTCAATTTTTTTATAATAAATATGGTATCATGTGCATGCAACTGCAGAGACTAATCATTTGAGTCGTGTATGACCACGATAGGCGGCAAACTCTCCCTGAAAAATTTAACACTCCTGTGTGCTCAGAACTGGATTCGAATTCAGAACCTCTAGTTAAGCTGAAAACGATCCCACCATGTCATTCAAGTGCTATTGGTCAATTTTTTATTCTTTGGATGATGAGTGATTTAAGTTACATCAATTTTAATCAATAATGTTTATACGTCTTATGATTGACTTTATAAACAAAAAACTATACTAATTCTTACAAAAATAAAGAGAATTGGAATAATATCCATAATCAATATTCACCACTCAATTTTTGGTTGTACTTTTGTAAGGTTTCTGTTAAATTAACCAAGATTTATTTGGATTTGTAGTATATAGTGCTTATTTTGATAGTTATATTAAATATTTGGGTTGTGAATTATGATTCAATGTAGTTTTTTGGTTTGTTTAATCTTTATTAGGTATCATGTTTTGAATTTAGTTTTTATTAGGTAATTATTCTGAAGTTTGAATTTTTTTTCTTGAATATGAGAAATGGAATGAGTGTGTGTTGTTTTTGACAGTGTTTGAAGAAGCTGATTTGAGATTTTGAGAGAGAGAGGGGGATTGAGAGGTGAAAATGACAATTGGAACTAAGAAGAATAAGGAAGCTGTTGATGAGACCGCGCCTTTGGTACCGAACTCGGAAACAGATGGCGAATTACATGAATTTAATGGAGCTTCATTTTCTGGGGCTGTTTTCAATTTGTCAACCACGGTTATTGGTGCTGGAATCATGGGGTTGCCTGCTTGTGTTAAGAAATTGGGTATGGTGCCTGGTCTTGTTGCGATATTCCTAACGGCATTGTTGACGGAGAGGTCAATTGAGTTCATTATCAGGTTTTCAAGGGCCGGGAATCTTTCTGCCTATGGAAGTCTTATGGGGGATGCCTTTGGGAAATATGGAAAAGCTCTGTTAGAGATATGTGTTGTTATCAATAACGTTGGTATTTTGATTGTTTACATGATTATCATCGGTAAGTACCTAATTTACTCTCGTTGTTATCATCAATTTGGTTTTAGTGTATGTTTGGACCTATGTAGCGCCGATGCTTCAGATTGAAATCATGTCTTGTGTCTGGCATGTGTCACAGCCGACACCACACGATGTCATCACATTAATTCAATATTTCCATATTTCAAATTATTACCAGTGTCATGTCATGTTTTTGTGTCGGTGCTTCATTGGTTTAGATGGGTGTGAAATCTCGATGATACTGTGATTTTGTTAAAGCTACCTAGTGTAACTTTTTCCAAAATCGTGGCGGCCTGTCGTGATTTCATTAAATTTACCATCAATCCAAACATCTACTATTACCCACGAACCTGTTTATAGTAATTCAGTTTTTTTGTTTTGTTCATATTTGTAGGTGATGTGATTTCTGGAACAACTTCAAGTGGAATTCACCATTCTGGTATCCTTGAAGGATGGTTTGGTGTCCATTGGTGGACTGGGCGTAGATTTGTTCTTGTTTTTACAACACTGTTTGTGTTTACACCTTTGGTTAGCTTTAAGCGAATTGGTGAGTGATTATACTTATTAAGTTATTTCACATGTTCTTTGGCTTACTTGAGTTAGAACAATGAAAATCGTATTTGTAGCACACTCGTACACTTCCCCTTTCAAAATTTGTGTACGAGTTTTTGGCTTACCCGCATTCTCTGTGGTTGTTGCAGATTCGTTGAGATTCACATCTGCATTATCAGTTGGGTTAGCTATTGTTTTCCTTATCATTGCTGTGGGGATCTCAATTATCAAGATTATTAGTGGAGGCATTGGAATGCCCAGACTCTTCCCGGTCATTACTGATGCAGCTTCGGTTTTTGATCTATTCACTGTAGTTCCTGTGCTGGTGACCGCTTATATCTGTCACTACAACGGTATGCAAAAGTTCCAGACCTTTGTTTAGAACTCATTGTCTTGTTTTTGTGTTTTTGTGCAGAATAGACTTATGTAAGTCTAAGTTGGTTATTGATTTGCATGAAGAAGGTTAAGTTCTTTTGCTTACACATTCCATATGCATCCTCATTTCATGTCTTACTAGGTTGAAAGGAAACCATGCCTGTCAATGTTTTATTAGCTAAAAAACTTTCAAGTTATTTTGGTTTATTTCTGGCTGCGCACACTAAATTTATTCACGGAAAACCCAATCGAGTCAGTTGACTCGACAGTTCAGTCATTGTTAACTTAATAATATGATGCGTTAAGATTCACACATTGGATGAGATGTCATATGAAATTTTTTTAGAAGTGGTGGTAGGACTCCTTACGTTACGAGTCGGTTGTGTAGGAGTTGAGTTAGACCTAACCCAAAATTTCTAAAATCATTAGTGAATACTTACTCACTAGTGTTTATAAATGTTGTTATCTATCTAGATCTACCAGTTCATTTTGTAGATGTATAATCTGGTGGTTGCATTGTGTGCACTCTTTATTTGCAGTTCACAGCATAGATAATGAACTAGAAGATTCCTCATGGATGCAAGGGGTTGTGCGTACTTCCCTTACTCTATGCTGCTCAGTGTACTCACTCACAAGCTTCTTTGGATTCCTCCTATTTGGTGACAATACTCTCGACGACGTGCTTGCGAATTTTGATACTAATCTTGGAATTCCTTTTGGTTCGGCGCTCAATGATGCTGTTCGTTTTAGCTATGTTGCACATCTTGTGCTTGTATTTCCTGTAGTTTTCTATGGACTAAGGGTCAACATAGATGGTCTGATATTTACCTCATCAAGAAGGCCTTTGGTTGCCGATAACTTCAGATTTGCATCAATTACTTTTTCCCTTGTTGGCATTATCTTCATAGGAGCAAACTTCATACCAAGCATTTGGGATATTTTCCAGTTCACCGGAGCAACCGCCGCTGTTTGTCTAGCATTCATATTTCCAGCTTCAATCACTCTGAGAGATCGATACAACATAGCAACTAAAACAGACAAAATACTATCAGTTTTTATGATAGTCCTGGCAGTCTTGTCAAATGCTGTTGCTATATATAGTGATGCCTATGCTTTGATCAACAAGAACAAAAATGTGAGTGATTTTTTAATTTGATAGCTCACAGTATAGGTATTTATTTCCATACTTTCAGATGAAAGAGACATAATTTGCGATGGTTATACGAAATTAATTTTTTTGATAGGGTCTGATGGATTGATTATTATATAAACAACGCTACCTCGTGTACAAATATTCTTCAAAAGTGTGTCAAGGTCTGCAACTTGCTCAACCTTGTTTGTATTAGAAAACTGTCATCAGCATCCGACAATGTATTTGTTGTCAAAATATCATTTCACTTGTAGTATACTCTTTGCTGATGAAACTACGGAGGTTCCGTTGAATGTGCCTCTCTTTCGCTGGCTTGGCTCTTCATAAATGTAAGTTGTATGCATTATTATTGGATAAACGACCTTAGGGGTGTCCTGTTGCTTCCGAAAGAATGCTTAGGTTCAAGCATTTTTGAGCAAGACATGCACAAATTTAGTTATGGATTTGAAAATGTAATGCTTGTTAATAGTTTGTTTTTTGTAAGTTATCCTAGAAATTGAACATTTGTTGCAATTGATAAGTATTGCACGATTCTTATGTAGTTATATATTTGTAATTAAGTGTTTCATTGAATATATTAAGCATGTTCTAAATGTATTCATATAACTTATTTCATTGAACACTTGTAAATGTTGTTTTGATATGCTATTATTGACATTGTTAGGATGGTTTTGGGATTTGTCTAAAATTTCTAAATGAGTTCTGAGTTGTGTGTATGAGATTTCTTCATATTCAATCTAGACATAAAATGCCAGTCCTTCTCTTTCCACTAAGATTTCTTCATGACATTTCTTGGTTAAATATAGATCAAATAGTAACCTAACAAAATAGCCAATGCTCTTACTTCTTGGTTCATCATTTTAAGAGATTTGAGTCTCTACGCATCCTTTACCAGCAACTTCAAAAATAATTCACTTCTGCCCATTTTCATATGGAAAGGCGTCTCCATATATGTAAAATAAATTTAAAATTTTAAAAATATTTTATTTTATTTTTTCCGTAAAAAGATACATATTGGAAAACTTTGGCGCGTGGGTGGGTTTGAAACCACGACACTCACATGTTATTTTTTAAGTAGAGATAGAGGCACATGTGTACTGGTATAATACGATTGTACAATAAAATTTTAGCGATTTTTTATTTCATTTCATAGGTTTGAAAAATACCTACACAATTCTGAAGATGTCTATGTGTAATTAGTAATTAGAAATGTACTTTTGTTGTTGAACACTAGTTAAAATCGGAAATGTAATTACGTGAAAAAATTGTGAAATGTATTTCTGATTCTTATGTAGATAACAACGGAAAAGTATGCAGGCACGAGGCATTTTCGCATGTTGAAAACTACAAAATGAACACACACACACATGGTACCCGCGGAGACAGGGATATGACGATTCTCAGAGCCCCACTCGCTGACGCATCAGGCACAAACCTACTTTAGAGAGGCCCCAACCCAAACCTACCAAGAAGTGTGCACTATCTCCCCCGTGCAAGGAGATACGAACCGATGACTCCAAGATAAATAAGGGCAACGAGGACGGGAAAACCCGACCGAGGGACCCTCCTCGAAGAAACCGCCGCCACAATCGTTCCCCGACTCGCTCCTCACGGTCCCCTATCCCAAACCATCATGGAGGCTTATACCCTAAGGGGAATGAAGAAACCTCCATCTTTGACCAGTTAAGACGGAATCACTGACCCCATCTCGACAGCTTCGAAGTGATGCTTCATTACCACAACGTCGGAGGTCCCATTAAGTGTAGACCGTTTCCCACGACGCTGGGGAAAACTTTCATGGACTGGTACAAGAGCCTCCCACCTAGGTCAATCAACTCCTAGAGGGACCTGAAGAGCCAATTCACCAGCACCTTCATTGCGTCTCGCCGGCACCCGAAGACTGAAGCCTCCTTAGAGGCCATTATTCAGCGGAGCGATAAAACTCTCCAAGAATACATCAACCGGTTCAATAGGGAGGCCATTTAGGTCTCATGCGACGACCATATGAAGAGATACTTGCTTGAGAGATGACTCCTCCCAGACACTGATTTTAGAAAGGCTATCAACATCGAACCTCCCCGGTATTTTGGTGCCCTCCTCATTAGTAACTGGACCGGAAGTTTTAGCATGGTGGTCAATGAAATTGTTGTAGGTTGTTTGCGGGTCTCACCCACGTTGAACTTCAAGGGCACAGGAGTAACGTCCCTATAGTTAAACGCTTTCCCAGATGGCTTCATCCCTGTGATAGCAAAAATTTCGAATAAGGTAGGAGTGATCATATCATATTTTGTGTGGAAGGTATTGGTCGACCCTTCCCAGAAATGAATGGCAACTCGCAACATGCAATAGGAGTAAGGTTGACCATATCGGGAAAGTTCTAACAAGGTATGAATACCTAAGTCTTTCCATTGAGCAAGTTTTTCTGGTTCCAAACGTGTCATCCAAACACTAAATTTAGGGCAATTTTTGGGTGAGGCAGTTCTGAAATTTCTATCTACGTATTGGAGCAAAATGGGTTATGAAGAAGAAACTATTGGTTTAGTGAAAATACTAGTGGGAAAAAACGCTCCTTTATCATTTACGGAAATTCCTATGGGTGGTTCTGCAGGAAGAGGATCCAAAAATGCCAAAGGCTTATCTTCAAGGGGAAAAGGAATAAGTATCTGAGATTTCCATATTTTGGCTTTCTCTTCAACATATGGAGGTTCCAGAACATACTCCTTGTCGTCGATGAGGTGTGGTTGAAGGACTGTTGCAGGAGAAGAAACTTTGTTATTAGTGCCGACCATTGGAGAGGATGAAAGAGGTTGAAGATGATGAATAGTGAATAAATGGTGTTTTTCGTTTTCTAAAAACAAGTGAGTTTGGGACCAATAACGAAGAAGAAAGTTAGAAAGTGAGAAAATGGGAAAAAAGGGTTTTTTTAGACCCTAAGAAGATAGAAATAATGAGGAATTTTTTTCGTGATTTCCTAGGTCAAATAGTGTCACTTCCGCAGACACGTGGAGCGAGATGGAAGCGAGTTAGTGGGCCACGTCTCCCACCTAAAAGTGCAATGGTGGCGAAAATTAATGTCGCACGTCTCGAGAATCAAAAGCATGACGTCACGGAAAAAGCTAAACAATAATGTCCAATGAGGAAGAAGTGGGAACGATTTGGTCGATGAGTAAGGGTTGACGCTTCAAAGATGCCATTGTCTCATATGAGTCGAACTCGAAAATGACATCTCTGGGGGGCATTTTGTTACCTTAAAAATCTTTTAAGGTATATTTGTCCCCTATAGCTAGGGACAATCTTTTGGTATAAGGGTTTTTAAAGGAATTAAAAGCTTGGTCGAAGTTTGGATGTGTTAAACTGAAGAATTTAATGCAATGGGAATATCAAGCTAAAATGTCAAAGTTGGGCCTTGTCGACCAAAATGAGAGAAATTGGTGTAAATGACAAGATGTGGGGAAATTGGTCTAGTCGACCAAAGATTGAAGAATAAGTAAAATAGTCGAAATTGGTCTTGTCGACCAAAGGGAATTCAAGACTTAGAAGAATTCTAATGATTTAGTCTTGCCATAAGGTAACGTCGAAGCAAGCCAGAAGCAGGAAGGTTTGAATTTTGAAGTCACTAGTAGTTACCAGTAGTTTGTGTTTTGATTGAGCGCCAAATAGGTGGCAAGATCTAGTGGAGCAGTTGCTTTAAGTTTTTAACGTGTCAGTAGATTATGTGTATAGGCAGTTACATTGTAATCACTATAAATAAGAAGGTTCAATGTAGATTTTCGTGTGTTCACTTGTACTGAAATCACTTGTCAAACTCTATTATTCCAAGCGTAAGGAAGCAAATAGTGCATAAGTGTTTGATGTACGTGAATCACCATTTATATTTCAATGCAAATCCTTTACTTTTCAATTGTCTTTTTTGAGTACTTTACTTGTTTTCTATTTACTTTTGAGCAATCTCTTAACGTTATTTTCTGCTTCACGTAAACAATTCAATACTTTCTGTCAGTCATGAGTTACCAGTCAGTCAGTTTGTTGATTCTTGAACAATTCATTTATTGATTATTTCATATGAACACCTTCTATCGGTCACCAGTCAGTCGGTCGAATCATAGTGTGAAAAGTTTTTATACTTGTTCCCTTATTCATAAAAAACTGTTTCTCATAGTAAGGACTTCGATAGAACAAGTGTATTTTCAAACTCTTAGCACATGTCTTAAGATCAACCGGTCGATCTTGCGAGTAACCCTTAGTTTTTAGGGCTTTGGGAGAACCAACGGTTGTTTACCATTTTCCATAGTAAACATAGGGATAATATTGCTCATACCTCGGTCGAGGACGTCACCTCATAAGGCAGACATCCAACATCTCCGAATATCATAGAGTCTCCTTTGACTGTGAAAAGGTCGGCTCCATATCTCCCTGATACTTCGGAGCAGTTCCTTTAGGAACGAGATCACATGCTGGTCCTCATACACTCGTGAATCCTGACAGTCCTCATCGTAGGGCTGGTACACCAGTCCAATATGAGGACATTGGCCCAACGTTGGGGACTATAAATACCCTCTAAATTGAGATGGTCAACTATTAATTCTTCAACACACACTTACACTTGCACTCTGATTCCTTATGTTTCTACTTTGGCATCAGAGTACCTTGAAGGTACCCCCTCCTCTTCACTCAACTGTAGTCGTTCAACAAATTTGTGGTTCAGTGACGATCTTCCTGGTCAGGTACGATCATATAAGCATATATATGTTAGTCTATTTAGCCTTTTTCCTAATATTATATATATATATATATATATATATATATATATATATATATATATATATATATATATATATATATATATATATATATTTGGTTTATAAGGTTTCATAGACTCTTTTAATGATCTATTTAATTAAATAGACTTTTAAAAAAACTTAAATCAAACCTTTTTAACAAATATGACCTGACCTCAAATAGATTAGGCCATAGCCTCGTGTACGTTGGTTTATTTCCACAGTTAGCTACAATACCAACTTTTTTTTTTTTTGACAATTAGCATTAGCATTGTGACTTAAATTTACCATTTAATGGTGAATTTATCATTAGCATTGTGGCTTATTTTTCTTTCATGTTTATCACAAAATTAAATGAGACAATTAACTTTAGAATATTCATCTCATGACCAAATAAGACAATTAACATCTTAATGTTTATTTCAAAACCAATGAGACAAATAACATTATGTTTATCACAAACAAGTATAATTTCTCTTTACCGTAGAACCATTAATTCTCCCATTCTCTTATTTCTTTTTATTCTCATGTCTATCTTTTTTTGTCAAATAATATAGTGGTTGAAAGTATCTCTTTAAAAGTGAAATAGTGAGATATTGTGAGTTCAAACTTGCACGTGTTCCTACACATTTATCAACTGAGTTCCTTAACTACTTCAACTTGGTTTTAGAAAATTAGAACAATGAGTCATTTCCTTCTATGATGACACACTTATCTCTCTCTTAGTGTGATGATTGCCATTTGATTCATTCACCGGCATGAAATTATTGTGAAGAACTTATATTTAATTAGAGATTTTTTATTCCAATTTATAATGGTGAAAAATATTATATACAATTTCGAAAATATTCTTATAAAATTAAAAATATATTTCTGATTTGCACGTTATACACTTATAACTTATTTGATTTAAGATACACTTTTCAAAAATAAAAATTGAAACAAAAAATGCACTTCCAGTATAAAACGAAAATGCACTTTCAGTTTTTAACAAAAAAAAAGGTATATAAATCTCAAATGACTCATGCTACTTTTTGTTGTTATAGCAACAATTTTATTTATAATAAAAATCAAAAAATATATTTCCGATTTATATCAAAAGTGTATTTTTGATTTTTTATAAATATAATTTAAAAACGATTTGCACCAAAAATATATTTTTAACTTTTAAGAATATTTTTAGAATTTCACACGTAATTTTCTTTCATAGAAGTTCCTTGTATTTCTTTTTATAAAATTTATTTGTTTCTTTATTAGTGATTGTGCTTTCTCACAATTGTAGAGGTGACTAAAGATTAAATTTTCATAGAGTGCTCCATATTTTTTGCAGAAAAATTAGAATGGATACTGTTCATGTTTCAATTTTTAGTTAGCGATGCAAGATTGGCACAAGAAAGAAGTATTATAAGAAAAATTCAAAGATAAACATATTTATGTTTGAATATTACATAAAAAATTTATTAACCAATTTTATTAATGTGATTACTAAGTATCACGTCGAACATTTCTCAAATACATAATAATTGGTGTAAAAAAAGGGGAACCATCATCATTTTATTGCTTCTTATACTTTAAAGTATGGAGGATCGCAACATGGACGCCTAGGACTCTGACAGGGAGGTGGGTTGCAAAACTCTATTTTTTCACAACAAGGCCTAAAAGCTCCGACATTGCATGTCATAGTACCTACAATAATAACAACAATAAGCATGACAAATTTCATGAACACCATAGTTTCCATTACAACTAACTTTGATTTGGAAAGAAAAGTAAATCAGATATCTAAATATCTAAATGTGTGTGATATGTTGTACCAATGTGTTCCTATTTGTAAGGAAAGAAAGAAAGAATATTAAATGTTAATTATGTTTCTTAAAGCAGAAAAATTATAACTTTTTATTAATCATAATAAATGTGGTCGATATAATGTGGTATTTTTATCAAAATTTTAATGTTGACTAATTTTTAAAGCTTTGTTTTTTTCTATTTAACAAGAATTTATTTTTTAATTCTTTTTAAATATCACTCAGGATCAATGTATCTATGCCTATAATTATAATTTTGTAGTATTAAATTGTAGTTTTAATTATAAGAATATCTTAAGTCTTTTATTTTTATATAAGATTTTAATCTTTATTTTATTTTTTATTTTTGGTCTCTCTATTATGTTTATCTCAAAAAATCAATCATTCTATTTTATTTTTGATCTCCTTATTTTGTTTGTCTCAAAAAAACAGTCATTTTATTTTAATTTTGAACCGTTTTGGTTTCTATCTCTAATTCAGTAAAAAAATATTGAGGTATAATTTTTTTAATACGTGACATTTGTTTGATGATGTGGCATGGTAGTTATTGGTAATTTGAGTATCCATGTCCTTTTTATCAATACTTTTTATAGTATGATATAATTTATAATCAATAATTAATATTTACAATTTTTAAAATTAAATTTATTCACATATTTAATACAAAAGAATTAATTGGACTTTTATTTGCATATTTAATATAAAAAAATTAATTGGACTATTATTAGATATTTAATACAAAAGAATTAATTGAGCTTTTATTCGTATATTTAATACAAAAGAATTAATTAGGCTTTGAGAAAGATGAAGCTGAGGAACAAAATTGATCCAAGAAAAAGTTCAATGTTGCTCGATATCAAGTCTCACATTGTTTTTGTTATCATTCTTTTTATTAAATATTTTTTATTAATAAAATATAAAATAATTTAAATATTTTATATTTGATTATTAAATATGTGATTAAATTTTAAAATTAATTAATTTACGTGATTAAATATTTTGTATTTAATATTAGCCCATTTAAATATTTTGTATTAAATATGTGATTAAATTTCAAAATTAATTTAGTTTAAAAATTTTAAATATTAGCTATTGATTATTAATTTATACCATAAAAATAATAAAAAAATAATATGGATTTTTATTTGATTAATTTTATTGTTGTTCCAATTTTACCTTAATGATATCAAATTTAAAATCAAATAAATAATTTGCTTGATTTCCAATTTTGTGTATTTATTTTAGTATTTTATACCAATAATCAGAGAATATAATTTATTAATAATATTAAGTTACAATAGAATAAGTAATATAATATATTTCATATTTATGTAGCTATAATATACTATAACATTAAATAAAGATAATAATAAAAGGGGAATGACTCCCCTCTGTTTATTTCTTCTAAATTCAAACTATTTTGTATTTTGTACTGTCTGAAAAGTTAAATCGAGTCATATCTTATATATATTTATCTGAATAATATATTCAAACAAACTTCTATGTAGTTTTCAAAAATTATAGGACAAATTCTTACATAACTTTAGTAAATTAAGGCATTTGATATTACCATAATTTACTTTATTTGTCACACTATTCTAAAAAATCGAGTATAACCAAATGGTGCTTTCTCAAAATTATAGAAGTGGAGTGGCGAAAGATTAAATTCTGATGGAGTACTCAATAATTTTTGCAGATTAATTAAAATGAATATTGACACAAGAAAGAGTTATTATGAGAAAACTTTAAGATAAACATATTTATATTTGATTATTACACAAAAATTTATTCACCAATTTTATTAATGTGACTATTAAGTATCACATGGAATATTTTCAAATACAAGCAATATCATTCTATTACTTTATACTTTAATGGAGGGTCACAACATGGGCGCCTATGGCAGGGAGGTGGATCGCAAAACTCTCCTCTTTCACAACAATTCCTTAAAGCTCCAACATTGCCTGCCATAGTACCTACAATAACAACAACAAGAAGCATCACAAATTTCATGATCATCTTCACCATAGTTTCCATTACAACTAAGTTTGATTACAAAGAAAAGTAAATCAAATATCTAAATGTGTCATGTGTGTGATATGTTGTACCAATGTGTTCTTATTTATAAAAAAGATAGAATATTAAAATGTTAATTATGTCTCTTAAAAGGAAAAAAATATATAATATTTTATTATTCATAATGAACGTGGTCAATACAATACGGTATTTTTTATCAAAATTTAGAAACTAATTTTTATTAAAATATATTTTTTAATGTTGACTGATTTTTAAAACTTTATTATTTTCTATTTCCTAAATTGTTTATAATATTTAACAAGAATTTATTTTATTCTTTTTAATATCACTTAAGGTCAATGTATCTATGCTTATAATTTTAAATTGTAATTTTAGCTATAAAAATATATTAAGTCTTATATATATTATTTTACTTTTGATCTATGGAGCTTAACAATAAAACAAACAAATTAAATATTAAAAAAAAATAGAGAATTAAGGGTCCTATCCAGTACTTCATGGTATCAATATTTCTACATTATTTTATTACCTTTTTTTTATTTATAATGAGTCATCTCTGTTGTTAAATTCGAACTACGGCGTGGCGCGACCATCCAACAAATAGGAACGAAACGGAACGAAAACCCAAAACAGATCGGGCGTTATTTCGGTGACGCGAATACTAATATATTTAAAATTAATAAACACATAGCAGTTAAAAACTAAAATAAGTTACTCAAAATTCATGAAGCATTCATTCATAAGTAAAAATAAAAATCATAAATCTTAACAAAACACACTTTAAAATGTCAATAAATTAATATAAAAACAAATAGTTAATTCAAATCTTCATCATCACTTTTTCCACCACTAGATTTGTCTTTCTCTACTTTCCCTTTATCCTCTAATTTCTCTTCATCCTCTTCAATATCAACATCTAACCCAGATAAATCATCACTATCCACTAAATCTAATTGAGGTTCTTCTTCATCAACTTCATCTCCCAATAACCACTCATTACTAGTATCAATATCATCCATAATTATAGGATCAATCACATCATCACTTTCATAGCGTTCTTTAAAGTTTAGGTTATACTTGATGAAGACCAAATCGTGCAACGTCTTATACTCTAAACTATTCCATCTCGATGGTTGGGAATCAGGAGGTGTAGTCATAGATGTCCAAAAAATTGGAGAAGTAAAGAAACATAAATAAATAATGAAACAATAAAATATTTGATGAATAATGACCAAAGAAAGAAACAAAACAGAAGAGAAGAGAGAAGAAAGGAAGAAGGAAGAAAAAAATTGAACATACCTATGAAAGAGAGAAGAGCGTCGTTGAGAGAAGAGAGAAGGGTATGCGGCCAAAGTGAGAAAAGAGAGGAAGGAAGGGTTGTACGTGAGAACAGAAAGAGAAAATTAATTCTAAAAAGTACAATAAAGAAAGAGAGAGGGTAAAAAAAGGAAATATGGAAAATGACAAATTAGGGTTTTTTTAAGTTGAAAAAGACAAATTTGCCCCTTCCAACTATAAAAAAAGAGTATACACCAAAAAAACGGTTGTTCCAGACCGTTTCACTGCCGTTCCGCGCTGGTTCCGTTCGCGATTTTTTGGTCGTTCCATCAGCGTCACTCATTCGCGCTGTTCCGACCCAGACTGACGCGCTTTCCTCCACTGTGCCGTTCCGCGCCGAGATCTCGGCCGTTCCGGTCGAGTTTAATAATAGAGTGTGTCATTACTTTTTTTAAGAGCTTAAAGATAGTGTATTGTCATATAAAATATTGGCAAAATATTTTTTTTGTCCCTTAGTTTTATTTCGGAGTTCATTTTAATCTCTATACTTTTAAAATGATCAATGTAGTGTATGTTTGGAACCGCTTTTCCAGTTCATTCACGCTTCCTAATGCTTATCCACCGTGATTTTATTGAAGCTAGAAATCTCAACTTCAGAAAAATGCGCATTTTTTTTCTTTTTTCCACCGTGATTCCAAACACTCTAGTAGTCTCTAATGTTCTCAAATAGCATCAATTAAGTCTTTTATGTTTAATTTTCACAAACGGCGCTTACTTTTACGTTTGTGGCATCCTACTATGGCATACGTTCATAAGTATGGCATCCAAATTGGCATATGTTGCTAATTAAAATTCTAAAAAGTTCCAAAATTTCAGCTTTTACTCAGAATCGGACTGAGGTCAACTACCTAGCAAAAGCATAGCGTTTACCACTGAACTAGTTTGCTTTTGATTATTTAATCTATATATATATTTCTTCAATCATTATCACTATTCATTATCACTTTTGCAGCAGGATTCTTATTGTTACAATTCTTATTCTTTTCTCCTATACAAATCTTAGGGTGTGTTTGGTTCGGAGTAGGTGGAGGGGAGGAGAGGGGAAATTTCTAATTAAATATGTTTGGTTCCAATTTTAGGACGGAAGGGGAGAAAAATTCCTCCAAAACATACTTTTTGCATACCTCCAAATTGGAGAAATTTGGAGGGGAGGGGAGGGAATATAATTTTTTAATATTTAAAAATTATTACATTTACTAAAATATCTTCAACATAATTTTATCATTTCAAAATTATATATTTTCTT
This sequence comes from Vicia sativa, assembly GCA_021764765.1. Classification (NCBI taxonomy): domain Eukaryota; kingdom Viridiplantae; phylum Streptophyta; class Magnoliopsida; order Fabales; family Fabaceae; genus Vicia; species Vicia sativa. The sequence continues at coordinate 217,198,299 of CM038792.1, read as the reverse complement.
TTGTTTTACTATTTCTCTATTGTGTGATTTTTCTCGATTGCTTCCATCAACTTATTATAATTATTCTCTACATTTAAATTAATTTTGAAATTTTATACTTAGTATAAATTATAATTATTACACTTTTTAAAATAATGTTTTATGTTTTACTTATATTCGATTTTTTCTTTTGATTTTGTTATGTATCATATGAAATTTTCTTTAATATCAAATTTTAAATTTTTTATTTATTTATTTTATTAAAAAATTTAAACCATTAATATTTAATAATAAATTATTTTATGTATTTGTTTTACTAGATGATTCATCACGATTTAAAAGTTGTTATCAACATATATTTTAATTTGTGTCAAATAGTTCTAATTCAAATTAAGTGTACTCGATTTTTTTTAACATTATATGGTAAATTATACTAATATTTTTAGTCACTCAATATTAGAAATTTTATCACCAAAAAATTATTTTTGAATTTTTCACATTTGAATATCATATCACTTATATAAGATCATAGGGATAAAAATGTAAATTTTTAAGAAAATCCCTCCCCTCCCCTCCTGAACCAAACATATTTTAAATTAAAATGTCTTCATTCCCCTCCTCACCCCCTTTTTTTGAACCAAACATTTATCTGATTAAAAAAATCCTCCCTCCCCTTCCCTCCCCTCTATTAAAACCCTTCCCCTCATTTGAACCAAACAAACCCTTATTGTTACAAGTCATTATTCTGCAAGAGGATTCTTTCAACTTCACTAAACATATCTTATTGTTACAAAGGATTATGCAAAGCTTAACATAGAGGAGGCAACCTCATTTTTAAAAATCACCACTGCATAAAAGGGACTATGCTGAGCTGAACATAGAAACCTTAAATTTGGAACCCCAAAATTCTAATTTTCTATTCAACACAAAATCTTAGTCGAAACCTAGAAATCGAAACCTAGAAACTGAAATCAAAATCAAAAATAGAAATAAAAAATGAAAGTTAATTTGAGATCCACAAACTGAAATATAAATCGAAATTGTACATGCATTATTTGGATCTGATTGTTGAAATCGAAATCCAGAAATTGAAATTAAAATCAAAATCAAAATCATACATTGCTTCAAGTTTGTGGATCTAGTTTTTATAGATCTTTTGGGATTGGGAAGAATTTGAAGCAGGATGTTCACTCGATTTAGATCTTCAATTTCATGACCCAGAAGCTATTTTGTATATGTTCATTGGGAATGGTTGATTTGGTTCAATGTTCATCTTCATCAACTTGATCATTTTAATTTTTTCCTATATGACGATTCATATATTTAATTTGCAAAGTAATTAAGAAAATGTTAACTGGCCCAATGGCAGACTATCATGCCCAGTGTTCATGGTTCGACTCCAAGGAGATGGCAAGTTTTTTAGAATATTTGTTAGAATTTTGATGACCTAATGAGTATATGCCACATCAATGCTAGGTGTATGCCAAACTGGATCTTTATTTTGACTTTGACTAACAAACCTAACAGAAAGGACTAACATGACACTGTTTACAGACATAAGGGATCAAAACGGTCTTTTTAAAAGTTAAGGACCCCAAAGTAAATATGGGGGACCAAAAAGAATATTTTGCCTAAAATATTTTACACAATCAGTGCATCACAACCCTTTAAAAAATACTTTATATGTGCATTACTTCGTTGCACTATATTGTGCTTGTAAACTCAAATAGTATTGGACCTATTGAACCAGGGAGATGTTTGAGACAAGGGGACCCAATGTCCCCTTATCTCTTTATTCTTATTTTAGAGGGACTTTCTACCCTTATCAAAGATTCGGTGGCCAGTGGAGATTTGCACGTGATCCAAATATGTAGAGGGGCACCTAGTGTGTCCCATCTACTCTTTGCTGACGATTATTTTTTATTTTGCAGGGCAAACCTTTCAGATGTTAGATATCTTATGAAATTACTTGATGTCTATGCAAATGCAACTGGTCAAGAGATTAATATGACAAAGTTGGAAGTGTTCTTTAGTTATAACTTGAGCACTCTGGCACAGAAGAATCTTGCCAATATCATGGGAGTTCGTCGTGTGATGGGAACTGAGAAATATTTGGGGATGCCATCTATGATAGGAAGGAGTAAGAGGGCACATTTTTATTTTATAAAGGATCGTATTTGGAAGCGTATCAACTCTTGGAAAGGCATGTTATTATCTAGACTCGGTAAAGAAGTTATGATTAAATCAATTCTACAAGAAATTTTGGCTTATGTTATGAGTATTTTCCTTCTTTCAGATGCAGTAATTAACGAGATAGAGCATATGTTGAATTCTTTTTAGTGGGGAAGAGGTTCTAATAGAAAAGGGATTATATAGGTGGTGTGTGTAACACCCCATTTCTACCTGGTAATTATAAATAAAATTAGAGTATAAAAATTTCAACCAAAACATGGGATATTACGCTTTCAACTTTAAACTAACCGCAAAAATGATTATAACCGATACATAACACATGTAAACAGAGAGAACTCATCACTAGAAATTAGTCTTCAAAAGAAATCAACTTCAATAAACTAAGCAGCGGAATTCACAAATTAATACTTCAACTTATAGCATCTTCGTCTAACTTAAAATAATCAAAATTAAACTTCTTCAATAACAACTTAAGCAATTCAACTTAAAAATAACAAAACAAAACAAGTGTTCATTTCCCCCCGAGTGCTACGTATCAGAGCAAATGACACCAAACTCGAACTATCGACGGAAACAACTACTCTCCTTGATTACCTACATGTTACCCACATAGAGGCAACATCACAACAGAAGGGGTGAGATATCGAATATTATAAGCAAAAATATGATAATTAATATATTAGATAAGAATCATATAATAATTCACCACTTCGCGACAACAACCAAATAACAATCAGTCAATACACAACACAACGACAATTCCAAAAATACAACTCAAATGCGACTCAACGTATGCAAATGCATGTGGTACCATTTGGAGTAGGACTCTCAACTTAAACATATGTCAGGTTATCGAGGCATTTCAACAAGGCATAAGCCTTCAACTTCAACATGGTGCCATCAAGGCCAACTTAATCAATGCAATGTATGCGATACAATCAACAATATCAACAACAACAACCAGAACAACAACAACGAAAACAACAACGTAAACATGCCCATGAATCAGGACAATTCAACGCATGCGGCTGTACCTGCAAATCAGCATACTCAACATATTTTCAACAAAATAAGTTAACCACAATTACCTACTAATTTATTTTAGTTACCCTGTCAAGTTTTATTTAATTCCGGACAACTAATTATACCGCCTAATTCGACTATTCGGCTAAATCGGGACTGTTATTAACATTATTCTGTTGTTACCGTTATTGACTAAACTTCCTGTAAAATTAATCAAACTTTTTGTTAATTAATTCCCATTTATCCAACTTCATCACTGTTGTGCTAAATCCATTTTTCTGCTAAATTCCTGCTACATCTAAATTCCTGCTACAACTATTAATTCCTATTTTCTAAACCTGCTAATTCTCTTCTACTGATTATTAACATGATTATCTACTAATTAATTTTCCATTATATCAACTACCACTTAATTGGTTTCCAAACAAGGCTTAAGGAAATTAAAGGGTGGGACGCCCACCTTGGCCTCCCTAGGGCATTCTCCCCCTTGCATGATGGGACCCACTCTTTTTCTTCACAAACTTCAGATGGTCTTCCCTTAACTCTTTCTTCTTCCTACGTTTTTATAGCACTATTATGTATCGTTTGTTCTGATTAATTTAACCCAGTTTGCATCTAATATTTTTTCAGAAACACTTTGATTCAGGAAATTAATTAAAACACCTAGAAAATATGAAATTACTACAGCACAATCCAACAACAGCAAGAACATATACAATTTTTATTCATCACAATTTCATCAATGACAGCTCACAACAATTTATCCAAACTTAGAAATTTCAACATAATCACAGAAAATTAATATAACCCAATCCCACATATTAATCCTCATACTCCCGATTATAAAATTCGAACCCCACCCTTACCTTGGATTGAAGGCAGCTCGAATTACTCGGTCGAACTTCGCGAATCTAACCGGACCCTAATTCTACAGCAGATAAACTACTATGAATTTTCTGATTTTAATTCAATTCATCAACATTAATTTACTACTACCTAGTATAGTGGAGATTGTTCTTCCTATTTTCCTCCCGTTAACAGCTTGTTCCCAAACCCTTGCTTTGATTCTAAACTGCTACATACAACTTTTGCTTTTAGGTTTTGTTTTTCCTGATACTTTGTATATACCACTTACAAACTAATAACCTAATAAAATAATGGGTTACTAATAGTCTTAACGGGTCTACTATACAACACCCCCTTATTTTCTATTTCACACCCACAACTTAATCCAACTAAATTAATTAATTTTCCAATACAACTAATATTATTTTCTAATATAATTTCTCCCGGCTAAACCGACTAATTATCCGCTTAACTGATCAATCTAACTTATTAATCCAATAATGCCTATTACGACAATAACGATAATTCCTTCTTCGACTAAATTCCAACAAACAAATCCTTAATAATTCATTTAAATAATTAAATGAATTTTCGGGCGTTATAGTGTGGGATATGCTTACTTGTTCGAATGAGGAAGGTGGAATGGGGTTTCGGGATTTCAGGCTTTCAATATGGCTATGATCTCTAAGCAAGGATGGTTCCTCATGTCAAACCCTCAAGCTTTAGTGGCCAGGATTTTTAAAGCTAGGTATTTCCCAAGAACTTCTCTTCTTGATTCTAACATTGGTTATAATCCTAGCTTCGTGTAGAGAAGTATTTGGAAGGCCCGCAAGGTGCTAACTTTTGGGTGTAGGTGGAGCATTGGAGATGGAAGAAACATTAAGGTAATGAATGCTCATTAGTTGAGCGGAGGTAGAGAGGTATGTGTGCATGGACCGCAAAAATAAGTTGTGTTTAATTTAACTGTTAATGATCTTATGATGCCTAATGTTAAGCAATGGAACTTGCGGGTTTTATGTGAATTGTTTGGCAATATAGTTGTAAAAGATATCCTTCAAGTTCTATTGGTGGAAGAGGTGGATGAGGATAGACTAGTTTGGAATGAGTATCCTAACGGTAACTATAGTGTTTGGTCGGGGTACAAAACTTGGAGAAGGCGTAAGGATAAGTCGGTTGTGGAGAATGAGAGCGGTAAATGAAGTAGTTTTTGGAACATTACAATACCAGCTAGAGTTGAACATCTTATTTGGAGAATTTGTAGTGGTTGTATCCCGTGAAAGGCGCGTCTTGTTCATCATCATGTCCCTTGCTCACCAGTTTGCCAATTATGTGATAGTAATTATGAAGATAATTGACATGTCTTTTTTGTTGTACGAAAAATTCTTCTTGTTGGTAGGCAGCAAGTTTATTGGATGTTATAGCGTGCGATTACATGATTTCTAGGATGTTAAGTCTCTAATTCTTGATTTATGCTATAAGGAAGATAGGAAAGTGGTTGGTAGAGTAGCAGTTTTGTTGGAAGGCCTATGGAAGAATCAGAATGATTTGGTGTGGCATAACGAGAAGGAAGAAGCGCCTAAACTTTGTTGGCTTGTTTTACATAAGTGGCAAGAGTGGTTTTCGGCTCAACAAAGATATGACTCTAATGTAGAAAATACAGATTAATTGCATTGGGTTCTGCCCCCATTCGGGTGGCTTAAATGTAATGTGGATGTCGACTTTAACGATCTGTTAGGCACAACAAATCGAGGTTGGTTTTTTCGTAACGATCATGGTGATTTTGTTAGTGCAGGTACTGCCTGGGATGGAGTCACCTTCTCCATCTTAGAAGCGGAAGCCATAGCTCTTAAAGAGGCTATCCAAAGAGCAATTTCTAGACACTATGCATTTGTTATTTTTGAAAGTGACTCGCAGAAGGTGGTTCTTGCTATTCAAACCCACCTTGGGGGCTCTTCGGAGTTTGGTTTGATTATTAGTTCTATTAAATTGTTGTTGCTACAGTTTTCCAACTTTGAGGTTAAGTTTGTAAAGCGCCAAGTGAATATGGTTGCTCATTCCCTAGTTAGAGCGGCCAATTTCTGGACTCGGCGTAGTTTAATTGACGAGATTCCTTCTTGTATCTTTTTATACTTGATAAATGAAAGCAGTTGAGTTTATTCTTGTCAAAAAAGAAGTCAAACTTCTACAAAAATTAACGGTTATGAATTCACTGATAATGTAAAACTGTTTTACACTGTCGGTGCATTCCTATTAAATTATTTTTGAAATATGTGTCATATGTAAATAAATCTAAATATAAATATCGGGTGGATATGAGTATATGAATTAATACAATGTAAATATATTTTAAATGAATATACAAAACGAAAATCCTTATGAGTAAGAAAGTATAAAAGTAAGAAAGACATGAATTAAATCTCAATAATTCATTATTACAATTACCTCATGATTTATATTAAAAATAAAATAAAATTTAAAATTATCCTCTAAAACAATGACAAATATACATTATTGCTTTTCTAATTCAAATGATTTCTACTATATAACATTACTCTATAAGAATTAATGATGTCTTTTCTTTGTATTATAGTACTGACATGTAAACTTCAACCCATAATCTTAAACTCATAACGAAATAAAGTTTTAACGTTATTTAATTATTTTTAAATAATAAATGAATCTGATGTATGTATAAATTAAACAAATTAGTTATTTAATAAACTTAAAAATAAATTTTATTGTATTTTATAGCAATACATAAAGAGAATATATATTTTTAGTTGATTTTATTATTGTTCCAGTTTTACCTCTTAAATACATTAGTGATGATTTCAATTTAAAATCAAATAAATATTTTTCTCTATTTCCAATTTTATTTATTAATTATAGTACTCTATACTAATAAAGTAATAATCAGAGAATAAAATTTAGTAATAATATTAAATGAAAATAGAATAAATTATATATATATATATATATATATATATATATATATATATATATATATATATATATATATATATAACAAAAGGGAAATGATTCTCCTATATATATTCTTAAAATCTATGAATTTTTAAAATTAACTATTTTGTACCATCTGAAAAGTAAAATCGAGTTATATCTATAATATAAGAAAAGTAGATGTTCTGGAAAATATCAAAATAACCTTTTCTCTTTGTCCTCCACCTCATTAATGTAGGGGTATTTTATGTCTAAAAAATATTTCTTCTTTCAAATTGACAAGTTGGTGGACCCCACCGATGTGTTTGATCAGAGAATTTGTTGTGTTCCATGCACACTTTTTCCCTTTTAATTTTGATGTTATTTTTCAATTTTAATTTTTCTTTCTTTGATTTCTCTCAATCTATTCAAACTATTATTATTTCTCATAATTTTTTTATAATTGCAAGAAATTATGTTTTTCAAACATCAAACATCAAAAATCTTTTTCGTTTCAATCAATTTTTTTTTCCATAACCAAACTATCTCTTTTCCACAAACAAGTCTATTTTTCATACCATTAGATGTAAGATGACAATCAAATCAAACAAAATATGATTACTTTTCAACATATCACTTTACCTGTTTTCACAAATCTATCACTTATCATAACATCACTTATTTTTTTTTATAAACACCGATTAAAAATATATTTTTTAGAAAAAAAAACAAATAAATTATGGTTAATTTGTATTTAACAATATAAATCAATTATAATGCTCATAAATAAAAATAAATTTATTATTGATTCAAATATTTTTATAAATAATAACAAACAAAAATAATTTCAAAAAAGAAAAAATTTATTATTAATTAAAATGTTTTTTTATACGAAAAATATAGTGAGTATGTTTTGTTTTTGCTTGCTCATGTTCGCAAATTATGATGATATTTTTGTCACGTTCATATTAAACCATCATTACTCTATGTAATGTACAAGTATTTTTATTAGAACTAAGGTTAGCAAGTGAGAGACTCAGCTAACAACAAAATTGTAAACTGCATTTATCAGTACTAGATAAAATTTATTGTTGGTTTAAATATTTTATATAAAAAAATTATACTTATGAAACAATTATATTTTTCATTTAAAAAATGTATTATTGATCTAAATATCTTTATATAAGAAAATTTACTGTTGATCAAAATATTTTTGTAAAAGATACATAAAAAAACAATTTACGGGATAAAATTTTATTATTGGTGTAAATATTTTTATATACAAAAATTGTATTTATGATCTAAATATTTTTTATTCAAAAATGATATTTGAGAAAAAATATATTATTAATCTAAATATTTTTATATACGAAAATTTACTATTGAGAAAAAATAATATTTATATATGAGAAAAATTTATTATTGATCTAAATAGTTTTATATACGACAACAATATTTATGATTCAAATATTTTTTATTCAAATACGATATACGAGAAAAATATATTATTGATCTCAATATTTTTAAATCAAAAAATTTACTATTGATCCATATATTTTTGTAAAAGATACATAAACAAATAAAAATAATATTTGTGGGGATAAAATCTATTATTGGTCTGAATATTTTTATATACAAAAATTGTATTTATGATTCAAATATTTTTATTCAAAACGATGTACGGAAAAATATATTAATAATCTAAATATCTTTTTATAAGATAATTTATTATTGATCAATATATTTTTGTAAATGATACCTAAAGAAAAATAATATTTATAGACAGTAAACATATATTATTGGTATAAATATTTTTATATACTAAAACAGTATTTAGGATTCAAATATTTTTTTCAAAATGGTATACGGTAAATAATTGATTATTGATCTATATATTTTTATATACGAAAATTTATTATTGATCCACATATTTTTATAAACGATAATTAAAGAAAAATAATGTTTATATCAAGGGAAAATCTATTATTGATCTAATTATTTTTATTTAAGAAAATGGTATTTATGACCCAATTATTTATAATTCAAAAATGGTATATGAGAAAAAATCTATTATTGATCTAAATAATTTTATATACGAAAAATATATTATTGATCTAAATATTTTTTCTTTCTATTTTAATCTTCTATTTAAAATAATATTTGTATACGGGAAAAAATATATTATTGATTTAAATATATTTATATACGAAAATTTATTTTTGATCCAAATATTTTTGATAACGATACCTAAACAAAAATAATATTTGTGCACGGGAACATGAAATTATTTATTAAAATATTGATTATTAACAAAGATGAAGTTGCTGATCAAAATATTTTTTTTATTAATTATAAATTCAATTATTTTTTTTATGAGTAATCAAATATTTTTCTATTAAAATATAAATACGCGCGTCCCGAACCCGTGCAAAATCGCACGGGTTTGTTACTAGTTATTTTAGTAAACTCTTCCATAGAATACCAATTAGACATATGTCATCAACATAGACCAAAATAGTTGTAAAATTGTTCGAAATTTTGAGAGTAAATAAAGAGTAATCAAAGTTGGATTGCTTGTAATCTTGTTGGAAAAGTAAAGCAGTTAATTTCTCACACCACTTGCGACTGGCCTACATTAAACCATACAAACTTTTCAATAATTTGCATACTTGATTAGGTTTGCCACAAGGAACTCCTTCCGGTATGGCCATGTAAACAACTTCTCGTATATCACCATGCAAAAAAGCATTGTTTACATTGACTTAATGCAAAAACAAGCCATGTATGGCATCAACAACAAGAAGAGTTCTTACTGTGGTCAAGATATCTACGGAAAAAAGGTGTCGAAAAATCTAATCCCTTAATCTGACTATAACCTTTAGCCACCAATTTGGCTTTATATCTCTCTATTGTTCTATCAACCCTGTGTTTAACCTTAAACACCCATCTACTTCCCATGGGCTTAACATGAGGGGGTAAATCAACTATGTTCCAAGTCCTATTATTGTGTAATGCTTGTAATTCATATGCCATAGCCTTAAGCCGATGTTCAAATAAACAACCTTCTTTATAATTCTTTGGTTCAATATTATGTGAAATACAAGTCGTAAGACACGATAAGACTCAAATAAATGGGACAAAGAATAAAAAAAGAGATAGGATAAAGGATGTTAATATCAGTAGGATATGTTCTCTCAACAGAGTTAAGAGAAGAACTACAAATATAATCTGAAAGATAAGCAAGTGTCTGCTTAGTTCTAACAGATCTGTTATGAATGGGAATTTCACTAACAGGTTCATCTATATTTGCAGTGTTGGCAGGATTTTGTTCAACATGATTAGTAATGTCTAATTTATGAGGCAAATTTTCATAATCATGATGACTGCCCTTTTGAGAAGATACATGGACAGTAATATTCACTACAAAAAAGTTGGTATTTAACGGAGGTTATTTTAATAATTTGCGAAGGTTTTGACCTCCTCAAATAGATTTGAAGAGGTTATAAAAAACACTGCAAATAAGGGTGCCACAGAATATTAGGGGATGTTTTTAGAGAACACTCGTATTTTTTGGAGGGTTGTTTTGAACCTCCTACCACTGTTCTTACTCAAAATTAATATTTTAACAGTTGCGCTTTACAAATTTAAATACTAATATTCACCCTATGAATTATTGATCTCCATTATAAATTCCTTAAAAATTATACATTCTCTAACAATTTTTAAATATACAAAAACAAATTCAAAGTGCTTAAAAGCTTATATAAAATTATAATCATTGTATCAATTGTAATTTACGATTCAAATATGAAAATACAACTCAAAATTGTAAATTTCTCAAAATAAATTCTTAAATTAAAGAAATAAAACAATTAAATGTTATAATAAAACAATTAAATGTTATTTGCACCACAAATCATCTTGTATCGATAGATGTATCAGGTTGACTTGCTGCATCAGTTGACTGTAAAAACATAAAGGAAAATTTAGTTAACATATTTTATTGAACAATTTAAAACTATACTTGTAAATTTATTTATTAATGTAATGACTCACTTAAATGCACAAGCACACCACTATACATGTATGTCGAGTAAAGAGAATAAATAAAGTAATTTTTTAATCCACCCAGGTATTTCTTACGCACCACGTAAAATTTCACAAATTTCTTTAAAAATTAAAAATATATTTCTGATGAGCAGCTAAAGTATACACAAAAACCCAAAATGTATTTATAGTATAAATCGAAAATGCATTTTCGATCAGTGGCGGAGCCAAAAAATTTAGGTAACCTAAGCAAAAATATAAATCACAAATTATATATGATAATCTATATAATTTTGTCCATATTTTTATTAATTTTTTCCTCTAATTTTATCTAAAAAAGACTATTAAGTTAAGAGAAATACAAAAAAAAAAGAATTGAGTCCGAACGCGTGTCCTAATTTACTAGCTATGGCTTCGCCCCAGTTTTCAGTTCCTACTCCTATGCAAGGATCCACTTTTGATAGACACCATAACGAAATGGTGAAACACATTTTCAATGATGCATAAAAAGATCCTCTCTTTCATCCAATTGAGTGAAGCGTTGGGGCAACAAAAATTTCAAAGTCTTTACTTTTTCCTTCCCATCTTCCATTATTATTTCATCCTTAATGAAAACTCATTTTTAATTTTTTTTTTCTAATAGTTTTCAATTTTTCTTTTCAAAATTCCAAATCCTCTATGATTTCAAATCATGGATTTCTTATTTATCAAAATCTTAAATCATAAAAATTGTTGTTTTTTTTATTTATTTTGCCAAAATAGTTGAAATTGAAGAAAAAAATAAATAAAACCAATGATCATGTATTAACAAAAGAAGAAGAGAATCATTCATGGTAAGGGGTGTGACCGATAGATGCATCAAATGATGTGTGAATATAAATTATGAAATCAAAAATGTATTTTCGATTTATATTAGAAATGTATTTTCAGAAATTTTTTTACCATAAAAGAAGAAGTTCAAAACGAATCAGAAATATATTTTTGATTTTTTAAAAACATTTTCAGAATTGTATATATGTTTTCACCCCTATAGGGTGCAATAAGAAATCCTCATAAATAATAGCTCTAAATTACTAATCAAATCGGGAAAATAAACGTCAATCATGCTTAGGACCTTAGAGCATCTTTAGCACTAGTGAATTAATGTCTTCGTTCTTTATATTTTATCAACATTGAAGAAAATCTATGTGACATAATAGATGCTCTAAAACTAGTTTACGTGCTCTATACAACCAACGTACTCTAAGTCATTCTTTAACATAAATAATATATTTTTTTATCATTTAAATCTTAAACTAAAGACTTGACTATTTATAAACTATTATTTTTTATATGTGTGGGGTCAAAGTTAGATTCTTTATAAAGAATCACTATTGAACTAAAATCAATTTTAAATTGTTTGAACCATATGTGTCAATTTGGACCCACTTAAAACAACTTAATTTACTTATTTTAGTTGCTTGCATTAAAGATGCTCTTATGTGTTCCGCACATCGGTACTTAGAATAACTTGAACGATAGTTCGTTGAAGCATTGCTACAGCTTGGCACAATCCAAAACTCATTTTTTACTATTCGAGATCAAAGTTCTTTCTTCAGCTGGCGCTACAGTTGCATTAGGATGCAGCGTAGTTTTGATGAAAAATAACAATAAAAATAATCTTTTTTAATAATAGGTAGAGTTATATACGAGTTAAAATTATAAAGTCTAAAATGAGTTTTTTAAAGTTACATTATTGAAGTAAAAATTAGATAAATTGCTTAAAAATTATGTGATTTAATAGGATACATCCACTTATAATTCAAGTGTTTGAGTATCTTCTATTTCATACTATTCTTTGTTCAAGATAGGATATTATATTTATTTAAGAGGGATGCAGTATTTTTGTGTCAATATGTAGCTTAATCAAATCAAAAATTAGATATAAAACAAATGTTTCAATCTAATGTGCACTATAATCTATGAAACTTTTCATTATCTCAATACTACAATTAAATTATACTATCTAAAAAGCTTTAGTTTAGGAAGTAAATAAGAACTACTATTAAATTTTTTGAATTTTGTATGTATATTCAAATGTTGGCTTATGTTCTGACTTGTATCAATAAGTTTAGAGGTTTCAGGTAGTGAATTTCTTAACTCATCCTATAATTTTTTTGTATATTCTGTGTAAGATTACAGGTCGTATTAAGATGGATGTTTAATTTCTTTTTCGTAATTGAATGTTTGTAATGGGGTGTTGAGTAAAGTGTTATTGAAAGTGAAGTGAATTAATTAGTGTTGAAAACATTGAACATATTAAATGAGGAGAAAGTAGGATCATATAAAATATTTTGTAAAATATTATTAATTGTTGTAAATATTTAGTTTTTTATTTCATGTTAATTATTTAAATTCACTATAATTTTTTTCGTCTGTAAATAAAAACTTGTTTTATTTGATTTTAGAAAAAATTTATTTTATTAAAAAAATATAAAAGAATATAAAAATATTGAAATAAGGTGTTAAATTTTATTAAACAAAATTATTTTAATGAGTAAAAATTGAATTTGTGTTAAATTATTAAGTGAAACAAAGAAAAAATAATATAAAATATAAAGAGTAAAAAAATAAAAATTGAGTATGAAAACTATTGGTCATAGTCTAAATGTCTTACCCATTAAATAGGCTCTTTATATACTTTAGAGAGGAGAAGCTATCCAATAAAATTTTTATCTACCTTTTAGTGTATCTATAAGATATTATAATATTCTATAACAATGATATTTCTTATTTAGTGTATTTATAATATTTTAGAACAATAATATTTTCTATTCAGTGTATCTATAATATTTTAGAACAATGATATTTTCTATTCAGTGTATCTGTAATATTCTAGAACAGTGTATCTATAATATTCTAGAACAATGATATTTCTTATTCAGTGTATATGTAGTATTTTAGAACAATGATATTTCCTATTCAGTGTATCTCTAATATTCTAGAACAGTGTATCTATAATATTATAGAACAATGATATTTCCTATTCAGTATATCTGTAATATTCTAGAACAATGATATTTCCTATTCAGTGTATCTGTAATATTCTAGAACAATGTATCTATAATATTCTAGAACAATGATATTTCCTATTCAGTATATCTGTAATATTTTAGAACAATAATATTTCATTTTCAGTGTATCTGTAATATTCTAGAACAGTGTATCTGTAATATTCTAGAACAATGATATTTCTTATTGAGTGTATTTGTAATATTCTATAACAATGTATCTATAATATTCTAGAAAAATAAATTAAAAGAATTTTTTTTTTGTTAAACAGGTGTATCTATAATATTCTAGAACAATAATTAAGAGTATAGTTTTTTTGTTGAATAGACTCTTTTGATTTTTCCAAGCTTATCCATTAAGTTGTGTTGTTCTTTTATGTGCAATTTAGGTTTTTCAATTTCAATTTCAAATTAGGTAAACGGTAACAAACTCGGTACGGTCCTTCATTCTTGCTTCCCCACTTCTCCAACTATTTCGCGCCAAACAGGTTTCTTCAAACGAATTCCATTGAAATTGAAATTCATTACTTCAATTGTTATGATTATGATTTCGTTTTCCTTTGTTGATTGCATTTATTGTTAGAAAAAAGTGCCTATTTTGATAGTTTTTTTTGTTTTGGGTTTTGAATTATGATTCAATCTAGGTATCATGGTTTGAATTTAGTTTCTTTTTAACCATTGGATTTTGGGTTTTTCTAAAGTTCGAATTTTTCATTGAAATTGAGAAATGAAATGAGTGTTTGTTGTTTTTGACAGTTTGAAGAAGCTGATTTGAAATGACGATTGAGAATAAGAAAACAAGAAAGAAGAAGGAAATTGTTAATGAGAATGAGCCTTTGATACCTAAGTCTCAAGAAACAAATGCTGAGTTTCATGATTTTAATGGAGCTTCGTTTTCCGGGGCTGTTTTCAATTTGGCTACCACAACTATTGGTGCTGGAATCATGGGTTTGCCTGCTTGTGTTAAGAAATTGGGAATGGTGCCGGGTCTTATTGCCATAATCCTGACAGCATTGTTGACGGAGAAGTCGCTTGAGTTCATGATCAGGTTTTCAAGGGCGGGGAAGCATTCTGCCTATGGAAGTCTTATGGGGGATTCTTTTGGGAGATTTGGAAAAGCTTTGTTGGAGATATGTGTTGTGATCCATAACACTGGTGCTTTGATTGTTTACATGATTATTATCGGTGCGGACCATATTCTTAAAAGTCTAGTACTTTCAATTTTACTTTCAATGTTATCATCGATTTGGTTTTAGTGTATGGTCGATGTAGAACCGACACTTTCAGATTGAAGGCGTGTTTGGTGTCTGACACGTCTCGACCGACTCGGACACTACACTATCACATTACATCGATGGGTTTGAAATCACGATAGCACTGTTTTAGTTAAAGCTACATAGTGTAACTTTTCCCGAATTTGTGGCGCACTCCCGTGATTTCATTAAACTCAGTGTCAATCCAAACATGTACTTAGTTGATTACCCATCAATCTGTTTAGAAAAGAACTGAAGATTGTGTAATTCAATTTTGTTTTGTTCATATTTGTAGGTGATGTGATTTCTGGAACTGCTTCAAGTGAAATTCACCATTCTGGTATCCTTGAAGGATGGTTTGGTGTCCATTGGTGGACTGGGCGTACATTTGTTATTGTTTTTACAACACTTTTTGTGTTTGCACCTTTGGTTAGTCTTAAGCGAATTGGTGAGTGATTCTACTTTTCTTATATTACTTGATGTGAAAATCGGAAACATATTATAAGTTGTATCAATTATTAAATTACAAATTACTGAAAATTAGTACCCATAAATAATCCCTCAAGTACAAATTGGGCTATCTATTAAATCATACTACGTTACTAAGTTGTTTGGTTTGTACCAAATGGAAGAAACTGCTTTTTCACACATGTTTTGGCTTACTTGAGTTAGAACAATAAAAATTGTATTTGTATTTATATTAGGATTTGAATACTTATTGTTTATGTTTTTGTTCCTTGGTTTTAGATGTTTTGTAGCACCCCCAAACACTTCCCCTTTCAAAATTTGTGTACAAGTTTTTTGGCTTACCTGCATTTTCTGTGGTTGTGTTGCAGATTCATTGAGATTCACATCTGCATTGTCAATTGGGTTAGCTGTTGTTTTCCTTATCGTCGCTGTGGGGATCTCAATTATCAAGATTATTAGTGGTGACATTGGAATGCCCAGACTCTTCCCGGTCATTACTGACACAGCTTCTGTTTTGGATCTATTCACTGTAGTTCCTGTGCTGGTGACCGCTTACATCTGTCACTACAATGGTATGCAAAAATTTCAGACCTTTGTTTAGAACTCATTTATCCTTTTTCCGCTTAAATTTCTAAAATCATTAGGGTATAATACACAATGCATGCTAGGCTTGGCTGCTTGAGTTTGCATATAAATTTTAAGCTTATTCACAAGTGATAAATGATAATAAACACTGGCAACTACTGCAAAAGTTTCAGTTATGTGGGAGCATTACATCATTGCAGTTGTCTATTTAGATTCACCTGTTCGCTTCATAGATGTATAATTTAGTGGTTGTATTGTGTGCACTCTTTATTTGCAGTTCACAGCATAGATAATGAACTGGAAGATTCCTCATGGATGCAAGGGGTTGTGCGTACTTCCCTTACACTATGCTCTTCAGTGTACTTACTGACAAGCTTCTTTGCATTCCTTCTATTTGGTGACGAAACTCTCGATGATGTGCTTGCTAATTTTGATACTAATCTTGGAATTCCTCTCGGTTCGGTGCTCAATGATGCTGTTCGTTTTAGCTATGCTGCACATCTTGTGCTTGTATTTCCTGTAGTTTTCTATGGATTAAGGGTCAACGTAGATGGTCTGATATTTACCTCATCGAAAAGGCCTTTGGTTATTGATAACTTCAGATTTGCATCAATTACTATTTCCCTCGTTGCCATTATCTTCATGGGAGCAAACTTCATACCTAGCATTTGGGATATTTTCCAGTTCACTGGAGCAACTGCTGCTGTTTGTCTAGGATTCATATTTCCAGCTGCAGTCACTCTGAGGTGAGTTTGGTCTCCAATTTTATTTAGTTCTGTAATAACTTTAAAGCCTAACCAAGAATAAATTCCCACTTTTGATAGAAGGATTTCTGTTCATGTTTTTGCTTATAAATAATCAACTCAACAATTATCATTAAGCATTTTCTTCTTTTCTGACAGGGATCGATACAACATAGCAACTAAAACAGATAAAATACTATCTGTTTTTATGCTAGTCCTGGCAGTTTTGTCAAATGCTATTGCTATATACAGTGATGCCTATGCCTTGATCAACAAAAATAAAAATGTGAGTGATTTCTTGAATTGATAGATCACAGTAGGTATTTCCACTCTTTCAGATGAAAGAAACTTAATTTGCGATATAAAATTAATTTTTTTGATAGGTCTGATGGGTTGATGATTATATAAACAAAGCATGTGTGCAAATATTCTTCAAAAGTGTGTGAAGGTTTGCAACTAGTTAGACCTTGTTTATATTAGAGAACTGTTAGACATGTCTGGAAGAGTCAGAGATAATAAACAAAAACACAACCTTATATTTGTACAGTGTCCGACAATGTATGTTGTTAAAATATCATTTCTCTTCTATTATGCTCTTTGCCGATGTTAATAGTTTGTCGTTGTAAATTTTCCTAGAAATTGAACATTTGGTGCAATGCGTTGTTATGCACGGTTCTTGTGAAATCATAGATTTTTGGATTAAGTGTTTCATTGAATATGTTAGCAACTTGCAAATTTATTCATATAATCTATTTCATTGAACACATGTAAATGTTGTTTTGACGGGCTATAAGTCGGCAACGTTAGTTAGGTTTGAGTTGTTGAGTTGTTGATTTCTTCTACACTAGTATCAAAAACTGCGACTGTTATAGAACACACTGCGACTGTTATAGAACACATAGTTTTTGAAAACTTCTGCACTAGTCTTGAACCTGTCACTTTTTATTCTAGATAAAATCTTAGGGGCTTTTTGCCACCAGGTTATTGACATCTATCATAACCTCTGTCTGCTGATTTTTGAGTTGAGTAGTTTTCTTAGGACTAATATACTTCTCTTTAACCATCAATTTGGCAATGTTCTCAACCATAGCTTGAGGGATCACACTAAGCTTTCTTGTCGGGTTGTTTCTGATTTTTTTTCTTTCTTTTTTGTTGGGTTGCTACCGAAAATCTTTACTTTTAGATCTTGTAGTGTTCTTCACAATGTCTCAGTGGAGTTTCTATATCCACCTTTGTACCTTCTTATAGGCTCTGGTGAAATTCTCGTAATATCTTTTGAATCGGATATGCATATTCGAATAAATTAAATTTTATTTTTTTATCAAATAAATTCGGATATGCATATCCGAAGACACCAATGCTTTTATTTTGGATATGCATATCTGAAGACACCAATGCTTTTATTTCGGATATTCATATCCGAAATATGTAGAAACAGAAATAGCGAATGAATCAAAACCCTTATAATCAAATCAACTTAACATAAATTTAATATAAATAATTAGGTAATTGAACGGAAATTTGACATTGCATATTGTTATAAATGGGTAGTTGAGGACGTCACAATATTTCGGTAATATCTTCTCTCGATCTTTGAAATTTCACATCCGCTTCAATCGGTCCTTTAGTATCACTGAAAAGTACTCCATATAATCTTTTAATCGCCATCCGTCTTCAGCTCAAATTTAGTGAGTGTCAAGTGAGGGTGAACGATATTTGATGTTGGCCATCTTTCAATTTTCTGGATATTTCAAGAGAGAATTCAGTGTGGTAATGAGGTTGACGAAAGGCATGTCCTCGGAGACTCGAAACTGTAGTGGCGACATGTTACCGTTGAAGTAGACAAAAATAATGTGAGGATATGTTTGACTCATCTCTGTTTGTGGTTTGTGATGTAGAAGAAATGGTTTAGAGAACCTACTTAAAGAAGAGATGGAGCAATTTAGACCAAATAATTCTTATCCCGACACCATTGCATATTTTGGATATGAAGATCTATATTAATCTATTTTTAACGCAATTAGGGTATTTTGGATAGACATATCTGTAATAATCTTTATTTTGTTTTTTAAAAATTGAAATTTTGTTCAAATATGAATATTCGAGATAATCTAATGTTCTGTTTTTTAAAATAGACACTCACTTTTTCTCAATCCGATGTCTTCTTGTTTTAAGTTCTGAATATTTGGAACATATTTTTCACTTCTCTCGCGTGTCATAATTACAAATGCTTGCATTCTACTAGTGTCATTATTAGATGTTCCAAGCTTGAGTTTGCTAGCTTTAATTCGGATCCATTCTAGCACATGTTGACGAGTACTGAAAACTTTTGTTAATTGTTGTCAAATATCTACCGCGATAATAATCGTTTAACGTTGTCCTTCAACTCTTCTGGCTTAGCATCCTCATTTATCTCGTATGTGTCTTTTACAACAACTTTGGGGAATATGTTGGGTGCATCATATCTAAAACGATCGAAAATATAAAATTTGTTTAACACAAAATTTATTTTTCTGTAACAAACATAGTTTCGGATATGCACATTTAAAATATATTAGGCGCGTTTCGGATATGCATATCTAAAGTAATACTGTATCAACACAAATCAGAATCAGTGCAAGGAAATGAGAGGCAAAATGAGGAATTTTTATTCAGAATCAGTGCAAAGAAATGAGAGGCAAAATGAGGAATTTTTATGTAGTTTTCTATGCTCTCTTTGATACGGTAAAACACCTACTTGAAACTTGATTTGGAGAGAAAAACGGTTGAAAATGATATAAGTTTTGAAGTAGGTTTTAATTATGGGAGGAAATGAAATGAATGAAATAGCGGTAGGGGTTATCATGAAACAAACTTATGTGACAAAGGTATTTACATATATGTATATCCGAAATCTCCTGAAAATAGATTCAAGGGTTCGTTTGGATATGGATATCGGAAGGATATTTTGAGGTTTTCAAAAGTATTTTTCTCCCCTATAAGGGTGGCTAGAGAAATTCCCGTATTCTTTTATTGTTGTTTAAATACTCATACTTTTAGTGGTATTAATTTTTGTATGGCAAGAACAACTGAATTGCCAAAAATAATAATATGGGAATTAAACCCATTTAAGAGGCTGTTTATTTAAGCTTTAAAAAAATTGATTTTTCTTTGTACTTTTAAAAATTCATTTTAATTCATTTTTTAAAATATTATAAATTTTTTATATTTATTTTTTCTAAAACATTAATTTTGACATCCTATAACATAAATATATACTATTAAAGATCACAACATAGTCAAAATTAAAAGTTTTCAAAAAGTTGTATTTCAAAAATGATTTTTATGAAAACCTATTTGAAGTAGTTTCAAAATTAAGTGGTTTTTTTTTTTTTTGAAATTTTAATATCTAAAAGAAATTCAATAAAAAAAATTAAATACTTACAATGATATTTTAAGAATAACTATTCAAACTAAATTTTTATTTGAAATTTTTATGGAAAAAAGTTGTATTTCAAAAATAATTTTTTTTAAAACCTATTTGAAATACTTTAAAAATTAAGTGATTTTTTTTTTTTTTGAAATTTTGATATCTAAAATAAATTCAATAAAAAACATAAAATATCTATAATAACATTTTAAGAATAACTACTCAAACTAAATTTTTATTTAAAATTTTTATAAAAGCTTCTTTGTAATTTGTTTTACTCAAAATTATGCAACCCTACAAAAATTATTTTAAAAAAAGTCAAAATAAACGGGCCATAAAACAAGCTTGAAACATTTATAAGGCCAAGAATATTACTCCATCCGTTTTTAAATGAGTCTCGTTTTAGAGAGAAAAATTGTTTCAAAATGAATGTCATTTTCGTTTTTAATGCAGTAACGATAACTATTTTTCCAATTGT
The DNA here is from genome assembly GCA_021764765.1 of Vicia sativa. Taxonomy (NCBI): domain Eukaryota; kingdom Viridiplantae; phylum Streptophyta; class Magnoliopsida; order Fabales; family Fabaceae; genus Vicia; species Vicia sativa. The sequence continues at coordinate 217,177,285 of CM038792.1, read as the reverse complement.
GTCCTGTAATTATTACTCTGCACACAACTTCTAATAAATTAATATGACTAATTTAATAAAAATGCAATATCTCATGACAACATGATTGCATTAAAGAATATGTGTGCAAAAACCTTAAACGACACTTATTTTGAAACGAAGGGAGTACCAAAAAAATGTGTTACGGGAATCGAACCTAGGAAAAGGCCCTCCCTAACCATCATTTCCACAATTGTTTGAGTGTCCACTTGGCTATCTACAAGCTTGAGATAACCATGCGATAAAGTATATTTAATATATTAAGCTTTAATTTAAACTCAAATTTTGAGGTCTCATTTTTTTAGGTCATAGGTTGTGGGTCTGCTTGCCCTAACATAGGGTCGGCCCTGGGGTTAAATATATTTGGGAATTTCTTAAATCACTTTATAGTTTTCTAGTGCACCACGCGAAAATATAAAAAGGCCCCTAAAAATCGAAAATGTATTTATGGTACACACCTATACTTAGATTTTGATGGACGAGACCATATGTAATAGTTGAGAACTAACCAGAAATACAACTACAATTGGAACCATAAATGTATTTTCGGAAGCACTCCAAATACACACGATTGTTAAGATTGAGAAACCCAAACTAACACAAAGATACGAACCAGAAATGCATTTACGATTGGAATCATAGTTATAATTTCAATTTGGGATGACACTTAAACGTGCGCTGCCTCTCCTGTTCCTCATTTTCAAAAACAATTTGAAAAGAAAAACACGCAACTCACAAAAATCCAACCCTATAAAACCCCATTTTATCATAATCAATCCATTTGCGAAAAGCTAATAAGGAATCCTCGAGTATCACTTACACATCAGTGTTCAAGCAGATTAAAGCAAGAAAAATTATTATTTGTAAGTTATTTTTGAGCTTTTTGGACTTTATGTAATTTCACCTACAACTTGTGTTTTAGGGTAGAAAATTCAAGTTTTTTTGTGTTTGCAATGTTAAGAGTCATAGGAAATGTGTTATGTATGTCTTTCTTTACGATCAATGATCATTTTTTTAGGTCATTTGGGTTGAGCTTCGCCATTGACGAAGCTGGAATGTTGCGGCTTGTACCGAAGATGCATTTTTCACTTTTCTTCAACATTTACATAAAAAATCAAAAATGCATATTCGATTTTAGTCACTCTGCATTTTTTCATTTTTTTTGAACCTGAGTCTTATTATTAACATTTGTTTCGTTGTTCTATAGGAATAATGGACGAGAGGTCATCTAGGTTGAGGTACAACAGACTTGAACGTCATGCTTTTGTGCATAGGGAAATGAGTTAGGCATCCCAGGCTCCTTCTACCTCTAGAAAGATTGTGCCAGATACGCCTACATCCTCCGATGTCCATATTTCCATGCCTACTTCATCGTCCTCCCCCCACAACAAGAGAGTTTATCCAGTTTATCCCACCATGTCTTCGTCCTCCCGTAGACGCACTTCCTGACCGATGGTATTTGAGGTAAGTGAGACATTTTCTTCCTAGCTGACACCAGAGGATGTACAGTCGACTCTTGTGGCCACATAGCTGACACCTAATGCATCACAACCACAACTTAAGGATGCACAACTGACACAAGAGGCGACATATGAGGCCCGGGCATTCGAGGCGGCACCTGCGACGCCTCAGGGTTTTGGAGGAGGGCCTTCTGATTTATCATTGCTGCCTCTATACCCAAACCATATTTCTAGATATATCTGGTACAAAAGGTATGCATTTTGAATTGTTTATTCTATTAATTTTTGTTGAATGTATTTTGTTAAATCATGTATGCAGAAATGTGATCCACTGAAAAATTATTAATCACGCGTGGGAGATCACTAAAGTGAAAATGTGACCCCTTGAGCCATGGTTTAATGAGAACTTGGTGCTTTCATATTTAAGAGACTTGACTCTCAGTGGATATACTACCGTTAATCATGGTATGATTAACGCTTATGTTGAGAGGTGGCACCGTGAGACGTCATTGTTCCATCTACCACATGGTGAGATGACGATCACCCTAGACGACATTACATGTGTGTTGCATCTCCAGACAAGATGGAGGATTTTAGACCACAAGAGGTGTGACCAAGAGGAGTTGGAGTTATTAGTAGAGAGATTCAGAGTTACCCTTAATAGTGTTGTGGGGGAGATGGACTTCACCCGGGGTGCTCACGTCAAATTTCGTTATTTGAAGAATGTGTTCACTGTTGAGCTGCAATGTGTACGAAAATTTGATGGTGATCCCGAGCATGTTACTCATCGTCGAAGGTGTGCTATGAAAGCATACCTTATGTATCTGATTGCCACATCTATTTTATGGACACTAGTGCCACTTACACTGATGTTATGTACCTGGGGTACTTTGCCGATTTTGAACAGATCTATAAGTGGAACTGGGGGCTGCTTGTATGGTGTACTTGTACCATAAGCTATCTCAAGGTTATGCGTGGAAGACGAAGCAGATGATTAGGAGCATCACATTCCTGAAGATAAATTATATTGGTCTTATATTATTTATGTTTCGTTTTGTTAATTGTTATGATTTCGTTACTAACTAATAATTATTGTAATTTTAGGCCTGAATCTTACACCACTTCCCTGCATCTCGGATTGGTCACTGTCGCACCCCAAAATTTACCCTCCTTTCCATAATCTTTCTTGGAATATTCGTTCATACTTTTTCTTGTATCCACCAAAATTAGTTGAAACGAATAATCTGTCAAGGTACGAGGATCGTGTTTGATGCAAATCCATCCAAACTCCAATTCACAAAATTGTAAATTTTCACAAGCCCAAAGAGATGTTCAAAGTTCCCGAGCCAATTGAACTGTTGGTTTATGATGTAGCAGATGGATCACGAGTTGGAGTTCAAAGGAAATTTCGAATTCTACTTATGGAACAAGGCAAGATAGGATTACTGAATTTTTTATGGCAACTCAAATGTTCAAATTATTAAATTCGAATTCTAAGTCCTAAGTTTGCACCAACGTTGGCAAGTTGAATTTTGAAAACCTTTCAAATATGGATCTTATTCAAGTGTTCTAAAATGCGTTACAAGTCCATTCAAAGTTTCTTACAAGTTTTGGAAATTTTCGCCAAGATTTGTTTTGTTCAAAGATCAATACAAGGACCATTTCATCAACATTTCAAAAGATGGTCAAGTTGGAATGATTACGTTATGCAATTCAAGAATCAAAAGAAGCGTTCGAACCAAGTTTGTTTTCATTCAATTTACTAAACTTTTGGTACAAGAGTATTTCGAAATTGGAAAGTATACAAGTTCTCCAAAATGTTTGAAACTTCTTACAATTTCAATCCTAAGTTCTACAATTCAAAATTCTACAAAGTTTCTAAAACAATTTCTACGATTTCTACAAGGAAAGTCTTGAAGTTTCTAAGTGTCTTGGCCTTTTTCTTCGGGTTACAAGACTTTCAACTCCGCGGTTATCTTGAGTTATTTCTTCATCCATCGCCATTCGATCTTCGAGTTTTCCATCTTTGATCCAATCTCCACATGCCACATGAAACAAGAGAAAAGTCAAGTTAGAAGCAAAACATAAAACAAATGCGCGAAATTATCAAAGAGTTTTTCTACTTTTCGAAGATCATCATTAGGCGTTTGGCGGGAATCAGGTCTTTTGCTAAAGCCTCAGAATCTCGTTTGAAGATTAATCATCGGCGGAAATCAATTTTGTTTGCAAATCGTGATTCAATTCAGTTCACAAACAAAATTTGCTCAGTATTCATCATAGCATAAAATCCGGGCAGCATACGACAAGCATACGGAAAAGCATACAACGAACAATCGAAGCGACAATGTTAATTCCGGGCAGCAAACAATACAACATCGACAGATTAATATTCCGGACAGCGAGCAAGTATTATATCGTTCACGTCTAATATCTAAAGCGCAGGACAATTGAGAAAGTAAAAGGCAAAGAGGAAAACGGCCAGAAGCAACTCATAATGATCGAGCATCAAAACACTAACAATGTAAACCCAAAAGTCAACACAGCAGTAACAAGGCAGCATTATCAAGCAGCATTGAGCCCAGCATTACAAGCCTCAAAAGTCAACAAAAGTAGCAAGTGTACATCACAGCATAGCAGGTAGCAGCGAGGGGTTTGAGAAAGAAAATAAGCCACAAAATTGAAGAGGCGAAGCATGGGTATTAGCAACTAATGCAAGCCAAAATTCAGAAAAGCAGAGCAGGACATCATTAAAGCATGGTGTTAAACCATAAAGCAAGCAACTGGGACAGAAGAGCAGGGAAGCTAAGATCAAGTGATGATATCTGTTCAAGAGATATAAAAACTACCAGAAATTCAAGAACACAGTGGATATTCCAGACCAACACAGAAAAAAGGAGAGTTCACAAAAAACACCAGCATCAGTTCAAAAGGATAACACAAATTCAAGTCTTCCAAAACCAAACAGCATAACATCAGTTCAAAAAACTCCAAAACATAACATTAACCCAGAAAAGTGTAGTATCTGCCTGTTCAAACCAACACCACAACCCGAATCCAAGTGCAATATCTGTTCTGTACACCCTTTCCAAACAGAAAACACATAGCAAGCTCATCATCTTCGACGCCAACAACCTTCAGACATAGTTTGTTTCAGAAATTTCCATTCTGAAATAGAGAAAGAAGAAAAGGAAAAGACATCGGAACGATCTCACCCGGACAAGGTAAGGAAGCAAGCATGCACTGACACGTCTCCAGGGCTCCGGTTGACCCACCGTCGCCGGAATCGGTCGAGTTTCGGATTTCCTCCCTTTTCCACTCATAACCTGTATCAATCAAACAAATCGAAATCACAATCAGAAATCAACATGCAAACCATCGCGACAGCGTGAGAGAGAAGAGAGATTTCGATTCCGTTGAGACAGCGAGCGGCGACGGCGTGGAATGGATGGGGAATCGCGAGCGGCGACGGTGAGAACGTGAGACCGGTGAGGGTTCGTGAGAGAAATCCCAGAACACGGCGACGGTGAGGAACCCAGAACGACAGCGTGAGAGAGAGTAAGGAAAACGCGTGAGAGATGCGTGAGGGAGAGAGAAGACAGAGTTGTTTTGTTTTCCAAATTTCCATTTTCCTTTTTCTTTTCTTTTTAAAATAAATTCTTTTTTAAAAAACAAAAATGTATTATTGAACAAAAAATGTATATGTGGTGTAATATTGCCGTTTTGGACCGTCGGAGCATTTTGGGACAAGATCTGTCGCACCCAGTTTACTAGCACATATGGAGGTATTTCGGACTAGCCAAAGTTCAGATGGATTTCTCTTCGCACCATCCAGAATCACGGCGATACAGGCTATTTCTGAACTTACTCTATTTCAATTAATTATTTATTGCAAATAATATTTCATTGCGATGTACTAAATAATTATTGGATCTGATAGTTTTTATTTGATGACTTATCGATTAAACTATTAGCCGATTTTTCATCAAACAGAAAAAATCATCTCTAATAATTATTTAAATTTCCGATTGTATTGCATGGTATTTTGTCTGTTTATTTACTCATTCAGTATTTATTCACCAATGTACACTGTGCACACAACGGAAATTAAAATCAATTCGATTTCATCCTGATTGGCTCATACGCCGATTTCTTAAAGGGTCTCATGGTTGGGGATGGGCATGGACATCCTCACGAGATTGGTTAAAGCCCTCGTTGCTTTAATCGATCATAACCCGAAAACAACATTGGTCTATATACCAATCACCATGCACCAGGGTCTCATGGTTGGGGATAGGAGCACCTATCCTCACGAGGTTAATTAAGTCCATATACTTGATTAATCATAACCCTTCCATTTTCTCTCGACGCAGCGTATCGAATACCTTCGCAATTAAATTGCAAACCTCGATCCAATGTCGAGTGCATTTTCAAAATTCTTTCATAAAGAAAACTCAAGTGTTTAAGCCGTTGGATGCTAGACTAATTGTTTAAACACTTGCAAAAATGAGCCTCAAATCTTTAAGTCGTTGGATGCTAGACTAACTACTTAAAGATTCTTAATAACGTGAACCTTGTTTCACTTCACTCTTTCATAAGAAAAAACTTTTGGGATGATAGATGACTCGTTGAGCATTGAGCTCATCTTGTTTCTAGTATTTGAATCGTAGGATGCTAGTCCTATTGTTCGGTACTTTTCATCCATAATTCGACACTTACATAAAAACCAAAAATCGTAGGATGCTAGTCCTATTGTTTCTCCTCCATTTCGCATTCCCAGCGTATCAAACTTCAAAACACTTTCATAATTAATTTACAAACCTCGATCCAATGTCGAGTGCATTTTCAAAACTCTTTCACAATAAAAACCCAAGTATTTAAATCGTTGGCTGCTAGACTAATTGTTTAAATACTTGTGCAAAATGAACTTCTAATCTTTAAATCGTTGGATGCTAGTCCAATTGTTTAAAGGCTCTTAACAACGTGAACTTTGTTTCACTTCACTCTTTTTTCTTAAGAAAACTTTTTGGATGATAGACGACTCGTTGAGCATTGAGCTCATCCTGTTTCTAGTATTTGAATCGTAGGATGCTAGTCCTATTGTTCGGTACTTTTCATCCACCTAAAAACAATTCAACTCACTCAAAACCCTTTTCTCGCTCATACGCGATCATAAAACTCTTTACCGACAAAGAGTGTGCAATAGTCGTTTCAAATACGAGCGAGGACTTAAGCTTTTCAAACAAACAAAACAAGTCCTAGCTCAAAACATTTGAAACGTCTAAACGCACGATTTTTCAGATAAAATCAATGCAACCAATTAAAGCCTTTTTAAGAGGAACTACAGAGTTTTGACTTTCCCATTGCACGAGGGAATATGTAGGCACACGGTTCTGAAACCGTGCCAAACTCAAAATAATAATAAACAAATTCTGTTTTCTTTTAGCATCCATAACTTAGTAAACACACACACAAATGCGTAGAATTAAATGGGTCCCATCGAGTACGATGGATGTAAGGGGTGCTAATACCTTCCCCTTACATAACCGACTCCCGATCCCACTTTTTGGTCATGTAGACCGCCTTATCCGCTTGTTTGGGGTTTTATCTATATTTTCCCGTTCTTTTTAGAACAAATAAAGTTAGGTGGCGATTTCACCGTTTTCGAGAATTTAAAAGATTTTTGAAAATCGAGTTGCTTCAGTTGGCGACTTCACTGGGGAATTTTCTTAAAGCGAGTTAACCCTAATTTAATTCTTCGCTTGTGTGTTTACTATTCATTGCCTATCATTTCTTTATATCCTGTGATGTATTTTGATATTGGGGCATTTGTTGGTTATGGTTCATAGATAAGCCCAATACCCAGGCTTCTAGGAAACATAAGTTTAGAGTGGTTGAGTAGCTTAGGTCCATTGGACATCCGTGTTCCTTGGATCGACGTGAAGACCACAACTTAGAGTTGGTCGTTTTAAGGGGATTGTTGCACCGTATGCTAGTGCGGGGCAGCAATTTCTAGACAAATGGCCTACAACTCTAAGTATTAGGATGTCCAAAACTGAGACCAACCGCTCAAGATTTTTGAGTATCCCTTTAAGAGCCGTTTCTTGGAGTATACTTTTGAAAATATTATTGTCATGACGATAATATTTTTAAAAAGGGGATTTGAGACTCCAAGAAGCATTTAGCATAAAAACATTAGAACCAACCTTGTTTGGGGAATTGTTGGGTAGACGTCGAAGCCATGTCCGACCGTCCTTTTAAACCCTTGTCTGTTTAACTTTACATGTGATTTTGCGCATAACATCAATATGTATCGCATCACATTGCATTCTTACATGCATCACCATATGGCATTCTTACATGCATCACCATCATTGCATTCTTACATGCATCACCATCATATGGCATTCTTACATGCATCACCATCACATTGCATTCTTACATGCATCACCATCATATGGCATTCTTACATGCATCACCATCACATTGCATTCTTACATGCATCACCATCATATGGCATTCTGATATGTATTACCGTCATGTTGCACTCTTACATGCATTACCATTACATATCGTTTGCATTCTTTAATGCATTGCCATGCATTCCATTTTCACCAGAAAAGCTCATTTCATCTCTTCTGTCCAGAAATATCAAACTGTCTACCCGACGCGTGTTCAAAACTCCAAGGATGTCTCAGAGGACTATAGACGAGCTTCAACATGGTCAGGAACTATTGAAGGCAGAAGTTAAGCACTTGAAAAGTCATCTGAATCAACAAGTCAAGACGGAGCCCGAGTCTCCTCAACAATGATAGTCTTTTATTTCTTTACTGCATTTTCATGTGTACCTTGTTTAATTGTTTAAACTTTGTTTGCATGTAGAAACTTGTTTGTTTTTATCTTAATGCAATGAGTATGTTTGTCTTGAAGCAATCCATTCGTTATCACTCAATCCATTCGTTATCACTCAATCCATTCGTTATCACTCAATCCATTCGTTATCACTCTCTAAATGATTTACGAGCATTTTGATACTAACGTTACCAATCCTTTAGCCTAGGCAAAGATTGGAGGGAGGATGACGATAATTGAAAAAACGCCAGGTCCCTAGTCATATGCTTTCGAGTAAAAACCTTGCTGATGATGTACAGGCCTTGTTTCAAATCCCCAAACACTGGAGTTATAAGGGAGATAGACCCTCGTTAACCCCTTTGAGCCTTGAAGTAGGAGTTTCTTTTCTGTTCGGAAAAACCCTCATCATTTTTACCCTGTGGGCGGGTAGTGTTCAACTATTCTGGTCGAGCGTTCAGAGCTCATCAAGAGAGTAAGCATCAAAGGATACAATAATGGCTATCCTTCAAAAGGTTGAGAAAGGTCAAAACCACAGTAGTCGACCTCCATCTATCATTAGTGTGCATCAAAGGAGAATGATACCATGTTGGGTATCTCTCGCACATCAGAAAGGTCAACAGATGACGACACCATAACAGTTATCCCTCATCTACCTAAGGACTCAGACAGTCACCATCATTTCTAACAAATCAAAGGTTGTGTAAAGATCCATGACTTGTTCAAAAAAAGAATAGAAAAAGACAAAGAGCCCGCTAAGTTGGAACTTAGTAATAAGTCGCTTAGGCAAAAGTCAGGTAAGATCCCGAAATGCAAAGGATTCTCAACAAAGAACAAGTTGTGTGGTCAAATACCAAAAGACAAAATGTGAGTGTCTGTTGTGTCCAAGAAACCCTGTATTGGTTCCTCAACCATCATAACGCCTCTCAAGAGATGAGTGCTCGTATCAGATAGTTGAACTCAGGATTGAAGGACATCACGGAGAATGGGCGGGCACCAAATATTTTGAGCCTAAAAATCCTTTTTCTAAAAACCCGTGAACCCGACCACGTTACAACCCTCAAAAGTCCTAATTGAAGCATGGGTTAATTCAAAAGCATCCAACGAAGAGATCGCATTTACCTGACTCCTACAGTGTGTGTTAAGTAGCTGTGTTGGTATCATATGCTCGTCTTATCGTTCAAAAAGAAAATTTTCAGTGTTGCACTCCAAAAGTGTTTCACTCACGAAAAAGTCACGTTTTTCATACAAAACTTCAAGACACATAAATGTTGCATTATAATTTCCACAATAAACACTCTTCTACATGTAGAACAATTGTTTGACATTGAAGAAGTTCTCATAATGAACATCAGTGAAAAGTTTAACTTTGTCCAAAGAAGAAAGACTTGATTATTCTGTTGAGTTAGCAGCTTATTTGTAGCAAGGGGAAGGACGTCTAAGGACTCCTTTGAGCATATCACAAGTTGTTTTCTCAAGATTACATTAACTGGGCAATCAAATCGAAATTGACTCCTCGAATTTCCGCCAATCTAGGCGTGTCCTTAAAGAGCAATCGCGGTGATTTGGTCTTTCTCAAAAGCGTTAACACAGGACAACCGTCGTTTCATGATTCGATCAATCTGAGACATTTACTTCGAGATGTTGAAGCCTTCAGAAAGTTCTCGTTCCATCAAGTTAGTTGCTCACATGCTGTTGGTCTGAAGCAATTACTTCGAGACGTAGAAGTCTCTCTAAAGCTTGTCCTGGGGCAGGTCTTCCCGATGCTCGCATAGCTCCTTATTCAGATACAGTCGATCTGAGGAATTACTTGAGATATAGAAGTCCCTTCAAGATTCATTCTAAAGCAAGCTTGCTGAAAAGATTCATCTGAAGCAACAACTTCGAGATGTTGGAGTCTCTCCAATGTTCATTATGGGGCATGTCGTCCATCTACGCAAAGTCTGCCACTCTAAGATTTTGATAAATCTAAGGAGGTTATTTTGAGATATGGAAATACCTCCAAAGATCCTATCAAGGCATGATATTCCCATAACAGAATATCCAGTTCCTTTGAAATACTGATGATCAGTAAAGTATTGCGTCGAATACAGGATGCCGGGGCACTCCTTTTCGGGAAAGATTTTTTAGAAGGTCTACGAGACCGGGGCAGTTGCATTCCACGCATGGGGCACGTCTTTAATCATCATTATCTGATCAACTCAGAAGTTTGCTATTCTTCTTGCTACAAGAATTAGCATTGCAGCCCTTCCAGCGGCAATTCAACATTTGGAGCTTGGTCAATCATCTTGTTGTGCCATGTTCTTTTATCCTCCGGACTAACGGTGTCGAGGATTCAGTTTGATAGCCAGTGCATTAACCAGTATATTCATGCATTCATTCATGCATTCATACCATATACTACATAGCACATTCATTCATAAACCTCAGCCAGGACTCGGGTTATTCCAAGATCGGTTAGTGATTCTTCTCAGCAGAATCATAATTTAAAGACTATTTTGATTGACAAATTTAGTTCTTTCGATCACAAGTTTGAGGGCTCGACCATAATTGGTCTACAACGATGATGATTCTCAAATTGAATCTATTCCAGAGTGATTGGATTTCCCCAAGCGAACTCTTGTATCAATGAAGCTTCTTATTTGGGATTTCCCCAATGATTCTTCTTTATAGAGTTCCTTTTAAAAAGTACACCATTACAAGCAGGACTTTTCTCAAATGACAATCTAGCTTGTATCCCCAGTGCCAGGCAAACGCTTGGGCGACAGACAATTGATAGTAGTATCAACTCTTCAATGAAGTCTCTTCCCCAGAGAATCGATTGATCATCCCCAGTGAACTCTTATGACAACAAGATCGTTCAATTGGATTCCCCAATGATATCTTCCTTCTCCCAACAGTCAGGAAATCATGCATCATTTGCATTAGAAAAAAATCATATCATGCATATCATAATCATGCATATCATACTCATGCATTAGCTTCGGCTATTTGTTTTGCAGGTTTTTCAACTGAAACTGTAAGTATCCTCGTAAGGATCAAAATTTGAAGGATTAATTCTCAGACGCAAATTATCCTCTATTCTCCGACACAAGTGATATACTTGTATGGATCTCAACAACTGAGGTTTTCTCCAATCGAGATTTCTTCCCCAGCGAAACAGTTCTCTCTTTTAGATGGACTCTAACGTCAACAAAATTATTCAACCGGGAATCCCCAGCGATTTTTCCACATGGTTTTCTTACGAAGTTTCCCCAGCTAAGCTTATTTCTCTCCCCAAGTGAATCTCCTTCAGAAAGGATTACTACAACATTATTCTTGGTATTTTCAAAGAATTCTTTCAGACAAGAATCTTCTCAGCAAATACTATTGGCGGTGGCTTCCACAATATACTCCTCTGAGTTGTTCTCAGAAAATTACATCAAACTTCTGGTGTGTTTATTTCCCCAGTAAGTTATCAACTACTCAACAATAAATATCCACCCGGTGGGATGTTTATTCAAATCTCGAGATATTTCTCCAACTCAGACGTTGATCTACATATCCACCTGCTGCAACGCATTGTCCATACAATGTCAGCAAATTGAAGCTCATTACCCTAGAAGTTTTTCATCCACTGAATCGATTCTTCTATCAACGGTAAAAGTGCTCGCATACAAATTGAAGATCTTGTCAACTCGAAGTTGTTCAACATGTCCGTACATGTTCGGAAGATCTCTCATCGAGCGTCGGAAACAAGATTTACCGACTTCATAAACATCTATATCACGCGGTGTCTGGATATTGTTTTGTTTAGAATTGTATTCTCGGTGCGCTCGATTTTGTTCTCGGGTAACTCGAAGTTACACGGTCAAAGACATTCGATGCCATGGCTCCTCGCACTTTTGTGCACCAACAATTCCGATATTGTTCTAGCCATATATTCAGAGAACTCTTTGTTAAGTTCTCAATCTTGTCAATCAGAGAACTCTTTGTTAAGTTCTCAATCATGTCATTTTTCAATGTTGTTTAAGGTCTCCAGGTATTCCTTAGTTATCAGAGAACTCTTTGTTAAGTTCTCAATCATGTCAATCAGAGATCTCTTTGTTAAGTTCTCAACCGTGTCTTTTTTCAATTCTGTTTAAGGTCTCCAGGTATTCCTTAGTTATCAGAGAACTCTTTGTTAAGTTCTCAATCATGTCAATCAGAGAACTCTTTGTTAAGTTCTCAACCGTGTCATTTTTCAATTCTGTTTAAGGTCTCCAGGTATTCCTTAGTCAATCAGAGAACTCTTTGTTAAGTTCTCAATCATGTCAATCAGAGAACTCTTTGTTAAGTTCTCAATCATGTCATTTTTCAATGTTGTTTAAGGTTTCCAGGTATTCCTTAGTTATCAGAGAACTCTTTGTTAAGTTCTCAATCATGTCATTTTTCAATGTTGTTTAAGGTTTCCAGGTAGTCCTTAGTTATCAGAGAACTCTTTGTTAAGTTCTCAATCATGTCATTTTTCATTTCTGTTTAAGGTCTCCAAGTATTCCTTAGTCAATCAGAGAACTCTTTGTTAAGTTCTCAATCATGTTTTCAAATTTTTGTGTAAGGTTTCCAGGTATTCCTTAGTTATCTGAGAACTCTTTGTTAAGTTCTCAATCATGTCATTTTTCAATTTTGTGTTATCAGAGAACTCTTTGTTAAGTTCTCAGTCATGTCAATTTTTCAATTTTGTTTAAGGTTTCCAGGTATTCCTTAGTCAATCAGAGAACTCTTTGTTAAGTTCTCAATCATGTTTTCAGAGAACTCTGTGTTAAGTTCTCAGTCATGTCCATTTTTCAATTTTGTGTAAGGTTTCCAGGTATTCCTTAAGTCAGAGAACTCTTTGTTAAGTTCTCAGTCATGTCAATTCTTCAATCTATTGTTTTTCTTTTCGCTTGAGAAGTTCGTTTCTCTTCTCATAGCATTTTCATTAAAATTGTTGCCAAAGTCATTTCGGTTATACAGTTATCCCCGGTGTTGTTAAAATCTCCTAGTAATTGTGTTAAAGCATTCCGTTAATGCTTAACAAGTTTTCTCCTCAAGCGTTTTTCTTGGCTCCGTAGTCAAGATTTGTTATCTGTTTTCTTTTGTGGCATTGGTTTCCCGCGTCGGGCAAATTTTCGGGGTTCTCTAGTATTCAATCCTCTTCCACCTTGAACGTTCGAAAGTTGTCAATTTTTCTCACTTACCAGGTCTAAGATGATTGAATAGGGGCAACTGTCGCACCCCAAAATTTACCCTCCTTTCCATAATCTTTCTTGGAATATTCGTTCATACTTTTTCTTGTATCCACCAAAATTAGTTGAAACGAATAATCATCAAATCTGAGGATCGTGTTTGATGCAAATCCATCCAAACTCCAATTCACAAAATTGTAAATTTTCTCAAGCCCAAAGAAATGTTCAAAGTTCCCGAGCCAATTGAACTGTTGGTTTATGATGTAGCAGATGGATCACGAGTTGGAGATCAAAGGAAATTTCGAATTCTACTTATGGAACAAGGCAAGATAGGATTACTGAATTTTTTATGGCAACTCAAATGTTCAAATTATTAAATTCGAATTCTAAGTCCTAAGTTTGCACCAACGTTGGCAAGTTGAATTTTGAACACCTTTCAAATATGGATCTTATTCAAGTGTTCTAAAATGCGTTACGAGTCCATTAAAAGTTTCTTACAAGTTTTGGAAATTTTTGCCAAGATTTGTTTTGTTCAAAGATCAATACAAGGACCATTTCATCAACATTTCAAAAGATGGTCAAGTTGGAATGATTACGTTATGCAATTCAAGAATCAAAAGAAGCGTTCGAACCAAGTTTGTTTTCATTCAATTTACTAAACTTTTGGTACAAGAGTATTTCGAAATTGGAAAGTATACAAGTTCTCCAAAATGTTTGAAACTTCTTACAATTTCAATCCTAAGTTCTACAATTCAAAATTCTACAAAGTTTCTAAAACAATTTCTACGATTTCTACAAGGAAAGTCTTGAAGTTTCTAAGTGTCTTGGCCTTTTCTTGAGTTACAAGACTTTCAACTCCGCGGTTATCTTGAGTTATTTCTTCATCCATCGCCATTCGATCTTCGAGTTTTCCATCTTTGATCCAATCTCCACATGCCACATGAAACAAGAGAAAAGTCAAGTTAGAAGCAAAACATAAAACAAATGCGTGAAATTATCAAAGAGTTTTCTACTTTTGAAGATCATCATTAGGCGTTTGGCGGGAATCAGGTCTTTTGCTAAAGCCTCAGAATCTCGTTTGAAGATTAATCATCGGCGGAAATCAATTTTGTTTGCAAATCGTGATTCAATTCAGTTCACAAACAAAATTTGCTCAGTATTCATCATAGCATAAAATCCGGGCAGCATACGACAAGCATACGGAAAAGCATACAACGAACAATCGAAGCGACAATGTTAATTCCGGGCAGCAAACAATACAACATCGACAGATTAATATTCCGGACAGCGAGCAAGTATTATATCAGTTCACAGTCTAATATCTAAAGCAGCAGGGACAATTGAGAAAGTAAAAGGCAAAAGAGGCAAAAGCACAGCCAGCAAGCAACTCATAATGATCGGGCGTGATATCAAGCAACTAACAATGTAAACCCAAAAGTCAACACAGCAGTAACAAGGCAGCATTATCAAGCAGCATTGAGCCCAGCATTACAAGCCTCAAAAGTCAACAAAAGTAGCAAGTGTACATCACAGCATAGCAGGTAGCAGCAGGGACAGTTTGAGAAAGAAAATAAGCCACAAAATTCAGAAAAGCAGAGCAGACAGCATGGGTATTAGCAACTAATGCAAGCCAAAATTCAGAAAAGCAGAGCAGGACATCATTAAAGCATGGTGTTAAACCATAAAGCAAGCAACTGGGACAGAAGAGCAGGGAAGCTAAGATCAAGTGATGATATCTGTTCAAGAGATATAAAAACTACCAGAAATTCAAGAACACAGTGGATATTCCAGACCAACACAGAAAAAAGGAGAGTTCACAAAAACACCATCAGTTCAAAAGGATAACACAAATTCAAGTCTTCCAAAACCAAACAGCATAACATCAGTTCAAAAAACTCCAAAACATAACATTAACCCAGAAAAGTGTAGTATCTGCCTGTTCAAACCAACACCACAACCCGAATCCAAGTGCAATATACATTACACACCCTTTCCAAGCAGAAAACACATAGCAAGCTCATCATCTTCGACGCCAACAACCTTGAGACATAGTTTGTTTCAGAAATTTCCATTCTGAAATAGAGAAAGAAGAAAAGGAAAAGACATCGGAACGATCTCACCCGGACAAGGTTAGGAAGCAAGCATGCACTGACACGTCTCCAGGGCTCCGGTTGACCCACCGTCGCCGGAATCGGTCGAGTTTCGGATTTCCTCCCTTTTCCACTCATAACCTGTATCAATCAAACAAATCGAAATCACAATCAGAAATCAACATGCAAACCATCGCGACAGCGTGAGAGAGAAGAGAGATTTCGATTCCGTTGAAGCGGCGGCGTGGAATGGATGGGGAATCGCGAGCGGCGACGGTGAGAACGTGAGACCGGTGAGGGTTCGTGAGAGAAATCCCAGAACACGGCGACGGTGAGGAACCCAGAACGACAGCGTGAGAGAGAGTAAGGAAAACGCGTGAGAGATGCGTGAGGGAGAGAGAAGACAGAGTTGTTTTGTTTTCCAAATTTCCCTTTTCCTTTTTCTTTTCTTTTTAAAATAAATTCTTTTTTAAAAAACAAAAATGTAGTATTGAACAAAAAATGTATATGTGGTGTAATATTGCCGTTTTGGACCGTCGGAGCATTTTGGGACAAGATCATCGCACCAGTTTACTAGCACATATGGAGGTATTTCGGACTAGCCAAAGTTCAGATGGATTTCTCTTCGCACCATCCAGAATCACGGCGATACAGGCTATTTCTGAACTTACTCTATTTCAATTAATTATTTATTGCAAATAATATTTCATTGCGATGTACTAAATAATTATTGGATCTGATAGTTTTTATTTGATGACTTATCGATTAAACTATTAGCCGATTTTTCATCAAACAGAAAAAATCATCTCTAATAATTATTTAAATTTCCGATTGTATTGCATGGTATTTTGTCTGTTTATTTACTCATTCAGTATTTATTCACCAATGTACTGTGCACAACGGAAATTAAAATCAATTCGATTTCATCCTGATTGGCTCATACGCCGATTTCTTAAAGGGTCTCATGGTTGGGGATGGGCATGGACATCCTCACGAGATTGGTTAAAGCCCTCGTTGCTTTAATCGATCATAACCCGAAAACAACATTGGTCTATATACCAATCACCATGCACCAGGGTCTCATGGTTGGGGATAGGAGCACCTATCCTCACGAGGTTAATTAAGTCCATATACTTGATTAATCATAACCCGCTTCCATTTTCTCTCAGCACGCGTATCAGAATACCTTCGCAATTAAATTGCAAACCTCGATCCAATGTCGAGTGCATTTTCAAAATTCTTTCATAAAGAAAACTCAAGTGTTTAAGCCGTTGGATGCTAGACTAATTGTTTAAACACTTGCAAAAATGAGCCTCAAATCTTTAAGTCGTTGGATGCTAGACTAACTACTTAAAGATTCTTAATAACGTGAACCTTGTTTCACTTCACTCTTTCATAAGAAAAAACTTTTGGGATGATAGATGACTCGTTGAGCATTGAGCTCATCTTGTTTCTAGTATTTGAATCGTAGGATGCTAGTCCTATTGTTCGGTACTTTTCATCCATAATTCGACACTTACATAAAAACCAAAAATCGTAGGATGCTAGTCCTATTGTTTCTCCTCCATTTCGCATTCCCCCGCGTATCAAACTTCAAAACACTTTCATAATTAATTTACAAACCTCGATCCAATGTCGAGTGCATTTTCAAAACTCTTTCACAATAAAAACCCAAGTATTTAAATCGTTGGCTGCTAGACTAATTGTTTAAATACTTGTGCAAAATGAACTTCTAATCTTTAAATCGTTGGATGCTAGTCCAATTGTTTAAAGGCTCTTAACAACGTGAACTTTGTTTCACTTCACTCTTTTTTCTTAAGAAAACTTTTTGGATGATAGACGACTCGTTGAGCATTGAGCTCATCCTGTTTCTAGTATTTGAATCGTAGGATGCTAGTCCTATTGTTCGGTACTTTTCATCCACCTAAAAACAATTCAACTCACTCAAAACCCTTTTCTCGCTCATACGCGATCATAAAACTCTTTATCGACAAAGAGTGTGCAATAGTCGTTTCAAATACGAGCGAGGACTTAAGCTTTTCAAACAAACAAAACAAGTCCTAGCTCAAAACATTTGAAGCGTCTAAATACGATTTTTCGGATAAAATCAATGCAACCAATTAAAGCCTTTTAAGAGGAACTACGAGTTTTGACTTTCCCATTGCGAGGAATATGTAGGCACACGGTTCGAAACCGTGCCAAACTCAAAATAATAATAAACAAATTACATTTTCTTTTAGCATCCATAACTTAGTAAACACACACACAAATGCGTAGAATTAAATGGGTCCCATCGAGTACGATGGATGTAAGGGGTGCTAATACCTTCCCCTTACATAACCGACTCCCGATCCCACTTTTTGGTCATGTAGACCGCCTTATCCGCTTGTTTGGGGTTTTATCTATATTTTCCCGTTCTTTTTAGAACAAATAAAGTTAGGTGGCGATTTCACCGTTTTCGAGAATTTAAAAGATTTTTGAAAATCGAGTTGCTTCAGTCATTTACCTCGAGTTATACTGAAGAAAGTCTGCATGTAGTTGCATTTGACCCGCTTCGAGTGAACCAGGCAACATAACCGTTTCATGTGTATACTGACCGATTGGTGTTTGAGGATATACACTTCAATACCTTCGTCTACCACTATGTCACGATTCCATTTGACGATGTTACAATGTTTTTTGGATGATTAGCTTGCGGGTCGCGTAATACGGTTGGTCATCTGCCTAAGCGCGTCATGCGTCAGTTCTGGTACATTGAGTATATTTCCCGAGATCCTGTTGTGTTTGTTCCTCCCTTGGTGAAACTGGGGGATATGGATGCTTTGTTTGATGATTATGTTAATCATATTATTGCCAGATGAGGCCCAAAGTACCTTAGTACCAAACGACTGAATCTACTTGGACGATTATATCATATGGTTCTTCAGGGTGTTTCATCCATATCTAGTAAATAATGCTCAAGAAAATCCACCGAGGCCATCTCATCAGGATATTCTAAAGGAGAAGTAGGTTAGGTTCGATCATGCCACTGGTGTGTTGTCTAGGTGTCGTCATATCATGGAGATTGCCTAAACATGTATTGATGGAGGTCTTCTTTCTGATGGCTATGATGTTAGAGGTGTTCTAGATGCCATCATGGCGGAGGCTCTGTGGTACAGGAGGCAGCGGAGGAGCGTTAGAAGGGTGACATTCCGACTTATAGTACGTCATACCCAATAGTCTTTTTCTATGTTGTATATGTATTTTGGTTTGAATAATATTTTTTTTATCGATTTTTGGATCATATTTGGATAATATTTTGAGTTACCGTTTATATATATATATATATATATATATATATATATATATATATATATATATATATATATGACATATCACATGAGAATGGATAAGTTATATGAGAATGTGAGAATGAATAACAACCGTTATATTTAAAAATGAAAGGTTGATATTAAATTGTGATAGTTACTAAATCTTTACTTATTAATGACACATGATTTCGTAAATATCAAAATTTAGTGAATTTCTTAATCCACCCCACCAAAACTTCCGGTTAGCACCCTATATCATGCAAATCACGTTGAAAAGGGTTGAGTGTGAATCAAAAGTATATTTCCGGTTTGGGTTAAATAAGTTTTTGGTCCCTATAAATATCTCAAATTTCGTTTTTAGTCCCTTTAAAATTTTCCTTTGAATAATGGTCCTCCTAAAAATTTAAATTTTAACTTTTGGTCCATCATGGCAAAATCGTAGCTAAAATGGTCTCTAATTCCGTCCATAAATAAAAAATTGTCGCTAAAATCGTCGTAAAAACCGTCGCTAAATAAAAAACCGTCGCTAAAACTGTCGTAGAAACCGTCGCTAAATTGTAAAAATTGTCGCTAAATTACAGGAGGGACCAAAAGTTAAAATTTAAATTTTTAGGAGGACCATTCTTTAAATGAAAATTCTAGAGGGACTAAAAACGAAATTTGAGATATTTATAAGGACCAAAAACTTATTTAACCCTTCTGGTTTTAAACTCTGTAATATTTCAATAAAACGTGTATGTGAGACCAAATTTGGAACCAAAAATATATTTCCGATTAGCACCCAAATATCATGCAAATCACGTTGAAAAGGGTTGAGTGTGAATCGAAAGTATATTTTCGGTTTTAAACTCTATGTAATATTTCAATAAAGCGTGTATGTGAGACCAAATTTGGAATAAATTTGGAACCAGAAATATATTTCCGATTTTCACCCAAATATTCTAAAATATGGTGTGTACCGGAAGTATATTTTCGGTTTTCCAGGGACATTTCTGGGTTTTCACGAGGTGCGCCCCACCCTTATGGGGTGGATTAAGAAATCCACCATAATTTATTCTCAACCTTTCATTTTTAAATTCAACGGTTGTTATTAATTCCCACATTCTCATATAACTTATTCATTCTCATGTGATATGTCCTATATATATATATATATATATATATAAGATATCAAATTACACCCGAAGAGTTACACCATGAGTTACACTCGCTCAAAAACGTCACTTCGGATTAATATTTTTTAAAATCAACCGTTGGATTGAAACATACCGTCATATAGATCATACCTATAAAGTTTGAGATTAATATATAATGATTTAATATGTCATTGAACTACATCAAAATTAACGTTATATGAAAATCTATTTTGACGTTAATTTTTGAATATCTTGATCGTATAGTAAATCATTATAGATTAATCTCAAACTTTATAGATATGATCTATATGATGGTATATTTCAATCCAACGGTTATTTTAAAAAAATATTAATCCGAAGTGACGTTTTTGAGCGAGTGTAACTCATGGTGTAGCTCTTCAGTGTAATTTGATCCCTATATATATATATATATATATATATATATATATATATATATATATATATAATATATCTTTGCTTTTATTTATTTTGTAGTTTGCAACAACATGCGAAACAATGCGAAAAATGACTACTAATTGCATAACTTTTATACTACAATTTTTTATCCTTGTAAAAAAATGGATTAAATAAGTTTTTGGTCCTTATAAATATCTCAAATTTCATTTTTAGTCCCTCTAAAATTTTCCTTTAAAGAATGGTCCTCCTAAAAGTTTAAATTTTAATTTTTGGTCTCTCGTGGCAAAAGCGTAGTTAAAATGATCTATAATTCCGTCGCTAAAAAAAATCGTCGCTAAAACCGTCACTAAATAAAAAATCATCACTAAAATTGTCGTAAAAACCGTCGCTAAATTGTGAAAATAGTCGCTAAATTACAGGAGGTCCAAAAATAAAAACAAAATTTTTTAAAAGAATCATGGTTTAAAAAAAAAATTTAGAGAGACTAAAAAAGAAATTTGAGATATTTATGGAGACATTTAACCCAAAAAAAATATAATTATTATAGTGTGCCGAATAATATTCTCATGGACAAAGTAAAGAGTTACGTATACACAAGTAGAGAATAAGAGACATAGGAGAAAACAAAAGAGTGACAAAGATAGGTTCCGATAAGAGAATCTTAGAGCGTTCTTTTTCTTAACCTTTTAATATCACGTGGATTTTCTAATGCTAGCTTTTAAAATTCTTCTTAATATATCTACCTACCATGATTTAATTTAATGCATATGCATAGTTATTTATTTTTTTCCATATTTAGATATTTTTTCTCTTCAGTTGTAAGTGTTATTTTTTAATTTTTTATGCATATTAAAAATTTAATAATAATAATACTAATTTTTTAAATAATAGTTATCTTTTGGTCTATAATATATTTAAGTTTTTATTATTTAATTTGACTTTTTCTTTCTACATAATAATAAATAATTGATAAATGATTCGTGTAAAATTCTAACAAAATTATAATAATTACTACTTTAAACTTTAAAATAATAATTATAAATAAATAATTTCTTCTTTTAAAAAATGACATGAAAGGGGAAGAGTATGTAACAAGGAATAATGTTTTTTACAGAAATATATTTTGCTACAATGATTAAATTCACTTATAATATAAAAATTAAAATACAATAAATTGTTAAATCCCTGTGTCCTATGTCATGGATTTGAATGATTATTAGATGAGTGCATGATTCACAACAATTTCATTCAAGTAGAAAAATGAATCGCTTATTCTCGCTTTCTCTGTTCTTCAACTGTTTCGCACCAAACAGGTTTTTCATTTTTCACAAATTAGTTCCATTGAAATTGAAATTCAAAGATTCTGGTTTTGATTTCCTTTTCATTTTTCCTTTATTAATTGCATTTATTTACTCATTAAATTGTATTTGGTGAAGATCATATAATTCACCCAATTTTTCATTCTTCATAAGTAGAATTATGAAATACAAAATTATAAGATTGGCTGTGTTATTGTGTGGAATTCAATTCAGTGACAAGAGTTTGAATTCAGTTTTTAGATAGTAACGGATTAATCTGATCATTATTCAGATCAGGATCAGATACATTAATTATTCAATGTATTAAATACATTAATTATTTAACGTATCTAAATAGTGGTGGATTTTTTCTTATATTCTTGATTAAAGTTTATTTTACTTTGAATTTTTCGATTCGGTACTTATTTTGATATTGATATATGGGTTTTGAATCTTGATACAATATAGTTTTTGACAGAGTATCAGGAAGCTGATTTGAAATTTAGAGAAAGAGAAGTTTCTTTTTTTTTTTTTTAAGGAATAGAGAGTGAGTGAGAGAGAAACTCGAAAGGTGAAAATGACAATTGGAACTCTTGCACCCGAGGCAGAGAATAAGAAAATAAGGAAGAGGAGAGAAGTTACTGGCGAGAACGCACCTTTGTTACCTAAGTCTCAAGAAACAGATGGCGAGTTTCATGAATTCAATGGAGCTTCATTTTCCGGGGCTGTTTTCAATTTGTCAACCACGGTTATTGGTGCTGGAATCATGGGCTTGCCTGCTTGTGTCAAGAAGTTGGGGATGGTGCCCGGACTTCTTGCCATAATCCTAACAGCGTTATTGACTGGGAAGTCAATTGAGTTCATGATCAGGTTTTCAAGGGCAGGAAATCTTTCTTCATATGGAAGTTTGATGGGGGATGCCTTTGGTAAATACGGAAAAGCACTGATTGAGACATGTGTTGTAGTCGCTAACGTTGGTATTCTAATTGTTTACATGATTATTATTGGTGAGACCGTATTCTTAAATCTTTTACTTAAGAATTTATATGGATGGACTTTTACTGTTAACAATTTTGTTTTGTTCATATTTGTAGGTGATGTGATTTCTGGAACTGCTTCAAGTGAAATTCACCATTCTGGTATCCTTGAAGGATGGTTTGGTGTCCATTGGTGGACTGGGCGTACATTTGTTCTTGTTTTCACAACACTTGCCGTGTTTGCACCTTTGGTCAGCCTTAAGCGAATTGGTGAGTAACTGTACTTTTCCTGCATTAATTGATGTAAAAAACAGAAACAAATAATTGTGTTACTTATTAAGAAAATCATCACTAAATCAATCATAGATTAGGCAACAATGTTAGGAAGCTAACTCAAATTGTACTCATGTAATCATGTTATGATTTTAATACTCACTGTTTAAATTTCTGTACCTTAATTTTAGATGTTGTGGTACACTAGTATACTGTCCATATCAATACCAGTATTCATTCTCTCTGGTTGTTGCAGATTCATTGAGATTCACATCTGCACTCTCAATTGGATTAGCAGTTGTTTTCCTTATCATTGCTGTGGGGATCTCAATTTTCAAGATTATAAGTGGAGGCATTGGGATGCCAAGACTCTTCCCAATCATTAATGATGTAGCTTCAGTTTTTGATCTATTCACTGTAACTCCTGTGGTGATGTCAGCCTATATCTGTCACTACAATGGTACGGAAGATGACATGATTGTAGTTAGCTATCTAGATCCACCTGTTTACGTCGTGGATGTATTGTTTGATGGTTGCAATAATATTTGTGTTCTTAATTTGCAGTTCATAACATAGATAATGAGCTAGAGGATTCATCATGGATGCCTGGGGTTGTTCGTACTTCCCTTACACTATGCTCTTCGGTCTACGTACTGACAAGCTTCTTTACGTTCCTTCTATTTGGGGAAGAAACTCTTGATGACGTGCTTGCCAATTTTGATACTAATCTTGGAATTCCTTTTGGTTCCGTGCTCAACGACATTGTTCGTATTAGCTATGCTGCGCATCTTGTGCTTGTATTTCCTGTAGTTTTCTATGGATTAAGGGTCCACATCAATGGTCTGATATTTCCCTCGTCAAGAAGGCCTTTGGTTGCCGATAACTTCCGATTTTCATCAATTACGATTGGTCTTGTTGTCTCTATCTTCCTGGGAGCAAATTTCATACCTAGCATTTGGGATATTTTCCAGTTCACTGGAGCAACAGCTGCTGCTTGTGTTGGATTCATATGTCCAGCTGCAATCACTCTTAGGTGAGTATTATTCATTCTCGAAAGTATTATTCACTTACTAAAAAGACTTATTGATTCAATCTGAAAATAATGTTCCTGGTACATTTCCGAGAAATCGTAGCTTGAAACAAATGCCTACTAAAAGTTTTACTAAACAGCGCAGGCAAATGGTTTAAGAATTCTAAAATACTTATCATTCCCTTGAAGTAGTATTCAGAAGATTATTTATTAGTCATACTTTTGTTGATGATTAGTTATCTCAACAATTATGATTAAGTATTTCATTTCTTACAGGGATAAATACAACATAGCAACTAAAACAGACAGGATTCTGGCTGTCCTTATGATATTCCTTGCAGTCTTGTCAAATGCCGTGGCTATATACAGTGATACCATTGCCTTGATCAAGAAGAATAAAACTTAAGGTGAATAATTTCTTGATTTGAACATAACTTACCGTGGTTATATGACATCGGTTTTTTCGGAGAAGGTTTAATGGGTTGATTACTATATAAAGAGACTATCATGTGTAAGGACATGGAATAAAATACACCTGACACAACTGTCCACATGATTGAAAGAGACAAAAGAAATAAATATAAACATAAACCCGTTTATTTATACGGTGTTTGACAACATATTTGTCGCCAAAATAGCATTTCTCTTGTAATATGCTCTTCGCAGTTGTAATTGAGGAAGTTCTTGTTCAACGCGCCGTAATATCTTAGACTTAATCTCTCCCTCATAAATGTAAGAAAGGAATTTGTTGGCACTTATATGCGCTATTAATGGCTAAAGGACTGAAGGGATTCACCCTTGCTTATGAAGGAATGGTGGCCCATTTATAGTCTGTTTTCTAAAATCCCTTAGAAATTTGAACTTTATGTGCACTTCATAGTATTGGACAATTCTTATGTAATCTTTTTCCAGGTTTAGTGTTTCATTGAATATACAAACAAGTTGAAAATTTATTCATAAATTATTTCATGGAACGTGTGTAACTGTCGTTTTGAAGTGCTATAACAGAGTTTGTTTGATTTTGAGATTGGTCAAAAAATTTAATATGATTTGAGCTGTGTATTGACTATT
Source organism: Vicia sativa (assembly GCA_021764765.1). NCBI lineage: Eukaryota > Viridiplantae > Streptophyta > Magnoliopsida > Fabales > Fabaceae > Vicia > Vicia sativa. The sequence continues at coordinate 217,152,172 of CM038792.1, read as the reverse complement.
TGATTGTGAAGGTGTGAGTATGAGAGGTGTTAGAACATAGATATACTACAAGCTTTTGAATATTAGTTTCACTGTCCTAACTGCTCAAAATGATATAGTTGATCCATATACTTCTCAAGTCCTCTAGATCTACAACACCAATTTCTTAATAGCCCTTTCCTAGAGTGACCATTTTCCATTGACATGGAGGATTTCACTCAGATTACTTGCCTAGAAAGTCACTAGTTTGATAGTGTGTATAAGGTGAGCAAGAGACGGGATTATAACTAATCATAATCTTGTCCTAAATTTTGTTTGGGCCATTTTGATGACCATAACCCATCCTTAAACCTGAATAAGCTCCATAATTTATGGGTCAGTTAAGATCGGGTTAATTTATGACTAAATATATAAAATTACTCGTTAGTAACTTTGCTAAAAAAGTTATACCATTTTAATACATATATTTAAATATTTAAATAAATGGATTTAAAAACAAACGTACATGATTTGTTGATTATAGCATTTTTATTAGAATATTTAAAACAAAACAAAATTATTAAAGAAAAATAATTTAAAATAAATCATATTCACAAAAATTTTAAAAATGGTGAATTCTAACTATCCAACTCAAAAAATTAGGTAGAGTAGAGTTGTCTTCTATGTAAATTGTCTTAAAAATTACAAATAATTATATTATTTAATAAATAATTTAATATGTTAAAATTAAATAGACTATTGTGATTTATTGAAGGTACACTATCCAATTTTTTATGAGGGTAGAAAAGTTGTTTCCTTAAAAAATTAATATTTGTGAGGTTGACATGACTCTGATAAGTGCAAATTTTACTTATTTTACATAAAATACCAGTAATCACATAAAATAATGTCAATTCATCGTTAAAAGACGATAATCTTTTCTCTTGTAATCACCTCGATTGGTTTTTCACTAAGGTGAAATCAATAACAAAATCATTATTTAGGATGGACTACAAAAACATAAAAACATATTAATCAAAATTGGTTCCTTAATATAATCATTTCCCTTGTAATTTCTAAAATAATTTTCTTCAAGCTTGTTAAAATTGTTTAATGTTGTTAGGAGAGCATGAATATAGTTGTTGGTGTTCATCTGTCAAGTAAAATGTTAAGCAAAATATTTAATGTTGTTGTTGAGTTTTAATATTTATAACAACAATAACAACAACAACTAACATTGCTAAGTTACATTCATGCTTTCTTAATTAACATCAAATATTTTAACAAACATGTTGTTAGCCTGAGAATTTGAACTTCAAGCCTTGGCCTCAAAAATGTAAGAAATGAGTGAAAAAGCTAAGTACATGATGACCAAGTTAGCGTTTTGACATTTTGATAACTTCGATTGAATGAGATGAGTTTGACATTTTGAGTTCAATGTTTAGATAACCTAGAAACCTATTAACTATGTTTTGGAGAAATCTCAAAAACATATCTACAAGATTAGAATTACTCTCTCTCTCTCTCTCTCTCTCTCTCTCTCTCTCTTCACAATATGTCTAGAATCTCGAAAATGTTTGCATGAATCAACACTTCGACGTGGATATATGGTGTAGAAGTGTTTGAGTTTGACGCGCCCATCAAATTTTTTATTACTTAGTGTATTTTTTTTAGATTAGAGGTCAGTTGATCTATAAACATTTCATTACCACTATAAGATTCGACTGGAGATTCTCGATAGAGGTAGTTAGGAGATTTAAAGACAATTATCAGCGTGAGTAATGGTTTGTAGTTGTTCAAATGTTGAAGAATCATGGACGTAAGCTCCAAAAGACTACAAAATAAAGGCTAAAAATTACTCTTCCATAAGCTCAACAAGATGTTTCCTAACTTCAAAAATACACCACCCCCTATAGACTAAATTTTCTATCATTATGTCCCTTATATCCTTGTTATGCACATGTATCCCAAAACAATTTTTATTCCTATAATTCCAAGCTTCATACACCGTTTCTACTACTCCACTTCGAAATAGCATAGCTTTCCAACCCTTGCCTCTACCTTATTTAATCATCCATTGTATCTCCTCCTTCCAATCACCAGGGCAATGGTTAACCTTCATCCATTGTAGTACAATGATCCAAATATTGCGTAAACATGTGCAATTGAAAAACAAATGATCAAGCGTTTCCACATGATTACATACCACACAACTTTTGCTAGCTAGCAACCAAATCTGTGCAGTGTATCCTTTCTAGCCAGTTTTTGATGGCAAGCTAACCATAATATAAATGTTAATTCTCTAGTTTATAGTTGGAATTAATTTTAGTAAAATAAATTAGGCAACAACATGTTAAATAGGATGTTCTAACTTGGAGAGAAATAATGTTGAACATAATGTCCTATTCTGATCATTCAACATATTGTTTATTATGGTTGAAGTTTGTAGTTTCTATTGGTGTGCCACAGAGCCTGAATATTCTGAGAATATTAGGATATGTGTAGTCCAAGATGAAGAAATCAGAGGGGCTAAACTAAGATATTTTATCATCAAAAGAAATATGTCAAATAAAGATGTCATATGCATAATCATTCGACATCGCACCTATGTGCAGTTGGAAAATCAGATTAGCTTGGTTTGTTACAAATGCAAAATATTCTGAGAATATTATGCTATCCTACATGGCGTTCAGTTTAAGGAATAAGAGATTCAATCTAAAATCAAGGTTCAAATGTCATTCAACTCTTCTATGACAACTACCACATGGTGGAACTTCGGAGCCAAAGATCTCAAGATATTTGAAACAACAGCTTTTGTTGTTAACGTCTCTCTACAAACTTTGATTTGATTCACCAGTTTCGTAACCCCAGTGAAGAAATCATATATGCTCTCGCTATCTTCCATCTGAAGCAATTCATACGTTCTTTTGTGAGTTTCTAACCTCATTTCTTCCACCTTTTCTGCACCTCCAAAATATTTCTTAAGAATCTCCCAAGCTTCTTTTGCAGATTCTACATCACTAAACTTTTCGAAATTGTCTGGACTCAGACAATGATGAATTATAAATAGAGCTTTATAATTCTTCTTCGATTTTGTGTATTCTGTCTGTTCTTCTTCTAAAGCGTCTTCTTGAAGCGGTTCTAATTCATGTTCCACAAGATCTTAAAAGACCTTGAAAATAGAATATAACATTCATCTGTTTGCACCAATTCTCTTAGTTATCACCTTTCAGAATTGAAAAATATGCTGAAAAATTCTCATTCGCATAATTCATCGTCATTGTGATTTTTCGTCTTCTTTCCTTGATCGCTCAACTGGAGCTCTAGATATTAGCTGTTAAAAATCCACCAAAATCTATAATGACTTTCTATCAATCTTAAATTCTTGATGAACAAGATTGTTATCTCCATACGATAACAATGAAAAGAAAAGAAAATTAAAGAATAAAAGAGATTAGAGTTTTTGCAGAGTTTCTCTCTACCTACAAATTGTAGAAATCCAATTGCAAATTCTGTGAGTATTCAATGAGTTGATTACAAAAATAGGGGTTACTCCCTCTATTTATAGTTTAAGGTCAGCTTTCTCCTTAAGCCAAAAAATTCAAAACTATAAAAGCATAAAAAAAAACCTATTTTAGATCTAAATCAAAATCTTGTGTGAAAAGACCTGCTTCGACACTTCGATAACTATACAACTCGACATATTAAGTTATTTCGACACACCTTGTGTTCGAGCAACCTGCTTCGACAGACCTTATGTTGAACAACAATTTACTTCAACGTAAGGAATTCCAATATATTACTTTTCTCCAAAAGAATTTGTGAATTTCTTAACCCACCCCATAAGGATAGGGTGCACCCCATGAAAACCCCAAAATACCCTTTGCAAAACCGGAAGTTTATTTCCGATTCACACCACTTTCTAAAATATTTGAGTGGAACCGGAAATATACTTCTGGTATGCACCATATTTTGAATTTATTCCAAATTTGGTCTCACTCGGTCTCACACACACGTTTTATTTAAAAATTACATATAGTTTAAAATCGGAAATATACTTCCGGCTTACACTCAACAATTTTTAACGTAATTTTCATGATATAAGGTGTTAACCGAAAATATACTTCCGATTTTCAGAAACAATTTAAAAATTTTGCAGAGGTGAATAAGAAAATCATGGAATGAGTTAAGAAATTCACAAACAATTTATATCGTGATTTTGAAATCTGAAACCAGCTGCCTGGACCTCTCTGCATGTTGGTGCAAAAATTGCCCAGCATGATCAACTTGTCATCTTCCTTTTCTTTCTCGTCCACAACCACATGTTCATGATAAGTCTGTCCGTAATATGGACAAGATTAATACTTACATGTGCAAGATAAAGATGGCTAATAAAAATGCATCTTCTATAGTTATTAATAAAAGTATACTATTTAAGAAAAACATATTCTAAAATTATCTTTAAATGCACCCACATAATACATAATCTTTTAATAGCAGAATAATAATAATATATAAAGTATACAATTTAACAGTAATTTTATGCAACCCTAAACCCCACATAAAAATTATCCTACAATCGATTATATAAGTCGAATCCCACCCCTTACCTTTGGATTGAAGGGAACTCAGAAAATTAATCGGAAAAAGCAAAATTTTTGAACAGCAAATGATCCCTGCTAGCAACCCTTGTTCTCAATTCACTTCCTTTCTTTTCTCTTATGTTTTTCCTGCTTGCTACGACTATGACTATGTTTTTGTTTTGCAAGCAATGCTACTTCCTTATGTTACTAGGTCACTCAATTAAATAATGGGCTTCTAACACAAATTAGGTATACTAAATAATACCCCTAAAAATGCTATTTCACCCTCATACTTAATTCACCATATTTAATTAGTAACTCTAAATATGACATAAATTTTAATATTATTGTTCTACCGACTAATTTTTACCCGACTATTAACTTAACAATTCCCCCTACAAATTCGACTTAATCACAATTAACCGAAAATACTCTATAATATTAAATTAAATTATTTAATTAATTACGAGTGTTACAACTCTCCCCCACTTAGAACATTTTCGTCCTCGAAAATTTACCTGATTCAAACAACTCGGGATAAGAGTCTCGCATCTTGCTCTCCAACTCCCACGTCATGTTTTCTCCAGCAGCTCCTAACTAGATAACCTTCACCAATGAAATCTCCTTTCCACGCAAAGTCTTTGTCTCGCGATCCACAATTCGTACTAGCATTGTCTCCACGGTCAAGTTATCTCGCACTTGCACATCATCCATACGAATCTCGTGAGACGAGTCAGGAATATACTTCCAGAGTTGCGATACATGGAACACATCATGCAAATTCGAAAGATTCAGTGGCAACGCCACCCTATAAGCAACCTTTCCAACTCTGTCCGATATCTGATATGGACCAATAAAGCGAGGAGTAAGTTTCTTTGATTTCAATGCTCGTCCAACACCGGTTACTGGTGTAACTCTCAAGAATACATGTTCACCTTCCTGAAATTCTAAACTTTTCCTCCGCTTGTCGTGATAACTCTTCTGTCTACTTTAGGAAGCCTTCATCTTTTCACGGATAAGTTTCGCCTTCTCGGCGGTTTCTCGAACTAGTTCAGGTCCAAGCACTACACTCTCTCCCGTCTCATGCCAACACAACGGAGTCCTACACCTCCGACCATACAACGCTTCAAAAGGTTCCATTCCGATGCTAGAATGATATCTATTATTATATGTGAATTCTATCAATGGAAGGCAAGTGTCCCACGAACCTCTCTCTTCAAGGACACATGCTCGCAAAAAATCTTCCAATGGCTGATTCGTCCTTTCTGTCTGCCCATCAGTGTGATGATGATACGCTGAGCTCAACCTTAACTTAGAGCCCAACGCATTCTGTAAACTCTGCCAAAAATCAGATGTGAACCTCGGATCTCTATCTGGTACGATACTCAATGGAACACCGTGTAACTTAACAATCACCCTGATATAAATTTCCGCCAACTTCGGTACAGGAAAACTGATGTCAATAGGTATAAAATGAGCCGACTTGGTAAGCCTATCAACAATCACCCAAATGGAATTATGTCCTTGCACAATATTAGGTAATCCAGTTATGAAATCCATAGAAATAGTATCCCACTTCCACTCTGGGATTTCCAACGGCTGCATCAACCCTGTAGGCTTTCTGTAACACCCCTTCTAATTTCCCCGCGAATTATATAGTTAATCAGAGTTTTAACATAACGAAAGGGCGTCACAATTTAAAATTTCAAATAAAACAAAACATCTTAACAGTAGTCATGCTTTTACTGAAGAACCTCATTAAATAAATCAAAACCAATGATTATGTTTTACACAGCGGAAATAACATAAAACCCGGAATAAACACAATTCATAGTTATTCCAAACGTAAACTCAAAAGAAACAAGTTTAATCCTTAAAATTCCAAAACGATCGTTCCCCAGTGTTACAACTACCAGAGCATGACACGACGCGGACTATCTAAATAGCACAGCTCTATAAGCCATCCTCACCAATTCCTGAGCAGCTAATCACTTCAATCTGAAATCATCAAAGTAAGGGTGAGATTTCACCAAGATTAAAATGCATTATACATTTCTTAAAACAATAAAACAATCAATACATTATTCCACCCTCATTAGTATATTCAGATTCCAGTTCACAACACAACATCACACAGTTCAATAATGCACATGATAACAATCAATGCAATTACAACACTGGAAATCATCCTAACATGTTATAATCACATATGCAATGCAGACTCAATGCATGTGGTACCAAAACATGAACTAAATTCACACCCTGTTCCGCTTACACCATGGAAACAGAGCTAATCATCGATTCACCCATACACCACTGGGTCAAGAATCCAGCCTCACCACCACTATACACTGGGTACGAGTATTGGAAAAACAAGTCAAATTCCACACAACGGGAATTAACTCCACCAGAATGCATAAGCATGCACATCAAAAGCATGCAACATTCAACACAGATTATGACCACATCAGACATCATAAACAATCATCAACCACAACATGATATCAACACCTATCATGAAATAAATCATCCCAAAGCATAAATATGCCAAACGCTTACCCTTCAATTAGTAAGGCTATCACCGGTATATACAACAACAACAACTCATGATATCAACAAGAATCATGAATATACAACATCAGCCACAACATATAATAGCAATACAATCATGAGTATATGATGTTAATTACAACACATAGAATTAACACCCCACCAGTATACACAAAGTTAATGACACAATCACGAATTACAATGGACCCTACCTACGGAATCCAAAACAATCCTTTAAGATCTCAATTACTGGTTTTGAAAATGTTTTTAATAGATAGTACTCGTTCTAAGCTTTCCAACGATACCAGCTATGCCTAAATCGGAGTTATGGTCGCAAAGATATGACCAAAACAATTTTGAGAAAATCAACTTCTGTTTCTACACAGTATGTATCGATCCAAAAACCCATGTGTCAATACAAAACTTGTTTGTGTCGACACAAAACACGCATGTGTCAACTCATACGTAATAATTTTTCCCATTTTTCAAAATCCCTTCAGTATGAGTCGATCCATGGCCTCTTGTGTCGATACAAGATCCTCTTGTATCGATGCATAGCATCCTTGTGTCGATGCAAAAACCCAAATTTTCACCACATGAGTCGATGCAAGTAGTTTTGTATCGATACAAGCCTTATTTCCAGCTTCTGTTTCTTACACCAAGGCAGCTTGCATCGATGCAAAGGCCCTTGTGTCGACCCATGCTGCGCTTTTTCACCAAACGTCAGTTTTTATTTTCACTGTGTCCAGTTCCATTTAATCCATTCATTACCAACAACCATGGTGTAACACCCCTTCTAATTACCCACATTTTATAAATATTAATCAGAGTTTTCAATCACATATCAAGAGGCGTCACAATTTTAATATAATTCACATCAATCAACACAGTTGTCATGCTTTCACTGAAGAATAAATCATTAAATGAAACAGACTTAAAGTTATGTTTAACAGCGGAAATGAAACATAATAAATACCGAATACATCATTCATAGTTATTCCAGGATAATAAATCAAAACATAATTCCAAAACCATTAAGGATATCCATTAAAGGATTTCAAAACAAACGTTTCCCCAGTGTTACATCTACCAGAGCACGACACTGACACGCGGATTAACTAACTGACTCAACTCTAGAGCTATCCTCACCAATTCCAAGCATCTAATCACTTCGGATCTGAAATCATTAAAGTAAGGGTGAGATTTCTATTCAATATAAAATGCATTATACGTTTTTTAAATACAACAGAACAATTCGATGCGTTAGTCCATTATCAAAACACATTCATAGTTCAATTCACAAGAGCATCGTACACAATTCATTATGCAAGTAAACAATCAATGGAAATTGCAACATTGGAAACCATCCTAGCATGTTACAATCCCATATGCAATGCAGACTCTATGCATGTGGTACCAAACGTGAACCGAGTTCACCTTCTGTTCCATCACACTTGGAAACAGCGGAAATCCATGATTCGCCCAGAACATTGAGTCAAGAATCTAGCCTCACTACCTCACATCCCGGTAAGTCTATTGGCTCTGCAAGTTCACTTCCGCACAATGGGAATGAACCAATTAACAATGCTTATGCATGCATCATAAAAGCATGCAACATCAATTCACAGATTATGATAACACATAATTCACATAATTCCAATCACCAATGTAATCTATTCCATCACAATGTTTATCAAAACTCAACATGGTAAGCATTATTACACATTTATCAAATCAGACAATTCAACCCCATTTCTCATCATCCTCAAATATCCACCTTTTTCAAAAAAATCGGAAGCTCGACTACTTTTAAAATAATTTTAGCAAAATAATATTTTTCTCTTTTTAAAAGATAGTATTTTTAATTTAAGAAATAATGCAGCGGCTTTTCGAATCGAGTTACGGTTTAGAAAAATGAATTTTTGAAGTTTTAAGTATTTTGAAAAATTACTGGAACCGGTTCCTACATATCTGAGAACGGTTCTGAATCTGAAAAACACGCTTCCTGGAATTTGTATGGGAACCCGGTTCCTACGTGCAAAAATGCCCAGTTTTGAAAAATTAACACTGGGAACCCGGTTCCTCCCCACAGGGAACCGGTTACTACGACCTGCATAATCATTTTCTACTATATTTGACAGCATTATGCATTTCAAACCATCCCCAATCATTCCTATACGAATTATACTTTCAGGAACACCAAAATACAACCATTATACATCATTATAACATCAAACAACATAGTTTCGTCATTCCTATTAATTATTCGACACACTAATGATCTCAATTCTATAATCTGACACGAAATAGGGTTTAATTCTACAAACCTATAATTACCTAAATCCAATTTCCTAACACACCCAATCACCCGGTTGATTCCCAAAACCCATAAGGCATTAAAACCGAATGAAATCACCCCTTACCACGCGATGATCTTCGATTCCCTCGGCGTTGGCTTTTTCCTCTCTTTTCTTCTCTTCTCCAATTCTACGTGAAAATAACTTTTCTCCAAAAAGACTCATTTTCCTTCTTTTCCTTTTTATAATCCTTTTAATACTCCTTTATTATTTCCAAATAAAATACATAATTAATGATTAGTAAAAGTAGAGTGATTTACTCCTCACACCCACTATTTACTCTGCACACCTCAAACCCTTCTTTCTTCAATTAATCCAATTAAATCCAAAAATATAAATAATCAAGCCTTTAATTAATTAAATAATTAAATTCCTTATTATTTAATATTCGAATTAAATCGGGGTGTCACAACTCTCCCCCACTAAAAGAGTTTTCGTCCTCGAAAACATACCTTAGACGAAAAGTTCGGGATACGAGTCCTTCATCTGACTCTCCAGCTCCCAAGTTACATTTCCTCCAGCTGGTCCTCCCCAAGCTACTCGTACCAGTGCTATCTCTTTACCCCGTAATTGCTTCACTTTCCGATCCTCAATTCTCGCAGGTACCGCTTCAACAGTTAGATTATCCCGCACCTGCACATCATCTACCTGAATCTCATGAGACGGATCCGCAATGTACCTCCTCAACTGAGATACATGGAAAACATCATGCAAATTCGCAAGTGACGGCGGTAAAGCAATCTGATAAGCAACCTTCCCAACTCTCTTGGTAATCTGAAACGGACCAATAAAGCGCGGAGTCAACTTTCTTGACTTCAAAGCTCGACCAATACCAGTCATCGGCGTAACCCGCATGAACACATGATCTCCTTCACTAAACTCAAGATCTTTCCTCCTCTTATCATGATAACTTTTCTGATGACTCTGAGAAGTCTTCATCTTCTCCTGAATCATCTTGATCTTGTCTGAAGTTTGTTGAACAATCTTCGGTCTAATCACAACACTTTCTCTAGATTCGTACCAACACAACGGCGTCCGATCCGACACCTTCTACCATACAATGCCTCAAACGGAGCCATACCGATGCTCGAATGAAAACTATTGTTGTAGGTAAACTCTATCAACGGTAAGTAGCTATCCCAAGCTCCACCTTTCTCTAACACACAAGCTCTCAATAAATCCTCTAACGACTGAATCGTTCTCTCCCGTCTGACCATCTGTCTGTGGATGATAAGCAGAACTCAATTGTAACTTAATACCCAAAGCTTCTTGCAATCCTGTCCAAAACTTAGAATTAAACCTCGGATCTCTATCCGACACAATGCTAGACGGAATACCATGCAAACTTACAATCCTCTCAACATACAATTCTGCCAACCTCTCCATCAGATAATCCATTCTTATCGGAATGAAGTGAGCAGACTTTGTCAATCGGTCGACAATAACCCAAATAGAATCACAGTTCTTCGCTGTCCTCGGCAATCCAGACACAAAATCCATAGAGATGCCATCCCACTTCCACTCTGGAACAAACAACGGTTCCATCAATCCTGACGGTTTCTGATGTTTGATCTTTGATTTCTGACAAACCAAACACGCATATACAAACTCGGCAATTTCCTTTTTCATTCCAGGCCACCAAAATAACTTCTTCAGGTCATGGTACATCTTAGTAGCACCAGGATGAATATTCAATCCACTACGGTGCCCTTCTTCTAAAATACTCTTTCTGATCTCAGCAACATCCGGAACACACACTCTATCATCAAATCTCATAACGCCATTCTCATCAATTCGGAACTCACCTCCTTGACCTTGGTTAATCAATGTCAGCTTATCCACCAAACCAACATCAGACTTCTGTCCATTTCGAATCTCTTCCAAAATACCACTAGTCAGCTTCAACATGTCCAATTTCACACTATCCGGAGTAGTTTCGCATACTAAACTTAAGTCTCTGAATTGTTCCACTAAATCCAATTCACGAACCATTAACATCGACATATGCAAGGACTTCCTGCTTAACACATCTGCCAAAACGTTTGCCTTACCAGGATGGTAATTCAAACTGAAATCATAATCCTTGAGAAATTCCAACCATCTCCTCTGCCTCATATTCAACTCTTTCTGGTCAAAAAGATACTTCAGGCTCTTGTGATCACTAAACACTTCAAACCGTGAACCATACAGATAATGCCTCCACAGTTTCTAAACAAACACAACAGCTGCTAACTCCAAATCATGAGTCGGATAATTCCTTTCGTGAATCTTTAGTTGTCTCGAAGCATAAGCCACAACCTGCCTATCTTGCATCAAAACACCTCCTAAAGCCATCAAAGACGCATCGCAATACACCACGAAAGATTCTTCCGGATTCGGCAAAATTAAAATCGGAGCACTAGTCAACCTCCTCTTCAACTCTTGGAATTCTTCCTCATAATCTGCATCCCAAACAAACGCTTGACCTTTTCTCGCCAACTTAGTCAATGGTAAAGCTAACTTTGAAAACCCCTCAATGAATTTCCTGTAGTAACCTGCAAGATCAAGAAAACTACGAATCTCTGAAGCATTCTTCGGCGCTTCCCACTGAGACACAACTTCTACTTTTGTAGGATCAACAACAATACCATTCTTGGAAATCACGTGACCAAGGAAACTCCCTTCGCTTAACCAAAACTCACATTTTGACAGCTTCGCATAAAGCTTCTTCTCCTTCAATAATTCCAATACAATCCTAAGATGCCTTGCATGCTCTTCATCATTCTTTGAATAGATTAAAATGTCGTCAATAAATACCACCACAAATTTGTCAAGATACGGATGGAATATCCTGTTCATATACTCCATAAAAACACCAGGTGCATTAGTAACTCCAAATGGCATAACAGAATATTCATAATGCCCATACCTCGTTCTAAATGCAGTCTTCTGAATATCTCCCGCCTTAACACGAATCTGATGATATCCAGACCTCAGATCAATTTTACTAAATACACAAGCTCCAACCAACTGATCCATCAAATCATCAATCCTCGGCAATGGATACCGATTCTTGATTGTCACTTTATTCAATTGCCTGTAGTCAACACACAATCTCATTGTACCTCCCTTCTTCTTAACCAATAACACCGGTGCACCCCACGGTGAAACACTAGGCCGAATAAACTTCTTCTCAAGTAACTCTTCCAATGTTTCTTCAGCTCAGACAACTCAGATGCCGACATGCGATAAGGCGCCATCGACACTGGACTAGTTCCAGGAATCAAATCTATAGTAAACTCCACTTCTCTCTCAGGTGGTAGCTCACTAACATCTTCCGGAAATACTTCTGGAAATTCATTCACAACAGGTAATTCACCACTCTTCGCCTTTCCTTTCACTTCCGTCGAAGAATATAACATAAACACAACGACACCATCTCTAACAGTTGAATTCATCTGCTTAACTGACATAGTCACGTCATCAACTTTAACTTCTTCAGGGAATATGACCGTCTTCTCAAAACAATTGATATGAACCTGGTTGAAGACCAACCAGTTCATTCCAAGGATAATATGAAGTTGTTCTAAAGGTAGGCACACTAAATCCATACCGAAACCTCTATCAAAAATGACAATAGGACAATTCCTACAAACATACTAAGTAGTCACTGAACCCGACGCAGGAGTGTCAATAATCATACTTCCATCCAAATTAGAAATTTCCAGATTCAATCTTTTAGCACAATCCAAAGCAATAAAGGAATGTGTCTCTCCAGTATCAATAATTGAAATTAAAGGTATGCCATTAATAAAACATGTACCTTTAATCAACCTATCATCTAGCTTAACGTCTGATCCTGACAAAGCGAACACTTTCCCACCAGCTTGTTCTTTCTTTGGCTTAGTACACTGTGGACGAGTGTGTCCCTCTTTGCCACAGTTGTAACAAGTTATCGTTCTAAATCTGCACTCAGCAGCTACATGACCAATTCTCCCACAGTGGTTGCACTTCTTCGCATCATTCTTGCATTCAGCAGCTCTGTGTCCCGTGTCACCACATCTGTAGCACTTAGTGGAAGAACCAGAAGAACCAGAGTCTCCCCCACTAGGCTTCTTCCAACCACCAGATTTCTGATTATTCCTATCATAGGGCTTACCACGATCCATCTGTCTCTTTCCCTTACGATCAGCATAACTCTGAGCATTCGACTTAGTACTAGCAAGATCTTCTTCCAGAATCCTACTACAGTTAACTAAATCGAGAAACCTTCTAATACGCTGATACCTGATACCCTGCTTAATCTCATCACGAAGGCCATTCTCAAACTTGATACATTTGGAAAATTCTCCATCTGCATCGTTAGTGTAGTGAGCATAATACTTTGCTAATTCAGTAAACTTCGTTGCATACTCACTCACAGACTTGTTGCCCTGCTTGAGCTCCAGAAACTCAATCTTCTTCTTACCCCGAATGTCTTCAGGAAAGTACCTTCTCAGAAAAGCTCTTCTGAACACAGCCCAAGTCAATGCAATACCATCTTCTTCCATTTCAGTTCTGGTAGCAACCCACCAGTCATCAGCTTCTTCTGCTAGCATGTGAGTACCATACCTCACCTTCAGCTCCTCAGCACAATCAATCACTCTGAAGATCCTCTCGATCTCCTTCAACCATTTTTGAGCACCCTCAGGATCATGTGCACCCTTGAACAATGAAGGATTATTCCTCTGAAAATTCCCCAATTGTCTGTCAGCACCGATCACAGCTCCTTGCGGATTCCCTCCGAGTACTCCAACTAACATTCACAAAGCCTCAGCAATAGCATCATCATTCCTTCCGTTACCTCTTCCAGCCATTGTTATGTAACATTACAAAACAATCCACATCAGCACACAAGTATCGACAGTGTTACTTTACACTAGTCGCATACTAAAGGGGTAACGACACTAAGACAAGACCGACTATGCTCTGATACCACTATTGTAACACCCCTTCTAATTACCCGCGTTTTATAAATATTAATCAGAGTTTTTAATCACATATCAAGAGGCGTCACAATTTTAATATAATTCAAATCAATCAACACAGTTGTCATGCTTTCACTGAAGAATAAATCATTAAATGAAACAGACTTAAAGTTATGTTTAACAGCGGAAATGAAACATAATAAATACCGAATACATCATTCATAGTTATTCCAGGATAATAAATCAAAACATAATTCCAAAACCGTTAAGGATATCCATTAAAGGATTTCAAAACAGACGTTTCCCCAGTGTTACATCTACCAGAGCACGACACTGATACGCGGATTAACTAACTGAATCAACTCTAGAGCTATCCTCGCCAATTCCAAGCAGCTAATCACTTCGGATCTGAAATCATTAAAGTAAGGGTGAGATCTCTATTCAATATAAAATGCATTATACGTTTTTAAATACAACAGAACAATTCGATGCGTTAGTCCATTATCAAAACACATTCATAGTTCAATTCACAAGAGCATCGTACACAATTCATTATGCAAGTAAACAATCAATGGAAATTGCAACACTGGAAACCATCCTAACATGTTACAATCCCATATGCAATGCAGACTCTATGCATGTGGTACCAAACGTGAACCGAGTTCACCCTCTGTTCCATCACACTTGGAAACAGCGGAAATCCATGATTCGCCCAGAACACTGAGTCAAGAATCTAGCCTCACTACCTCACATCCCGGTAAGTCTATTGGCTCTGCAAGTTCACTTCCGCACAATGGGAATGAACCAATTAACAATGCTTATGCATGCATCATAAACGCATGCAACATCAATTCACAGATTATGATAACACATAATTCACATAATGCCAATCACCAATGTAATCTATTCCATCACAATGTTTATCAAAACTCAACATGGTAAGCATTATTACACATTTATCAAATCAGACAATTCAACCCCATTTCTCATCATCCTCAAATATCCACCTTTTTCAAAAAAATTGGAAGCTCGACTACTTTTAAATAAATTTAGCAAAATAATATTTTTCTCTTTTTAAAATATAGTATTTTTAATTTAAGAAATAATGCCGAAAACGGCACTCGAATCGGAGTTACGGTTTAGAAAATATGAATTTTTGAAGTTTTAAGTATTTTGAAAAATTACACTGGAACCCGGTTCCTACATATACAGGAAACGGTTCCTGCGAAGTCTGAAAAACACGCTTCTTGGAATTTGTATGGGAACCCGGTTCCTACCGTACTGGGAACCGGTTCCTACGTGCAAAAATGCCCAGTTTTGAAAAATTAACACTGGGAACCCGGTTCCTCCCCACAGGGAACCGGTTACTACGACCTGCATAATCATTTTCTACTATATTTGACAGCATTATGCATTTCAAACCATCCCCAATCATTCCTATACGAATTATACTTTCAGGAACACCAAAATACAACCATTATACATCATTATAACATCAAACAACATAGTTTCGTCATTCCTATTAATTATTCGACACACTAATGATCTCAATTCTATAATCTGACACGAAATAGGGTTTAATTCTACAAACCTATAATTACCTAAATCCAATTTCCTAACACACCCAATCACCCGGTTGATTCCCAAAATCCATAAGGCATTAAAACCGAATGAAATCACCCCTTACCTCGCGATGATCTTCGATTCCCTCGGTGTTGGCTTTTTCCTCTCTTTTTTTCTCTTCTCCAATTCTACGTGAAAATAACTTTTCTCCAAAAAGACTCCTTTTCCTTCTTTTCCTTTTTATAATCCTTTTAATACTCCTTTATTATTTCCAAATAAAACACATAATTAATGATTAGTAAAAGTAGAGTGATTTACTCCTCACACCCACTATTTACTCTGCACACCTCCAACCCTTCTTTCTTCAATTAATCCAATTAAATCCAAAAATATAAATAATCAAGCATTTAATTAATTAAATAATTAAATTCTTTATTATTTAATATTCGAATTAAATCGAGGTGTCTAATTCAAATCTGGATGATAATTCAAACCAAAGTCATAATCCTTCAATAACTCGAACCATCTTCGCTGCCTCATATTCAATTCTTTCTGGTTGAACAAATACTTCAAAATTTTGTGGTTGCTAATCACTTCAAATCTAGAGCCATATAAATAATGTCTCCAAATTTTCAATACAAAAACAACTGCAGCAAGTTCCAAATCATGTGTAGGATAGTTCTTCTCATGAATTCTCAACTGTCTTGATGCATAAGCAACAACCTTATCATCTTGCATCAACACTCCACCTAATCCTATTTTAGAAGCATCACAATACACTACAAAAGGTTCTTCAGGTTTTGGTAATCTCAAAATTGGAGCCGACGTCAATCTCTTTTTCAACTCGGTAAAACTCTCTTCACATTCTACATCCCACACAAAAGCTTTACCTTTACAGGTTAACTTTGTTAATGGAAGTGCCAACTTAGAAAATCCTTCAATAAACCTCCTGTAATAACCAGCCAAACCCAAAAATCTTCTAATCTCAGTTGCTGACTTCGGAGTTTCCTATTGCAACACATCATCTACTTTAGACTGGTCCACAACAATGCCACTACTTGAAATGACATGGCCGAGAAAACTAACCTCTTTCAACCAGAATTCACACTTGGACAGTTTAGCATACAACTTCCTTTCTTTCAGAACCTGCAACACCGTATTCAAATGCTCTGCATGTTCTTCATCTGACTTAGAGTAAATCAAAATATCGTCAATAACACTACCATAAACTGATCCAAATAATTATGAAAGATGCGGTTCATATATTCCATAAATACTCCCAGCGCATTGGTAACACCGAAAGGCATCACATAATATTCGTAGTGTCCATAACGTGTTCTGAAAGCCATCTTCTGAATATCTTCATCTTTCACTCTAATCTGGTGATAACCTGATCGTAAATCAATCTTGCTAAACACACTAGCACCCACTAATTGATCCATCAGGTCATCAATTCTTGGAAGCGGATACTTGTTCCTGATCGTCACTTTATTTAGTTGTTTGTAATCAACACAAAGTCTCATGCTTCCATCTTTCTTCTTTACTAACAATACTGGAGCTCCCCACGGTGATACACTTGGTCTGACAAGCTTTTTCTCAAGTAGTTCTCCCAACTGCTTCTTCAATTCTGCCAACTCAGATGCGGACATCCTGTACGGTGCCATAGAAACAGGTCTGGTACCAGGTACAAGATCAATACCAAATTCAACTTCTCGTTCCGGTGGTACATCTGTAATCTCATCAGGAAAAACTTCAGGAAACTCATGCACCACCTGTAATTCATCAATTATAACTTGATTCTTCATTGACAAGGTTTCCATTAATGTAAACATCTCAGTTTCTTCCTTCAACAACTGTCGTAACTACTTAGGCGACACTAAAACAACTTCTTCCTCTTCAGCAGTTGAAAACCTCACAGATTTATTATAACAGTTAATATGAACATAGTTATGCTCTAACCAGTTCATACCCAGAATTACATCCAACCCACTTAACGACAAACAAATTAAATCAACAGAAAAGTCCATATTGAAGATTGACAAAGGAAAGTTCAAGCACACAAGAGAAGTAGTCACTGATCCCTTGACTGGGACCTCAACTACCACTGTACCATTCATAGAAGACAACACAAGACCCAATCTTTTAACACAATCAGCAGCAATAAAACAATGAGTAGCACCAGTATCAATAATAGTAATTAAATGAATACTATTTATGAAACATGTACCTCTGATAAGTTTGTCCTCATTACCCGACGAATCACCAGCCAAAGCAAATACTTTCCCACTAGATTGTGCCTTCTTCAGTTTCTTACATTGACTCCCAACGTGTCCCTCTTCACCATAATTAAAACATATCATTTATTTATGCTTGCAATCAGATATTGCATGCCCAGTCTGGCCACAACGGAAACACCTCTTCACCTCAGTAGTACATGCATTGCTCTTGTGACAAGCTTGCCCACACTTGTAACAAACAATACCAGCAGGAGCACCTCCCCCCACTAGTTCTCAGACCCGGAGCAGCTCCCTGTTTACCACTACCAACTGGAGCATCATACAGTTTACCACGGTTTTGCTGGTTCTTGCCTCTTCTATCACTGACAATCTTGTAATGAGCATTGTTATCTTCCTCAAAAATACGACAACTATCCACCAAATCCGAGAAAACGCGGATCTTTTGATACCCAATTGCTTTCTTGATCTAAGAACGCAACCTGTTTTCAAACTTAATGCACTTTGAGAATTCAGCAGTTTCCGCGCTATAATGCGGATAGAACTTGGCCAACTCCACAAACTTCGCAGCATACTCGGTAACAGACATATTACCCTGTTTCAGTTCAAGGAATTCAATCTCTTTCTTACCTCGAACATCTTCAGGATAATACTTCCTCAGAAATTCCCTACGGAACACCGCCCAAGTGACTTCCTCGCTTGCAGCGTCCAATCTTGCATTCGTGTCCAACCACCAGTCATCAGCCTCACTAGCTAACATGTGAGTCTCATATCGGACCTTTTGCGCAGTAGTACAATTCATCACGCGAAAGATCCTCTCAATCTCTTTCAACCACTCCAGAGCACCATCAAGATCATGTTTGCCTTTGAATACCGGTGGATTCTCTCTCTGGAAGGTTGCCAAACTTCGGGATCCAGCATCCCTGCCAGCATTAGGCTGATCTCCAGAGCATGAGCCATTGCTTCTAGAGCAGCAGCAATCGCAACATCATTCCTTCCAGCCATTTCAACTAAGCACTGCAACATAACCAACAGTTAGATAAAGTAATTAACAATACTCGATTGTTAACGACACAACAACTTGGCCGGACAGACTGACCTGCTCTGATACCACTAATGTAATACCCCAAATCTACCCAACGTTTTATAAATTAGAGTGCCAAAATTTCAAATTAAAACTTGAGACATTACACTTTCACAACTTGAAATCAGCATTAAAATAAGTTAATTCTCAGCGGATACATAGCACATAATGAATATGAACAATTGAAACATATTTAGTCTCCAACAATTCAACTTAAATAAATAAACCGCAGCGGATTCTCAACATGAATAATTTCAAATAGCATAGCATCTTTGAACAACGGAAAACCACAAATTATTTCTCAAAACCACAACTTAGTTCAACGGAAGAAAATGCATAAACATAAAAGAAAACAAGCGTTCGTTTCCCCCGAGTGCTACATGTCAGAGCGACGATGCCATAAGCTACTAAACCTTCTACTCCTCGTTACATGCACGTTACCAAAATAAAGGTAACGACCAACCAAATAGAAAGGGTGAGATATCAAAAAATATAAGCAAAAGTACGATAATTCATATGCTAGGTAAAGAATCACGCAATAATTACTACTTTAATCAACAACATACGATATTCCACAAAACAACATAATCCTCAACAACAACTTAAAATGCAACTCAGATGCGACTCGACTAATGCAAATGCATGTGGATCCATTTGGAGTAAAACTCCCAACTTAAAAATTATGCCAGGTTATCGAGGCATTCAACAGGGCATAAGCCTTCAACTTTCAATGTGGTGTCAATCCAGGCCAACTTAATAATGCACATGATATGTATGCTACAACGACTACAACATCAACAACAACTTAAAAAAACGACAACTTGAATCATGCATTAACTGCATCAACTCAAACAATCGACTTCGACTTCAACAACAATCAACAACGTCAACACAGTGCAATTTATAAATTAATACAATTCAACTTCAGTTTTCGACTTTGGCCATTTAAGCCTACGATTTAAGGATTTTCTAATTTGGGAACAAACAACACCGTTCCGACAGTACCTGAAATTCCAACAACCGATGCAAAATTCAAAGAAACGAAACAGTTATATTTAACTACCCGTATACCTGAACTACTCTGCAAAATTTCGTCCAATTCCGAGAAACTAATTTTTCGCTTAAATTGACTGAAAGTCTAGTTTTCTGCACTGTTTTACCTCCTACAGCATTAATACTTAATCTCTTAAATTCTATTAATTAATTCTGCCAGTACCAATTATTCTTCTTCATTTTTGATGGATCATTTTACTATTTAATTTACACTGTCTGCTATAAATCTATTCTGCTAATTACTCTTCTACTATATTCATTTGTTACTGCTAAGAGTATTTTCTACTACCTGTCATTTAATTTTTACTCTTCTGCTATGGTTATTCTTATTCTACTAGGAGTATTATTTTTCATATTATGATATCCTAATATGCCAAGACAATGTACAACCTAAGCCACTACTACAACATGCCACGTGAACAAACAAGCAGAGAAGGGAGTGTGAGTGAGGCGCCCACCCTGGGCACCTGAGGCGGTCGCCTCCCTCTCCTTGAGGCCATTGAGACAGACGTCTCCCTCTCCCAGGCAGCCGTCTCCTTCTTCTTCTCCAATGGGGGGCGGTTGCCTCCTCTTCTCTTCATCCTCTCAGGGACGGTCGCCTCCCTCAATTCTCTTTCTCCACACAGCCACAGTTCAAAACACACCCAGTCATAACAATAACGCACATGAACAACATTTTCATAACAGACAGAATCAATGCAATGGATACAAATCAACACAGAGTCCCAATTTTTATCGCAATTACAAGTTAACCGAAATTTTATGCAACTCTAAACCCCACATAAAAATTATCCTACAATCGATTATATAAGTCGAACCCCACCCCTTACCTTTGGATCGAAGGGAACTCGAAAAATTGATCGGAAAAAGCGAAAGTCTCGGACAACAATTGATCCCTGCTAGCAACCCTTGTTCTCAATTCACTTCCTTTCTTTTCTCTTCTGTTTTTCTGCTGCTAAGACTATGGCTATGTTTTTGTTTTGCAAGCAATGCTACTTCCTTATGTTACTAGGTCACTCAATTAAATAATGGGCTTCTAACATAAATTAGGTCTACTAAATAATACCCCTAAAAATGCTATTTCACCCTCATACTTAATTCACCATATTTAATTAGTAACTCTAAATATGACATAAATTTTAATATTATTTTTCTGCCGACTAATTTTTACCCGACAATTAACTTAACGATTCCCCCTACAAATTCGACTTAATCACAATTAACCGGAAATACTCTATAATAATAAATTAAATTATTTAATTAATTACGGCTGTTACAAGATACGCGTCACGCATATCTAAATCAAGTGTAAAAGGCTCAATGTACCTCACACATAAAATAAAGTGTCAAAATTAACAAAGCAAGTACTAGAAAGAAAGCATCAAATGCAAAACCGATTGTACATTTGATAATAAACTAGTATAAGCATGTAAGAAATGAAATAAAATCACAAAAATCGACTCGGGAAAACACTTTTCTGAAATCGGAGCAAAAAAGTCAACTTCTCGGAATTGATTAAAAATCGCATGGTTGCTTGCAAAAACGTCAACAGATTAAAAAATATGACCAGTTTTAATTAATTCAGAGTGGAAGTGACGTTTTTCAGACCTTAAAGGAACGGGGTAACGTTAGCATTTTAGGCATGTTGCACTTAATTTGGTTCTGAAACCATCAAAAACTGTTTTAAAACATGCCAAAACATTGGGAACAAGTATCGTTACCTTGCTCCTTCAAGGAAAAATGAGTTCTGATGAACAAAATCACCTAAAAAGACTTATGGAAAGTGAAAATTCATGTACCAAATTAATTTCCAATTCACTTTTGTTTTGTTTTTTTTAATAAGAAATGAATTGGAAACTGATCGTACCTGACCAGAAGGTGTCTTGGCCCAATCTACAACGGTGGTCCAAAGTGAAAAGGGGGGGTACCTGCAAGGTACTCCGATGCCAAAGTAAGTAGAGGCAGAGAGAGAGAGCAAGCAAGTAAGAGAAGAGTAAAGAATGAGATACCTGACCCTCTCAAGTAAGAGGGTATTTATAGCCCCCAACGTTGGGCCAAGATCCGATTAGTGGGCAGAAATCCAAGCCCACTAGCGGATTGCTAGAACTTCGTGGCGAGGAGGCCAACGTGGCCTCCTCCCTAGATGTTGCGGGAGATCCGGGTTTGTTGCAGTTCACAGGAGACACGGCGGTTAAAAACCTAGTCAACGGTCCGATAATGTCGGGGGCACGTGGCGATCATGGACCGTTGGCCACGTGGCCCCAGCATTCAATTGCTTTCCGAGGGCAATTGGGCTTAGAATCTGTTGGGCCTAGAGCGTGGGCGAGTCCAGAACAGGAGCCCCCCAAGTCTTTGCTCTAGCAGAGTAATGACTTTGAACTGGTAGATCCTCGGCGGCGTTCAGCGATGGCCTTCGCCGGGTAGCAGCGGCGGCTCGCGAATCTGCAGCCTGGCATTCAGGTTGCTACACTCGGGGAGATCCGCGTGGGAACGTCGGGGAGTGAGGCTAAGCGTCGTGTCAGTTTAATGCCACTTGTCATTTTGAGATGGGACTTTTGGCGCCTAAAGGTGTGACCTTTCGTATGCCCTTGGATTTTGGTTATAAAAAGGATTTTTAGGGTTCCATTTGTGTATTCTTCCCTGATTTTCCAGCCAAAAAGCTCTTGAACGCAGAATCTTCCACAGCTTTCTATCTCAAACTCTCAACATGTCTTCGACTCCGAAAGCAGGTAACATCCTTAATTCTTTGGTAATCTCCTTTCAATTCGTGTTTTAGGATGAATTTAGGGTGAATTTAGAGTTTATCTTGTATGAATATCGCGGGGAGGAGATTGAGTGTCGCGGGGAATTTCTTGCGTTTTGCGGGGAGAGAGTTGAATCCTGCGGGGAGAGAGTTGATTATTGCGGGCAGAAATTAGGATGAGACGGGCAGAAACTTGAATGCTATGACCAAAAAGCACGAACCTCGCGGGGAGACCGTTGCACATTACGGGGAATTTTTTATGGTCGGTTGATGAGTATGTTGGAGGGGAGTAATCCGCGTGAGGTCCTTGTGAGAGGGAGAGCTGTATCTGCTCGATTCTGCTCGTACGTCCGGGCCCCTCGCCGTGTCACTTGAGTCGTGGTGGAGGGATGGATTTGATGTCATCGAATTCACTTTTCTTTTGCTGCTTTTCAGGTGCCGGGGATCAGATATGTGGTGGCGACGAGGGGACGAGCGGACCCCGTCGAGTAAAGTGGCGCGGACCTCTCACAGGTCGCGCTGAACCAAGAACTTTCAATCGGACTTCTCCACCGACTCATCCAATGCGTTCAGCGAAATCGAAGATTTAGGCGAAGGAATCGAGGTTCTGGGTGGTGCAAATCCACAGGCCGGAAGGAGGATCATTCGTCGTCTCGGCGAGATTTCCTATGTATGAGTTTGCCTTAGGGAGGCGGATTCCTTTGCCTTCAGCTTCGGACCGGGGTCTTCACATGGTGAATCTTGCCCTTCACAACTCCATCCGAATGCCACAGCCTTCATGCGGGCATTCGAGATCGTGCCGCTACTTAGATATAGGGCCCTCTTCCCTCTTCTTCGCATCTTTCATCTGCGACGGATGGTCGAGATCATCTTTGGGTCTCGTTCAGCGATCCGGCAAACTTTTCAGGCCGTACCTGGACTCTGTTCGGGACTTTAAGAAACGGTTCTATGTGATAAAGCCCGTCACGAGAGGTGAGAATACCTGTTCGGCCTGCGGCGATCAACGGACGGACGGAGGTGGAGAGGATATGGGAGTTTCCTTGAATGGGATAGGGGCATTATGCGGGGCGGACTTCTACTCCGTGAAGCCCGAGAAGATGGACAAAGACGACCAACTTTCCTACGAGAGGTTGGAAAATTTTGTGAAGAGCTTTAGGCCGGCCATATGTGTCGACCGGGAGGGAAGCGTGCTCCTCGACTCTAACGGGGAAATTGAGATAGCCCGACGATATATCCATACCAAGGCTCTCCTCGATTGCGAGTCCGATGAAGACGCGTTGAGGCTCTTAGGTATTTATTTGGAAATTCGTAAGGGGAGTTGCCCGTGTATCGGCGTGTGCTAACGTTTTCTCGTTTGTTTTGCAGATAAAATGGCGGCCATGGAGGAACGCATGCTCAAGTTGCGGCCCAAGGGTCCTCGGGCGACTGCCAAGGATCGAGTCGTCGACCTTCAACGGCAGGCACGTGAGAATTCTCAGCCCGCTGTCAACACACCTTCTCCAGCCTCATCCCCCGACCAATCGCTCAAGAGGGGAGGCGAACGGCGAGGGAGAGTCGGGGACCTCGGTATCAATCGGGGATGCCTTTGTGTTGCCCCTTGCTTCGCTCAGAGGCAACTTTTGAGAAACCCCGGTGGTCGAGCGGAGGAAGATGATCTTGGGGCTCGACCGAAGGTGCGGGGAGAGGGAATCTTTGGCGTGTCCGCGGTCATCCGGCTGCTCGAGACCTCGTTGACCCTCAGCGACGAGATGGAGAATGCCCGCGCTCAATCCTCCAAAGCCCGGCGGGCCTACGCCTGGCTGGACAACATGGCGCAATGGAGCAGTTGCAAAGCTTGAGTCTGGACACAGTGCGAGAATCTGGCGGCCGAGTTGAGGGAGATGAAGGAGAAGTATGAGCCCTTGGTCGTAGAGAAGGACCAGCTGGAGGCCGAGGTCAAGTTGTTGAGGGAGCGAACGGCTCCTGCGAGGATGAGTGCATCGAAGAGCAGTTTCTCTCTCGGGCGGATTTGATTGCCCGGGTGAGGGTCCTCGAAGAGGACACCGTGGAGGCGCTGACTTTCGGCTTTGAACGGGCTGTCCAATAGGTGCAGGTGGTGAACCCCGGGGTGGAGTTGGTGACTTTCGGGATCGGACCTTTTCACCGCGTGGTTGATGGGGAGGTTGTGGCTCCTGATGAATGATTTTTACTTGTTTGGATTTGCTTGGGCCTGCGAGCCTGTTATTTCGCTGCGCACCTTGTTTTAACATTACCTTTGGGCATGTGCGCATTTTTATATACGTAATTTGGGTCTTGTGCCCGTGACTATTTAGCTGGCCGTCGTCGGCCATTTATTTACCAATGCTTTATTCACAAATGTTTACTTTTGTTAACTGTTGTGTTCGTTTCTGTATGCTATGCTCGACCTTGTTATACAACTGCTCGATGTTGTCTTCCCTGGCTTGCGTGCTAGGTTTGGGGGCTTGAGGCCCAGGAGGATATAGTCGTGCTAAGAGACCATATACTGGGCGTGGACCGTCCGTCGCGAGCAGAACATCTGCCAAGGTGCAAGAAAGACCAGCGGACCTCGATCGGGGTTCCGCATCGAGCAGGGTCCCTACTGCGTAGTCGAATGGGTCCCGTGTGTAAGTGGCTTGGGGGCGTCGAGCACCATTCTGCGACAAGGTGAGCTAAATCTCAGGAGGGTTTGAGGCCACAAGGCGTTAAGCACGTGGTGGTTCTAGCTCGGTATGTCTTGTTTGAGCTTTGTAGCGTTCCAAGGTCGAGGGAGTTGTACTCCGTTTAGATTTTCGAGGTAATACGCTCCCGTGCCCGCCTTTCCCGGGACACGATACGACCCTTCCCAATTGGCGGCCAACTTTCCCTCTCGAGATTCTTTTTGATTCCTGCGGAGGACCAGGCTGCCGACTTCGAACTCGCGCTTGATGACCTTCTGGTCGTGGCGCAGCGTGATCTGTTGTTTCAAACGTGCTTCTCGTAATGCCGCGCCTTCACGTATCTCGTCGACTAAGTCTAGTTCCTCGCGCAGTGCCTCGTCATTCGCTTCCTCCTCCAGGGGAAATTCGGTGCGTCTTGACGGCTCTCGATTCGGCGGAATGGCCTACATTCCGTCGTTAACGCGAGGATTCTCCGTGGTAGAATGGGGAGTTGTTGGTATGCCCATGCCTGTTGTGAAGCTCTTCTACCCTGCTCTTGGCTTCCCGAGTCTCACTTTGAGTCCTCGCGACAAGACCACATTCACGGCCTCTGGCCGTTGGTGCAGGGATGCTCGGCGGATGTGGTGGTGCTTGGTGCCTGGCCGTGCCTGGTGTGGAAGTTTTGATCGGTGAACTATGTCCCGTTGTCCGTGGCACATGGAATCCGAGGCGGGCAAGGGCGTTTCGTTTGTAAAAGCGAAGGATGTTAAAGGAGGTGATTTTGGCAAGTGCCTCGGCCTCTATCCATTTAGTAAGTAGTCCACGGCCACTATAAGGTATTTGTTTTGGTAAGAGCCTTGTGTGAAGGGACCGAGTATATCCATTCCCCACCAACTGAAGGGCCACGGGGAGGTGAGCGTCGTGAGCTCGTGGGGTGGCCGATGTGCATGTCGGTGGGGTTGGCACTTGTCGCATTTTTCGTGTTATTTGGCGTCCTTTTGCATGGTGGGCCAATAGTAGCCGGCATAGCGCTTTCAAGGCAAATCCTCCCGGTGTTGTCGTTAATACCTTCGTGAATTTCGTGAAGAATGTCGGCCCTGGACTCCTCGGCCAGCGGGGATGGAGAAGCCTCTCGATCAACCGCTTTCGGGCGGCGTGGGAACACGCCTGCGTTTAGTGGCGGCGGCCTCCAGCTTGTCAGTGGGCAATTCCCCGCGCGTGAGATAGTTGAACACGGGGGTCATCCAGCAGTGTGCATCACCGATCGCATTTACATCGAGTGTCGTCGCGGACCTCTCGATGCTCGGTTGGGTGAGTGTTTCCTGTATTACGGGACGGTTCCCTCCTTTCTTCTTTGTGCTTGCGAGCTTGGACAAGATATGCGCGGGTGTTACATTCGGGGGCGTGTTTATCTCTTTCGGTCGAAGCCCTTGAGTTTTCCTTTACGGTGAAGGTATTCGATGAAATTTCGTTTTAACTGGTAGTCTCCGAGGACTTGCGATGCGACGAGTTGGGAGTCGGTGAATATTTGGATGTCTTGGGCGCCTATGTCCTCGGCTAGTCGTAGTCCCGCGAGCAGTGCCTCATATTCTGCCTGATTGTTGGATGTTGGGAAGGCGAGAGCTAGCGAATGTTCGATCACGATGCCTTCCTCGTTTTGAGGAGGGCCGCTTCTGTCGAACTTGAGGCTCCGTCGGCGTGTAGGGTCCATCATGTTGCTCATTGGGCGCCGCTCGTGGGCGATCATTTGGCGAGGAAGTCGGCGAGCGCTTGTGCTTTCAAGGCTTTTCGTCCTTCATACTGAATGTCGAATTCAGAAAGTTTGAGGGACCATCTCAGCATTCGTCCGGCCATGTCGGACGGGAGAGATCTATTTTGGTGTCTTTGTGCGTCGCGGCGGCGTGGGCGAGGAAATAATATCGCAATCTCCTCGCGGCGATGGCGAGGCACGACCTTTCGATTCTTGATACGGTTTCCGGCCCTTGAAGGGCTTTGCTCGAAGTAGGCGGGTTTTCCGTCATTGGTTTGGCGATATGGCGCTTCGCTTCATTGGACACGGCTAAGTATAAGTATAGTGTTTCCCCGATCTGTGGTCGCGAGAGAACTGGTGGTTGAGAGAGTGCCCGTTTGAGGTGCAGAAGGGCTTGCTCGCATTCCTCGTTCCATTCAAAGGTCGGGCCCTTCCTCGATGGTTTGAAAAATGGGAGTGCATGTTGTGCGATCTTGCTACGAACCAGGATAGCGAGGTTAGCATGCCGTTCAAGACTTGAATGGACTTCTTGGACCTGGGTGTGGGCAGCTCGGAGAATGCCCGACATTTGTTGGGGTTGGCTTCAATTCCTCGTTCTGTAAGATAGAAACCGAGGAACTTGCCGGCTTTGACTCCGAACGTGCACTTCTCGGGTTGGGCGCATTACTTAGGGCTTGTCGAAGACTTTCTTCAGGCGTGATGCGTGATCGTCCTCGGCTTGAGACTTCACGATCATGTCGTCCATGTACACCTCGAGCATGTCACCGATCTCGTTTTGAAACACCTTGTTCATCATTCATTGGTAGGTTGCTCCGGCGTTCTTCAGTCTGAAGGGCATTACGTTGTAGTAATAGTTCCCCGACTCCGTCATGAAGGCTGTGCAGGTCCTGTCGGCCATGTCCATGGGGATCTGGTTGTATCGTGAGTAAGCATCCAAAAAAGAAAGCAATTTATAACCGGCCGAGTTGTCGACCAGTCTATCAATGTTAGGCAAAGGAAAAGCATCTTTGGGACATGCGGATTAAGATCGGTGTAGTCAGCATCGCCATTTTCCATTAGATTTTTAACGAGTACAACGTTTGACAACCAAGTTGAATACTTGGCCTCGGAAATAAAATTTGCCTCTAGGAGGTCTTTTACGACTTTTGACCTCGCCTTCTCGGGAGGCCTGCGCCTACGTTGTACTATGGCCCTAAGCGGTGGATCTATGGCGGTGATGGCGGCGACCTCGGGGTCGAGTCAGGGCATTCTGCTGCTCCATGCGAAGAGATCGCATTCTCCCAAAGGCAAGTTGCTTCTTTGCTAGGTCGGGAGGTCGGCGCCGATCTTGGCATCTCTGGGGTCTTCTCAGGGGAGCAGCTCGAACTGCCGTCGAGGAATTGGGCGGAGTGGATGCGTCCTCTGCTTGCCCGTCGACTTCGTCTTTTGAGAATCGGTGTCGAGGTCGGCTGGCGGCGTTGAGGCTCGATCTTTTACGGTTTGGGAGCTCGACACAGGCGTTGTCGGCCCCCTCTTGGTGGCGGTGCTTTTGGGTCGACCAAGGTGCATCCTCGGCGGCGTGTTGTGGTGCCCGACTTTGTAGGATTTTGTATCCAAATGTGCGGATAGCAAGAGTCGCCACCGACTTTTATTTTTATCCAATTAAGGAAGGTAAAAGTGAGAAAAAGACCTTCGTTAGATTACGAGTTCGGAGAATGGTTATGAAAAGGGAAGGTATTAGCACCCTTTCCATCCATGATTTATTCTCACAGGCTCTTAGTTGCTCTTAGATAACTTTTTAAAATTGCTTTACGTGTGTTTGACAAAATGTTTTGAAAAGGCATTTCGCTTTGACTTTGTAATGACTCATGTAGGAGTGTATACAAAGTGTTTGGAAATGTTTCGTTTTGAAAAATTTTGAACTTTGAAAAAGTGTGTGGTGTGAAAAGCATTTGATAGAGCAAGCAACTAAGAGACTTATTTACCCACTCGGTGGTGGTTTTGTTGTACTTCTACATTCCTTTAGAATAGCGCTAGCCATACCATTAGTTAGTAGGTAGCTCCATTCGTTGGATGTAAGCGGGACATTCGAAGGACATCGGATGGTCATTGAAGGCAACTTGTAGGAAGTATCCTAGCACATTCGAGGGACTATCATCATTTTTCGTGGCGACAATCGAGGTCAAGATCATGTATTCGGAGGCGACATCGTGGGTCTTATGATCTTTGTATCGAAGGGACTATGATGATTTGTTTGGGCAGCGGTGCTAGAATACCTCTACGTTCGAGGACATGACCATTTGAAATCGAAGGCATCGAGAGAATTACCTAAGGGGTGCGTGTGTGAGAGAAGTGTGTCAAATTCAGATATTTTATCTTGAAATTAGTGTGAGCTATGTCCAATTATTATCTTGCCATGCGCCTAGTTACTAGCAATTGATAAGGGTGCGGAAAGTAAAATCGGAATGTAAAGCGGAAAGGTAAATCCTCGCTATTACATGGCTTTAGGCGAATACATAATTTAAACTTGCGGAAAATAAAACCTAGATTAAACTATTACAACCCATGAGCAATTACATTATTGGAAAAAAAATAGAATGATAAAAAAAAGCGTCAGAATCGAGACAACTTTGTGAAAGAATAAGAAAATCGGGAAATATGATGAAATTGAAACAAGAGAAAATGTTAGAAAAAATACAATTTTTAATATGAGAAAATTAACATATGCTGGAAATATGATAAATATATTAAAATAATTTTTTGGGATTTTTTGGAAAAGGTTTAATAATTAAAATGCAATTAATAATGATTTAAATGCAAAAATATAAATAAAATAAATATGCATGCAAAAATTATATTTTTTAATTTATTAAATTAAATAAAGATTTTTATGAAAATAATGTAAAAAGAAAAAATGTTTTTGGTAATTTTTTAATGCAGAAATAAAACATGGAAAAGAATTAAACTTGAATGCAAAAATTAAATAATATGAAAAAAACATGAAAATAGAGTTTTGGAAAAGTGTAAAAGGTTATACGAACCGGGAATCGAGCGGAGACATCCTTTCAAACTTGAAAACCACATGCTTGACCAACTGAGCTGGCGTGCTGCACTGTTTGGAATCGGACCGATTTAAAAATAACACGCGTCGCTCGCCTGCTTCCTCCCGCTCGCGCCATCCAGTCGTCTTCAACCTTTTGAATTTTCAAAATCCAGCGTCGGCTTTTCTTCGACGCTAGGTCCCTGGCTAATATCAAAAATGCAGCACACATAATATAAATACATTCTAAAGCCATGGTTCGATTGGAAACATCATTCCGAATGCAATGGTACTAGTCTCGAGGTCCAATTTTTCCGTTTAAAGGAAACCCCAAATCGTGTTCAGAAACCCTAGTTATGGTGAAACACGATTCCGGTCATAAAAATCCAATTGGTTTGCCCAAGCTTGCAAGCTTGATTCTAAACACAAACAAACAATCAAAACAAGTTAATAATGCATGAATATGAAATCGAATTTGATTTTCAGAACAAACCAAACAACGATTTCACGATTACGATGGATTTGTGCAATGTGAAGTCTGGATCGACTCGGGAGATGTCAAGCAATGTGTTGGACACCTCAAAACGATTGAAAATTTTGGAAGTAGGGTTTGTACTTGCTTGTGCACCACGGTTTTGAGCTTTGGAATAGGGTTTGTGGAGCAATTTTTCGTTCTTTCTTGATAGGTATGCATCATGTATTTATCTTTGGATGGATTTGGGATTAATTTGGAAAGAATCAATCAATATTCAATGGAAATCAAATTTGATATTTCCATGAAAATCAAATCTTCAAAGCTTGATCAATTTCAATTCAATCTTGCCTTTCTTGCTCCAATTTCGAATTTTTGGCATTTGTGAGTTAATTGGACCTTAAGGAAAGAATAAAATCAATCTTTGCCATTAATTTCAATTTTATAATTTATTTTAAGATTTAATTTGCATTTAAATGAATAAATTACAAATTAAATAGAAAAATAAATCAAAATTCGTGGCTTTGGGCTTGGACACTCCTAATTGCTTGAGGAACAAGTTAGGATGAAGAAAAAGTAGGCCCATTTGCAAAGATTTGATTTTTGAAGTATCTCTCTTTGTGCATTCTTCAAAATTGCCCAACTTGTAGATGGTGTAACTTGCTCAATTTTCCACATTTTGAGTGTTCTTGGACTTTTGGAAAGCTCTAAGAGTCCTCTAACCAATGTCTTTGGTCTCATCTCAATTGGAGTTACCATGCTCAAAATATCTTCAAAACAAAAGTTGACTTTTGTTGACTTTGAAAATGACTGTAATGTTTTGAGCTATACCTCTCAAATGAAGCATTTTTGGACATTCTTGTGAGACATGAAGTTGTAGAAATTGAATTTCCTTCAAAACAAGAGGTGGTGGAAAAATTTACGAGAAAGTATGAGAAAGTTATGATCGGTCAAAGTTGATTGACTTTTCATCTAGAAACCCTAATTTAGAAAGTTTGACTTTTGGGCAAATCTTGAGTTTTCTTGATGAATCATGATCAACCCTTGATCAAATGATGAATGTAACTTCAAAATGAGGATGTTGACCAAAAATCGGAAGTTTTGTTGTATGTTGACCACGAGTTGACTTTTGTCCAATACACGATTTTGACCATTATGCGAGAAACTTGACTTGTGAGGCTTGAAACTTGACATGGAGAATCTTTGAAGCATATGAGGAGGCATGAAGGCCATTGGAGATGTTGGAAATCCATCTTGACTTGAGAGATACCAAACCCTAGTTTGGGTTGATTGTCTAGGAGAGTTTGTCGATCGACTCTTGAGGAATCCTTGAGTATGGATGTATGAAATCTCTTGAGTAGATGGAGGGCAAATTTTGGGGTATGACATTGCCCTGTTCAATCTTCTTGTCTTGGAAGGTTAGATTGACATGCTTGTCTTCGTGACTGGAGGTAGAAGATGATTGAACAAGTACACACAATTTTCATTTGTTGGTGGATGATGCGGGAAAGGGCTTCGGATGCCATTTGGAGAAGTTGGAGACTTATTTGGGGGCAGTCGTCGCTAGACTCGAGGTTGTTAATAGGAGGGCGAGAGATGGGCTTAAGATGCCATCTAGAAGGTCGATCTTTGGAGGGTGAGTCGTCGTTAGACTACGTAGATGTTCTGAAATGGAGAGGAGATGGGCTTAAGATGCCATCAGAGAGAGTCGTACGTTAGACTTCGTGTTCACTTTGAATGAGGTTATTGGTTTGTATTGATTTTTAACCATATATGCGGCATTCGAAAGTGAAGATGTTGATAAGTAGTCGGAGATGGGCTTAAGATGCCATCGAAGGCAAGCGGGTCGTGCTAGACTACGTAGTTCTTTGTTGATAATAGAAGATCAGAATAAATCTTCGTGTCGATTACTACGAGGAGATTGTAGTTGGCAAAAATGTGGATAGCTTCCTGTTGTGCATCGGTGTTGATCCATTGCACTGTTATCGGAGGATAACGGAGGTGGTCTTCGGATAGTTTTCCGTCGGTTCGGGGCTTAATCTGGACACGTAAAGGTGGTCTTCGGATAGTTTTCCGTCGGCTCGGGGCTTAATCTGGACTGTTCTGGCGGTCTTTCGGATAGTTTTCCGTCGGCTCGGGGCTTAATCTGGACTGTTTGCGTCGAAATGACTTTCTGCTTTGGAGAAAACAAGAAAGTTTGATAGAATATTGTTAGTCTTATGCAAGGTATGATGCATGACGGTGTATATGAATGACATATGCATGAATTATGACTTTATGAGTAATGTATGAATGATGAATGTTGTGATATTTCAAAACATATCCATCTTGAAGAAGATCACGGATATTACATTTGAAGATTTCGACTACACGGGGAATTGAGTAGGTGAGAACCACCTTTTGAAGGAGAAGAAAGATATCTTGGATTCCTCCGATGCACTATCGACCAAGTCTTGGGCCTAGACGTTGTTGAGGAAGGTAGAGATTTGAGAGCTCGTTGTTGGAGATCTCATATAGACCTATTGAGGAGAGTGCGGGAGGCGATCTGTTGAGGACCTTGTATGTAGATCCTGAGGAAATTTAAGAGGCGCTCTCTTGGGGATTCAGTGTAGATCTCATTGGAGAGCATTTGATGGTTCTTGAGAGACCGGGCTTGAAGAGTCTAGAGTCCGTTGTAATCTCTGGTGGGGAATAAAAGTGTATGTTTCCTCCGATGCACTATCGACCAAGTTTGAGTCTAGATCTCTTGCTTAGGGAGAAGGGAGGATTGAGAAATATCCATTGGGGATGAAGTGTTCTTGCTTGAGGCGATGTAACGTTGCTCGATTGAGTGGAATCTTTTCGTGGATTCCTTATACTCCATTGGGGAAGGTGTGTTGTGGGTGACACCTTTATGCTACGTGGGGAATTGTATGGGTGACTTTAGTCGTCATCCCAATCCTAGAGCACTGTAGTAAGTACTTTTGCATGTCACTTTTAGTATGTTTGCAGAGATTCTTATTGTCAAATGCATATAATCATTCAAAACAAGCGTTGGACTTATTGCAAATAACAACAACGAAATTGTAAAGAGAAAGAATTTTGCGTTTATTTGAAAGGTGGCGTATGGCCAAGTAGTTTTGTACACAAGAAGGTAAAAGCTATCGGAAACAATCTCGTTAAGTTCCAACTATGCTAGTACTCATATATTTCAACTATCTCATCTCCTTGCATCGGTAGAAAGTGAGTAGGTGATCTTCGCCATTTGAATCTTGAATCTGATAGTAGTGCAGGCGGTGATCTGGAAGAGACATAGTGCGCTTAAATCTAACTTTTGCCTAGACCGCCCTTTCGGGTTTTCGGTCTCTGGGATACCCTTTTTGCCCAAACCGCCTTTTCGGGTTTTCGACTTGGGTGTACATGTTTTGTATATATCCTTAACTTTTGCCCGAACCTTTTGGTTCGCCGGATCTCTATTTTTGCCTAGGTTAGTCGACCTAGCGGGTCTCTTTATCGTAGTATTTTTTGACTATCTGCGTTCACGAGGTGTGGAAGTCTTCACCATCCATGGTGCTAAGTATCATAGCTCCCGGAAAACACATCTTGACTACAAGCGGTCCCTCATAGGTGGGAGTCCATTTGCCCAGGATCACCTTGTGGAAGAATGATGCGCTTGACTACTAGATCACCGACTTGGTAGACTCGGTGCTTGACCTTCTTGTTAAATGCTCGATCATTCGTTTTTGATAAATCATCCATGGCGGATGGGCGAGTCGTTCTCATCAATCAAGTTAATCGGTCGGCGAGTGCGGACCCAATCGTCTTCCTAACTACGCCTCTGGAGGACTACGGTTGAGGGTATACGAACCTCGATGGGTAAGGCGGCTTCCATCCGTATACAAGAGAAAGGGTTGCCCTGTTGATGTTAAATCTTTGAAGTGCGATAACCATGAAGAGCAAATGGTAACATCTCATGCCAATCTTTGTAAGTCATTGTCATCTTACGTATAATCTTCTTAATGTTCTTGTTGGCGGCTTCCTGCGCCATTCATCTTAGGCCGATAAGGAGAAGAGTTGTGATGCTTGATCTTGAGCTGCGTGCGAGTTCGGTGATCATCTTGTTGTTGAGATTGGAACCGTTATCGTGATAATCCTTTCGAGTGCCATACAAAGATAAGATTATGTGATGAATCGAGCCACTACATTCTTGGTAACGGATGCATACGGTACCCATTTGGTGAAATAGTCAATTGCCACAAGGATGAAGCGATGTCCATTGGAAGGTGTGGGCTTAATCTCCAATCATGTCAATGCCCACATTGCGAAGGCCACGGAGAAGTTAAAACATTGATGCTGGAGTGCGTGCACTTTGTCGGCATAAATCGACATTTGTGACAAGATCGAGCATAGCGGTGACAATCAGCTTCCATGGTGGACCAATAGTAACTGTTCTCAAAATCTTCTTAGCCATAGTGTGTTTGAGGCTCCATCAAGACCATAGTCCATCGGGATCCTTGTTCGGGTCCTTAAATGCAGGCTGGTTCCTCATGATGCAGCAACTAGTAAAACATCTTATGCGGAAATTGAGCGCATAGATTGATAGTCGTCTCGGCTTGATGAGCCAAATGATCGGCTACTACACTTCCTTTGATCGCTTTACGAGAAGTGTCTTGGATGTCATATTCGGTCAAGATCATTTGCCATCTTGCTATTCTTCGGAGGCTGGTTTCTCAAAGATGTATTTTATCGGATCCATCTTAGAAATCAACAAGGTAGTGTGAGTCAACATATCTTGTCTTAGTCGTGACGAGCCAAGCGTTGCAAGTTTTCTCGGTGTGAGTATCTTGTTTCCGATCGGTAAACTTTTGCTAAGGTAGTATATTGCATGCTCTTTTCGACCAGACTCGTCATGTTGCAACACACACCCATTGTTTTCTCTAACTTGTCAGTACATGATAAGAGGTCTTCCTTGACGGCATCGGGATAGGAGGATTACTGTAGGTACTCCTTGATTTTGTCAAAAGCGATCGCGCAATCGTCGTTCCATTCTACCACTTGATCTTTCTTTAGTAACTTGAAGATTGGCTCACAAGTAGCGATTAAGTGTGCAATGAATACGCAATGTAGTTCAATCGGCAAGAAACCTCGACTTCCTTCTCGGTGCGGGGCGGCATCTCTTGAATAGCTTTAACCTTGGGATCAACTTCAATACCTTTACCGCGACAACAAACCCTAGGAGTTTTCGGATCGACTCCAAAGGTGCACTTGTTGGGATTAAGTCTCAATCATACTTCTTCAACTTTGTCAAGCAGTTTACGCAAATGATCAAGATGTTCTTCTTGATCGTGATCGAGCTATCATATCGTCGGCGTAGACCTCTCTCGTGATGAATCATGTCATGAAATAATGTTACCATAACGATAAGTGGCGCCCGCGTTCTTCGATCCGCGGCATAACCTTGTAGAAAGTGCCCCTTGTATAACAGTAGTCTTTCCATGTCTTGAGAGCCATTTTGATTTGATTATGTAGGAGAAACCATCCATGAAGGAAAACCTTATCTTGGCGGTGTTGTCAACAAGAACATCAATATGAGGAAGTGGAAAATCGTCTTTCGGACTTGCTTTGTTGAATCTCGTAATCCACACACATTCGTACCTTGCCATCCTTCTTAGAGTACGGGTACCACATTGCAACCTTTGGGGATAAGAGTGTGACTAAGAAACCAGCGTTGAGCGCTTCATAACTACCTTTGATTTTCTCGACATCTCGGGCATCAGCAGACCTACATTTCAGGAGAAAACCTTCTTTTATCGGCAATCGGTGTACCACGATATCAATGTCTAAACCCGGCATGTCTTTATGACCAAGCAAAACCTCAACATAATCTCGTAGCATCTGAACCAACCTTTCTTTAACCTTGTTCTCAAGACCGCTCCTATCTTGATCTCTTTTACATCTTCGTCGATACCCAAATTCACAACCTCGACTTGCTCTTCGTGTGGTGTATAACTCGCTCTTCTTCTTATGTGATCGGCAAGTTCTCTGGCACTTCACAATCTTCCTCACTTCGTCTTGACTTGGTAGATCGGATTATCGAAGTCATATTTAGCACTAGCATTTGTTATTGAGATTCGGAGTGATTCTTCAATGTATCACGTGGGTGTGTGAAAACACATAGCTTTTGAAGGGGTGATAAAGTAAAGAAAGAAAACAAACAATTGAATGCAAAAGTCCAACGAATTTATTGAATGAAAATCATAAGCGACGGATAATAACCCTCATAAGCGAGCCATGATGCCCGGGCAAGGCACTAGGCTTTCAAAGTTTATTGTTCAAACATAAAGAAATACGAAAAGCAAAACAAAACAAGAGCAATTACTCATGACTAAAGGAGATTGGTATGGCGTCTTGATCTTCCAATTCTTGAGCCCATGATCACGGAGTTGGGAAGATCCACTTGCGATGTCGAAGCCGTTGTCGTCGTCTTCTATAGCATGGATTCCACTCGGCGTGCGGAAAGGAAGTTGGCGGCACGTTCGCGTATCATCTTGACCCTTGATGGTGAAGCCTAAACCGGTCTTGTCAAATTTGAAAGGAAGATTGGGGCTGTCCCCAAATAGCACTACCTCCTTGTTCAGCATGGCTTGAGCATCTTTCGTGAGGCCATCCTAGGCGGGCTTGTGTAACTTCGGGAGTAGAGAGTCAGCAGGCATGACTCGGGTATTGTTTCAAAAGCTTGACGGGAGTCTCGAAGAATTCACCCTCCATCTCGAGATAGCGGAATGTTGTAGATGGTGACCATATATTCCTCTTCACGCTGTAACAACTTTCCCTTTCACGGGTACTTGATTTCGATGCAAAGTAGAGTGCCTTTGCCCATGTATCAAGGCGTCCAAGTAGGCAAGAATAAATGGACGGATGTCCATGACAAAAAGTGGAATCAAAAGTGCGAACCGACTTTAACGATGATGAGCTCTCCAAGTACCGTTCGTTTAGAACCATCAAAAGCTCTCACAATAATGTCTTTGGGTCTCGACCAACCCTTGACATCAAGTCGATCAAGCGATCTTGGAAGGATATTGAGGCGAACCGGTATCCACCAAAACATGAGCAGGATAGTACCCTTGCATTCAAGAGAGATGTGCAAGGCTTTGTTGTGTTTCTTTAGGAAGAGTCAAATCGACAGAGAAGCCTAGGCCGTTGTTGGCAGCCGGGCTAGCAATACAAACTTGAATTGATCGGTAGTAGTGTCTTGCGGCACATGAGCATTCTTGAAAAGGCGTTGGCATGAGCCTCGGAGCATAAGCGAGCAAGCATGGAGATCTTGGGGTCATCCCATTGTTCCACAACATTGTAGTCACTCTTCTTGATAATTTTGAATTTCCTTCATTTCTTGTTTGGAGGTGTCTTGACAACTTCCTTTGGTACTTCTTGAGCGGGATGAGTTCTTGGTTCTTTCCCTCTGGTGGGGATATTGATTGAGTAGGTGGAATCGGTGGAGTCATGATGTCTTTTGGAGAGATATGCGGAGAATACCCTTCGGTTGGGTCACCTTCTTGGATCCGGTGATGTTGTCAATGTCGGGAATAGAAACTTGGTAAGATCTTCATTGTCGAGAGGATCTTGCTTGACACCATGATAGTAAACATCGACTCCATAATTCCAAGGGATAGCCTTGTGGAGGAATGGTCAGTCATCTATGTTGAAAACATAAGTATCGTCTGTGACATTGGAACTCTTGTCATGGTTAGGCATAGGCGCGTTGATCACATTCGGTCTCAGCGGGAGGTCGAACTCAATCTTGCAGCTTGATCATATCACGAATCTTGTTTCGAGCCCGACAATTGTCGATTAATCGTGCCACAGGCTGTTGGAATGGTAAGCACACTTAGCATTAGGATTGTACTTGGAGAGGTATTGACATTACGAGGAGGATCCTCAAGGTTATCGACTGCTTTCAACATGTGTTGCAAGGCTTGCGACAAGGCATGTTCTTCTTAAAAGCTGTCTTGGTGGCGTTACGGCTCTGTGTTGTCTCTTGAGGTTGTCTTGATGTAAGGAATTGCGTTGAGCGCAGTCGGTCTTGGCTCGGCTTTTCGACCATACGGCATTAGCTTCTTTCTTAGCACCAAAAGATCTCTTAGCGGCATTGAAGATGACTCACATGAATCTTCCCTCTTGATACCGGCTTCAATCGCTGCTTTGTCAATATCACTCGGTGAATCCGGATGAAGAATTTCAATCGGATGATTGAAGAATGGGCTGTCGGTGTTCCATAAACATATCAACCAACTCCCTATTGGACAAGGGTGGTTGAACTACACTGCTAGATCTCTCCACTTACGAGCATACTCCTTGAACTTCTCGTCACGACCCATAGACATGCTTTGTAGTTGCATGCGAGTGGGTGTCAATTCAACATACTCATATTATGCAGAAAGCATCGGCTAAGTCACTCCAATACGGATACGGTCATTCTCTGGTGATAGTACCATTCCAAGCGAGTTAGGACAAACTCTCTTGAAAATAGTGCATCCTGACTTTACATCATCGGTGTGGGGTTGATCTTACGGACATAGGACTTCAAATGCGACTTAGGGCAAGACATGCCATCATACTTGGCAAAAGTTGGAACTTTGAACTTGGGAGGAATCACGACACCGAACAAGACTCGGATCATCAAAGTTCAGCCGGACATTTCGGGTTTTCCACGGCATTGAGGCGATCTTCAAGTTGCTTGTACTTGTCATCTTCCTCAGTCTTGGCCATAGTCGAGAATGATCCTCTCCTCCTTTCTTTGGTTCCATTGCTCACCTTCATCACCCTTGGTACTCCCTCGGCATGGATACTTCCTTGGAGAGCTCAATCGGTGACCACTTTAGGACCCCTTTGAAGCGTCTACCCATGTTGAGGAGACCAACAACCTTCTTCTTCTTGTTGATGAGCTTCTTGGATCTTCTTGGCCTTGGACCAATGGTGAACATCTGTGGCCCAGGCATTACGAGCACGGAGATCTTTGTGATCTGTTCAAGAGCCATTTACGCTAAAATAAATAGCGAGCAAATGAGAAAACCAATCTCAATGTACGTGATGCAATGTTATGCTATGATATGCAATGTTTATGCGAATGCAATGCAATGTTTTCAAGGACCTAAAGATTTAAATTTGTTAAACAAGCAATGAACAAACATTTATTAATACTTCTCATTATTATTCCTCCTTTTCTTTTTAAGTACAAGAGATAGTTCAAAACAATAAAGAAAACAAAACATCCTAAAGCTCTAAGTCTCCCATGGCGCTTCCTCTTGGTGCCGATGTAGCGTTGATGTTTCGCTCCTCGTGAAGTAGCTTGGTCAACTCTAGAACTTTCTTCTCACTTGCAGCATTGAGCTTCAAAGGTATCCCTTTCTTCTTTAGTTGGATCGAGGATCTCTTGGTCTTCAAAATCGGTAGGCATGTCGGGATGGAGAACAGCATAGGGTCGTCACCTATAGCAGGTTCCATAATTCTTGGTAGAGCAGTGAATGGCATCATGAGTTTTGAGCTCGAGCTCGCACCCATTTGAGGTAAGGTTCCCAAGGAATGGAGTTGGTGCCCCAAAGTCTTGGTATCGAGTCTTCTTTACCATGCCCCAGCATGTATAAACCTTAAATCGGTGATGCGGAGATCGTGATTGTAGTCGAACACAACATCTTGGAGAAGCATATCATGTGGACCATCTCTTGAGCAAAACCAAGCGTAGAGCTAGTGAAGGGTTGTAAGTAATACCTCCCTTATACCAAGTAGTGGTACATTAGAATTCTCCTGGCGCTCAATGAATGTGAAGTCCTTTTGAGAGAAAAGATTCCAGGATTTGAATGAGAGAGTGACATCAATCTTTGAGACCATCTCAACCTTTGTTCATTCTTCAAAGCGATGGAGGAAGGTGCGAAATAAACCACCTTGAAAGCAACGGTACACAACACATGAGAGTTCCTTGTCTTTTAGTAGTGCAGTGTGGAGAGAATGTAGAATGTCTCCAAGTAAGGTGGCCTTTGGATTGCGGGTGAGAAACAACTTGATGGCATTGACATCTATGAATTGATCGAGTTAGGAATAGAACCAAACCATAAATTAGCAAGGCCACAATGTTCTCAAATGCATGGAAACTCATAACTTTGAGGAATTCTCGGGCTTTCTTGATTAAGAACTTGGAAAGTAAACCCTTAACTCCACTTCTAGTTTCCCAATTGGCTTGATATCGGCGCTTAAGATGTAAAGGCGGATGCAATGTCTTGAACTTAGGACCTTTTCTAAACGGTGAATGGCATTTGGTCAATAGGTATCCCAAGTACAGAGAATTCTTCAAGGTAGGAACCAAGCGATAATCGGAAATGTAAAGCAATGGTGTTTGATTGAAGAAGCTGGAATAGGACATGCATCATATCTTCTTCAAAACCGGAGATAACCAAATCAAGTAGATAACCATGTCTTTTGATGAGCGAGCATGGTGGAATTTACGAAACCAATTCTTTGAGTTGAGAAGGGATACCCATGAAGTTGATTCGGATAGTCTTTCTAGAAGCCATAATCCTACAAAGCAAGCAAAGATAAATCCTAGGTCCTTGAAATAGTTAGAAATGATATGCAATGCGGATGATGTCATGATGTCATGTTTAGCACACACAAACAATTCACACAATGAGCCTAGGGTTAAGGCTTGCATGAGGTATAGGTGATTACCCACCAAAAGTTTGAGTTGGTTCATCTGTCCTATAATAATGCGGGTTCTAGGAATCTCATATCACGGATCTTTCTCGTGGCGCTTATTTCAATCTGACGGCCAAGTGGTCGATCGAAAATGTCCCAAAGTCTAATCTCAATAGCGTAGCATCGGTATCAACCAACCTCGGTCTACAGCCGGCCATCTCACTACCTTCTAATGGCCAAGATGGGTCAATTAAGGTTCTAAAAGTTTAGTTAGCGCTTGATGACACCACGCGCCAAATACTATCTTCAACTTGGGAATGAAGAGTATCGGGACAACCAAAGTGTCACGCTAACGTAGCCATCATGTTGACCCGCGTAGTTATCGTCTAGCGGTCGCGATGATCTAATGCCACTTACCTAAAAGGCCGGATCGGGTGTAGGATCCCCACAAATATAATACCCAAGCAACCCTTAAAGATAAAGCATACAAGTCAAACAAAAGCAATAAAGTTATCTAGAAATCCCTAAGGTAATTCTCTCTTTTGGGTGTACTCCCAGTAGTCGCGATTACGTGCACGGTGAAGCGACTTTGTAGGATTTTGTATCCAAATGCGGATAGCAAGAGTCGCCACCGACTTTTATTTTATCAATTAAGGGAAGGTAAAAGTGAGAAAAAGACCTTCGTTAGATTACGAGTTCGGAGAATGGTTATGAAAAGGAAGGTATTAGCACCCTTTCCATCCATGATTTATTCTCAGCTCTTAGTTGCTCTTAGATAACTTTTAAAATTGCTTTACGTGTGTTTGACAAAATGTTTTGAAAAGGCATTTCGCTTTGACTTTGTAATGACTCATGTAGGAGTGTATACAAAGTGTTTGGAAATGTTTGTTTTGAAAAAATTTGAACTTTGAAAAAAGTGTGTGGTGTGAAAAGCATTTGATAGAGCAAGCAACTAAAGACTTATTTACCCACTCGAAATTGGTCGTTTTGTTGTACTTCTACATTCCTTTAGAAGCGCTAGCCATACCATTAGTTAGTAGGTAGCTCCATTCGTTGGATGTAAGCGGGACATTCGAAGGGACATCGGATGGTCATGAAGGCAACTTGTAGGAAGTATCCTAGCACATATCGAGGGACTATCATCATTTTTCGTGGCGACAATCGGGGTCAAGATCATGTATTCGGAGGCGACATCGTGGGTCTTATGATCTTTGTATCGAAGGGACTATGATGATTTGTTTGGAAGGCAGCGGTGCTAGAATACCTCTACGTTCGAGGACATGACCATTTTGAAATCGAAGGCATCGAGAGAATTACCTAAAGTGCGTGTGTGAGAGAAGTGTGTCAAATTCAGATATTTTATCTTGAAATTAGTGTGAGCTATGTCAATTATTATCTTGCCATACACGCCTAGTTACTAGCAATTGATAGGGTGCGGAAAGTAAAATCGGAATGTAAAGCGGAAAGGTAAATCCTACGCTATTACATGGCTTTAGGCGAATACATAATTTAAACTGCGGAAAATAAAACCCTAGATTAAACTATTACAACCCATGAGCAATTACATTATTGGAAAAAAAAAATAGAATGATAAAAAGAAAACGTCCGAATCGGAGCAACCTGTGAAAGAATAAGAAAATCGGGAAATATGATGAAATTGAAACAAGAAAATGTTAGAAAAAATACAATTTTAATATGAGAAAATTAATATATCTGGAAATAAGATAAATATATTAAAATAATTTTTGGGATTTTTGGAAAAGGTTTAATAATTAAAATGCAATTAATAATGATTTAAATGCAAAAATATAAATAAAATAAATATGCATGCAAAAATTATATTTTTTAATTTATTAAATTAAATAAAGATTTTTATGAAAATAATGTAAAAAGAAAAATGTTTTGGTAATTTTTAATGCGAGAAATAAAACATGGAAAAAATTAAAATGAATGCAAAAATTAAATAATATGAAAAAATGAAAATAGAGTTTTGGAAAAGTGTAAAAAGGGATTATGCGAACCGGGAATCGAGCGGAGACATCCCTTTCAAACCTGAAAACCACTTGACCAAGCGGTGGCGTCTTTGCCTTTTTGGAATCGGACCGATTTAAAATAACACGTCGCTACTTTGCTTCCTCCCTCGCGCCATCCGATCGTCTT
Organism: Vicia sativa; assembly: GCA_021764765.1. Taxonomy (NCBI): domain Eukaryota; kingdom Viridiplantae; phylum Streptophyta; class Magnoliopsida; order Fabales; family Fabaceae; genus Vicia; species Vicia sativa. The sequence continues at coordinate 217,108,396 of CM038792.1, read as the reverse complement.
CAACCTTTTGAATTTTCAAAATCCAGTCGGCTTTTCTTGACGCTAGGTCCCAGCTAATATCAAAATGCGCACATAATATAAATACATTCTAAAGCCATGGTTCGATTGGAAACATCATTCGAATGCAATGGTACTAGTCTCGAGGTCAATTTTCCATTTAAAGAAACCCCAAATCGTGTTCGAAACCCTAGTTATGGTGAAACACGATTCGGTCCATAAAAATCAATTGGTTTGCCCGAGAAAGCTTGCAAACTTGATTCTAAACAGACAAACAATCAAAACAAGTTAATAATGCATGAATATGAGAAATCGAATTTGAGATTTTCAAGAACAAACCAAACGATTTCACGATTACGAATGGATTTGTGCAATGTGAGTCGGATCGACTCGGGAGATGTCAAGCAATGTGTTGGACACCTCAACGATTGGCAATTTGGAAGTAGGGTTTGTACTTGCTTGTGCACCACGTTTTTGAGCTTTGGAATAGGGTTTGTGGAGCAATTTTTCGTTCTTTCTTGATAGGTATGCATCATGTATTTATCTTTGGATGGATTTGGGATTAATTTGGAAAGAATCAATCAATATTCAATGGAAATCAAATTTGATATTTCCATGAAAATCAAATCTTCAAAGCTTGATCAATTTCAATCCAATCTTGCCTTTCTTGCTCCAATTTCGAATTTCTGGCATTTGTGAGTTAATTGGACCTTAAGGAAAGAATAAAAATCAATCTTTGCCATTAATTTCAATTTTATAATTTATTTTAAGATTTAATTTGCATTTAAATGAATAAATTACAAATTAAATAGAAAAATAAATCAAAAATTCGTGGCTTTGGGCTTGGACACTCCTAATTGCTTGAGGAACAAGTTAGGATGAAGAAAAAGTAGGCCCATTTGCAAAGATTTGATTTTTAGTATCTCTCTTTGTGCATTCTTCCAAAATTGCCCAACTTGTAGATGGTGTAACTTGCTCAATTTTCCACATTTTGAGTGTTCTTGGACTTTTGGAAAGCTCTAAGAGTCCTCTAACCAATGTCTTTGGTCTCATCTCAATTGGAGTTACCATGCTCAAAATATCTTCAAAACAAAAGTTGACTTTTGTTGACTTTGAAAATGACACGTAATGTTTTGAGCTATACCTCTCAAATGAAGCATTTTTGGACATTCTTGTGAGACATGAAGTTGTAGAAATTGAATTTCCTTCAAAACAAGAGGTGGTGGAAAAATTTACGAGAAAGTATGAGAAAGTTATGATCAGTCAAAGTTCGATTGACTTTTCATCTAGAAACCACAATTTAGAAAGTTTGACTTTTGGGCAAATCTTGAGTTTTCTTGATGAATCATGATCAACCCTTGATCAAATGATGAATGTAACTTCAAAATGAGGATGTTGACCAAAAATCGAAGTTTGTTGTATGTTGACCACAGTTGACTTTTGTCAATACAGATTTTCGACCATTATGCGAGAAACTTGACTTGTGAGGCTTGAAACTTGACATGGAGAATCTTTGAAGCATATGAGGAGGCATGAAGGCCATTGGAGATGTTGGAAATCCATCTTGACTTGAGAGATACCAAACCCTAATTTGGGTTGATTGTGCAGGAGAGTTTGTCTGATCAACTCTTGAGGAATCCTTGAGTATGGATGTATGAAATCTCTTGAGCAGATGGAGGGCAAATTTTGGGGTATGACACCGCGGCGTTGTGGCACCTCCTCGCAGCTTTGATGTCGCCGCAGATGGTAGCGACGCGTCCCCGTTTGGTGTAGAACTTGAGCTTCAGATGAACGGTCGAAGGAACTGCTGTGAGTTCTGCCAGCGTTGTTCTGCCCAGGATGGCGTTGTAGAGAGAGTGGCAGTCGATCACCAGGAAGCGGACTTTGACCTGTCGCGAAGCAACGTTCTCGCCGAAGGTGACGAGGAGCTCGACGTATCCCCAAGGTCGGGATGTGGAGCCGTTGAACCCCTGAAGGTCGGATCCCACATATGGTGATAGGTGAGATTCGTCGAGCTGGAGTGTTCGGAACAGGTGGGTGTACATAACGTCGACCGAGCTGCCTTCGTCGACCAGGATCCTGTGGACTTCAAAGTTGGCCATTCTCGCTTTGATGAGGAGGGGAATATGGGCGTTTGGCGCTCCTCCGGGAAGTTCCTCCAAGTAGAAAGTGATCGGTTCAGATTTACCGCAGAACTGTTCGAGTGAGACCTCGTTGACGGGGGCCTTATCGATCAGCTCGTCGAACTTTCTCTTGGCCGAGTTGATGGACAATTGGGCGTCGCCACCGCCGGAGATGACCATGGCCGAGGGGAATTCCTCCCACGGGCTGTGGGCGAATATAGGGCTCTGAAAATCCTCGGGCCTAGTCACCGAGTATGCTATCTGGTAGGGGCCAGAGTCCCCTTGTGGTCGGCCCTCGTCCTCGGCATCTTTGGTGTCTCGGGCGCCGTGATCCTTGGGCTTCTTGTATTGCCGAGTCTCCCACCTTTGATTAGTGTCTCGATCGCGTCCTTGAGGTGGGCGCAATCTTGATCAGTGGTCGTGACGGTGATACGACAATATTTTGTTACGGTTGGGCGGAGTGGGTTTGGGCGTCGGCCCTCCATCCTTGAACTCGGTGGCGAGCACTCCGCTAGGATTCGCTCGCGGGAAGCGGTTAGCGGTGTAGTCGGTGAAACGTCCAGTGGGCCTCGTTGTTCAGGGATTCTGGGGCTTATCCTCGCGTCGTTTCTCATCGGTCGGCGAGGCAGACACCGCCTCACGGTCGTCGGTTATCACGGTGTTCGTGAAATTCCACGAGCCTCGACTCCTCGAGTCTGGCGCGGTTAGCGACCTCCTTTTCCTCGTGGGTGATATAGCGCGAGCTTTATCGGAGGCGTCAAAGGGGTTCGATGCCACGGCTTTCACGAAATCTTGGGGGTAGTCCTCTTTCCGGCAAGTATCGCTTCATTTGATAAATCACGGGGAACTTGTGGCTTCCTGTTAAGCGATCGATGTATTCCGGAGGTCTCGTCGCTTTACGAATGATGGCCTCGAGGCCTCGGTCTTCGGATACTGCGGGAGGCGTGAGCGTGCTCGTGTTGGGCTTTGAAGCTCCCTCCAGAGTGTATGGATCCGGGGCAAGCTCTTATACCGATCCATTCTTTGTTTCTTGAGTGGTGGAGAATAGTGCGCATTTGATCGGTCCTCCACGTTGAGGTATTGGGCATAGCTTCAAAGCCGTCAATGTGGTCGATGGGATAGTCACGCCATCATAGTTGGCGGTGGGCGGTTTCTCCATCCCAGGGTGGGCGTTCATGATGCTAGCGGACAAGGACCACGTGGGTGCGTCCTCGTCGCTCGATGGGGAGGCCGGCGAAACGCGTTGATTTTTGGGGGTATGCGCTTTTGGTCCTTCAGACTCGTTGGATCCTCGTTCACGCCGGGGAGGTGATTGAGTCGTTCCTCGGGTTGTTCTGGTCTCGTCGCTCGGTCGCGGGTCCCCTTCCTCGGCGGCGTGTCGGGCTGAGTCGTCTCTTGTTCCTCGCGGGGAGTTCGAGGCGATGTCATCGAGGTGATGGTGACCACAGTGCAGTGGTCGATGTCTCGCGGTGATCGGGAAGCTTCGAGAACATGGGCGTTCTCCACAGGTGAAGAGCGGGAGGTTGGTGTTGTTGATGGCGCGAAGGGCTATGACCGTGGGGTCGGCGTTGGGGCGCTAGTACTTCTTGAAAAGGCTGCGGGCTCGATTGCGGCAGCGATTTGATTCGACCTGTCCCGTCTCCCGATAAGATCCGATCGAGGAGGATGCGGGTTGCCCATCTCGAGGATCTCCGCTCGGGAAAGCGGTGTCATTATGCTCGGCCACATCGTCGTGAGGGGACTTTGCGTTGGTTGCGGGGTTGGCCATGACAAGCGGAGTTTGGTTTGCTTTGGTCAATGAATGAAGGAGGCAGGGAAGCAAGATTCCTACTGAAGGGCCCGATCGTGCGACGGTGTCTTGGCCCAATGCAGCGGTGGTCCAAAGTGAAAAGGGTACACTGCGGTACTCCGATGCCAAAGTAAGTAGGGCGAGAGAGAGAGCAAGCAAGTAGAGAAGAGTAAAGAATGAGATACTGACCCTCTCAGTGAGAGGTATTTATAACCTATTTGGGCCAAGATCCGATTAGTGGGAAGAAATCCAAGCCCACTAGCGGATTGCTAGGGCTTGCGTGAGCAGGGAGGCCAGCACGTGGCCTCCTCCCTAGATTGTCGCCCGGGAGATCCGGGTTTGTTGCAGTTCTGGGAGACAGCGGTTAAAACCTAGTCGGGTCCGATAATATCGGGGGGCACGTGGCAGTCATGGACCGTTGGCCACGTGGCCCCCGCGTGGTCATTCCAAGCTGCTTTCCCAGGGGCAATTGGGCTTAGAATCTGTTGGGCCTAGAGCGTGGGCCAGTCCAGAACAGAAACGAATTCATATACATGAAGCAAATAATTTGAAGCAAAATAAAATGCAAACCAAATGCAAGGTTAATTGAAATTAGAATAAAAAAGAATGTAAGAAATGTCATTTAAACATGTATTTAATAGACTTTTTATTCATGAATTATGGTGTTTTTATTAATGAGATGCATGAACATACCATTCACAATGCAAATGCAATGAGGTGATCAACCTATGCCACACCTAAACATGATACAATGCATGATTTGAATAATCAAGAATCAAAGATTCGACATGTTATAGTGCCTCAACCAAATTGCTCAAGAATACATCATTTAACACATGAAACAATGCCTAAAAATGAGATTTCAACACATTTCGAGTCACTAAAAACTAGTTCCGACACATGAATCCAACTCAATTATTCAACCTAGATGAATTCTAATGCATGCACATACAATCTGATCATACACGAAATCCTCAGCCGAGATGGATGCCTGGATGTAAGGATCCGGGATAGGTCTCGGCCATCAGATAAGAGGTTTATGTCCGACTTGGATCTCGGAGAGAGCCAAGAGGACGGTTTCGGCCGGAAGTGCACCTCGGCAGTTACACCAGTGGGAACGAGTGAACAGCCGTTATGAAGGAGAAGAGTTTCTAGAGTCTTTATGAGACGTTACGGATGAATGATTGTAAGCTGTAACAGCTAAAAGCCATGGTTAATGAGCTGAGGCAGTTACGGAAGGAAAGGAAATAGCTTCAGGGAAGGAATGATATAAATAGGGCTCCCGCCAGCGGGATAAGCAAGACAATTAAGCTTGGAACTTGAGTTACGACACTTGAGTCTCCAAATCCCTAAACAATATCTTTAATCAGGTTTTTCCTGCAAGAACACAATCTATGATGCAAATGATTAATTCAAGTAACCTATGCGCAAAGAAAAAGCTACATGCAAGTGTATGTATGCTCTATGTACAAAATTCCTTCACATCGACACAATAACGTCCGAAAATCCAACTTAATTCAATCAATTTCTAAACAACAATTCAAGAATCAGAATCAACGCAAGAATTGCAATCAATTCCTAAAATTAATTTTAAGAATAATCACTTTTGATAAATCACTTAAAATAAGTGATTATGTGAAGAATCACTTACTTGAACTTGAACTTGAAGCAATAATTGAAGAGAATTGATGGCAAAATCTTGATCGGAGAAGAGATCCTTGCCGGAAATCACAATCGGATAGAGGGAGAGGTGTCGGAAAAATCACGCCGGAGGGAGCAAGCTAACCGCGATCGCGGCCTTGATCGGACGGAAGGGGACTTGCCATGTGGCGGTTCTGGGGGCAAGAAGGAGAAGATCGGCGGCGTGTCAGCGGCTAATCAGCAATGACACGGAGCGCGGTCCGGTGTTGCGCGATGGTCGGAGGAATTATGGTGTGGAGGTTCAAGGTGGAAGGAAGGAGAGAAGAAGCTTGCTCTTTGAGTTTTTGCTCTTGAGTGTTGAGAGAAAAAAGAGAGAGAAGAATGAAGATTTGGGAGCAAATTTTAACAAATGAATTTCCTCCTCCAATTTGTGAGAGGCAAAATTTATTTATAGTGTGAAAAATTGGGCCTTGAAGTGTCTTGGATCCACAATTAGGCCCAAATCGCGATTATCCGAAATATTTTCGTCTACTGTCCAAAACAGCCAAATCCGTGCAAAATTTGAAGATGGACTCTAAACGAAAGTGTCTGGAACACGAAATTGCTTGTGTGAGTCAAAATTTCAACTCAATTAGACGAACCGTCCAAACGATATGAATTTTTGAAGTTTCAGCACACTTTTCGGGCATCTGACACATGCAGAATTTTTATTGCGCTCTTCGGAGAAATGACCTCGAACGAGGATCTTCTAATCAAAATTAGAACGCAAAGTCTTCGTAACAAACGAAGCCAACAAATTTTTTGAACTTTTGGCATTGATCCCGCCTCGTTTCTATAAAAATCGAGCGATATATGATTTTTCGAACATCGCGTATTAGATGAAAAATGCCCGTTTCGTCTCAAAATCGACTCCAAAGAATAAAAAACTACTCTTAAATGGTGAAGAATTGGCTCTGGACTTGTGAATGAAAGTCAGAGAAGACTTCGATACGAAATTTTAGACACCGTCCCCGCTCAGTTTCGATGTTCCAGCAAGGAGTTATGAACTTTTTAGCGCACCGAGAACACGACTCAACAATAAAATTCAGTTTATCCCACTTGAAAAATCAATTTCTTTGAAGACTTTCTTCACACAAATAGCCTTCGACTTGTGAATAAAAGTTGTAGATAATATTGAGAGGGACTTGCCAGTCGAAAATCATCAAAAAAATACACCACAAGCTGAGAGTTATGCCTTCCGGAGCGCACCAAAAACCCAAAGTTCACTTTATTAAGAAATGAACAAATAAAATCTTTTTCTTGACGAAACGGCCTCCGATTTGAACAGACTAAATGGAGAACATATTGAAATGATCCCAATGACTATGGAACCAAACCAAAATGACTTTCGAACCAGAAAAACATGCCTCAAGCATACGAACCGAAAAAATATCAATTTCTGGCTCGAAACAATCTGAGATGGCCGAAACCCACAATTTCTTCCTCAATTTGAAATACTATGAACTTGGTAACCACATGATCAATGCTATGTATGTACATGCATGTATGCTTATGATAATGAAATTATAAGTCAGAAATACCGAAACGAAGAGGGTAAATTTTGGGGTACAACACCCATAATTCTTTTTATAGGAGAAGTAAGAAAAATGTACCTTACATGCATGGAGACAATTGTCTTTTTCCTTCCATGCAAAACACAAGTGTCCTTTTCAAGGCATGCACCATAACAAGTGTTCTTTGCAAGACATGTACCATAACAAATATATTTTGCAAGACATGCACCATATCAAGTGTTCTTCACAAGAGATACACCGTAATAAATATATACCATAAATTTTGCTAGATATTATTGCATGCAACTTTGTATTATGTCAAATGTATACTGACTATGTGGCAATGACTAGACCCCAGTTAAAGTGTATTATCACGTTCCTTAATTATACAACCAAAAAAAATTAAAAATCAATGTATTTAATTGTTTGACTTTTATGTGTATTAATTTTTTTTCATTTTCAAAAGTACTAATAATTTTCAAAATCAAAAGCAATATATCCTTCTTTATTCTCAAACACTCACTTTGTTTCACTATCAGTCCTCATTCATCTTTTGATTCCCTTTTTGTAACAATCATGGTCCCACAAAAACAAATTGCATCTTTTAAAGCATGCATAGACTACCACACTTTTCTCATCCACAAACATTAGAAAGAGAAAACCACTTCTTGTGAATCTAATCCAACACGTTCGCCATACTCATAGGTATTGGTTGTTATAATTATGCCACATTGTAACTATTTCAAGTTTCAACACTCCTATTTTCTTCTCTCTCTCTCCGAGAAAAAACATTAGTTTCCCATAATGTCTCTAACCATCAAACTACAGTTACATTCTCACCTTAACATCAACAACAAAACCAACAATGCAAACAAATTAATCAAAAACAATACTTTAGGTTACAATACTAAATTTCTTCCAAAACCCATTTTTCATAACAATCCAATTATCATTACAAAGTGTAGAAAAGAGAAAAGAAGAATGCAAGAAAGTTTCATGATCAAAAGCTCTTTAATTGAGCCAGATGGGGGTGTATTAGTAGATCTTGTGGTGCCTGAAAATGAGAGAGATTCTAAGGTAGTTGAAGCTAAGTCACTTCCTAATGTGAAACTAACAAAGGTTGATTATGAATGGGTGCATGTGATTTGTGAAGGTTGGGCTAGTCCTTTGAAAGGGTTCATGAGGGAAAATGAGTATCTTCAAAGTTTGCATTTTAATTCATTTAGGTTGAATGATGGTTCTTTTGTTAATATGTCACTTCCTATTGTTTTGTCTATTGATGATGAAACTAAAGGGAAAATTGGATCTTCTTCTAATGTTGGGTTGATTGGGCCTGATGGAGATTGTGTTGCAATTCTTAGAAGGTTAGTTTCTCTTGCTCTTGCTTTTATATTTAAGGTTAATTTCAAGGTTGTTAGTTATTGCGAAAATGGTCGTGACAAAATTCATTTTTTTATAATAAAGAATAAATTGGGGTTAATTCACACCGCGATAACAATAATTAGTGTCGCAATATCTGTCCTGACATAAGTTGTAAAATCTCGATTAATTTGTGTTTTTTAGTTGATTAATTGTTCAATTGATTTTTTTATTGAATATGTTATTTTGATATTGTATGGTTTTAAATAAATTTTAGGGTTAATGTGTACTTTTTAGTTGAATAGTTACTCAATTGTTATTGTTTAGTTATTCAATTGTTATTCTTAATAAAATTTGGTCACAATCTAAGAAGATAGACACTAGACCTTGTCAGTAGTTCGATAAAATCGAAGAGATCGAATGTAACAACATGTGTCAGGGTCGTGTGAGTATCAGATATTGACATTTCTCAAACACTAAGGAATGTCTTTGATTTTGCAAACAATCATGGTCATTGTTTAACTGCGGTTGAATCACCATGTTCGGTTTTTAGAATACTGGATTTTTAGTTGTGATGGCTATTTAGACAAATTCTCTTAGTTTTCATTTTTCATTATCGATCAAATATTGCTGCAGTATTGAAATCTACAAGCATAACAAAGAAGAAAGAATTGCTAGAACATGGGGAACAACTGCTCCAGGATTGCCTTATGTCGAAGAGGTCATTGCTCCATCCGGGAATTGGCTTATCGGAGGAGATTTGGAAGTTCTTAAACCTATCAAATACAATGATGGTCTTGATAACTACAGGCTCTCTCCCAAACAACTTCGTGAAGAATTCGATAGGCGTAAAGCTGATGCAGTTTTTGCATTTCAGTTAAGAAATCCTGTCCATAATGGTCATGCCTTGTTGATGAACGATACTCGCCAACGCCTATTAGACATGGGTTACAAGAATCCGATTTTATTGCTTCATCCTCTAGGAGGTTTCACAAAGGTCGATGATGTTCCCTTAGATGTCAGGATGGAGCAACATAGCAAGGTAAAATAGTTGCGCTATAGTGTAGCAGCATTTGAACAAAATTATATTTTCCGCAAAGTGTAAACATTTTCTTGTTCTTAGGTGCTAGAAGATGGAGTTCTTGATCCTGAGACGACTATAGTTGCAATATTTCCATCGCCTATGCATTATGCTGGTCCAACTGAAGTACAATGGCACGCGAAGGCGCGGATAAATGCTGGCGCCAATTTCTATATTGTTGGCCGTGATCCCGCTGGTATGGGTCACCCAACTGAGAAAAGGGATTTGTATGATCCGGATCATGGGAAAAAGGTTCTTAGCATGGCTCCTGGTCTCGAGAAGCTTAACATTTTGCCATTCAGGGTAAGCATTATTGATTTTAGACATGATTCGTACACTCTTCCTCCTCCGAGATATGTTCTTTCATTGACAGCTTGGTTTCCATTTTATACCACAGGTGGCAGCTTATGACACTAAGGTAAACAAGATGGCATTTTTCGATCCTAGCCGATCTAAAGATTTCCTCTTTATATCTGGAACCAAGGTATTATATTTCGTATCATTTCATTTACTTTATCATGAATTGGCTCGAACATATGTAGGTTGTAAGACACGCATCAAGAGACTGGGCGACTTGTTCAAAGCCTTTAAGACGCAGTTCATTATTTTACATTATTAGCAGATGTATCATCAATTTTTATTTTATTTTGGTGATTTAATATTTCCAGATGAGGTCTTATGCAAAAAGTGGAGAGGATCCACCAGAAGGATTTATGTGTCCAAGTGGATGGAAAGTTCTTGTCAATTACTATGAAAGTTTGCAGACAGAAGAAGCATCACAACAGGCTGTATTATCTGCTTAGAGAGAACTACTGCTACAAGTTTTTTGCATTAATAGATTCTAGAGAAAGAGAATTAATTAAGAGTACATTTCAGGAAGTGCCAATTTTTATGCATGGCCTTCCAAAATCATGATCAAGAACTCAGCAAATGTGCAAGCATATTTGAAGTTTTTGTAACATATTGAATTATGTTTCATTTCATAATCAGTTCGCCATGTGTCGGAAAATCCGCCTTAATCGAAATATCCTTAGTTGCCTAATTGTGGCATTCGGGCTGCTGGTGTGAGTTTAGTCTCACGTTCTCTAGAGATTGGGCTTATGTACTTTTTATAAAGTTTGAACAACTTTCATCTTACAAATCGATTTTGTATGTTGAATTATATCTTGTCTAAATTTTAAGACTAATTAAAGAATTTATTTTGTTGTATATTATTTGTTAGGATTTACGGCATACAACTTGTATTTACACATCATAGTTCAATTTACTACTTTGCCCTAAAGTCGTATTGCATGAGACTTCAGACCCTGTCAATTCCCTCGCGATGAGTACAATAGAAGTTATCGTACTTATAAAGAAGTGTTTCAGAGGTAGGGCAGGGCCGATCCTGACTTTTTAGAAGTCTAGGGTGAATAATAAAATAGACTCCTAATAAAAAAAAGTATAATTTTTATTAAAAAAAAGACATCATATATTTAAATTATAAATAGCATCAACAACATAAAAGTAGTCATTTATCCATTTAACTAACATAAAAAAGACATATTCTAATCAATATTATCAAAATACATTCTAACTACTTAAACAAAGTCTCCCTTCTAGTATTTTTTGAAGCAAATTCTTCAATCAAGTCTTCATATTGTATATTCTCCAATAAATCATTCTCAATTGCTATCAGTGCTAACCCATTAAGTCTTTCTTGTAACATGGTAGACCGTAAGTAAGACTTCAACAACTTCAATTTTGAAAAACTTCTTTCTGCCGAGGCAACTGAGGCAACTGTCACAGGAATAGTTAATAAAATTCTATATGCAATGAGTGTATTAGGGAAAAAAACCATCCCTTTCAAATATCTTAATATATCAATAGGTCCAATATTTTCTATAGGTAACATATCTCTTAGTAACCTTAACTCCACGCATAATTCTTTCCCATCAATATCACATTGGTCATTATGTTTCAATGTCTTTTCAAAATGACTACAACATGACTCTAAAGTTGCATTGTCTAATGATTGTAAATTTTGTTGGTGTTGCTCAAATCTTTTATTAAGAGATACAATAGCTTAATCAACAAGGTAAAGAAAATAATTAACTCTAAAAGATTCCTCTCCAGATAGCTCAATTGGTGGAGTATTCAAATTCTCATCAAACTGCCTTTTTCTTCGAATTATACGCCTTTGTGAAAATAGTGGATCAATATTCAATTCAAGGGCAATTTTTGTAGCATAATTCAAGGCATTTTTAAAACCGGTTTCTCTATATTCCTTAAAAAATGAAATCAACCCCGTTATTTTTTCCATAGCAACATCAATAACAATATCCCTTGATTGTAAAAGCTTGCTAACCACATTAATTACCGATAATATTTCAAACCAAATAATTATCGACATTAAAAACTCAAAATCACCAAGCTCATTTGTTTCTAAGGATTTAGCTTCACTTCTTATTTTAGAATCAAGATCCTTTTCTGACACTTCAAGTAAAACTCCTCTAAAATCTGTCATTTGAGTTTTAATAGCTTTCACACTATCTACATGACTCTCCCAGCGAGTGGATGACAATGATTTTAGAGTCAACCATTTTACATTATCTTTCAAAATTTGTCATCTCTTAGTAGAATTAGCAAAAATAGTATAAATGCGTTGAACAACTCCAAAAAAATCTTTAGCTTTAGCACAAGAGTTAGCCATATCACACAAAGTCAAATTAAGACTATGATAAGCACAAGGAGTATAAAAGGCTCTTGGATTTATGTCTAAATATTTATTTTGTACACCTTGATATTTTCCTTTCATATTTGACCCATTATCATAACCTTGTCCCCACACATCAAATGAGACCCTTTCGTCGGTTTGGGTCAAACGTCCGTCTATTATGTCTAGTTGGCAGGTGAGGTGGCATTGTGTATCAATCTTCTTAAAATTAGGGCTTGTTGTTCATCATCTTCCATAATCTATTCACGTTCTGGTTTTCCATCTCTTCTTCCTCCGTTTCCATCTCTTTTTCCTCCGTTTCCATCTCTTTCTCCTCCTTTCCATTTTCTATTTCAAATCTTTCTCCTTTTCATTTTCCTTCATCAGCTTACCAGGAAACCTTTTCCTGAAATTGTTATACAAGTGTCTCACACAAAAATATTGTTCAACTCTGGGCAATAGCTCATCCATTGCAGGTAAAAGACCCTGCAACAACAATGTACATTACAGGTAAAACAGAAATGTAATCAGCAAACAACAAAAATGTATTCAACAATCAACAGAAATGTAATCAGCAATCAACAGAAATGTAATCATCAGATCAGTACCTTTTGTTGGTCTAAAATGAAAGTGTATGTTAGACACTCAGTAGTACCTCCTAGGTCAGCAATCAACAACTCCAAAAATCAAGTCCAACTTTCCTTATTCTCATCTTCCATCACTACAAATTCTATAGGAAGCATTTGTTCATTAGGATCCCTTCAAAAACATCCATTCAAGCCTATAATATGTTTACATAGTTTGAAACTCTCTTTACAATCTACATAGCATATATATATATATATATATATATATATATATATATATATATATATATATATATATATATATATATATTTTTAAGGTATGGTCTCTGGTCATCAACACCTTTTGGAATATGCTCAACATTCATCTTCATTGTTGACCCTAGATTAGCTATCAGCAGTTCATGAGCATAATCATATATCCTAGTATAATCCCCCAAAAAAGACCCATTAACCCTATCCATGGCAACCATTATTGCTCTTATTGCTTTAGTCTTGTTTATCCCCATATTCCACTTTCTTAAAGCCTTTTATTTTATATCCTTAACCTTCAACCTAAGATTGTTTTTTAATGCATTATGAATCCTCTTGCTCAACCACCTTGTAGATAACATCTTCACATTGTAATCCCTACTATAATTGTGTTTGTCAATGATTTTTCTTACTTGCCAAGAATCTTGATCTGGTATCCTGACACAATAGGGCTCCCAGTCACACCCATCCTTACATCTGACCCTTACCCTTTTCTTGTCATTTTTTATTAACTTCAGGTCTCTACCATTTTGTACAACATATGAGGTGACTGCATCCTTAATATCACTTTTGGAAGTAAAGAACATACCAAGTTCCCATTTGTAATTGGGCATATCTTTCTTTTCCTTGAAGAGGGGGTACTTCTTCCTCTCAACTACACAACTGTCCTCACTGTCACAACCCCTTTGAAGATCTTCACTGTCATTATCACTCCCCTTATACTCTCTTGTATCTTGTTTTTTTTGTCCCACTTGATTTCCCATAACTTTCATCTCCCATGAGGTCAGCAACTTCATCTTCATCCATCTCATCATACTCATCAGATTCATCATCAAATGCTATCTCAAGTGCACTATCATAACGGTAGCTCTCATCCTCACTATCATCAGAATTTGATTCCACACCAACATTACCAGTTTCCACATTGTTTGATTCCATACCAACATTGCCACTTTCTACTTCTTCCACAACAACACTACCAGTTTCTACTTCTTCCACAACAACATTGCCATGATTCAGCCCAGTTTGTCCTTCTTCCACACCAACATTACCAGTTTGCCCTTCTTCCACACCAACATTGCCAGTTTCTACTTCTTTTGCACCAACATTACCATGATTCAGCCCAGTTTGTCCTTCTTCCACAACAACATTAGAATTATTCATCTAAACTAACCTATCAACTATGTCATCATGCAACTTATTAAGTAACTCTCCAATGTCATCTACAATGATCTCAGGCTCCTTAACAACTGGTGCATCACAATATCAGGTTGAGACACTGTGTGTTGAATGTAAATGTCAACACTTTGGTGCACTTTGTAAAGGTCTACAATTTCTAAAGCACCTTTGTCATCAACTAAGACATTCATCCCAAATTGTGGATCCTTGTAATACATTTTCTCAAAGTCCCTGTAACCTAACTCCTTCAAAACATCTACTAACTCAAAATAACTCCACCTATCAACATCTTCTGTCAAGTCAGCTACCTCTCCTCCTTCATACACACTCAATTCAGTATCAACGAACTCACCACTATGGTGAATTTTGAGCACCATAAATTCGTCCATGGTAACCTAATAAATTCGTTCAATAACAGGAAGTCAAAACCCTAAATCTACATGTAGCCCTAATTCTAACATAACCCTAACTCCAGATTTAAACCCTAAATCTAAAAAAACCCTAAAAACGTGCAGACAATACTTACTTGGAATCGTGCTTTCGTCTCCAGTCTTCGTAGAATTGTCTTCGCATGCAGCTTTGTCAACTGTCTTCTTCTTCGTGTTTCAGACTTAGAGTTTTTTTTTTTGTTTTGATAACAATGAATGGGGTTATCCCTTACATTTTGTTGTACATATATATATATATTACAGTGCCATTTGAACTCCACTAACCCAAGTCATCATTCAAAATACCTCTTGGACGCTTTTTTTGAACTTGGACTAACGTTTCACTAACGGAAGGACTAACGTGGATATGTTAAGAAACTTAAAGGACCAAATTGGCATGAAAAATTATTAAGGGACAAAAATGAACTATGGGGTATACTTAAGGGACCAAAAGTGGTATTTTGCCTATATATAACTATCAGTTTATTTTATTTATTTACTATTTATAACAACATTGTGCGGCCCATGCGAGATAGATGACTATTTAATTATTTCCTTCATTTTTCTACCAAAATATACATTTTTTATTGACCGAGATGACTTAATTTATATATCTTTTATATACATTTTTAACAATGACTATATAACATTTATTTAATTTTTATTTCGACGTTGTGCAACCCATACGAACACACATGTACTATACATTTTTTAATCATTATTATACTATATTTATCTAATATTTATAACAATATTACACAACCATGTAACGCACGAGTATTATATCGACTTTACGCGATCCGTAGGAACACAAGGGCTTTATACAATTTTTAATCATCATGATACTATCTTTATTTATTATTTATAATAATATTGCACAACCATGTAAATACATGAGTAGATAATTAATTTTTATAAATGTACATGAAATATATTAGACTATATAATCGTATATTTTTAACATAATTTTTATGTATGTCCAAACAACTATTGCAATTTAATAAATTCAATTAAAATTTATGTAACAATTATAATTAAATTTTTTTCTCTTAATTCATATATATATTTTTATATAATTTTTTAATCATAATTATATAATATTTATTTAATATTTATATCGATTTTTTACTAATAATTTAATAAAAATGAATATCACAACAAACAACATTACTATAACTTATTAATCTATTTTGTATAATTAGATTTTGTCGTCATAATTTTGAAATTGGTCAAAAATATTTTGGAAAAAATAAAGCTTAGATAATTATTGGCGAGTCTTGGAACGTCTTGTTGACGAAAAAACATCACAAACACAGAAGAAAGAAATTCGCAAACCATAGCCACAAAAAAATAAGAACAAAATTCACACATCATAACACAAACACTTTTCATCCAATTCAAAAAAAGGAAAAAAAATAAAATAATGTCTCGTTATCGTTCTTTGAATCCTTTCGCAACCACTCACTCCGATTCCGGTTCCGATTCTGACGTTGACTCACTGAGTCAATTCGTCACCGACCTCTTTGAAAATCGCTCCTCCGCCGATCCGGTTTGTCCCTGGGATGACGACGATGAGGATGATGATGAAACAGACATAAACCCGTTCTCCGATTTTGCTTGCGATCGAGATGAACCAGAAGTAGAATTAGGGTTAGATTTAGGGTTTGGAGATGAAATTGAAACTCGGTATAACGATAATTATGATGCTGTTTTTGATTTTTCAGTGAGTGGTGGTAATTCCACTGGGGTTAGGGTGATTGGATTTGGTTCTGATTCAGAATCGAGTGGGCATGATGAAGAATTTGGTAATGAGGGAAGAGATGATGATGATGATGATGATGATAGGGTTAGTGGATTGTTTTGGGATAGTCTTTGTTTGGAGGATCATAGGAGTATTTTGAATGATTGGGAGGAAGTGGTTGAGGAGAGGGTGAATGTGGTTGATGATTCTTCTGGTTTGTTAATTGGTGAGGGTGAAGTTGAGGTTGATGATGTTGATGATCGATCAGTGACATCTGGGTTTGAGGAGGAAATAGGGGAACAAACGGACGAGGCGTTGCGGTATTTGGAATGGGAGATTCTATTGGCTTTTAACAATTTAGAGAGGAATGGTGAATTGGAACATGACGATGAGAATATTAATAATTTGTATTTAGCTGTTCAGGAAGGTTTTATTTCGGGAAATGCCGATTATGATATTCTTTTCAGTCAGTTATTGGAGAATGAGAGTGGTTTGAAGGGTAGTCCCCCGGCGGCGAAGAGTTTTGTGGAGAATCTCCCTTTGGTGGAATTGACTGAGGAGGAGTTGAAAAAGGAGGATGTTATGTGCGCCATTTGTAAAGATGAGGTGATGGCGGAAGAGAAGGTGAGGAAGCTACCTTGCTCACATTGTTACCACGGAGATTGTATTTTGCCGTGGTTGAATATTCGCAACACGTGTCCTGTTTGTCGGTTCGAGTTGCCAACTGATGATGCTGATTACGAGCAAAGTAAGGTTCATAGAATTGCCCCTGATCTGTTGGATTTTGCAGGATAGATGTAGTTTTTAACTTGTTGCTTTGCTTTTAGGTTATATTTCCCAAAATTCATGTAAATAGCAGTTGGTATTATCTCGTTTATTCAAATGATGATGAGAACAAAACCTTTGTAATTAGTTTTCGTGTTGTGCTGGTTTGAAATAAGTTCTTAGCTTACCATTTTGTGTGGACTGGAAATACGATATACTCAAGAAATGGATGGTGTCAATACTTAAGTTAACATGGTTCTTATTCACTTGGTTTCCCTTTTTTGTCTAAAGGAAGTGTTATTTCATGATTTTTATTCTTATGTTTGCTGAGATTTTTCCTTTTCTTAAAGTAGTTTGCATTTGGATGAGATTTTTCCCTTTCTTAAATTAATTTGCATTTGTGTTATAGATTTTTCTTTGTGATCTCTAATTATTTGAATTTGCGTCAGGTTTGTATTGTAGTAATGCTTAATCTTTTTTTTACATTTTGTCATTTTAGTGAAGTCAGATTAACATTTAATACTGTTGTTGTCCAATAACTTTTACTTAGGATTCTTACAACGAACGGAAGAAATTGGAGGTTAGCTTATATTATGAGCCTGTACTGACAATTATGTATCTTTGTTCTATGTTTGAAATTTGGTGATGAGGTGGATGGAGGGTGTTTTGCCCCCTTGTTTATACTAGTGGCTTCTTTGATGCAGTTAGGCGGTGAAGGAAATTGTAATTGTAGTTAATCTGTAGTTTGTTTGCTGTAAATTGTTTTGGGGCTTTTGGTAACATAAAGATACTGTTTTGGGATGCCAAATTGTGGTTGGCTGCTAGAATCTTCTCTTAGCACATGATTGAGTGTCCTCTTCAACCCGTTATAGAAGGTGGTGAGAGTGTTCACTAATGATGCTGGAGAAAACACTTTTATCCTGTTTATCCCGGAAACATTTTGTAGCATCCTGCAATGTAATATTTTTTTAACCTTATGTTTTGTTTATATATATTTTGGATATCCATCTAACCTCGAAGGAGAAATGATTTGTTGTTTACTTGTTTGTTTATTTTACTCTGCAAACTGTGAAAAACGCATTGAGGTACAATTCATTATTTTGCTATATTCAAATTCATGCATGTCAAGTACTTCCAGTTATCAAGTCATCAGAAAGTGCTGCAAGAGGCCGGAAAAGCTTGCTATCAGCTACACGCACCTGAGCAGCTTCTTTCCAAAAAGACAACACGGTACACTTTCTCAAAACCATACCATTTTGCTGTTGCCGTATGCTTGACAAAGTTCTATGAAGGTAAATATGCAATGCATACATCACATTCATCAATACGTTTTAATGTTGATTTTAATGGGGCTTAGACAGGCTTGGGCATTGCTGAAATATAGATTTATCTTGGTTGGAGTTGAGAAATACTTTTATTCAACCAAACTATGATATGTTGATTTCCCTTAAATTCACAATAAAATCTAGTACCTCATGAAAATCATATCTCGATACTCTATTCAAACTCTTATTCAAACCTTGACTTGCAACACAAGAAGTGCCCCAATCACGTGTCTATACAAGCAACCATTTTATGCCATGAGTTGTTTGAAGATCTTGTTAGCTGGCAATATGATGCAACATTAAGAACACTATTAGTATTTTGTACTATCTGTATACATTGTTTCGGATAATTTGTGGGTCTAGATGTGTGTTTTAAAAATATGAAGGGGGTTTTAACATACGTTGTGGATAGACTTGAAATACATGACTGCTCTCGGATACATGACTACTCTTGTCGAGTGTTGTCAAATATTGGCCATGGCCTGACATTGGTGGCGGTTTTTTGGCACTCCTTAGTTTCGGTGGTGGTTTTTTTGGCACTCCACCATGGCTGAAATTGTGACAAATGGAAGGGCCATATGGGGATGGATATATATGGCAGATATGGTGGCACCATATGTCGAGGTTTTGGCCATATGGGGATGGATATATATGGCAGATATGGTGGCAACATCTGTCTAATTTTTGGCTCTCCTTGACTGTATTTGCAGCTGATGGTCGAAGGACTATTCTTTTCAGTATAGAGTACCTATTAAGGTCAACCCTTCTTCCAACAAATGCAACAACATTTATATCACTAAGATGAATTTGAATATGGTTAAATGACTCAAACTAATAGCCACCCAAACTTGGCAATTTTTCCTTTAGAACTAAGCAGTAACTTTAGAACACTCAAACTTGGGTTTCTTTTATTAATTTAGTTAAAGTTGAATTTAAAGTAAATTTATTTATCTTTACACAAGTAAATGTATGTTTGACAGAATTTATAGTTTTACATTTTCTGTATAAAGCAAAACCTTTTTTTATTCAAAAACTGATCAATGGTTCGATAAATGATTCATTATTATCTGGAGTGATAAACCAAATGGATTTGGAATATAATTTATAGTTCTTTAATCTTATCTTGAAACTGAAGTACAGGTTAAATAATTTTGGTTGCGAGTAATTTGGTGGATAGAAATCACTATTGTAAAGCATATGAAAAATAGGATAGCTGGCGATGATTTTACTCTCAATCATTCCAACCTTTTTGCCAAAAACTTGCAACTATTGGTGGGTGCATCCATATTTAACATCAGACGTTAAAAGAGAATCAAAAGATGAACACATATTTTAATCGTACTATTAAAGATGAGAATAGGCTTAGGCTTTATAAAATATAAATTTTAATCTAAAATTTATAAACTCAAGTTTCACATGTAGTATTACATATTTTGGTTTTAAAAAATTTGGTTTCTGTCTCTTTTTTTATAGAATTTCTTACCACACCCTACATCATAGATCCTATGAAATTTCAAAAATACCATCGACAAATTGGAAATGTATGTTTGGTGCGCACCATTCAATTAATAAAGGACAGATTAAATGTATGTTTGGTGCGCACCATTCAATTAATAAAGGACAGATTAAATTTAGTTGCATCCAAATTTCAATTCAAAATCATACCATCCAAATTTCAATTCAAAATCATACCGTATTTACTGGTATCATTAGGTAATAAGTGCGGGAAAATGAAAAAATATTGTCACCTATATACTTTTGATATAATAGAAAATACATTTCTGATTCATATTGAAATTTCAAATGCTTAAAACAATAAGTTCTAAATTTAGTCGCACTCAAGTTTCAATTCAAAATCGTACCTTATATATATTGGTATCACCCGGAGATGAACTCTCGGGTAATCAATGCGAGAAAATGAAAAATGTTGCCACCTATGTAATTTTGATATAATCGAAAACATATTTTGGAATTCCAAATGCTTAAAACAGTAAGTTCCATGTTGAAGTTAGATCATCAACATTACAAAAGTTTTCAAAACCTTCTTCAAAAATCTATCACTCTCAATCATTTTTTCCACTCTAAATCTTCATTCATATGGTTCATCATATCAAAAGGAGTTCAAGGATACTGAATTTAAAGTAAAATTCTCTTTTTAATCCCTATTAATCACATTATTCTATTATCATCTTGAAAAAAATATTACGTTAATACTGGATATGTATCTCTGATTTATGTAAGAACGTAATTGGGAGTGCATTTCGATTCCTATTTCTGCATTTTCTTATTTGTTAAGGATGTTTCTTAGTTAATTCTTCTTTTATATATTTTGTATGGTGCATCCTGATACCATTTTCAAATCTATTGTGTCTCAAGGTGTTTCACATATTGTTTTGAAGGTGATTGATATTCTGAAGCATTTTATAAGTGAACAAGAATATGAATTTCGCGATGACATGGTGCAGTGGATTCGTACGGAGGCCACCAAACAAGGCTTTGGTGTTGTGATAGGAAGGTCCGATAATGGTTCAGATAGAAGAAGTGCATTTGTGACTTTGTCATGCGAAAGAAGTGGGCAATATAGACGCTTAATTCAAAATTTGAAACGAGATTATACCGGTTCAAAAAAATGTGAGTGTCTATTTAAGTTACATGGGTATCACTTGGCAAATAATAAATGGAGGTTTAATGTGACGTGCGGTTTACATAATCATGGCTTAAGTGCAAAGTTAGTCGGTCATTCAATTGCATGTCGACTCTGACCGAATGAGAAGGAATGTGTGTTTGACATGGCAATTAATTCGGTACCCCAAAAAAAATACTTACAACTTTGATGCACAAAAGACCCGAGAATATATCAAATATCAAGCAATTGTACAATCGACGCTACATATTCAAACTAGCGCTTAGGGGTGATCAAACTGAAATGCAACACCTTTTGAAACTTCTATATGATAACAATTACATTTCTAGGCATCCGAGATGTGATGATGGAGTGACAATATGAGATATATACTAGACTCATCCTGATTCCATTAAAATTTTCAATACATTTCGCACCGTGCTTATACTTGATTCGACGTATAAGACCAATTGCCATTGTTGAAAATTATTGGTGTTATGTCGACTAAGAAGACGTATTCTATTGGTTATTGTGCTTATACTTGATTCGACGTATAAGACCAATTTCCATTGTTGAAAATTATTGGTGTTACAGCGACTGAGAAGACATATTATGTTACTTTTGCATTTCTAAAGTGCGGAAAAAAGGACAATTTGCATGTGCTTTAGAGGTTTGTCGTTCAATGTTGAAGGACCAAGAAAATATGCTAAAAGTCATTGTTACCGGTCGCGATACAACACTGAGGAATTTGATTGCAACTGTGTTTCTGACTTATTATGTATTACTTTGTAGCTATCACATTACTAAGAATGTGAGAAGTCGTGTAAAACCCGTGGTAGGGACAAAGCAGATAGAGATTGAAAATGGTATGGATGCATGTAATGTTATCATAAATGCATCTACAAAAGATATATATGTTGATGATGTTATACATTTTAGGATGGTGTACGAGAAATATCATGCTTTATTGAAATATGTTGAAAATACTATTTTGGACCAGGTAAAGGAGAAAATTATTTGTGCTTGGACCAATTAGGTTATGCTTCTTGAAAATACAACAAAAAATTGAGTTTAGTCGGCTCATGGTTGTATGAAGAATTGGTTAGGAAAAAACAAAGGTGATTTGTGTGCGGATTGGGAATCAATGAACCTTATGATACTAAATCAGCATAATGAGATTCAAACATCATTTGACCGTAGTATCACAATGTTGGAATACATATCCAAAGACAACAATCTCTATTCTCAGTTGGTTGATAACATCTCCTGATCAGCTCTCAATTACATTTTCACGAAGCCAATCGAAACTCTAATTTAGGCTCCGATAGCTCTAAGTGTGGTTGCACCCTATTCAAAACATATGGTATCCCATGTGCTTAGGTCATATCTAAGAAAGTGAAACTTTATTGCCCGATATGAATGAATGAGGTCTCCAATCATTAGAAGGGGTTGAATTTTGATGACGAGGGTGTTATGAAAGATGATAAATTGAGTATCATAATCTTGACGCAATGGGAAGCAATACAAGACAGATTTTTGAAATTCGATGACATTACAAAATTCCACATCAAAGAGGAATTGAGAAGGATTGCATTTTCGTAAACCACCAACTTGAAACCACCATCTTAACCGATAAAAACAAAAGGAGCACCTAAAAAGGTCAAACCTACATCGAGTGAAAATTCAACGATAAGGAGTCATTCGTATTTTGAACATGTTGACAAGGTATTTCCCGATTCGCCGACTCTGAAATCTCAAAAAGTGTTTTCAAAGGAGCTCGCATTAGCAAACCACCTCTTACACTGCCTCCACCAAAAATATAATTCATCGAGGAGATTCCGATTTTTATGCATAAATACATCGAATGGATCATCAATGTCGGTGGTGATTGAAACTATGATTTTCAGGTTGTTTCTGGTTTTCTAGTTAAAGGGGAAGACGATCACCAACTTGTCCGTAATATTTTTATTAGAGAGTTGAGGAGCAATAGAGAATTATACACATGGGTTCTCGGGACTAAAGAAAAAGTTGAAGAGATTTATCACGCGCTAGTACCATATGTCCGTGGATTTGCACCAGAGAATAAATGGGTGGGCTTTCCTGAGATGGGTCATCTAATAGAAAGTTCATATGAGAGTGTGTGTATTAATTTTACAAGATAAAATCTCTCTGAAACTGTTATCCACTATGCACTACTCAACCACCAAATCCCAATGACCTTAGCATATGTGTTGGGTCGTTCTAAAAATTGTGACATTTTGTTCAGGTGTATTTGAAACTCAGATGCCCTACCACTTACATCACTGGAGTGGTCGAATCATTATATAATTCAGTCTGAGACTTGACTAGATCATTTTATTGAAAGGATGCAAGAGTACACCAAATTGAACAACATTGAAATAGAAAAAATAAGAAAAAGTCAAAGGTTATATTGCCTGTAGATTTGTCAGGAAACAATTACTTCAGATATTTTTAGTAGTTATTTATCACTTTATTGTATATGACTTTTTGTTAATGCATTATGCCGTGGAATATAAACATTTCGGTACTAATGAATTATGTTGATTCTTTTATGCTTTTATTTTTGTATTTTAATACTAGGGGCGTTATCGAAAATGTATCTCCGAGAAAAACATAGGGTGTCAACAGATAGAGTTTGTGTGGTCCATAATATTCTACCACTACTATAAATAAACTCATCCCTCATGTTGTTTCATACCAAAACACAAAAAATCAGATTGAATATCGTTTGACATGTTGGAAACGTCCACTTTACCGAAAATATACGATCACGAAAATTTAAGATCGCCGAGTACACCCCTATTGAAGGTTTGCAATACTTATTGTAGCACCTTCAACCATATGGCGACGATCGGAAAATTATAAAGATCTTGTATCGCTCGCCTTCCATTTACAATAGAGGGAAGCTTGAGTTTATTAAACTTGAGCTAAAGACGAGCGTTGATTTACGGGCTATGTGGGGTATCTATTTCGGTTTAGAATTGAAAGTTCTGATCGAACTTGATGTGATGGTTTCAAGAACGGTCGATGAAATTATGAAGATGTTGCAACGTCCACCTGTATATTGAACTATAAAGTTTAATGTGTGTTTAAACTCCTTGTGTGTTGCTTATTTTATGGTATTTTTAGTTTGACAACTTTGTTAATCTTTAATTCTGTTTTTTTTATTTATTTATTTTGTAATAGCTGATATCAGTAATATAATGTTGGGTTGGACACAGAAATGTAACTCCGATTTTGATCATTTTCTAATTACTTATAGGTGTGTCTCAGAAATGCACATCTGATTCCTCTAAGTATTTATCTACTTTCGCTCAGGAAGATAGAAATATATAAGGTGCTTCAAGATATTTTTTTTGGTTAAATAATCTATTGTTTAGAACATGATCCTGTTTGAATTTGTGTTCTTGTAGTCTCGACGGATGATTTGATTTGGTCTTTTATCCCTCTTACAAATTTATTTTTTAAGACCCTATTCAAATAAATAGTCTAACATGTGTTTAAATAAGTTATTGAGCTGATAAATTAATGAGATTAAATTTTATTTTCCGGCAGTCAAAGGCTTAAGTACATAGGCATGGCAACGGGGCGGGGCGGGGACGGTTTTTATATTCCCCAACCCCAAACCCGAATCCCAGATAAATCCCCATTCCCCGCCCCGATCCCCCTCGGGGATGAATAATTGAACCCCAAACCCGTCCCAAATGGGTTCGGGGATCCCCGACCCAAACCCAAACCCAAAACTTGCCTTAACCCAAATCCTTCCCCGAACCCAAAATCGCCGAACCCAAACCCCCTAATTCTAACAAATATGAATTTATATTACAAAAGTAAAATACAATCTTAAAGAATTTCAAACATATATTTCAAATAATAAAAAATACAAACGAAAGTATTAATTTAGTAACCATACAATTAATATTTCAAATTAACAAAACCAAATAATCCAAAATATAAAAACTAAATAAAAAAAATACAAATTCATATTCCAAACTACCATCCAAACAAACACATAGTAAAAAGTATTCTACATTCCAAAATAATAATAATAATAATAATAATAATAATAATAATAATAATAATAATAAACGGGGCGGGTTCGGGGACGGGTTCGGGGTGGGTACTACATTCCTCATTACCTGCCCCATCCCCATATTTTAAAATCGGGGAAAACCCAAACCCGAACCCAAACCCAGTCAAAACGGGTTTTCCCCGTCAAATTCGGGGCGGGTTCGGGCGGGTACCCGCGGGTATGGGTTATATTGCCATGTCTATAAGTACATAGGAAGTTGAGAAAGACAGAAGAAGATAAACAAAAATAACTAGCAATCAACATGCAAAACTCTAAACCAAAAATCAACACTCGATGTCAATACAAAAACTGAAGTAAGAAACCACTCCACAGATGAAAGACTAGAGTTTAGCTGAAAGTTATCATCAACAAAAGACACTACTCACTATGGGCAACTCGAAGGACAGACTATTGGTAGACAAAGGATAAGGTTTTGGAGATGATTAGAGAAAGCACAAGTGTTATCTGCTCACTAATATATCGATTTCAAATTAAGAAAACATTTGTATCCTTCGCATCTTATCCTTCACGTCATTCGCATTGATAGAGGCATATGTGAATATAATTCTGAAAATTTCATATATAAGATCATGCTAGATGCTAGATCATAGGTTGTAAATGAATTGAATAATCTAGTCAATTTGGTCAATTTAATCCAAATCTAATTATAAAAACTAATTTGAGTCGAATGAATCGATAGGGTAGGCATGACAATAAAACCCGTATCTGCGGATATCCACCTGAAGATGCCTCGATGTTAACGGGGGAAATCCGTTTTGATTGAATTTGAATTCGAGTTTAAATTTTTTTCCGATTATAAAATATGGGGACGAGTTGGGTAATGGGGACACTAGTACTCAACTCGAATCCAACCCCAAACCCGCTTCATGTATTCATTATGTATATTATTATTTATTTTTAATAATTTATAATATTAAATATATGGTCAATATTTTGATAATTTCATTTATATTTATTATTTAAAATATTTAAAATATATATGAGTTTTTTTAGATTGTTTTATATTATTATTTATAATATAATTTTATTTTATTTTGGAAAATATAAATATGTCTATTAAAAAAAATTGATTTTATTAAATAGATGATGGCGGGACAGAAATACTCGAACCCGTTTGAGACAAATTTGAGTTTTAATTCTCCATCTCCGTTTAGGTTTGAGGAGGTTAATGGGAATTGTTTGGGAATTAGGATTTGGGTTTGAAAATTAGAATTTGGGTTTAGGTTTCACATTAAATTAGACTTTTAAAATGGCCAAACTAAACAAAAGAAATTTATAATAGATCATAGATCACAATTCTTTTTTTCATAAAATGCCTTAGGTTAGATTTTGACCTTAAAAATTTATTGCACGTCCGACTAAGATTTTCTAAAATTTGGTCTAATTTGACTTATTCTCACCCCTACAAGTGGATAATCATACCCAACTCAATTTGATCGATTTCATCCGATCAAAATTGGATAACCATACCCAACTCAATCTTAGTCAATTTCCAAATATGCTCCTAGGAACCGAAAATGTATTTCCGGTACACACCCTATTATATGAAAAAGTATACAAATCTGAAGTATACTTATGGTTTCCAAACCGATGTTGTATTGTTTATTACACTTTAAATGAAATAAATAGTTACATTGTGAGAAACCACACCCTACCACGTTGATACGAACTAGAAATGCAACACCGATTCCAATCTGTAAGTGTATTTTCGGTTTGTATTTTGACATATACTTGCGCCTCCTCTTCCCCTTCCTCATTTTCCGCAAACACAAATACAAAACACAAAACCTCCCAAAGCTCCATTGTTCCAAAATACTCATTGTGTCAAAATCCATCAATTTATCACAACACATAAAGAAATCATCAGGCATAATCAGAATCAACCAAGGAGAATAATCAATTGTAAGTTGTTTTTGAGCATTATTGAGTTTTTTTTTAATTTTACATACAAATTGTGTTTTACGGCAGTAAAATGTAGTTTTTTTAGCTCTTACAATATTTGAAGTCAATACAGAATTTTAGCCATGTCTTTTTGAAGATCAATGCTTGTTTCTCCCCATTGGAGGCCAACTTTGCCATTGACGAACCTGTTAAGTTGTAGGTCGTACCGGAAGTGTATTTCCGATTTTGTTCTTGACTAAAATCAGAAGTATACTTCCATTTATGCATCAGATAGTTTTCCCCTATTTTTTGTACAAGATTATTATTGTTTAATACTTGTTTCACTTATTCTACATGTATTATGGCTGAGAGACCATCCAAATTGCAACACGGGAGACTTTCACAACATGCTTTCGCGCGTAGGGAAAGGATTCATTCTTTTCAGAATCCTAGACAGGTTGTGTCGGATTCGTCCACGTTCCTCATAGGTATCCATACCGAGACATCACATTTAGTCCATACCTCTCCACCTCCTTCCTCCCACTAACGCCCTATGATCTTTGAGTATGGGAGACTTCTTCTTCCCAGCCGACACCTGCTCCCACATAACTTACACCAGTTCTCACCCAATAGAAACTAGAGGCCACCCAATATTCACTGGCGGCCCATCCACAACCTGCGTCAGAGGCACCTCAGGATTTTGGAGGAGGACCTTCTGATTTTTCATTACTGCCATTGTATCCGAACGATGTTGCCATATACTTATGGGACAAAGAGATAAATATTTTATTTAATAATTGTTATGTATTGTGTTTATTTTTTTTCTAAGCATTGTGTTCATTTAAGTCTTAGGAATTTATCTACGCATGCAGTACCGTGATCTACTCAAGATGACTAACCATGCTAGGAAGACCAGTCACTTGGTACCACCCGCCGAGCCATGGTTCCAAGAGCTGCTGCACATCACTGGGCTGCGTGATTTGGTCTTATGTGGATATACCACAGTTAATCATGGTATGATTAACGCTTTTGTTGAGAGATGACATCATGAGACATCGTCATTACACCTACAACATGGTGAGATGACAATCACACTAGACGATGTCGCGTGTATGTTGCACCTCCCGATTAGAGGGAGGTTTTTAGATCATGAGAGGTGCACCAAAGATGAGGCGTTGGATATGTTATTGGAGTATTTAGGAGTTATCTAGAGGGTGATATAGATGAGATCGACAAAAATCGTAGGTGTCATGTTAGATTTAGCTACTTGCAGAAGGTGTTCATAGCGGAGCTAGGGCGTGCACGATAGACTGCTTGTGACGATCAACAGGTAGTGCAACACAGAGCATGTGGTATTAGAACTACTACTGGTGAAATCATCGGATAAAATATCAATGAAGTCGCCGTCGAACATTTTTTATCTTACGAGAGGAAAGGAAAACATCAAGTAAACCTGGGGGGGGGGGGGAGAAATCATAGTCTTACGACCAAGAGACTGGGTAAGGGAGTCTGTTACGCGAGGGAAAGGTATTAGCACCCCACACGCCCGTAGTACTCTACGGTATCCACTTTTACTTTCTATTTATTGGATGTGGGTATCTATTTACAACATATGCCTAAGGTAACATGCATGAATGCAAAGTATTATGTACAAAAATACAGGTTTTTTAGTTATGCCTGATGCGGTTGCGAACCTTTGTGCCTACCTACCCCTTTGTGCAATTGGGGATCAAAGCACTACGTAGTTCTCCTCAAAAATGTTGGTGGGTTGCAATGTTTTTTATGGGAAATTTCGTTATACATCCTCACTATTGCAACTCGTGCTTGGCGTTGCAACTTATCGTAAGACTCATGCTCGGATGCTCGCGCACTTAGAAATTTGCTTGGATTTGAAAAAGGAATGCCCTTATTGAAAAGGTTTTCATAGAAAATGGTCCGAAGACATAAAGATTTGAGGTGAGGTGAGTTTTTTTTACTTTTGCAAAAGGGTTTGAGTTTATTAACATGTTTTGAGTTTTTGATAAAGAAAATGTTTTAGTTTTATTATGCAAAAGGGGAAGAAAAATATCTAAGGAAAACTAACTCTATCCCTAATGTTATCATGCAAAGGTGGTGCTAAGTCAAGGATGAAAAGGGAATCTCTACCTAGGTTTACATGAAAAGGATGACAATCCTAATGTGTAAGCTCGAAGGCCACCCTAGCCGAGTGGTCCTAGGGGAAACTATCCTAATATCCACCTTGGTTGACAAACCAAGAGATACAAAGGGAGGAGGCAAGCAAGTGCTTTGGCAGAAGCGCACAAACAATGCAAATGCACAAATAAATGATACACAGATGCACGAGGAAGATGAAAGAAGTCACATAACCTCAAAGTTAGCGAATCACCCGAGTCAACCAGGAGCCTTCTTTCGGAGGAAAACCATAGCCAACGGTGAGACAAACCGTTGTTAACCAAGAGTTTATATGGGAGAAAGGTATCACATCTTGATATGAATTACCAAGTGTGAGGAGCATATGAGTGCAGGTATCAGCGTGTCAATGCGAACCCTATGAAAAAGCGTGGAGGGTCAGAATAGGGAACCCTTTCCACCGTATGATATGACTCGATAAGGAAGCACCACAATTCGCGTGAGCTGAGCTGACACGGACTGAACTGTGCGGGGGTTGATTGCGAACCCTTTTCCGCGTGACTTTTATTATCATCATCATTAGTAGGACTTTATTGGTGGTGCCATATCAGGTTGCCTAACTACTCATGACCTATGCAAGCACAAAATTAAACACTTACTGAAAAGCACCTTCTTGCACAGTAGGATTTGAAACAAACCAAACACAGTTAGCACATAAATTGCGGAATGCTTGCTACAGGTCTTTAAACGACGACTTTTGAGCCCACGCTCCTATCCTAATTCATGGCAAAAGAAAGTGGTAAACCCCTACTTCTCATGATCTCTATGAAAGCGATAAAGGAAAGCCGTAAAAAGATAAGAGAATACCGAAATGATAAGAATCTGTAAAAGCAAAAACAAGCTAAAATACTCTAGAAAACTCCGTGTACTGCTGACAAGCAATAAAAGAAATCCGGTGAGCAATGCATAGAAGCATCGATAAGCATGAGAATATGTGTTGTACACATCCGAATAACAACAAAAAACCTGCAAGGGATAACAGTCCAGACAATACAAACAAAATAGGTGCACACGCATGGGTGCAAACTCAAGATATGTGTGGTACATATCCAAATCGATCGAATAAACCTGCAAGAAGGTGACAACCAAACAATGAGACAATAAATGAACACGCATGGGTGGAAGAATGGGATATGTGTGATACATATCTGAATCGATCGAATAAACCTGCAAGAAGGTGAAAACCAAGCAATGCAGACAATAAATGCACACGCATGGGTTCAAGAATGGGATATATGCGATACATATCCAAATCGACCGAATAATAAGGTCAAAGTACCTCGCACAAGTAACAAAGTGTTAGAAATAACAAGGAAGGTGTTTTATCAAAACAAAGAGCTCAAAAGCGATTATTCACATGATGATACACTAGTATAAGCATACAAAAGGTGAAAAAATATATCAAAAACCGACTTTAGAAAACACTTATTCGAAATCGAAGCGAAAAAGTCAACTTGTCGGAATCAATTAAAAATAGCATGGTTGCTTGCAAATGCGTCAACGGATTCAAAAATATGATCGATTTTAATTAATTCCGAGTGGAAGTGACGTTTTTTGGACCTTACAGGTGGATGGGAAGCAACTCCGTTTAGGCATGTTGCACTTGAAATTTAGTTCCGAAGCCATCAAAATCGGTTTTAAAACATGCCAAAACATTGGGGACGAGTATTGCTACCTTGCACCTTTGAGGAAAAGTCGATTTCGGTTCACAAAAATGCATGAAAATGCTTATGGAAAGAGAAAATCATGTATTGATTTAATTTTCAACTCTCATTTGTTTTATGTTTTGAAATGAGGTGGAGAATTTGATATTAAATCCATACATGATGCAAACAATTCTGCATGATTGAATTTACAAGTGATATGCAAAAAATCCAAGTTGTTTGAATGAAAATGAATGCATAAACATGCATATTTATTCATGAAATGGTGTTTTTATGAATGAAATGCACATGAACATGTGAACAAATGCAAACAATTAAAGTCAATCAAAGATGTTGACAACTGCAAACATCTTGACATAATGGAATGCATGGATTAAAGTCAATCAAAGATCAAGAATCAATCATGTTTCAATGTATTAACTCAAATGATCAAGAATGCACAATTTAATTCATGAAATGTGCATAAAACCTACACCTCGACACACTTTCGAGTTGACAAAATCAATCCATAATGTGTAAATTCGATTCAATTAATCAACACAAGCATTAATCAATGCATGAACATGTTATTTGTAATTCAAATACTAGCACAAGTGTTCTATGTACAAAGAAATCAACTCATGCAAGTGTATGTTCAAAAATCCTACACCTCGACACAATTGAGTTCAAGAATCAAGCCTAGTTCATACAATTTTCAAGCAATTAATCAAGATATGGATTAATCAACTTATGTACAAGTAATTCCTCAATTCAATTTCAAGAATAATCTATTTCAGAAAATCACTTAAAATAAGCACTTATTTGAATAATCAATTAAGCGACCTTACTTGAAATCGAAGAATTAAATTAAATTGAAGAGGAAGCAAGGAAGGGAAGGTCGATTGAGATCTTGAGAGAAGGAAGAAGGAAGACCGGTGCAAGAGAGCAAGGGAGGCCAGCCGGTTGAGATCTTGAGAGATGAAGGCCGAGCGCGATCAAGTCAAGGCGAGGGAGAGGCAGCCGGAGGATTGATCGACTGGATGAGGAAGAGCTCTAATCGGAGGGAGCATGTGGATGAGAGGCCGATCGTGTAGGAGGAGGAAGGAGAAGCGGCCGGTCGGTTGGCCGGTGAGAAGAGCGCCAGAAAATGGAACCGGTCGGAGTAGAAGGCAGTCCGACTGGAGGTTGGCCGGAGAAGGGCGGTGGTTGTCTGGAAACAAGGGAGGCAAGGGTAGTGGCTGGCCGGAAGCTTGCTTGGCTTGAAGGGAAATAAATTCAATTTTCTTGACTTTTTGGTCTTTTGATTTGAGAGAATTGAGAGCAAAAGAGTGAGTTTTGAGTGTGAAATTTAACAAATGATTCCTCCCCTTGATTTGTAAGTGAAATTTTTTATTTAGAGGTGTTAATTTCGGGCTTTGGAGTGCCTTGGATCCAAGATTAGGCCCAAATCGCCTTTATCCGAATAATTTTCTTGTACAACCCCAAACCTAGAGAGCTGTTCCAAATTTGAAGTCGGTCACAACACCAAAAATGTCCAGAACAAAAAATTGCTCGCGGAGACAAAATTTCGACATAATCAGACGAAGGGTCCAGGAGATATGAGTTTTTCAAGTTTCAGCTCACTTTTCAGGCGTCTGAACATGCAGAATTTTATTTGCGCCACCTGGAGAAATTGCTTCGGACGAGGATCTTCTAATCAAAATACGAACTCGGGATGTTCACGAACATCAAATCCAACAAAATTTGTGAACTTTGGACACCATTCCCATCATGTTTTGATAAAAATCGAGCGAGATATGATTTTTTGAGCGTTGTGCGTCAGATGAAAAATGCTCGGTTCGACTCAAATTAACCTTCAAAAAATAAAATTCTGGTATTGATCCATAAGGAATTAGCCCTCGGCTTGAACATGAAAGTTGTAGAGGACTTCGAGACGGAATTTTAGACACCGGCGTTGCTCAGTTTCGATATTCCACCCAGGAGTTATGAATTTTTTAGTGTACCGCAAACACGGTTCAGCAATAAAACTCAGTTTATTCCACTTGAAAGATTAATTTTTCCGGAGACTTTCTTCACAAAATTAGCCTCCGACCTGAAAATGAAAGTTGGAGATAATATCGAGAGGGACTTTCCAGTCGAAAATCATCCAAAAATACCCAATGAGCTGAGAGTTATGCATCCCATAGCGTCTGAAACGCACAAGAAATTGAATTCCACTTTATTAAGAAATGAACTATCAGAATTCTTCCTCGGTGAAATGGCTTTCAATCTGAACAGATAAATCGGAGAACATATTGAAATGGTTTAAACGCCTGTAGAACCAACCCGAGATAACCTTCTGACCAGAAGATCATACATTACGCATACGAACTGAAAAATATCAATTTCTGGCTCAAAATAGTCTGAATTGCCCAAAACGCACAGTTTCTTTCACAACCTGAGATGATTCAAACCTCATAACCTTGAAATCAATGCTATGCATGTATGTTTATGATAATGAGACTAAAATCCAGAAATGTTAAAATGAAGAGGGTAAATTTTGGGGTACAACAGCTATGAGGACATATCTTTTGTATCTGGTTGGCACTAGTGACACTTACATTGATATATTGTACCTTCAGTTCTTTAACAATTTTCAGCAGATCGCTGAGTGGAACTGGGGGCAGATTGTTTGGTGTATTTACACCAGAATTTTTCCGAAGGAATTAAGTGGAATACAAAACAGATGACCGACAACATCACACTTTTGACGGTAACATTTCTTATTCTTATGTTATTTTTTTCTTGTTATGTAAATTACTTTGATGTTGTTACTTACTAATGACAATAACATTTCAGGTCTGGATCCTATAACACTTCCCTCACATATTCGGATGGCCACTTGAGACTATATATACTAAGGTTCAGCCACATGCCGATTCATTCGACCCACTCCGAGGGAACCAGATGTTAAGGACCAAAATATAGATATATTTGTAGATAATTTTGTGGTCCTTTACTTTTGTATATTAGTAGTATTTAATATAGTATTTTGATATATTTATGTTTTTATTTAGTTTTTGTTTATAATCTATTATTTTACTTTGTTTATGTTTAATTTGTAGGTGTTTAGTGATTTTATTTGGAAGTATGGATTCATGGAAGCTCGGAGATCCTTAGGAAGGAGTTCAAGCTATTTTGGGAGTATAAGCATGCTACAGGGCGCGTTTAGCCCGATGATAGCATGGTCATTTTTGCTTTAGGTCGCGCTTAGCCCGGTCTGAAAGTTGTAGCTCCCTTTGAGGCGGTTTAGTTTTTAAGTGAAGCGCGCTTAGCGCAATAAAGTGGGCTAAGCGCGGTCTGCGAAATTTGAAAAGTGTATATAAGCTTAACTTAGATATTTTGCTCAACAACTCCCTCATTTCCTCACAAAATCAGATTTCCTAGGTCAAAAACACTATTCTTCTTCATTATAACTCAAAAACATTGAAGAAAATATTGAATCCATGCTAGTTTTTCATCCATGTTCATCATCACAACTCCATTTCTTGATCATCAAGCTACCATGAGAATGGATAGCTAAACTCTTTTGTGTCAAGATTAGAGGTAGTTAACCTAACTATTATGTATTTCTGTTGATCTTTTTGTGTATGAACTTGGTTGATGATTAATATATGCTGAATATTTTTTCTTTATTTTCTCTTTTTATGGTTTGGATCATGATTGATAAATATGTTTCAAACTTGACCTAAGATATTCATCTACTAAGGAACAAATGCTAGACATAGATTTGTGAGCTAGTATTCACTAGTATCAAACTTAAAGATTATCATGTTAATAGTTAGAGTGAGACATCATTTAAAGATTAACATGATAGTACTCACAATATTAGTTAGACATCAACAATATTGAGAGGATACGTGAATATATCGATCATCAACTAGTTCATCTGCTTGGTTAATCAAATATATATGAAACTAGGTTAATGAAACTAATCTTGACATGCTTTTATCATTTGAAAAACAAATCCAAAACTCTCTTTAATCCAAACAACTCTCTTTGATAAGAACACTAAACTTGTTTGCATGAAATTTACGATTTTTGTGACTAAGAACCAAAACCCTTTGTAACCAAATCTTAAATACACTTGAACTATAGAACGACAGTGATATCACACCAATCCCTATGGAAAACGATAATTTGAAATACTTGTGGTAAAAAATACGAACCACACCAGGCGACATAATCATTCACGGTGTATATATACCGCCCGACCTATGAGGATATATGCTTTCATTCATACTAGGCTCAGCGTGAGACGGTTCCCTTGGACAACATTTTGTTGTTTACTGGGTGGTTGGCATGCGTGTCGCGCAAGACGACTGCTTATTTGTTTGAGTATGTGATGCGATAGTTCAGATACATGCAATATTTTTTTAGACAACCCTCTGAGTGCACATCTCTCATGGTGAAACTAAGGGATATGGATGACATATTTGATGATTATATTAACCATCTCGTGTCGGATAAAGCCCAAAGTACCATATCACCAAGAGATTAGAGCTATGAGGATGTATATATCTTATGGTTCTTCAAGGTGTCACGTTCATATCTGGTACGTGAGGCTCTAAGTAACCCATCTACTAGGATCGATAAAACATTATTAGAACCGATCATATTCATAATGTGTTGCATAGCTGTCGTAGTTGCATTTCTAATTTCAAACATGATTTTTCAAAAAAAAATGCGTCCCAAAAATATATTTTTGAAAAATATTTTTTATTATTTTATAGAACTTTTCCCCTATTTAAAATTCCATAAAAAATTCTCAAGCTCCAAACATAACACCAGTGATAAATGACAAATTACTAATCAATTTTTTGAACTTTGTTAATGTAGTGAAATTTTTAATTGGCCCATGATTTTCAAATTAAAGTTAGTAAATAATGTGTGTTCGGCTTAACTCACTTTTATGAAATGATCACTTTTTATATAAGAAAGTAATTTACTAAACTAACAAACATTTCTTTAGCAATCAATGATAGAAATTAAACATGCACGTGTAGAGCATTTGTGTAAGAAATATAAATCATTGAAGTAGTAAATAGAGCTAGCTATTGATAAAAAGTTCTTTAGGTTTGTGATATTAACTAATACCTTAATGTTTCAACAAAAGCCCATAATTGTGCTAGCCAAGGGAAGGAAAAGAGCCCAACTTTTCATTTTATCTTTTTCATCCTTGAATGTCATAGATGATTAGATGGTCAAAATTATCATCTTGTATGCTTAGATCATTGAAAAGGGGAAGATGGTAGACACATTAAAGTTGCAAAGTAGCAATCGTGTGGTAAAGAGCAATAGAGCAATAAAATACTTGAGGCATAAGAGGTTTGAACTCACTCTTCTAGACTTCTTGGTCAAATGAATGATATAGCTTTCTCTTTTGGTCTAAAATTTCACTGGTTGTTTGCTTTAAATCAATCAAAAAGATAAATGATCACTATCTGAAATTTATAATTGAATCTAAATTATTTGAGTTGAATGGAAGTAAAACTCTTTTAGACCAAGACTTTGTTTAAAAGATAACAAGATCTTAGCCACTTAGACATATATATAATTAGTACATAACACAATTTTGTGATCCTAAAGGTTTGTCTAGGAATAAAAGTAAAAGATAATCCCTCCAAAGAAATACTTAAGAGAGTGCCTCCTTGACTAGAAATACTAAAATAGTGATTTTAGACCTCAACTAAATTACTTAGTATTAGTAACTAAGTGTATTAAGTAAATTTGAATGGAGTAGTTCAATTAGCCGTATGTATTAGTTGAATTAAGTGAATTTAAAATATTAATATAGGATTTAATCTCTATCAGCAATTTATTTACATTTATGTATAAATGTAAATAAGTAATAATTTTTGAGAATTTTTTAACCCACTTTATATTTTTTTCTAAAAACTCTTAAAAATCGAAATTACACTTTCAGCGTGTACTGTTTGTAAATTGTATTTATAAAAAATCAAAAATATATTTTCAGTACAAATCATAAATATATTTTCGATTTTTAATAAAAGCAAATTTGTTGCCATAACAAAAAACAAAAGTGGCATGAGTCACTTGGGATGCATAGGTTTTCTTTGTTGAAAATCGAAAATATATTTTCGATTAGTACCGAAAGTACATTTTCGATTTTATTTTTTATCTTTTAAAAAATATATTTCAAAACGAATAAATTATAAGTGGTGAAGATGTAAATCAAAAAATATATTTTTGATTTTCTGAAAGCATTTTCGAAATTGAATAGAATATTTTTCACTCCTATAAAGTGGAATAAGAAATTCTCTAATTTTTTTAAAAAAAAATTACTAAATATTATTTTTCTAAAGAATATGATATGTCAAATATATTCTTTGAAATAATACTATCTATAATTATTTGTGTAGGATAAATATTTAAAGAATCTTTGTGTTTTATTAGATTTGGGTTGTGTTTCAAAAAAAAATTAGGAGGTTGCAGGACCATATGGGTCCAAAGGCCTCGCCTTTTTTTATATTTATTATTCCGATTAGGGATTTCTAATGCGTTAATAAAAATATTCTTATAAGAACTTATTTTATCTATGTGTTTCCGAAAATATATTTTTAAGACATACCTTATGTTTTTGTAAAATTCCAGTAAATTTTGAAGATGCATTTACGAAAAAAAATTAGAAATATATCTATAAAATTTCTACAAACAATAACAAAAAAATAATTTATTGAAAACTATAAAATAAATACAATATTATATTCATAACATAAATACAAATATATATATATATATATATATATATATATATAAAAGCCAACATTACAAAATATTTTCAAAGTCGATAAAGAAAATATTATCCAAACCAAAATACAATACAACATATGCAAATGTGAAGACTACGTGGAAGACTCTAATTCGGGCCATGACCTTCCCAACATTCTTCCACTGCCTCCTGTACTTTAGAGTCTCCCGAGTCCCCATCGTGATGACATCTATAACACCTCTAACCTTAGAGTCACCGGGAAACAATCCTCCATCAATACCTACTTGTCCAATTTGCACGATACACCGACATTTAGGCAACACATTATGAGCATGATCAGTCCTAGTTTGCTCCTCCTCTAGAATATCCTGATGAACTAACCTAAGTGGGTTTCGTAGAGAAACATGTACCAGATATGAATGGGACACCCTGAAGAATCAGAGGATGTAATCATCCATGTAGCTCCAATCATTTGGTGCTAAGGTACTTTGGGCCTCATCTAGCACCAAATGATTTTCATAATCATCAAAAAAGACATCCATATCCTTGCGTTTCACCAAGGGAGGAGAAAACACAACATGATCTCGGGTAATATACTACATGTACCCAAACTAACGCATGACACACTCAGGTAGATATCCAGCCGTCTTGCACGACCCGTAAGCTAACCATCCCAAGTACAACACAGCATCGTCAAATGCAATTGTCACACGGTGGTTGTTGACGCGGTAAAGCGGCAAACAAAAGTAACCATTTATTTAGTTTTATCATATTGTATCCACATGGATTAGTGGTTACTGAATTGTCGTTCGACAAGTCTCGCGTTAATGAGTTTGGATTTGAATGGGTTTAAAGGTTAATGTGGGAATTTAAACTTATGAACAAGAAAAAAAACTAATTCTTTGAAAAGGAGATAACTCTCGGGATTACATTTCACATTAAATATTTAAACTTATTACATAGTTGCAATGAACCTAAATTACTCGTCAACACCATCACTTATTACTCACACAATGGTTATTTCTAACACAGAGCGAGATGTCAACTGTGTTGTTCGTGGAGGCGATTCCGCGTGCAACTCAAACAACACAGAGGCATTAAGAGTCAATACTCTCGTGAACACCAAACCTTAAACTATTTCTAGAATCAATATACAATAGATGTTCTTCCTAAATTCATATTCAAACAATACATGTCTGTAACAACCCGAACCCGAATAAAGTAAGCAATCACCAACATTAATTTGTAAAGAAAGCTTCATCCAACACCATGAGTAATGAATATACATATAAACAAGCATACCTACAATCAAAACGTACCCCCACAAATAATGGTTGCAAAGAGAAGAAATGTAGAAGAAACCAAATCTTTCGCAGTGTCAATCACGAATAACCAAGCTTACGTACCCGAATCATCTGATTACAAGCCAAAAATGTTGTTTTCTAAGCTCTATAGACCAAAAATGAAGTTGATGGTGTTGAGACTCAAAAATAGCCAACCCATAACCTAAAGATGTGTTTTTTCTCTGTTTAATAAGTTTCAAAGTCGCATGACTTGAGAAACATAACTCCAATTTACGCACTGGTTGAAGCATTGAAAAGTTTATTCAATGTTATATCTAACAATGAATAAATATCAACCAAACTAATGATTTTATTATCATTCTTTTGAGCCTTATTCTTAGATGAATTGCAAAAAATTACATTCTTGAAGCTTATCCTTTGGCCTTTATTACTCAATGCTCCAATTATGAATGAATACCTACAAAAGAGATAAAAAAAACTATCAAATGATACAATATTTACACAAAAACACGATTATACTCAATATGTACAAATACACACACAAGTTGAGTTTTATCCAAAGGATTACAACAAAATGAGTCGATAGGTGCCACTAAAATTTACCCAAATATAACGACTATTTTGCACTTATCAAACTCTCCCCAACTGAAAACATTTTTGTCCTCAAACAAAGTCAAACAACCTAAAGAAACAAAAAGCAAAAATTAAAGAATCACGAATCAACATGTTTCGAAAACAGAAAACAAATGTATGGTTCAAATAAAAAATGTATATGCAAGGAAAATCTTACCACAATCCTATAATGACAACATGAAAATGAAACGAATCCTAAGTACAAAAATCATGCTAAACATTCTCAAATAAAACAAGTTTAATTATGAATCACACATAGCAAAAATTCACCGAGAGATGAAAAGCACACAAAAGTGAGGAACTTGACACTCATCCAACAATCTTGCAAACAAAATACTAAATTATGAATTCATCCAAAAATTCATATTAAAAACATAAACACAAGAATCACAAGGCCTTTCAAGGTTGTAATGTGGAAATTTCTAAATGTAATTAAAACAAAAACTTACCTAATCTTAAGGGAGTGGTCAACTCACAAAAGTTTCGAACACAAAACTTCAATCATGTTTCTTCTATAATCCTAAATGTTACACAAAAACACCTTACTTCTTAGAACAATTATTCTACTCTTTTTGTTTTTATTTTTTAAATTTTGTTCATCTTTTTTTTAATTTCATTTTCTTTTCTTTTTCTTTTTTACAACCGCATAGCAACCAAACACACAAGTAAGCAAATATTTCTCTCCCCAACTTGAATTCAACAAACATCATAATGTGAATACTCTCTACTTTTTAAGGCAAGGTATACATTTAAACCATAAACCATGGTAGAGAATTCAAGAAAACAAAGAATCATCATCTATTAAAAAAGGTGAACTGAACGGTTATAAGGAACCAGAGTCGTCTCAAGTTTTTGGAGGCCCTGTGTAAGTTAGTCAAAATTTAGCAAGGACAAAACATATAGAGGCCCTATATAATCACAATTGAACCTAAAAAGTATTTGATGAGGCCCCATATAACTATAAGTTAACCTTGAAAATTTTGAGGCCCTGTGCAGTAGGCCGCCTTGCATGCCCTCAAACACGGCCCAATAAGGAACTAATCACTGGAATCAGACTCTCATTGATGATATATTCTTGCCTTATGATTTGGTTATAATAATTCAAATTCCCATTGATAACCAAGATGATGAAGAATCTATCATGTGGATGGATACTAAGGATGGTAACTACTAAATCAAAATTGTATATCATATATTCTACAAGGATGATGAAAAGGTTTCATTACTACAAAATTCATTTATCGTAACATTTATTACCTCAGATATTTAATCAACCGAATTAATAACTCTTATTAAGGCGTCTACATATTTTTATTTTATTAAAAGATTTTTCACTACGATTCATACTAATAATTGTGGTGATATATTAAGGCTTACGGGATTTGAACTCAAACACCAACTTTTTTTCTTTTTTCCTATACAAAAAATGGCGTGTCCCTTAATTCCTGTAGTTATAGAAAAATTAAAATACTTTTCAGCAATATCATTTCTAATAACTGTAGTGAAAAGTGGTGTTCACAAACGCAAAGAGAGTTAATTTTTCACAGAAAGTCGTATTTTTTTACAATCTTAGAGATAGTTTGTGTGCAATATATTCATTCATTTATCTTATACCTTGAAAATTTTGACATTAAAGATCAATATTAAGATTCAAACTTATCATCAACTTGATAAAGTGAATCTTAACATTAATATTCAAACCAATTTTTTTCAACATACAATATTAACTTTTGAAGAATGGAATTTGCATGTTGAAATAAGAATGGCATAAGTTTAATAACATCGTGAATGACTCGTCTGTTCAGTTTTATAGTAAAATCTGTAAAAAAATTCACCACTATTGTGTTTATCAATCGTGGTAATATGTTTCTCTAAAATTAATATGTTTCACAACAGTTGGTCTTTTCAACCTTGGTGAAATGTTTTTATTTAAAATTAAAACATAAAATGTTTAGCATATTTCTTTCATAAGACAAGTGCCATGGCGAATGCACAAACGAAAGCAATAACGAATGAATAGAGGAAAGCGATAGCAAACTCCATCATTTCTTGGAATCAAGGAGTGGAACGTAGAAACTTCAAGAAGCGTATACAATAATCCTTTATTAGCCTCTTCCTCTTCTTCAATTTATGATATGTTATTGTTATTGTGATTGTGTGATATTGAAATTGTTTTTTTATTGTTGTGTATGTTATATATTGTTGTTTTAGTTGTTTCATTCTTATTATATTGTAGTATTGTTAAATAACTACTACAAATAACAGGTTTTGCCTCAGACGCAAAATACATTTAACCTCGGCTACAAAAGCGAGGTAACGAAAGGCATCAAGACAAGCTTACACTTTATACATCTGTTAATATAAAACTGAGGGCTTAAGTTATATGCACATGGGTTCGAACCCCAACATCTTCATTTTAATTATTTTCAACACTAGTGATTCATACCATTCAGTTTTTCAATAAAATTGAGGGGTAAGATATATTTTTTTAAACCCGTTGCATTATTTACACAAAATATTAATTAATTAATTTGTTTACCCATAATATTATATTTTTTACACAGGGAAAAAAATTAATTTTCTGAATATTTATATTTTAGATCTTCAAATTATATAATTTTAGGGTAGATTAAATGTTGGGTGCAGAATGTAACACCCCCTTCTATTTACCCGCGTTTTATAAACAATAATCAGAGTATTTTAATCACAATCCAAGGGGCGTCACAACTTAAATAGTTTAAATCAATCAATACGGTGTCATGCTTTCACTGAAGGAAATTTATTAAGTAAATAATGCAAGAGATTATGTTTAACAGCGGAAATGTAACATAACCAAAAATTCCGAATACATCCTTCACAGTATTCCAGGATAATAAACTAAAACATGATTCAAAACATTAAGGAATTCCAGAATATTAAATCAAGACACAATTCCAAACTATTAAGAAAAACATTCGTCTAAAGGATTCAAACAACCGTTTCCCCAGTGTTACATCTACCAGAGCACGACACTGACACGCGGACTAATTAACTGACTCAATGCTAGAGCTATCCTCACCAACTCCAATGCAGCTAATCACTTTGGATCTGAAATTGTTGAGTAAGGGTGAGATCTCAATTCAATATAACATGCATTATACGTTTTTAGAATACAACAGAAATAACAGATACATTAATCCATTAACGAAGCACAAATCATAATCAATTCACAAGGCAGCTCACACAATGAACATGTATATAACAAACAATGGAAATTGCAACACTGGAAACCATCCTAGCATGTTACAATCCCATATGCAATGCAGACTCTATGCATGTGGTACCAAAACGTGAACCGAGTTCACCCACCGCTCCGTTTACATGTGGAAAGATAGTGTAAATTCATGATTCGCCCATAGCTATTGGGTCAAGAATCCAACCTCACTACCTCAACCTCCGGGTAAGTCTATTGGCTCAACCAGTTCACTTCCGCACAATGGGAATGAACCAAATCAACAAATGCTTATGCATGCATCATAAAAGCATGCAACATTAATTCTCAGATCATGATATCAACATATATCACACAATGCCAGATCATCAATGTATCACATTCAATCATAATGAATATCAAGATACAACATAGCAAGCATTAATATTTCATCCGGTAACTTAGACCAATTGTAACAGTTCTCCATTACCCTTAACTAATCACTCTTTTCAAAAATTCGTGAGCTCGACTTGTTTAAAATAATTTTTAGCAAAATAATATTTTCCCATTTTTGAAAGGTAGTATTTTAAATTTAAGAAATAACGCCGAAAACGGCACTCGAATCGGAGTTACGGTTTAGAAAATATGAATTTTTAAAGTTTTAGAAATTTTGGAAAAATACTCATGGAACCCGGTTCCTACCTATACAGGAACCGGTTCCTGAAAGTTTTAAAAACTCGCTCCCTGGTTTTTGAATGGGAACCCGGTTCCTACCCATACAGGAACCAGTTCCTGAGTGTAAAAATCCCAGTTTTGCCAATTTAACACTGGGAACTCGGTTCCTCCCCACAGGGAACCGGTTCCCACGTCCTATAACAGTATTTTCTGCAACTTTTGACAGCATTTTGTATCCTTTATCATTTTCAAAGTTACTAATACGAATTGGGACATTAGGAACACCATTCCATAATCATTTCACACCATTATAACAACAAACAACATGGTTTATTCATCCCTACCAATTATTTGACATACTAATGATCCTAATTCCAACACCGACACAAAATAGGGTTTATTCCTATAACTTATAGTCATCAAAATTCAAACTTCCTAACATACCCAATTATCCCTATGATTCCCAAAACCCATAAAACATATTAACCGAACGAAATCACCCCTTACCTCGCGATGATTCTTGATTTTCTCTCGGCGTCGGCTTTTCCTCTCTTCTCTTCTTTCTCCAATTCTACGTAAAATGACTTTTCTCCAAAAAACCTATTTTTCATTTCTTTTCCTTTTTATATTCCTTTTAATGTTCCTTTATTTATTCCAATAAAATAAAATAATAATAATTAGTAAAGTAGAGTAATTTACTCCTCATACTCACTAATTACTCTGCACACCTCCAATCCTTTCTTTATTAAATGACCCAATTAATCCAAATAAAATTAATACTTAAGACTTTAATTAATTAAATAATTAAATTCTCACTTATTTAATGTTTGAATTAAATCGGGGTGTCACAACTCTCCCCCACTAAAAGAGTTTTCGTCCTCGAAAACATACCTTAGACGAAAAGTTCGGGATACGAGTCCTTCATCTGACTCTCCAGCTCCCAAGTTACATTTCCTTCAGCTGGTCCTCCCCAAGCTACTCGTACCAGTGCTATCTCTTTACCATGCAGTTGCTTCACTTTCCGATCGTCGATTCTCGCAGGCACTGCTTCAACAGTCAGATTATCTCGTACCTGGACATCATCTACTTGAATCTCATGAGACGGATCCGCAATGTACCTCCTCAACTGAGATACATGGAAAACATCATGCAAATTCGCAAGTGACGGCGGTAAAGCAATCTGATAAGCAATCTGACAAGTGTTTTATGTGATTGGCCCTTCTGAAAGAAGATGGTCAACATTTCTCCAAGGAAAATATATTTCTCACAGTGATTTAAATCATAATTTAAAATTTGGTATTCCTTCGACTC
Organism: Vicia sativa; assembly: GCA_021764765.1. Taxonomy (NCBI): domain Eukaryota; kingdom Viridiplantae; phylum Streptophyta; class Magnoliopsida; order Fabales; family Fabaceae; genus Vicia; species Vicia sativa. The sequence continues at coordinate 217,063,548 of CM038792.1, read as the reverse complement.
CATCTTACGCAACACAAGTGCCTGCTTCATCTGAAGAAGTTGATAGAGATGATGTGCATGTTATTCGTAATGATCGTGAAGAAGGCATATGGAAAAATTAAAAAGTAATTTTTTTTGTTTATTCATAATTTATTGTATGTTTTAATTTCTAAGGTTACATAATAACAAGTATTATTATTTGATATTATGTGCTTAAAGTCAAGACACCAAAAAATAAGACACATTCCTCACAATGTAGATATTATTTGATGTAATGATGTGTAAATTAAATTGTATTTTGTTTTGGACCATTTTGGTTTTGACGTACTACAAATTTTAGTTCTTAATAGTTTCCAATTATAAGTGTGGTTCACAAATGGTTTGTGTTGTTGTTTCTGGTCTATTTATGATTCAAAAAAATATAGGTTAAAATTGTGAATTCTTTAAAAAAACAATAATTTAGATTTGAAAAAAAAAACAATTTTTTCATCATGACTGACTCTTCGCTGTGTTAATATGTAGAACGTTATCTAGATTAACAAATTACAAAAAATAATATTTTTGGGAATTGAACCTATGACCTTTTAATTTTTTTTACTAAAATTGTTTATTCAAACTGTGGTGATATGTATAACACTTTCCATTTTATTACCACTGTCAATAGCCCGTGGTGGTAAGTAGTCCACTTACCACAACATGCTACTTTACCATAAACCAATAACCATGGTTATATCTATATATCAACCATTGTGAAATGTATAATTTATAGTAATCTTTCAAAAAAAATTGGAGCATTCAGAACCAACCAAGAATCAAGGATATTAGTTGGAGAATAATTAACCAAGTTATTCCAATTAGAGGAGAGCTAAGTAATAAGATGTTTAATTGTCTTATTTTTTGTCCTGTATGTCTTAATCAGGAGGAAAATTTTGACTACATATTCTTAAAATGTGTTAGGTGAAATTGCATTGTAGTTGATATTATTATTTTGACGTTCTGTCAATGATTTGTTCTATATTTATTTGTAATTTGCTTTGTCACGCTTGTATTATTTGTTTGTAATTTTTATATAATATTAAGCATCATCTATTAGACATGTACCATAAATCACCTCTCCATTTAATATATGATATTTGAGTCCATATAAATGTGTTTTAAAGTTTTTACAATTGGATGGAAGTTAAAACCTTGAGTCTTAAATTAAGGTTTTTTAGATGTCATGATTCAAATCAAACATGCTTTGATTCGAATCTGGGACCTACTTAGAAGTGAAGAATTTTCTGTTAGGATTTTGTTCATAAACCTTATAATTTCTATCAATATAGAAATCAAGAACATAATCCTAAATAAAATCCTTAAACCCATATCTGAATACAATTATAAGAATAAAAGCGGTACCTGAATTTGCCATTGACAATTATCGAAGGTTTGAGGGTATGTGATGTTCCAATTTGTAGAGTTCCTTATAGATCCTTGATTCGCCTCTGATGGGGATGAAGAGAGAATTCCTAATAAGCCATTTTCTCGTTGTCTACAAATGGGGACCATAATCCCTATAAATAACCTAAGGGTTATTTGTTAGTATTTAATATTCTAATTTGACCCCTCATCAAATTAGATATTAACTTATGGTATCTACACAATAACCTGACCTTTCATGACATTTATGCTTTTAGCTACAAACTTAATATTATATTAATTAGACCCTTTAAGTCTTGACTAATTAAAATAATGGCACTAACACCTTAAATGTTACATTTGTGACCGAAAATTCTAACAATCTCCCACTGGACACATATGTAATCATATACATGTATTAGACTTTATGAGCTCAAAATTTGCCATTATATTCCTTAAGCATATCCAAATTATCTCGTCCATTAATCATATCACTATTTAGAACCAAAGTGATTTTTTGTTATAGCAATCATAACTAAACCCATCAATGATCACCAATAGTGACACAACTAAATGACATAGATCCATCATGAAATGTGTAGCATAAAAATCACATAAAGTTGGTCTGTATATGTCGATTTTCAACTGGTCCTACTTTACTTTAGTGAGATCATTCAATAAATTTATTGTTCAAAATGTAAATTGTTGAATATCAAAACTCAAATAATATGAAAAATATCCAAAATAATAGTATGCATACATAATACCAAAACATAGAGCCTAAAATTCTTAATTGACTAACTCCCACTAAACCAAAGATTCCTCTAAAGGTATAACACTCATGCGAGCAGTGTGCTCATGAAAGACCTTTTGCGGGATGATCTGTTATCATGGAGTTTGTCCACAAGTGTTCTACAGAAATATGTCCACTCTGTACTCTTTATTTAATAACTAGGAACTTGATGTCAGTATGTTTTGACTTAGTCGAACTCCTAATATTGTTACAGGACGACTGGTTTATTGTCATAATATAACTTAAGTGGTCTTTCAATTCTTTCCATAATTTGCAGCTTAAAGACAATGTTCCTCAGCTGAATCCAATGGTTGGATGCCTCATAACATGCTATAAATTGTGCTGCCATAGTGGATAAAGCCGTAAAAGTTTTCTTAGCACTGCACCAAGAAACTGCACCACCGGCCAACATGTATATATAGCCTGAAGTGGATCTTTTGCTGATTTGGCATCCAACAAAATCTGAGTCAGATTATCCAGTGACCTCTAACTGATCTAACCTCCTATATGTGAGTATATAGTCTTTTGGTCTCTTTAAATACCTTATAACCTTTTGGATTATTTCCAATGATCCATTCCTGGATTGCTCAAATATCTTCCTAACATCCATTGAGGAATATCGTCTTGACATCTATTTGATGGATTTCCATATCTTAATGTGCAACAAGATCCATGATTGTATTAAAAGAGTCTTTCGATAAAACCAAAGAGAAATTCTCTTTAAAGTCAATACTTTCCTTTTAAGTATAGCCCTTAACCATAAGACAAACTTTAAACCTTTCCACATTACCGTTAAAATCTTGTTTGGTCTTAAAAATTCATTTGCATCCAATGGGATTCACACCTTCTGGTAATGGGACAAGTTCCCAAACTTTATTATCTTGCATGAAATTTATACTCCTACTTCATTGTTTCAATCCAGTTACCATTATTTTCCTCATGTTCTTGAAGAAATACTATGTAATCATTCAGAATAGTATTTCTCCTTTCTTTAATGGATCTCGACAAAGGTATTGGTTCTTGTAACACTTGTTCTTGAGGATTTTGCGTTTGTTCTTCATGAATCACCAAATCATATTGAGTAGGAGGAAAATAAACAATTAGGGGTGTAATCGGTTCGGTTTAGACCAGTTTTTGGTAAAAATAATTGTCCAAACCGATGATATCTCTATCGGTTTGGTTTGGTTTTTAATGTTTTTTAAAAATGGAACCAAACCAAACTAACCGGTTTGGTTCGGTTTTGTTTGATTTGGTTGATCGGTTTTCAATATATTTTTTTAAAATATTATATTTATCGGTGTATTATTTGCTATCATGTTTTTTGTTATATTATATTTTTCGAACAACTTATAAGTTGTTCTTCATCTATATGAAGTATTGACATAATTTTTATATGTCATGAAATAAGTTCACTATCGAATAGGTTGTGAAGAGATTTGAAAGATTAACAAATAAAGGACAAAAATAAAACAAAAGGTTTCAATACACATAATTATTATGTTTCACAAATCAAACACACATCAAAACTATTTTGTAACAAGACTAGAAGAAAATTCGTTAAAGAAGAAACATAAAAGATAATAAAAAGAAGAAAACTAACAAAAAGAACTTGAACATAAATAAGGAAACCATATCCTATAAGAATGACGACGACGAGAGAAACAGTGCTAGCAGACAACCATATAGTAGCAGTTTGACGAGAGTAAGTTTTTATAGGTTACGATTTTTATTTTTCATGTTTAGAGTTTGGTTTTGCCTACATATTTTGTTCAAAGAAAGAAAGTGTGAAAAAAAGTGTTGTACCGATACAAATTTTGATCTTAATAATGAGCAAAATAAGAGATTAAGTAGGTATTTATAGTCATCGGTTCGGTTCATCGGTTTGGCGGTTCCTAAAAACTAAAACTGAGAATCAAACCAAACCATCTCGATTTTAATTGGTTTGGTTCAGTTTTTGAACCAAACTAAAAATATTCGGTTTTTTCGGTTTGGTTTGGATTATCGGTTTAATTAGTTTTTCTAATCCGCTTACACCCCTATCAACAATGTCTTGTGGAGGTTCCCTACTTGTTTGATCAAAATCAAATGTATGAATCGATTCTTGAATTGTTATTGATTCTTCCTCTAAAACAAAGTCTTTGACCTTATTCTTCCTCCAAACTCAATATCCTCATAAATGTGGTTGTTCCCATCTCAAAATTGAATTGAATTTGGAATCATAAAATGTGTAGCCCCTAGATCTTTAAGAAGAACCAATAAAGTAGATGTTCACTGTTCCAGAGTCTAATTTATTTTCATTTGGATTATAATGCCTTGCCTCAGCTATTCAATAGTTTTCCATAGGAAGCTATTGTGTCAAACAAATATAGATTATTATGCATGGTGAACCAATTCCAACAATATTTAAAAGACAAATTAAACATATTATTTCCAAATGAACAAAAATAACCTGATTTGTCCAAATAAGAAATCGAAATTAAATTTTGTATAAATGACGGAACGACAAAAGTGTTTTTCAAATCCAAATAAAATTTGGTACAAAATAATAATCTAAAATGCCACAACTTCCACCTCCACCGACTTGTTATCTTCCACATAAATATATCTTTCAACACCATTTGGCTTTCAGTAGTTTAGGAAACCCTTCATTGAAACACCGATGTTGGTAGTTACACCAAAGTCTTACCACCAAGTATTTCCAGGTACTAGACCTAAATTGACCTCAGAACAAACCAAAACATGACTCGTGCCATTAGAGCGATCCTCACTTATAAAATTTCCTCTGTTAAGAGGAACCAAATTCCGAAGGAGAAAGTGGTTGCTTTATTCTTAATGAAATGTCAAAATCCATGTAGCCAAGAACAAATTTCGTTTTCTATTTCCAATCCTTAAAATCTGCTCCATTAAGGACAAAAACAAATTTAGATTAACAAATATTGAAACAATTGTAGATGAAAAACAAGAACAAAATTAAATATCTTAAATATACTCACATAATAAAAATTGAATTATCAATTTGTTCAAATAAAGACATAACACATATCAAGATACCTAGTGCACCATCAATATTGAGTCTTTGGACACTAATATTAACTTCTAGTGGTACTCTTGTTGTAACGATCAAACATTGATAATAAAAACATGCCGAATATTAAACCCCTCTTTGGATTGATTTATTATTCGCATGTAAGACCTTATAATTATCACATATTTACCATCACATATGCATATGAAAACTGGTCAACTACCAACTGTCCTGTGGGTCAATTGATATTCGTATGGACAAACATACACACAACCAAAAAATTATTTAACATTTTTCATGAGTAATCTTCATAAAGAATATCACTTTGGCGACTTTTTCATTTCAACTACTTATTTAAAAAGGTTAAATTACTGTATAAAAACATAAACCGCAATCAAAATTTGAACAAAATTAAACTAAAAATTAACCGATGAAACAATTAAGGGACATGACCATATAGACCTAAACGACACGCCTCTATTCTAATCCGTGACTTCAATGTTATGCGAAGCACAACAAAATACAACAATTTCAAATTATAAAAAAAAACCAAAAGAAAATTTGACATTAAATCACCTATATGCTATTAATTCAAAAACAATTGCAGAATTGCTATTCGGCGGAAGTATGCGATATTGAGTCTCAGTATATAACCGAAATTATATCATATATGAATAATATACTATTAATAAAAATAATTAAAAGAAATAAAATACCAAAATTATTGCTAACATAAATGATTAGCTAACTTTCAAATTTATATTAAATATTAATACTTGTAGCAAGGAGTACCACTTGTTTTCTCCATAGGTAGTTACTTTGGTCGTTGCTCTGAATTTACCAAATGATTTACCGATTAACAATTAAAGTAAATCCATATTCTTCCAAAAGGGTTCCAAACAAAAAAAACAATTATAATATGACTTCAGTTTAATAGATTTATTCAAATGCAATAACCATAATAAAATAACTAGTGCGCAATTTCATTCTACAATTATCTGTTAGATATGAAAAAATACAAAAATTATTGATTTGGTTTAGCATCCAACAAGATTTTTCCGAAGACAACCAAATACATAAATTACAGCATGTAAATAAATTAGAAGATCAAAATCGATCCAATTTCAAATTAACCGTAAATCTCAATTTTAGAGAATAAGAGTTCCAAAATAAAAAACTCAAAAATCACTTGATCAAACATTAAAATATTGATTTATATAATTGAAAGATAACTTTAAAATCAAATTGAATCAGATGTGAATGGTTCTGATACCACTTGTTAGGATTTTGTTAATATATCTTATAATTTCTATCAATATACAAATCAAGAACTGAATCCTAAATAAAATACTTAAACTCATATTTAAATATAATTATAAGAATGAAAGCGCTACCTGAATTTATCATTGAAAATTACTGAAGGTTTGCGGGTATGTGATCTTTTAATTTGTAGAGTTTCTTATGGCTCCTTGATTCTTCTCTGATGGAGAGAGAATTTCTAATAAACTGTTTTTTCGTTGTTTACAAATGGAGACCATAACCTCTATAAATAAACTAGGATTATTTGTTAATATTTAATATTTTAATTTGGTCCCTCATCACATTAAATATTAACTTACGGTATCTATACAATAATCTGACATTTCATTACATTTATGCTTTTCACCATAAACTTAAATTATATTAATTAAATCTTTTAAATCTTGATTAATTAAAATAATGATACTAATATTTTAAATGTTACATTTGTGACTTAAAATTGTAACATTTTTCTTTGTTAGCTTAATTTGAATAAGAGAAGGTTGTGATTTGAATCAGAAAGCTTCTTAACTCAAATCACATGATTAGTGAATCGAGTCAAAGTCACCCAAAATTCTTTGAAACCAAGTGTGATTCCAATCATACACTATGGCTCAAATAACGCATCTAGTCTTGATTCAAGCACTAGTAAAAAAATTCACTTCACTTCCTTTAATCCACTCATTATTTATTTGATTAAAATAATAATATCTCTTGATTTGACTCAATCTCTCTTTTTTTTTCTTTCTTTTTGAGCCATACTGCTAGCTCCAATTTAAACCAACCTAAGTTTTCTCTCATTAAATATTGACGTGTTTCTAATTGAGATGATACCATAATAGAGTGGTGATCATAATTAAGATAAACTTCTTGATAAGCGATTTAATGTTTTTGTATAAAATTCATTTAAACTCAATATATTCTTTATCAAAAAAATTAATAGAAATTTGAATTGGTTTCATCATCATCAATCAACTATCTCTAAAATTCAACTTTGTTAGAAACCTCTTAGAATGTTAAAAGTGTGAGAATTATATCGTTGTGTTGTGTGAGATATTATAAGTTGAATATTATTTCCTTAATGGAGATAAATATTTAATACGATTTCAGGTATTTTGGTTTAAAATGTTTCCTTCATGTATAAAATATTCTCCTTATTGTTTACTTTGTTACTCGTTCAAGAAAAAGCATAGTGAACATCCTGGAGTTGACGTGTTTACTAGAAAAGGATTTAAAACATGGAAAAAGGTCAATACCAGAAAGATATGTGATTTTCTTAATGATATTGAAGGAAGTCCATGTTCACCTCACAATAACGCTATGAAATATTCTCAAGACTTTTTCAATCAATCAATTCAAATCAGAAATGTTCTTAATGTATGGTGTGTCGATCAAGTCATCCAAAATAGACTTCATCTCAAAAGCTCTATTGATTTTATTCGTTGGCTCGTATTTCAAGCTTGCTCCTTTAGTGGCCATGACAAATCAATTGGATAGAAAAATAGAGGTAACTTTCTTGAAGTGGTGAAACTCTTAGCGTCATACAACGATGAACTTGAAAACGTATACCTCACATTCAATTAAAACAAAAAAAATTATATAATGTCTAGGAACACTACGCCAAAATTTAAAAAAGAAAGCGCATTTTAGACAATGCTTTTAACGAAAAGCGCTGCCATAATCTAAAAAAAACACGGAATTTTTTATATAGTTTCAACAAAAGCGCTTTCTAAATGCTACCTTTAGACAACGCTTCTACAAAGCGCTGCCTAAGGCACACTTTAAAAAGCGCTGCTAAAGGAGCCCCTTAGGCAGCACTTACCAAAAGCCCTGCCTAGGTTATTCAGAAAGCGTTAGAGACCCCACCCCTTAGACAGCGCTTTTGGAAAACGCTACTAGAGACCCCCATAGACAATGCTTTTGGAAAGTGATGCTAAAAGACCCCCCCTAGGCAACGCTTTCCCAAAGAAGTGCTGCCTAAAGCCTTTAATTTATAAAAAATAAAACAGAATCCCTAATTTTCTTTCATTCTTTTCTCCGAATCTCCTCATTGAATCCCTACTTCCTCCCTTCTTTCATTCTCTTTCTGAGCAATTTCCTCTTCATCATCCCCACTTTCTCTCTGTTGGAATAAGTCAAATATTGCTATTCTAGAAAGAGATATTTTTGGTATCAATTGTTATGCATAGCTGTATTTTTATTTTTTTAGTTTTAAGGCCTCCTATTATTAAGGAGAGACATTAATAACAGAAGCTGTATATATATTTATGTGCCCTGTGAATAATAGAATATCAGATTTTTCTCTTTGAAACTCTTTTATATGGTATCAAAGCCAGACCGAAATCCCTAGTATAGGAGTCGGTTACTTTGGTTTCTTTGAGTAATTTCTGATGGAGCCTTCCAGTAAAGATAAATCTGATTCTGGGACTAATCTCCATCTGCAAGAGTTTTCTTCCGCACTTACACCTGAACGACTTGACGGTACCAACTACGTCGAGTGGTCGCTAAACGCCCAAAACAAGATCCGAGGCAGAAAACGTTGGGGTTATGTCTCTGGAACAAAGGTTGCACCAAAAGATAAGAAATCTGAGGAGTATGAAACATGGGAAGATGAAAACTGTTTGGTTAAGTCATGGCTTCTTGACTCTATGACCAAAGAGATCAGATCACTCTTCATTCGTTTGGCTACGGCGAAGGAAATCAGGACACCGTCAAGAGACGATTCACCAACCAAGATGCATCTAGGGCATATCAATTATACCGTGAGGTAATTTCTACCCATCAAAATGGGGGCTCTGTGATTATATATTTTGGAAATTTAAAAAGGTTGTGGCAAGAGTATGATGCCATTGCAAATTGTACCATGGAGTGCACTAAAGATGTTGAGAAGTATAACAACACTGTTAATTCTCAACGTGTTTTTATTTTTTTTGGCTGGTTTGGATTCACACTTGGATGGAGTCCGTGCTCGTATTCTTGCTACAACTCCACTCCCAAACATTCAAGCTGCTTATGCAATTGTTTGTGCTGAGGCAAATCGCCAAAAAGCTATGCTTGGTAGTGAGTCTTCTGAGGGGTCTGCCCTTGCCGTCAAGAAGTATCCTAAGAAAGGAGTTCGCAAGTGTACCCATTGTAATGGAGATAATCATGTTATGGAGACATGTTTTAAACTCCATGGCTATCCCGATTGGCACCCAAAAGGAAAATCTACTTCCAATAATAAGGCAGAAAATATTAAGGGCCATGTTTCTACTGCTACTGGATTTGTAACAAAGTCAGGTATATCTAATTCTGCTCTTAATCTTTCTGTTGTTACTAGGAGTAGTGATTGGATAATTGATACAGGTGCTTCTGATCATATGACTTGTGATCCTCACATATTTACTAGTTTTTCTCCTTATTGTTCCAAAAATACCATTATTAATGCCAATGGAGTCAAATCTCCTATTGAAGGTGTTGGTACTGTATCCCTCTCACCTACCCTATCTATACCCGATGTCTTATTTGTTCCTACTCTAAATTGTAATCTTATCTCTGTTAGTAAATTAACCAAATCACATTCTTGTGTTGCTATGTTTTATCCAACCCATTGTTTTTTTCAGAACATGCATAGCAAGGAGAAGATTGGCAGTGGTAGACACAATGAAGGGTTGTATTATCTTGAAAAAGTCTGACAACAAACCCATAAAGGAGCATTGGCTCATCTTGCGAGTGATCTCATACAAGATAAAAATAAAAAAGAAATTTGGCTATGGCATAGACGGTTGGGACATCCCTCTTTTAGTTATCTAAAGAAATTATTTCCATCGTTATTTCATAAATGCAATATTTCAGATTTTTTTTGTGAAACTTGCGTAATGGCAAAGAGTCATCGTGTTGTTTTTCCCTTAAGCAATAAAAAATCTGTTTTCCCTTTTTCATTGGTTCACACAGATGTTTGGGGCCCTTCCCCGCAATCTACGCATAATGGAAGAAAATGGTTTATCAGTTTTGTTGATGATTGTACTCGGGTAACTTGGGTATATTTGCTTAAACATAAAAGTGATGTGAATGAAGTGTTTCGTTATTTTTATAAAATGATAGAAACACAATTTAACATATGCATAAAGGTCATTAGATCAGACAATGGAGGGGAATATTTTAAAACCGAATTAACAGAGTTCTTGAACTCTAAAGGCATTTTGCATCAGACTACATGTCCATATTCACCCCAACAAAATGGAGTGGCTGAGAGGAAAAATAGACACATATTAGAGGTGACAAGATCACTCCTAATAGATGGTAGCGTTCCATCTCATTTATGGGGCGAGGCTGTGAACTCTGCCGTTTATTTGATTAATTGGACCCCTTCTAGTGTTCATAACTTTAGAAGGCCTCTAGATGTATTGTCTGATCATCATGTTCTTCCCCCTATTGTTCATATACCACCTCGTGTTTTTGGATGTGTTATATATGTTCACTTACACCCACAGTAACGTTCAAAACTTGATAAACGAGCCATTAAATGCGTCTTTGTTGGGTATGGATCAACTCAAAAAGGTTATCGTGCTTACCATCCAACATCCAAAAGATTTTTTATTTCTATGGATGTAACGTTTCATGAAGATAAATTTTTTTTTGTTGATTCTACACTTCAAGGGGGGAATGAAAGTGAAGTGCAACATCCTGATGTTAGTATGTTTGATATCTCAAATACAAAATTATTTTGTGAAAATAAATTATCTTGTGAGGATCACTCCGCAGGTACTAAGCCAATCCTAAATATGGATCTATTAACTTTAGATAATACGTCTCATGATTATCACCAACTAGCTCAATCTTCTCCATAGGTTCAACTTGACCCTTCAGCGGTAACTCTTGATTCTTTCCCTATTGATACAGGTATAGATGAAGTTGATATTGTTTGTGATTCTGAAGTTGATTTTGTTTTGAATGAAATTAATTCTTGTTTGCATGATACCACCAACCCACCTAACACTGAACCACCTAATATCCAGTATAATCTTCCACCCCGTTCTAACCGTGGTAAACCTCCTGTCAGATATGAACCAGACCTCCAATCCAAAGTTAAATATCCCATTAGTAATTATGTGTCGTCTCACAAGTTATCTCGGTCATATGCATCATTTGTATCTCAATTATCCTCATTTCCTATTCCTAGTAATGTGCAGGAAGCTTTGGCAGATCCTAAATGGACCGGAGTAATGGTTGAGGAGATGACAGCTCTAGAAAAAAACAACACTTGGGATCTTGTAACTTTACCAAGGGGGAAGAAAATGGTGGGGTGCAGATGGGTTTTTACCATTAAACACAAAGCTGATGGAACAATTGACATGTATTAAAGCACGACTAGTGGCTAAAGGTTACACTCAGTCTTATGGTGTAGATTATCAAGAGACATTTGCGCCTGTAGCCAAGCTCAACATTGTGAGGATACTTTTGTCACTAGCAGCAAATCAAGATTGGCCTCTTCTACAATTTAATGTGAAAAATGCTTTCCTACATGGTGAAATTTTAGAAGAAATTTATATGGATACCCCACCAGGTATGTTAGATTTAAATGGGTCGAAGGTTTGCAAATTAAAGAAGGCTCTATATGGACTAAAACAGTCTCCAAGAGCATGGTTTGGAAGGTTCACTAAGTCTTTGAAGATTTTTGGCTATAAAGCAAGTAACTCGGATCACACCTTATTTTTGAAGAAAGGAGAAGGTAAAATTACTGCCTTGATTATCTATGTAGATGATATGATAGTTACAGGAAATGACCAAGATGAAATTTCTAGATTGCAAAAATACCTTACCTCTGAATTTGAGATGAAACAACTTGGAAACCTAAAATATTTTTTGGGTATTGAAGTAGCAAGATCAAAACATGGTATTTTTCTATGCCAAAGAAAGTATACTTTTGATTTGCTATCTGAAACTGGGTTGCTTGCCTCTAAACCAACAGAAACTCCTATTGAACAAAATCATAAGCTCTTTCATTGCCTAAACTCAAACATCACAGATAAAGGGAGGTACCAAAGTTTGGTAGGGAAGTTGATTTATCTCTCTCATACACGACCAGACATCACTTATGCAGTGAATGTTGTTAGCCAGTTTATGCATGATCCGCGTAAGCCTCATATGGATGTTGTAGAAAGGATATTAAGATATTTGAAATCCACTCCAGGTAAAGGAATATTGTTCTCAAACAATGGTCACTTGAGGGTAGAAGGATATACAGATGCTGATTGGGCAGGTTCAGCGGATGATAGAAGATCTACCTCATGATATTTCACCTTTGTGGGAGGAAACCTTGTAACTTGGAGGAGTAAAAAGCAACCGGTAGTGGCTAGATCAAGTGCTGAAGCTGAGTTTAGAGGTATGGCACTTGGAATGTGTGAATTGTTATGGATAAAAAGTGTATTATCAGACTTAGGTTTTGAACCAAAAGAGGCTATGAGTTTATATTGTGACAATAAATCGGCCATAGAGATTGCCCATAATAATGTCCAACATGATCGGACAAAACATGTTGAAATTGATAGACATTTCATCAAGGAGAAACTTGAAGCCGGGACAATTGTTTTTCCGTTTGTAAGATCTGAACAACAATTAGCTGATATGCTCACTAAAGGAGTAGCAAGCAACGTGTTTAACGAATCTTTACTCAAGTTGGGAATGTGTGACATCCATGCACCAACTTGAAGGGGGGTGTTGGAATAAGTCAAATATTTCTATTCTAGAAAGAGATATTTTTGGTATCAATTGATATGTATAGCTGTATTTTTATTTTTTAGTTTTAAGGCCTCCTATTATTAAGGAGAGACATTAATAACAGAAGCTGTATATATATTTATGTGCCCTGTGAATAATAGAATATCAGATTTTTCTCTTTGAAACTCTTTTATACTCTCTCACTCGCTATTCCTCACCCTTCACCAGCCCTTCAACGCGACTGTTCATACGCTTCACTCTCAGTGCAACCAACGCCTTTCATCGTCACACCCATACTCTCTTTCAAAAATTGTCACAACAAGTCTTCATCGTTCACTCGATCTCCTCTCATCCCTGTCTTTCACCCATCACTATCAACCTCATCCCTCTGTCTTCCATTAAGCTTCCAACCAATGATAACACATAAATGTATCGTATATTTAGCTTGATTTACTTAAGTTATTTCCTTTTTTTATCTTAATTTAATTGCTTTGAATTGTTATTACGCTGATATTTGTTTATTTTGCAGATATTTAATTAAATGAAGAATTTGTGAGAAAATAAGAAAAAGGGGTGTAAAAAAAGAACAAAAAGAACCAAAAAGAAGAAGACAACTGAAATTTAGCCCAAGAGTACGTGGCCCAATTTCCTGAGGCGATCTTCCTCAAGCCTAGAGTGCCTGAGGCGACCGTCCCCATCCCTTCATTTTAAGGAGGCGCCCGCCTCCAAGCTAAGGGTGGCCCTACTCAATTGAGACGCACATCTCAAAGACTTTTTCTTCTTTCCTCTTTTACCACGTCATCCACTAAGGTGACCGTCTCCACAATTTTCCTTTATTTTCGCCCACAACAAATGCAACCCCACTCTCTCATGATAACTTCCACAATTTCTCATTATATAAAGGAGTGAGCATTCATTTTAGACCTACACATATCCCTCACCTTTTCTTTTCTTTCTTCTGTGGGGTGGTTCATTCTTTTGAACTCGTGGTGGTGGTTCTGGATCTATCCCGAGTATCAACTTTTCAAGTTTGGGCTTAATGGTTTCATCCACCACCTCAAAGATTAACCTTACCCTCTTAACAGTAATTATATCCCTAATTTCATGGTCCTCTAATTTTTCTTTTTAGGCAAGACTTCAAACAATGGTGTATTGGTGTGGATATTTTTCAATACCTCGACATACGTTTTAGATTGGGAGTCTACCTGAGCTTCCATAAAACTTTTTGAGAAAGGAATCAGTTGGATGTAGTGATTTCGGATAACAATATGTGCTTCCTTCTCTACCTCTTTTACAACCTCCTTTTCGAATGGTGTTGGTGGATTTTTCTCAATCTCTACTATTTTCTCGTCAGAACTCTCCTCGGACATAATATCACTCTCCTCAACCTCGTTATCACTCTCTATAATTTCAAATTGTTTTTCGCTAATGTTTGTTTCAACATCCACATCCTCCTCGGGGAAGGGTCCTAGAAGGGTTTGTTCAAGTTGGGAGATTTGAGTCTCTAAGGCCATGTTGTGAGTCGCGAGGGACTCAACCACACTGGTTATTTGCCTAAGGGTTTCATTATTTTGAAAACTTTGTTTTCTTACCTCTTCATTTTGGACAGTTTGTGTCTCTATATAGTGCCCAATCATAGACTCTAACCTAGAGTTAGTTAGCATCTCATCGGAATCCTCCATTGATGTTTCGAAGTTGAAATTTTGCGATTCTTCTGATTGTTGAAAGTGAGTTAGAGTCTCCTTTTGTGTTTCCCCAAAGCGTTCTATCATCCTGGATGTTTCATTAAAGTTTTCCATTAATATTTCGAGGTCAGATTTATATGATTCTGGTGATTCCTCAAAATATTGGGCGTGGCAATTGTAGAGGAAATTGGGTTGAGGATAAGTTTGGTTGGAATTATAAGTTTCGTGTGGCTCCTCAAAATGTTGGAATTGGTAGTTTTGGAGGTAATTTGGGTAAGAGTGAGTTTTTGAAGCATTGAAGTCTTCCATAAGTATTTTGAGGTCGGATTTATGGGATTCTTGTGATTCCTCAAAATACTGATAATGGGTGTAGAAAAAATCTGGGTGATACATAGTAAACAAGGTAAAAGTGCCTTAGTCTATACGGTGTAACACGGGAGTTTCAATATCGACTTAAATAGTCCCCGGCAACAGCGCCAAAAACTTGATGTGCGATCGACATAATGTGTCTAACGGTATCTTAACTGCAAGTGCACAGCCTATCGCGGTAGTAATAAAAAGATGTCGAACCCACAGGGACTTTATAATCACTCTAGTGCTATAAAGGTTTGCTAGTTTAGCTAAGGCGGATATTGTCACGTTTGGTTTTTTAGAAGTTAAAGTAGAGGAAAACTAAATTGAATTAAGGAAATAATAATAATGCGGTCGGTATGTAATATAGTGAACCTAAGCGGATTTAATCAAACCTAAGCATATAAAGATATTTAACTTAAAGGTTCAGGTTCTGTAGAAATTATCAGTTTAAAAACCCTCAACTCACACTCTCGTGGTCTTATCTCGGATTATACTCCCAAATCCCTATGCCTGCTCTCACTAGCCCATAAGTGTTTAGAAAATACTCTTTGAAAACTTAATAAAGTCTAATTCCTTTTAAAGCGCTCTCGCTGTATTTAAATCGAATGCCTAACTTTAGCTATCCGGTTAAAACCTCACACTCTCGTGGTCTTGATCCTAACCTATTCTACTTTTCTTACTCTCGTAACAAAAAGATTGATTTTAATTATAAAAAGTCACAGCCAGAAATTTAGTTAATTTGGATTTTAGATTAGGAATAATTTAATTCATTCAGCTAGACATAAACATGGTATTTAAAACAAACTCGTAGAAAATATAATTGGAAAGCAGTAAAGCATTCATCATAAATAAATAACAGAAATTTAACATAAACAAATTGTACTTGAAATTAAATGCGATTAAAACCTGAATAACAATATTATTCCTCACGCTCCCTCTTTCACAAGTCGGCAAGATTGGAACCTTCGGAATCGAATCTAGAAACGAAGTCTGAGGCTAAAAATAAATCCTAACTAAAATAGCAATTTCCTAATGTTGGAAATGGCTATTAAATGGTAAAAGGAAACAAAAGCAAGAACAACAGAAAAATTGAAAACTGGGAATTGGTTCGTAAAATCGGCAGAGCTTCCGCAAGAAATTTCTAAAATAAACTCTGTATCTTCTTCATCGAAGCCTCTGCAATTTATAGATGAGAAAATTGACAGTTGAAAAATAGGAACGTGGGCTTTTGCATTTGAGCTATTAAGAAAAACCAGGAAGGTGGGCGTTGTTGAGGTTGAGAGATTTTAGGAGTATCTGAAGACTCCTTTTCCCACGTCTTTACTTCACGTCTTTACGGTCGTAAGTGGTGTGTGACGAGCATTCTTCAAGTAATAAGTGCGTTACGGTCGTAACAACAAGGTGACGGGCGTAAGACGCTAAAACAGCGCGTTACAAGCGTAAGTGGTGTGTGACGACCGTCACAGCATCAAAAATTGCAGAGCTTTGCAGCATTGTTCCTTTCTTCTGGTTTCTCATGTTGACTTTCTTCATATGATCTTCTTTCTGCTAATTTGACTTGAGACATGTTGTACCTGTGAAAAGACATAAAAACTCGGAACAATCGGGAGTTAAGTGGATTAATGCAATATGAAAACGGGCTAAAAACATAGCAATTATACGATACGGTTTCTCGTTTATTTCAAGTTCTTCATTTCTCGCATTTACAGGTTCTTTATTGTATTGTTATTATTATTATTATTACAATTATTATTATTATTACCATTATTATTATTGTTATTATTGTTATTATTATCATTTATTGCTGTTAATTTAATTATCATGTTTCTCTTAATTTCAATCTTCTTGTTTAGTTTGTTTATGCTAAATTCTATGTTTGGCTAAATCGTTTAGATATTGGTATGTAAATTAATCAAACTGAAGGGATCCGAAATAAACTGGCCTAATATTATTTTGTTAAAAATACCTTTTCTAATTTTAGTATCTAATTGAATTTATCAGAAGGTTAGGAAATCAACAGAGCGAAAGTTTGAGATTAAATAAACTAGGCTAAGGTTAGAAACCAACACAGCGAGAGTTTGAGGTTTAAAACCGGATAGTGGGTATTAGGCATTTATTTTAAAGACAGTGGAAGCGTTTTAAAATGAATTAAATCTTATTTATTTTCAAAAAGTGTTTTTAAGTTATGCGGGATAGCGAGAGCATACGTTAGGACTTAAGTGCATAATCTGATTCAATAGAGCGAGAGTTTGAGATATGATTTTTAAATAAATATTGTTTGCTGAAAAGAGTTTTTATCACTTAAGAACCAGGCCAGTAGAACTTCGGATTCCCCAAGTTTGACGAATTACATACCGATATCCGTTTAATTAATATTTTTATCTAGATTTAAGTAACTTCTCTTTAATCATCATCCCAAAAAAATTATTGGCCTTAGATATATATAGTAAGTTAGGATAACAGTAGATCGATTTATAGTCCCTGTGGGTTCGATATCTTTTAAAACTACACGATAGGACTGTGCACTTGCAGTCTCCCGATTTATAGACGATAAAGTCGCGATCAACCAACACCGACCAACTTCAACCAACTAGACAGCACAACAAGTCACCTTCATCCTGTTGTAAGCTCCATTCTATCTCTCCTCAACAACACCAGTTTCTCAACATCGACATCAGCAAGCTTCTGCCTCTCACCTCCCAACTTCCCGTTTTCTCCTTCATGCAAAGCAAGCTCAGTACAGCGAGTAATGTTTTATGCCTTTCATTATCTTTATTTTGTTATCTTTTGAGTTTTTATGATTGGATTGAACGATAAAACTCTGTTGTTTGTGTAAATAAGGTTAAGTTGTGTGTAGTATTGTTATGTTTCTTGTTAGTATTGATCATTTAATCTAAGTTAGTGGTGTTTATGTTGAAATTTGGGATGAAATGATTGTGGTTGTTGTATTTCTGTTGGAGTAGAGTGTAGTTGACATCAATATCATTTTTGTTTGTTTGTTTAATCTAAATGAAGGTTTCGTTTCGATTCATGTTAATTATGAAGGGTGATAATGGTATCATTTAGATGAAGGTGACGTTGTTTCCGCATTTATTCGCATGGAAACTAACCGATAAACCATTGAGACAGCTGTGTTAGTTTTAATATTTGCTTTACATTTGAGTCGAAAGGTGTGCCCCGTTCCCGGTTGTGTAGAATATGTTTGAATTAGAGACTTGTGAACATGGGAATCAGTTCCGAACGAAGCTTGTACGACGTGTTTAAATGTTATCTACATTTTGAATTCATTTGAAATCAATGTCTTGATTCGGTCCAATTGGAATTCGTGTTTTCATTTTGATATCATTAGGTTTAAATTTTTGAGTGAAAGGTAATGTTGCGTCATGTTTATCCAATTCATTTTTAAGATATGTCGGTTGATAAGTGTCAAAATGTAGTTATTTTGTATATACATTTTGTGGCACTTATCCGTTCTTTTGTTGATATTTAGTTGAATAATCCCCGCTTTTTGTATAAATGTGTACATAATAGAATAATTGAGTTTTTGTGTAAATATTATATCATTTGATAGTTTTTCATCTCTTTTATAGGTATTCATTCATAATTGGAGCATTGAGTAATAAAGTGTCGAAGACACGGCTTCAAACGCATGATTGGAGCAACTCATCAACGAATAAAGCTCAAAATCAACAAAATAAAAATCATTAATTTGATTGATATTCATTCATGGTTAGATAGAGTATTGAATAAGCTTTCTAACGCTTCAAACCGGGCACAATTCCGAGTTACGGTTCTCAAGATATGGCAAAAACAAGATGCTGAACATAACAGATCCCGCTTAGTGCGAATACCGCGCTTAGCACGCCCTGCGACTTCAGAATTCTTTAAAAGGGGCTAAAAACACAGTTTTAGGTTATGGGTTGGATATTTTTGAGTCCCAACACCATCACCATCACCATCATTTCTTTGGTAGATTAGCTTAGAAAACAACATTGGAGCTTGCATTTTGATGATTGGAGGTGGATTGCTCTTCGATTGGCTTGACAACCAATGTAGATTTGTGGTTTATCTCTTCTCCTCTTTGTGTATTTCTCTTTTGTTGGGTTTGTATGTATTTCTACTCATAACTCTTGTATATTTATCGCCTTTGGCTTGTATAAAATTTGCTTTACGAATTTGTGTCGGTGATTATCTTGGGTTTTTACTTTATGTTAGGGATTTGAGCTTTACTAGGGATAGATTGCTTAGATTCTTACCTAGGATGATTATCTGTTAGTATCTGAATACTAGGAATGGGTTTAGATCTAACATTCAGTATAGAGTATCTGAACTTAATGCCTCTGCGTTGGTGAAGTATGCCAGAGATGGGTATGGAGGTGATGCAGTTGACTTCTGTGTTGTTGAGATAGGCCAGACATGGCTATTGAGATGATTCGGGAGGATTCTCAATTTGGGTTAGGAATAACCAAGGTTGTGAGAGGTATGTGATGACACGGACGAGTATCGTAGGCCGAGTATGACATGGGTGGTAGATTTAAGTCTGTGACGGGTAGTTTACATTCGTTCCGGATAAGCTGTCTATCCTTTATACTTTTTGTTCATTTACTTTTTGTCTTTTATTTTCATTTCTTTTAATCTCAAACTCATTAACGGTAGAATTTTCGAACGACGAATCAATAACCAATCTTTGTGGACACGATACGATATAACCTAACCGGTATATATCACCCGGTAAAAATAATACCAACTCTTTGCTTGCCGCTATACCGCAGCAACAAAATGGCGCCGTTGCCGGGGATTGGTTTTATTGATTTTGTATTGCGATAATTCCGTTGTTTTTGAGTTTTTTAATTAATGTATATGTTGTATAGACTTTGTATATGAACTTGTATATGTTACTTGTACATGTTATGTGTTTACTTTCCATACTTGTACATATTTGTGATTTTCTTAGTTTTCATGTGATGTTGTGAATTGTCTCGTACTCGTAACGTTTGTTGTGGGAATGTTAGGACACTTTCTTTAGGTTTGCGCGGTGTGGCAATACCATGGCATGACGAGAGGAGGTTACTAGTGCTCGCACAATAAAGGCGTCGAGCTTACGACGTAAAATAAGCATGTTTTTGTTTGTTTATGTTTATGTTGTTTGGTGGATTATGTTTTAACAAGTTGAAATAGGACTTGCTCTTAATTTCAAATTTTCACTTTTCAACTTGTTAATTCGTTTTCACCAAGTTTATGTATTGTTATGTGCTTTAGTTTTGTTATGTCAATTTGTTATTTTCCACAAGTTTGTAGTGTTTTAGCTTGTGGAAGTGTGTATGTATTGTAAATATTGTTTAGATGTGTAAATGAGATTGTATAGATGTGTAAGTGGAGCTTGCATAGCAGTTGCACCTGTTGCTGTCATTTTTCTGCAACTGGTGTAGCGCGCTTAGCGCGCTCTGCTATGTAGGGTCAGTGAATTCTTTTAAAATTTCACTTGGTTTTCCTTTTTCCCACTTTCACCAAGGCTTTTTGTATTGAATAAAATTAGTATTGTTTTTCTAATTCTTTTGTTGTTGTTTGGACTCAAATTTTGGTCCGGTAACTTGAAGACTTTTGAGGTAATTTTCCGAGTTTGATCATTTCAACTCGCGGATGTATGGTAATGATAGTTTTCAAAGTTGCTACATGTCAGGTACTCGTTTATCGTTTTCTATAGCATAACATGTTTAGGAAATTTATCATTTGTATAATTACCATGCTATTTATTCTTTTTGCATTACTTGCTCATGAATTGAATCACTTTAGTACCATTTTTAACCATAAATGTGAGGAAGCTTTCCATTGTTTACATATGAGAGTCCACATTCTTGTTTTAAACTGGATTTTATTATGCTTAATCTTTTATTTTGTGTTGATTGTATGATTGCAAGAAAATGATCAAGGCATTTTGTTTGATTTTGAGCATAACTACCTTGGCCAAATATTCAATTCACCTTGTGAGTGTGTGAACCTTTGTTAACCCCTTTGAAGTTTTATCAATATCCATGTGTTTACAGTGATTTCTGGTAAAACAACCGCTAGTCTTCCAAACTATCGAATAAACTTAATGACTGTTATTCAATTCCTCTGGTAACTTGCAGGATCGACTAGATTGATCCTATGAGGTATTGGTCGTTTGGATAAATTTAATGGCAACACTAATATTCATTGTTAAGATTTGTATTTAGAGTGTTTTATAGATGTTCAATGTATTCCGATTACAATATTAAAGAACTTTAATGACATGATCTAGTAAAGAAATACAAAACTGACTTGAACGAGTAAAACTTCGATTTGCAAAGAAATGTGTAAATGCAGAAACGCGTAAATGACTTTAAATGTAAAAGACTTTAATGTAAAAGCATGAATATAAAAGCATGAAATGTAAAAGACATGAATGTAAAAGACATGAATGTAAAAGCGTTTCTTAAACGTAAAGGATTCGATTTAGAAGAAAAGTGTTTAAATGCAAGAAATTGTTAAATGTCATTGAATGTAAAAGTATTTAAAAGACATTGATGCGAAGATGAAAGATAAACTGGAAATAGTAAAGAGTTTTACTAAATTATAAAGGTTTGGTGCTATCATACGTACATTGTTCGAGCATTCGTTTCCCTAGCCATGTGGTATTTTGAATGTTTACTGAATTTTGTACAATAGATATGACACACGAAATCCTAACATTAAGATTTCTATTTATACTACTTCGACCATAATGGTCTGACTTATGAGATTCTGCCACGTTCAGAACATGCAGGACACTGAGCTTCTCTAGCTTCCACGCGTCTTCGAATCGTTCCAGCGCATATATATTTGAATTCCAATCATCCTGCTCGCGTTTGAATTTCAAATGCTTTAACATTCTTCGCTTCGAACTCATCTCACAGACACAATCTAGTCAGCGCTTCGAGGCTTCTTTTAAATATATCTCCACAACTGTCACTCGAAGCTTCGAACTTTGACATGTCCATTCGAAGAACCATTTCTTCCATTCCGAACTATGGCATTCATTTTATTCCAACGAACACTAATCTTGTTCCATTTCGAACTTAATGACTCCATTTCGAATCATATATATCAAAATCTTCAGCCAACAAAATGCCCCTTTAAAATATGTGTTTCGATCCTCTTTTGAGAAATACTTATTTTAAACATACTTGCAAGATTTTGATGTGACTTTTGAATAATCATGATACTTACTGTGTATGACTTCCACCACGTCCATCAAGACGCTTCTTGGACTTCTGAACCGTCCCAAAACAGTCATCACAGCATGGTGCGGTTACAAAACAATGATTATCATTAATCATGCTTGTTACCAATGATAACTTTACGCCACCTCTTTCCAGATCCAACCCACGATCCCCACGTATCCTAGCCTTAGTTGGTAAGTGTTTCAACTTCCTCACTATAAAAACTAATCAACTTAGTCTTTTGCTCTTTTTTCCACATTTTGAACTTTTGCTTCTTCTATTCTCGCTGAAAAAAACCCTAAGTTTTCCAACAATCTTCAACAATGTCTACAACAACATCATCCCAAATGAAGAAAATCTCCAAGAAGAAAAGTAAGAACGCAGGAACGATTATGGAGAGCAAGGTCGGTACTCATCAAGGTCAATCTGTACTTATCCCTCAATCAATCTCCAAGGAACAGGAACTACTATACGCCTCTCAGGTACTGATTCCAACTAATGCTGCTGGAAAGAGGTTTGCTCTAATGGGCCCTCTCACAGTCTTTGAAATCTTGAAAGATACCAGAAAAATCTTTCCTGTTTGTTATAACTTTAAGCCTTTGTTTAATAAGATGGATATCCCTAGGTTAGGAACTGAGAATATGAGTGAATCTTCTGCTTTGAAAACCATAGAAACCCCAAACGTTCCCCCAAAAGATCCTTTTGTCTTGGATTATGTTAAAAGCAACTTTAAACCATTCCGATCCTGCCCTACCCCTGACGTAGCTTACCAGAACTGGCTTACGAAGGTAGAAGCTAAGAAATCACACCAATGGGAGGAGCTAGGAATCTATAATTTGATCAAGTTATCGAAACCAGGCTTCACCTATAGCCATCCATTACTATTTGCATCCTTATATTTCTGGGACAGTACTTACAACACCTTTCACCTTCCTGGAGGAATGATAACACCCACATTCTTCGACATAGCAGCCATCACTGGCTTGTCACCAGTAGGAGAGACTTACATTCCTGATGCTGAAGAACACTCAAGTATCATTGACTTCGATGTCAAATTGGCCAGTTTCTCTAAGTTTATTAGTCATTATCACACTGAAGGAGATAGTGTGTCAGATGTGGAACATATTTCCTTTCTTACTCTGTGGTTATCAAGATACGTGTTTTGTAGTAGGTCCTTACAGGTAGCCAGTAGGTTTGTCCCTTTAGCCAGAGACTTACATGAAAATAGGAGGGTATGTTTGAGTGAACTGTTACTTGTTGATCTCTACGAAAGTTTGAGATCAGCTGTTTCGAGTTTGAAATCCCACACTCCCAAAAAGATCTTGCTAGCTGGCCCCTTCTGGTTACTCCAATTATGGCTTAATGCCATGTTTGAATCCTCATTGTCCACTGCTGACACCATCGTTGAACAAGATCCAGAGATAGCGGATCGAATTATTGAAGGTACAAGGCTGAGAAAACTTACTCCAAATGATGATAAAGCTGACTTCAAAGTCCTCTTCTCACAGTACATCATGCTTTTCTCGAAGAGACATAAATTTGAAGAGACTATGGCACCCTTTGCTTCGAGGACTCATGGACCATCCTGGTTCACCATGTCCCTTTCAGAGGCTGCTAAAAGCAAAGAGATTCAAGACATTTGGAAAGCCTTTTTACTCCCAAGATTAATCTCCTTAAGAATCACTCCGTCCAAGAACCAAATCTTCCTGTTTGCCTATCAACCCAACTTTGTGTCCGACAATTTGGTTTATGTCAGTTAATCCCTGAACCCCTTTTCCAAACCCAGAGTGCCATCACTTCTGGTCGAACCTTCAAGGCCAGAGAAGCTAAGCTGCAACAGGAACAATACCAAGACTTCGCTCAGTTTGAATTAATTCCTTTTGAACCAACCTATTTTACAGCGAAGGGTTTTCTGGATTGGTGGACTAAATTCTACCAGTCTTATATGTTCGATACTCTCACCATTCAAAAGAAACTAACTGATGCGTTCGATGTGCAGGTACACACAAAGAAAGGTATGTTCACTCACGCCCAAGAGATTAGGGATTTTCAGAATTACTTCGAAACAACTTATGATCCTACGCGCTTGCAAACCACTGTGTATCGAGCGTCTGAAACCTTGAAGGAAAAATTTAAAGAAAAAGTTTCTAAGTTCAAAATTCCTTCAGGGTTGTCACCTGAGGATAGGTATAGGTTGGCACTCGAAATGCATCCACCTAAATTTCCTAAATTACCTACCTCAGAACTGGCTCTGGCTTGGTTTCCCCCATACCCTTGGTGGTTTACTTGCAAAGAGATGTTCAAATACAAGTCTCAAAAGAAACTAAAGCCATCTGAGACTGTGACATGGGCTCGTCATTGGCTCCATAATTTCCCAGGACATCTTCGCTATGACCTTTCTGCCATGTCGATTATATCTAATCAAGGCACAGGTGCGAATGCTTGGGAAATCCCCAAATATTTCTTACTTTCTTTATTTTAACATTTACCTTAATTGTTTCGATTTTCAGCCATCAGGATCAAGACTGTTGCTTCGAAGGCTAAGGAAGGAAGTAGTTCTCAACAAACCATCGAAACTGATGATACCGTGCCTCAAGCAATTCCAACAATTACTCCTGCAACAACAACACCAACAACAATTGCTCCAACTCCAACAATTGCTCTCACTTCAACAATTGCTCCAACCCCAAAGGTAATTAATTTATTCTGATATTTTGAATGAACTAAAGCTTGTGACTGAGGTCTAACTCAGGTTTATACCTTTCAGACTAACAAGCTTCCACCAACCACTCCGAAGAAGAGGAAACCAAGTACCACTGGGAAGAATCCCAAGGTTGGGGAAAATTCACCAATGGCTTCGAAGAAGAAGCAGAAGAAAGATGTTTCCAAGGACACTAATGTTTCTGGACTCGATTCCAGGGATGTTGCTCCCTTACCAAAATCCAAAAATCCACCTTCGACCTCCAACCTAATGTTGGAACATATAGATAGCAACCTCTTCTCCGAGAATCCACAGGTAATTTGAATTTTAATATTTAACAATAACTATTCGTACCTTGGATGCATATTCTTAATTTTCTTTGTCCCTGCAGGACAATTCGAACCAGAATCCTACCACTTCGACTCCTCCATCAAAGATTGCTGCTCCAATCAACTCTTCTCCTCATGGGGAATCAAGTAATCTGGTGCAGAACAAAGGATCCTCCAACATGGCGGTTCCGATTGGGGCTTCTGAGCAGCAAGATGACCAAGGCACTTCTCCTCCTTCGAAAGACACGAACGAAGCAATGCCTCATGAATCTGCAGAGACTCTTCCAGAAACTTGTCTTCCCAAGTCTCCTCTCGAAATCCCTCAAGAGAGTGAAAAATTCACCCAAGCTGAAGAAGAAAAGGCTGACCCTTCTCAAGAGAGCGAAGAATCTAGTGAGGAAGGATCTGAGGAAGCAGGAGAAGAAGAGGCCCAAGGCGGTTCGAGTGATGGAACTGAGTCTGACGCCCATAGCAGTGAAAACAATGATATCGAAGTGGTGGACCTGGTTGGTGATGAAGAAGATGATGAGCAAGAAAAGAATGAAGGTGATGGTGCCCCTACTAATGAGCCAATGGAAGTCGAGATGGATGTGACTCCCTTGCGCATGGAACTTCCTGAGTCCTCTCAACCTCAAATGACTGAAGAGGATTTAGCCCTCTTGAAACGAAATGACCCAATTGGGTATATGAAGGCTAAGTTAGCTCAAAGGGACACTTCTCTCGCTAGGGCTGGTACTAGTTCGACCGATACTCCATTACCTTCAGATGATAGAGTTGTACTCCTGAATAAAGTTAGGAGAACAATCCTTGATGTGGATTTGTTCATAGTGCTCAAGAAAGACAGTACAACTTGCTATACTATGAAAGAACTTCTAACTCAAGTCAACCTTGCCACCTGCTCTCTGGAAGTTAGCACCATTTTATTCGAACTTCAAACTTTGCTGGACAACGTGACTGGGTGTCTCCTCCAAGATGAATTTGCTACCAATAAGGTCCAAGAGAAGCGAACTGCCATGGACGCTGCTTATGAGCATGCTTCGAAGCTTTCTAAAGAAGCTGAAGAGCAAGCCATGCATATAAAGCAAGCTAAGACTGACTATGAGGTTCGAGCTCAGTCTATTCTTCTCTGGGAAAAGCAGATTCAAGAGCTCCAACAAAAAGTTAAGGAAGCCCAACAACAACAATTGGCATATGACACCAACACTGTTGGCACTCAATTCGAAGAACTCCTCAACAAAGGACTTGCAGAAATGGAAGCAGCTGAGTAACTTAAAGGTGAAGTTGCTACTCTGGAAGGAGCAAGGCGCTTCACTCAGCAAAGGCTTGAGTCCTTTCGAAGTACCTTTGATAGATTGAGGAACAATGCCTATTTTTAATTCTTCTGTTTATTTAAATGAATCTTGAATTTGGTTGAATGTTAGTCTGTAATACCCAAACAACGCCATTTTGGCAATTTTATATTACCATTTTGGCATTTCTTTATACTGCTTCGATTATGTTGTTATTATTCGAATCTCCTGCAGGCGTGGCTTATATTTCTTTAAATATTTCTCATTAACCTTTAAGATTCATTTATCATCATTCAACTCTTCAATTTCATATGCATTGTTTGAAAATGTTTTTATTATTCGAAAGGGTCCTTCCCAATGAGGTGACCATTTACCTAAAGCTTTATTTTTCTTATCCATGGGCAATATGACTTTCCAGACTAAGTCATTAATAGTGAATGTTTTACCTTTCACCCTTTTTTTATATGCCCTAGCTACTCTTTCCTTTTGCCTCATTAGGATTTCCAATGCATGCAATCTAACTTCGTCCAACTCAACTAACTCATTCATCATCATCTCCCAATATAAGGCAGTTGGGATTTCATTTTGTCTTTGAATTCGAACCGATTGTAGATGAATTTCTACTGGTAGAACTACATCATGACCAAATGTTAGTTGAAAAGGTGTAGTGTTAGTAGCTTCTTTAGGAGATGTTCTACAGGCCCATAGTATTTGGTCTAAAGTCTTATGTCAATTCCTTGGCTTTTTACCAACATGTTTCTTAATTAAACCTATTATCACTTTATTGGTGTTAGTTGAAGATTTTGATACGTATGACTCGAAGTAGAAATCTCAAGTTCGAAACGAAATGATGTTAGTGTTTGTTGGAACAAAGTGAATGTCACAGTTCGGAATGGGAGAAATAGCTTTTCGAATGGACATACTAAAGCTTGGAGCTTCGAGTGGCAGTTATGATGATATATGTAAAAGAAGCTTCGAAGTGGTAATAAGGTTATGTCTGTGAAGTGAGTTCGAAGCGAAGACACCCACAGCATTTGAAATTCAAACGCGAGCGGGATAATTGGAAGTTAGAATATATGATCTGGAGACGGTTCGAAGACGCGTGGAAGCTAGAGGAGCGCAGTGTTCTGCATGTTCTGAACGTGGCAAGATCTTATAAGTCAGACCGTTATGGTCGAAGTAGTATAAATAGAAGTCTTAGTGTTAGGATTTCGTGTGTCATATCTATTGTACAAAATTTAGTAAACACTCAAAATACCACATGGCTAGGGAAACGAATGCTCGAACAATGTACGTATGATTGCACCAAACCTTTATTATTCAGTAAAAACATCTTTATCTTTCCAGTTTATCTTTTATCTTTGCATCAATGTCTTTTAAATACTTTTACATTCAAAGCCATTTAACTATTTTCTGCATTTAAACGTTTTCTTCTATTTCGAAGCCCTTTACATTTCAGAAACCTTTTTATATTAACGTTTTTACATTCCAGATGTCTTTTACATTTCATGCTTTTATGTTCATGCTTTTACATTAAAAGTCTTTTACATTTAAAAGTCATTTACGTATTCCTGTATTTACACATTTCTTGCAAATCGAACCTTTACTCATTTATTCATTTAAGTCAGTTTTGTATTTCTTTACTTAATCATGTCATTAAATTATTTAACACTGCAATCGGAATACATTGGATATATATAAAACACTCAAAGTATAAGTCTTAAACATGAATACTAGTCTAGTTATTAATTTTATCCAAACGACCAATACCCCATAGGATCAATCTAGTCGATCCTGCAAGTTACCAGAGGAATTGAATAACAGTCATAAAGCTTATTCGATAGTTTGGAGGACTAGCGGTTGTTTCACCAGAAATCACTGTGAACAAATTGGCACACCCAGTGGGACCGTAATTGGTCGTTACAATATTGAAAATAAAAATAAGGATTGTTGAGACATAATCATTATAAAGTTATTTCTGAGTGTTAAGTTCGTTGTTATATGAACCTTAGGAGTGGTAGAATAACTAATAGCAACCAACCCTTACCCAGAAGAAAACGAAGTAATAGGATGTCTAATCCAAACAATCAACAAGGGGAACAAAACGCCCCACATGGAACAGGCACTAATGCGTCTACTTCGACGGGAACGTCAAACGCAACCCCTTCGGACGCACAGTCTGTTGCATCTTCTACTAGTAATATGGCCACGAACGGAATAAGTGGCATGTCATCTAACAATTCTATCCTAGGCAATACAGGAACCACTGGGTATCCTGGGGGATTTGTCCCACCATCAGGGGAACAAACCCATTTCGCTACCCCACCACCAACTAGACCACCCAGTTTCGATGGTAATAGACCCAGAAATCCCCCTTATGGGATGCCAACATCTTTTATGGCAGGTTTGCAAACTTCGACGTCGAACACGTCACCACAATTAGGGTCTGGTTCTGGGGCAAATCAATTTATGACGGATAACCAAGGGTCAGTAGGTTATAGTGCATTGCCTATCCTAACCACAGAAAATCAATTGGCTTTTAGGCAGTTAATGGATGATAGTAACCATAATATGATAGGAGTATTAGCACAAACTATGCAAGAAATCTTCGCCCCAATAGTTTAGAATGTAACTGTGACAAACAGAGAAAACGTAGATAATATGAGTCGAATAGCAGATTTCTTCGCTCCGCCAGAAAGGCGTAGACAGAACCAGGCATTGGTTCGAGCGAACGTACCTATCATAGAACAAATTGTTGATAACCCACCCTATAGGCCAGTCAGAGAGGGGGTCAACTTGGGGGCAAGGGCACAAAGGTTAGATGCCCCAGTGATTCGAGAGGAACCACAAAGGAGACTTATAGAACCAGTGGCGAGGGTCGAAAGATTAGATGCCCCAGTGATTCGAGAGGAACCACAAAGGGGAGTTATGGAACCAGGGGCAAGGGTCGAAAGGCTAGAAGTCCCAGCGTTTCGAGAAGAACAACCTAGAGGAGTTGTCATGGTGGGTCGAAACCAAGATGCTGATGCAGTTGTCCATAGAATTCGAAATGACAATATCTTGGCAGAAAATAATCTAACCACCATGATAGAGAGGATTATGGCCCAAAACGGTCTTAATACAGGGATTAGAAGGCCAAATTATGCCTCCCCTATAGCAGATTATGTAATGCATACTGATTTACCAAGGGGATACAAGATCCCTAAGTTTACAAAGTTTGCTGGAGATACCAATGAATCAACAGTCGAACACATAGCCAGGTATCTGACTGAAGCAGGAGACATAGCAAATAATGAGAACCTTAGGATTAAATATTTCCCAAGTTCCCTCACTAAAAATGCTTTCACATGGTTTACCACTTTGCCTCCTGGATCCATAGATACCTGGACCCTCTTGGAGAGATTGTTCCATGAATAATTCTATATGGGACAATCCAAGATAAGTCTAAAGGAACTAGCAAGTGTTAAGAGGAAGTTCATTGAACCCATAGATGAGTACTTAAATAGGTTCAGACTCTTGAAGTCTAGATGTTTCACAGTAGTTCCTGAACATGAGTTAGTCGAAATGGCCGCTGGTGGCCTAGACTATTCTATTCGAAAGAAATTAGACACACAATACTTGAGGGATATGGCTCAGTTAGCAGATAGGGTTCGACAAGTCGAAAGACTAAAGGCTGAAAAGGCCAGGGTTTTTAAAAGTAATAAGAAAGAAAGAATTTCCTATGTCGAAACTGAGGAAGTGGAAGACTATCCTGAATTCGAAGAGGTCGAAATAGATCTCGCCGAATTAAAACAGGCTCCACCTTATTCTTGTAAACTACTAGTTCCCACAAAAGGGAAAGAAATTGTTGAAAATGAGAAAAGTGACAAATTCCTAAAGAAGGTATATACCTTCGATGTAACAAAGTGTGACGAGATTTTCGATTTGCTTGTCAAAGATGGCCAGTTAATTGTGCCATCAAATGTCAAAATACCTCCTTTAGATCAAAGAAAGAAAAGAGGATTTTGTAAATATCATAGTTTCCTAGGCCACAAGACCTCACA
Source organism: Vicia sativa (assembly GCA_021764765.1). Taxonomy (NCBI): domain Eukaryota; kingdom Viridiplantae; phylum Streptophyta; class Magnoliopsida; order Fabales; family Fabaceae; genus Vicia; species Vicia sativa. The sequence continues at coordinate 217,032,734 of CM038792.1, read as the reverse complement.
GTGTTTTCTTTTCAGGGATCTAATTCAAAATGCAATTAAAGAAGACAGATTGAAGTTTGCTGACAAACCAAAAATGAAAGTAGACGAAGACCCTCTGGATGTTGCAGACACCAACTACTCCGAGCCTTCGTGCATTGGGGAAATCAATATGGTGGAAGCAGACCAAGAGACCACTCCATTAGGAGAAGAAAGCACTGAGGATGGAAATTGGGTGTTAGTCGAAGTCAACAATGGAGTCACTGAGGACGTCCACAAACAACTAGAGGCTTCGATCGAAACAGTGCCATCTGTTGTTTCAAAAGAGATCCAGGCTACTGAGGGCCAGGAGGACCAGAAGCAAGAGTTGACACAGGCCACTGAAGGCCTAAGGCTAAAATTGGAGAGAGTAAAGATCACAAAGCCACCCTCCCTCAAAAAGAAATCTGGGATACCTTGGGAGAACCCAGTGGGAAGTTCGATTATCTGGTGAAATATTCTGCTCCAGAGAGTTCGAAAATCCCAATCGAAGATGTCAAACCCACAGGATGGGGAGATGATGACAAAAAAGGGAAGGATGGAGATGGCAGCATTCCTCAGAAGGAAGTCTGGGATACCTTAGGGGAACCCAATGGAAAATTTGATTACCTGGTAAAATACTCTGCCCCAGAAAGTTCAAAGATCCGAATCGAAGATGTCAAACCATCAGGATGAGGAGTTGATGACGAAAAAGGGGAAGATGTAGATGTCAATATGGTGGATATGGAGAGACCTCGTTCGGAGATGGAGGAAATGGAAAGGTACCTAGAAAAGGAAAAATACAAAATGGAGGATGGCTATGCTGCAGATACCAGCCTCAAAGATTATCTCATGTTGTGCCACAAGGGAAATGCTGAAATGATGTTATGTCCCAGATGCAGCATCATCTGCAACCAGAGAATTGCTGCAGATTTCGAGAGGAAACAACGGGCTCGAACTGGAATCAACTGGCGCCAAGACAACCAATTATTCAGATGTTACCCTAGAGTGGGAGAGTTTGTTGAGTTCTTAGTTCGTTGTCACAAAGGGGCAACCAAGTGCTTGATTTGCCCAAGGTGCTCAGCAGCATATGACCAGAACATGGCCGGAGCGTTCGAAACTATTCCCTTCGCCCCATGCTGGAATCACAAGGAAGTTGGTCAGATGAGTCAACACTTCTAAGGTAATCATACTCAACGAAAGCCTGACAGCCCCTATCCTAAAGGTGCTCGAAGGGTGACGTTCAAAATCCCGGCTGAGATACCAACAGACAAATGGCTGCAAGTCAGAGCTGATAAGGGGAAAGATAAATGGAAAGGTAAGGAACGAAATGCACGTCACGCCATGGTATATAGGCGGTAATTCAATACTGCGAAGAGGGAAGAATTGAGACTGGAAAATTACAAAGGAAAAAACCCCATGTCCAGATCTCAATGGCGAAGGCAATAGCGAATTCGGAAAGCTCCGGAAAGCTGAAAGGGAAGCTTTGGCAGACAAAGGAGCAGCTTCGACCAGCAACAAAGAAGTGTCAAGTACCAACAAGCCAACAACAAACAATCAACTTGAAGACAAACCTCCAGTTAATAGGAGACTCTTCTCTGAAACACAACAAGATGAATCGAAGGAGTACACTCCAGGTCCAGGCAGAAGACGAGGATATGCTGACAGACAACTTCGAATCAGAGGGGGAGTCCTCACTCAACTTAAATTGCAATGTGGTATCTGTATTACCTTCTGAGTTCGGACAGGAGACCGAAATCGAAGAGCATGAGGAAGAGGATACCATAGATTTGATGAAGCACAGACCAGTTTGCTACTATGTAATGGATAACGGCGCGGTCGAAGAGCAGAACGCATTCTTCGAACACCCATAGCCAGCAATGAAGAATCATTTGAAGCCATTGTTCATTCGAGCAAAGGCTGGAGCCTATGGTGTGAACAAAGTCTTAGTGGATGGAGGCGCTGCAGTTAATTTAATGCCTCAATTCATGCTGAAAAAGTTAGGAATACAAGAAGGTGATGTCAAACCACACAACATGGTCCTATCCAATTATGAAGGGAAAGTAGGTCAGACGTTGGGGGTAGTTCAAGTTGATCTAACCGTAGGATCGAGCTGCAGGCCCACCATGTTCATGGTGATCGAAGCCAAAGCTAACTATAACTTGCTGCTAGGAAGAGAGTGGATCCATGGCGTAGGAGCAGTTCCTTCGTCAATGCATCAGAGGTTGGTTCTATGGAGAGAAGATGGTATAGTGGAGAATATCGAAGCGGACCAGAGTTACTTTATGACAACAGTCAATTTAGTCAACAAAAGGAATTATGACAAGTACCTGGCAAGAATAGCCCCTTGTACCCCAAGTGACGAAATGAACGAAACAAGGGATGCACACTATTATATGACCCTTCGCCATGATGGCATGTACTGGGATAGGAAGATAATCAAAGGAGACGAAGGAGTCGAAGGCACTTCGTAGAGACGGCCAGCAGGCTGGGGTTTCGATAATCTTGCTCATGACTGAGTCCTCTTTCTTCGAAAGGATTTCGGCCTACATGGCTGAGAATGAATGGAAAGCGGCTTCAGAGGCTGATATAGATAATATAGTTGAAATGAACGAAATAGATGGGAATGGCTCGAAAGGCTCACCCTATGAAGAACACGAAATAGATCAAAGGCTCGATACCATCTATGACAAGGAACCCTTGGGCTTCGAGAAGGATCCTACAAACTCAGGTGCCAAAATGTTAGCACAGGATCCGCTCGAAGAGGTAAATTTGGGGGATGACAATACAAAAAGAATAACCTACATAAGCGCGAAACTCAACCCAAGTCTCAAGCAAGAGGTGATCGAAGTCCTCAAGAGAAACAAAGATTGTTTCGCGTGGGATTATGACGAAATGCCTGGTTTAAAGAGAGAGTTAGTGGAGCACAGACTTCCAATTAAGGATGGCAAGAAGCCCATCAAACAAACTCCCAGAAGATTCGCGCCAGCAGTTCTCACAAAGATCAAAGCTGAGGTCGAAAGGTTGCTGCGCTGCAAATTCATCAGAACCACAAGGTATGTCGAATGGTTAGCAAATATAGTACCTGTTATTAAGAAAAATGGTTCTCTGAGAATATGCATAGACTTTAGGGATTTAAATACTGCAACCCCCAAGGATGAATATTCTATGCCTGTGGCAGAAATATTAATAGACTATGCTGCAGGATTCGAATACCTAAGCATGCTAGATGTATATTCTGGTTATAATCAGATTTTTATTGCTGAAGAAGATGTTGCTAAGACATCATTTCGTTGCACAGGAGCCTTAGGCACCTACGAATGGGTAGTGATGCCTTTTGGTTTAAAAAATGCTGAGGCAACTTACCAAAGAGCAATGAATTCAATCTTCCATGATTTTATTGAGACATTTATGCAGGTGTATATTGATGATATAGTCATCAAATCTATATCTGCAGAAACCCATTTGCATCATTTGAGCCAATCATTCGAAAGAATGAGAAAACATGGCTTAAAAATGAACCCCCTTAAATGTGCATTTTTTGTGCAGGCTGGAGATTTTCTTGGCTTTGTGGTTCATAAAAAGGGAATCAAAATCAACCAGAATAAGACCAAAGCCATCATGGAGACGAAAGCACCCACATCAAAAAGGGAGCTGTAGTCTTTGCTAGGGAAGGTTAACTTTCTCAGAAGGTTCATTTCGAATCTAAGTGGAAGAACCCAAGCTTTCTCTCCACTACTTCGTTTGAAGCAAGGCAAAGCCTTCGAGTGGAACGAAGCGCATCAAGAGGCCTTTGACAAGATCAAAAGATATCTCTCTCAGCCTCATATCTTGTCTCCACCTTCATGGGGAAAACCCATGAGATTGTACATATCTGCTTCTGAATTTACTATAGGTAGTATGTTAGCACAAGAAGATAGTAATGGCATCGAAAGAGCCATATATTATTTAAGTAGGGTATTGAATGATGCAGAAACTAGATATAGCAATATAGAAAAACTATGTCTTTGCTTATACTTTTCTTGTATGAAACTTAAGTATTATATAAAGCCTGTTGATGTTTATGTTTCATCTCATTCCGATGTTATCAAACACATGCTTTCAAAACTAATAATGCATAGCAGAGTTGGTAAATGGGCTTTAGCTTTGACAGAATATTCTTTGACTTTCATGCCTTTAAGAGCTGTGAAAGGTCAAGTGATTTCTGATTTCATTGTGGACCATTCATTGGTCGAAAAGCCTGTCATAGGTTACGTTGAAACGCAACCTTGGAAACTATACTTTGATGGTTCGACCCATAAAGAGGGTAGTGGTGTTGGAGTCCTCATAATTTATCCTGAAGAAATTCCAACAAAATTCAAGTATAAGTTAGATGGTCCTCATTGCTCGAACAACGAAGCTGAATACGAAGCGCTTATTGTTGGACTTGAAGCTTTGTTGGAATTGGGGGCAACTAGAGTCGAAATTAAAGGTGACTCAGAGTTAGTGGTCAAGCAGATAACATAGGAATACAAATGCATAAAGGAAAATCTGATGACATGCTTTGTCATAGTTAACAGGCTACTCAAAAAATTCGAATACATGGATATTCAACACATACCAAGAATAGAAAATCAAGAAGCAAATGACTTAGCACAGTTGGCTTCAGGGTATAAAGTTTCTACCAAAAACTTTAAAGAATTGGTCGAAATAAGAGGTAGGGTCATGGCTACTAGACTCACACACTCAGATTTAGAAAACATCAAATTAGGTTGTGGTGATAAAGATAGATTCGAAGTATTAGCCATAGACACCTTATCAGATACAGATTGGCGAAGCCCACTAGTGAGTTATTTAAAAAACCCAACATTTAATGTAGATAGGAAAATAAAATATAGAGCATTATCATATGTCCTTATGGGAAATGAATTGTTCAAAAAGACCCAAGAAGGCGTATTACTCAAATGCCTAGGAGAAAGTGAGGCATACTTAGCATTATCAGAGGTCCACAATGGGGCATGTGGGGCACATCAAGCAGGCCATAAAATGAAATGGTTGCTATTTCGATATGGTATGTACTGGCCCAGCATGCTCAAAGATTGTATAGATTTTGCTAAAGAGTGTGAAGAATGCCAGAAACATGCAGGGATTCAACATGCTCCTGCAAGTGAGTTGTATTCGATCATTAAGCCATGGCCCTTTAGAGGGTGGACATTGGACTTAATAGGAGAAATCAATCCTACTTCGTCTAAAGGTCAGAAATATATCTTGGTAGGAATAGACTATTTTACCAAGTGGATCGAAGCAATACCATTAATAGCTGTAGATCAAGAGGCTGTTATTGAGTTCATACAAAAACAGATTATCTATAGGTTCGGATTGCCAAAGAGCATAACCACAGACCAAGGTTCTGTGTTTACTGGTAAGAAGATGCAAGAATTTGCCCAAGAGATGGGGTTCAAATTACTAACATCTACACCATATTATGCTCAAGCAAATGGTCAGGTCGAAGCAGCCAATAAAGTAATAATAGGTTTGATAAAGAAACATGTTGGTAAAAAGCCAAGGAATTGGCATAAGACTTTAGACCAAATACTATGGGCCTGTAGAACATCTCCTAAGGAAGCTACTAATACCACGCCCTTTCAACTAACATTTGGTCATGATGCAGTTCTACCAGTAGAAATTCATCTACAATCAGTTCGAATTCAAAGACAAAACGAAATCCCAGCTGCGTTGTATTGGGAGATGATGATGAATGAGTTAGTTGAGTTAGACGAAGTTAGATTGCATGCATTGGAAATCCTAATGAGGCAAAAGGAAAGAGTAGCCAGGGCATATAACAAAAGGGTGAAAGGTAAAACATTCAATATTAATGACTTAGTTTGGAAAGTTATATTGCCCATGGATAAGAAGAATAAAGCGTTAGGGAAATGGTCACCTCATTGGGAAGGACCTTTTCGAATAGTAAAAACATTTTCAAACAATGCATATGAGATTGAAGAATTGAATGATGATAGACGAATCTTAAAGGTTAATGGGAAATATTTAAAGAAATATAAGCCACACCTGCAGAAGATTCGAATAGTAACAGCGTAATTGAAATATAGTAAAGGTATGCCAAAATGGTAATATAAATTGTCAAAATGGCATTGTTTGGGTATTACAGATCAAAGTTAAATTAATATTCCAAGCAAATTAAACAAACAAAATCTAGAAATGGGCATTGTTCCTTAATCTGTCGAAGATACTCCGAAAGGACTCAAGCCTTTGCTGAGTAAAGCGCCTCGCTCCTTCTAAGGTGGCAACTTCACCTTTAAGTTGCTCATCGGCTTCCATTTCTGCAAGTCCTTTATTGAGGAGTTCTTCGAATTGTGTGTCAGCAGTGTTGGTGTCATATGCCATTTGTTGTTGTTGGGCCTCCTTAATTTTTTGTTGAAGCTCTTGAATCTGTTTCTCCCAGAGAAGAATGGATTGGGCTCGAAGCTCATAATCAGTTTTAGCTTGCTTGATATGCATGGCTTGCTCTTCAGCTTCTTTAGAAAGCTTTGAAGCAGGCTCATAAGCAGCATCCATTGCATCTCTTTTCTCTTGAACCTTATTGGTAGCAGATTCATCTTGGAGGAGACACCCAGTCACGTTGTCAAGCAAAGATTGAAGTTCGAATAGGATGGTGCTAACTTCTAGAGAACAGGTGGTGAGGTCGACTTGATTAAGAAGTCCCTTCATAAGATAGCAGGCTGTAATATCTTTCTTGAGCACTTTGAATAGATCCACATCAAGGATTGTCTTCCTAATCTTGTGAAGAAGTACAACCCTATCATCAGAAGGCATTGAATCAGTAGTCGAACCAGTACCAACCTTAGGAAGAGGAGTATCTCTCTGAGCTAGCTTAGCCTTCATATACCCAATAGGGTCATTTCGTTTTAAGAGGGCTAATTCCTCTTCAGCTGTTTGGGGTTGAGAAGACTCAGGAAGTTCCATGCGCAATGGAGTAACATCCATCTCGACTTCCATTGGCTCATTGGTAGGGACATCATCACCTTCATTATTTTCTTCCTCATCATCTTCTTCATCACCAACCAGGTCCACCACTTCGATGTCATTGTCTTCATTACTGTGAGCATCTGACTCCGTTCCTTTGCTCGAACCACCTTGAGCCTCTTCTCCTTCTTCTTTCTCAGATCCTTCCTCACTAGAATCTTCGCTCTCTTGAGAAGGGCAAGCCTTTTCCTCTTCAACTTGGGTGACTTTTTCACTTTCTTGAGGAATCTCGAGAGGAGATTTTGGATGAGAAGTTTCTGGAGGCACTTCTGCAGCATCTCCAGGCGTTGTTTCGTTTGTTTCCTTAAGAGGAGGAGAAGTGCCTTGATCATCTGGTTGCTCGGAAGCCCCAATCGGAACCTCCATATTGGAGGATCCTTTGTTCTGCACTAGATTACTCGAATCCCCATGAGGAGAGGAATGGATTGGAGCAGCTGTTTTGGATGGAGGAGTCGAAGTGGTAAGGATTGGATTTGAATCATCCAACACAAACAAAGAAAGATTAAAAACTGGCACTAAGGTACGAATAACTATCTTTGTTAAAAAAAATTCGAATTCAACTCACCTGCGGATTATCTGAAGAGATATTGCTATCTATATGTTCCAACATTACGTTGGAGGTCGAAGGTGGATTTTTGGATTTTGGTAAGGGAGCAACATCCCTGGAATCGAGTCCAGAAACATTAGTGTCCTTGGAAACATCTTTCTTTTGCTTCTTCTTCGAAGCCGTTGGTGAACTTCCCCCAACCTTGGGATTCTTCCCACTGGTACTAGGCTTTCGCTTCTTTGGAGTGGTTGGTGGGAGTTTATTAGTCTGAAAAGTATAAAACATGAGTTAAACTTCAATCATAAAGTGGTCCATTCGAAACGTCAGGATAAATTGATTACCTTTGGGGTTGGAGGAATTGTTGAAATTGGAGCAATTGTTGGAGTTGGAGCGATGGTTGTTGTTGTTGTTGTTTCAGGAGTAATTGTTGGATTTGTTTGGGGCACATTGTCATCAGCTTCGATAGTTTGTTGGGAACTACTTCCTTCCTTGGTCTTCGACGCAACAGTCTTTATCCTGATGGTTGAAAATCGAAACAATTAAGACGAAATGTTAAAATAAAGAAAGTAAGAATTATTTGGGGATTTCCCAAGCATTCGCACCTGCGCCTTCATTCGAAACAATCGACATGGCAGAAAGGTCATTGCGAAGATGCCCTGGGAAATTATGGAGCCAATGTCGAGCCCATGTCACAGTCTCAGATGGCTTTAGTTTCCTTTGAGATTTGTATTTGAACATCTCTTTGCAAGTCAACCACCAAGGGTATGGGGGAAACCAAGCCAGAGCCAGTTCTGAGGTAGGTAATTTAGGAAATTTAGGTGGATGCATTTCGAGTGCCAACCTATACCTATCCTCAGGTGACAACCCTGAAGGAAGTCTGAACTTAGAGACTTTTTCTTTAAATTTTTCCTTCAAGGTTTCGGACGCTCGATACACGATGGTTTGCAAACGCATGGGATCGTAGGTAGTCTCGAAATAATTCTGAAAAGCCTTAATCTCTTGAGCGTGAGTGAACATACCTTTCTTTTTGTGTACCTGCACATCGAACGCATCAGTTAGTTTCTTTTGAATGGTGAGAGTATCGAACATATAAGACTGGTAGAATTTAGTCCACCAATCCAGAAAACCCTTTGAGGAAAAATAGGTCGGTTCAAAAGGAATTAATTCAAACTGAGCGAAATCCTGATATTGTTCCTGTTGCAGCTTAGCTTCTCTGGCCTTGAAAGTTCGACCAGAAGTAATGGCACTCTGGGTTTGAAAAAGGGGTTCAGGAATTAACTGACATAAACCGAATTGTCTGGAAACAAAATTGGGTTGATAGGCAAACAGAAGGATTTGGTTTTTGGATGGAGTGATTCTTGAGGAGATTAATCTTGGGAGCAAGAAGGCTTTCCAGATGTCTTGGATCTCTTTACTTTTAGCAGCCTCTGAAAGGGACATGATGGTCCATGAGTCCTCGAAGCAAAAGGTGCCATAGTTTCTTCAAATTTATGCCTTTTAGAGAAGATCATGATGTACTGTGAGAATAGAACTTGGATGTCAGCCTTATCATCATTTGGAGTCAGTCTTCTCAGCCTTGTGCCTTCAACAATTCGATCCGCTATCTCTGGATCTTGCTCAACAATGGTGTCAACAGTGGATAATGAAGATTCGAACATGGCATTAAGCCATAACTGGAGTAACCAGAAGGGGCCAGCTAGCAAGATGTTCTTAGGAGTGTGAGATTTCAGACTCGAAACAGCTGATCTCAAGCTTTCGTAGAGATCAACAAGTAACAGCTCACTCAAACAAACTCTCCTATTTTCATGTAGGTCTCTGGCTAGAGGAATAAACCTACTGGCTACTTGTAAAGACCTGCTACAAAACACGTATCTAGACAACCACAGGGTGAGGAAGGCAATATGCTCTACATCTGACACACTATTACCTTCAGTGTGATAATGACTAATAAACTTTGAGAAGCTGGCCAACTTGACGTTGAAGTCAATGATACTTAAGTCAATGATACTTAAGTGTTCGATAACTTAATCAAATTATAGATCCCTAGTTCTTCCCACTGATGGGATTTCTTAGCTTCTACCTTAGTAAACCAGTTCTGGTAAGCTATGTCAGGGGTAGGGCAAGATCGAAACGGCTTGAAGTTACTCTTAACATAATCCAAGATAAAAGGGTCTTTAGGGGGAACGTTTGGGGTTTCTATAGTTTTCGAAGCGGAGGATTCAGTCATATTCTCAGTTCCTAACCTAGGGATTTCCATCCTATTAAACAGAGGTTTAAAGTCATAACAAACAGGGAAGATTGTTCTGGTATCTTTCAGGATTTCAAAAACTGTAAGAGGGTCCATTAGAGCAAACCTCTTTCCAGCAGCATTGGTTGGAATTAGTACCTGAGAGGAGTATAGAAGTTCTTGTTCCTTGGAGATTCCTTGGGGGATAAGTACAGATTGACCTTGGTGAATACCAACTTTGCTTTCCATGATCGTTTCTGCGTTCTTGCTTTTCTTCTTGGAAATCTTCTTCATTTGGGATGATATTGCAGACATTGTTGGAAGTTGTTGAGAGTTTTTAGGGTTTTTCAGCGAGAGGAGAAGAAGAAAGAGTTCAGAATGTGGAAAAAGAATAAAAGACTAAATTGTTTTAGTTTTATAGTGAGGAAGTTGAAGCACTCATCAACTAAAGCCAAGATACGTGTGGATCGTGGGTTGGATATGGAATGAGGTGGCGTAAAGTGAACATTGGTAACAAGCGTGATTAAAGATAATCATTGTCTTTAATAACCGCACCATGCTGTGGTGACTGTTTTGAAGCGGTTTGGAAACCCAAGAGACGTCGTGACTGACGTAGTGGAAGTCATACACAGTATTATGATTACTCAAAGTCACATCAAAATCTTGTGAATATATTTAAAATAAGTATTTCTCAGAAAGAGGTTCGAAATACATATTTTAAAGGGGCATTTTGTTAGCTGAAGATTTTGATACGTATGACTCGAAGTAGAAATCTCAAGTTCGAAACAAAATGATGTTAGTGTTTGTTGGAACAAAGTGAATGTCACAGTTCGGAATGGGAGAAATAGCTTTTCGAATGGACATACTAAAGCTTGGAGCTTCGAGTGGCAGTTATGATGATATATGTAAAAGAAGCTTCGAAGTGGTAATAAGGTTATGTCTGTGAAGTGAGTTCGAAGCGAAGACACCCACAGCATTTGAAATTCAAACGCGAGCGGGATAATTGGAAGTTAGAATATATGCGCTGGAGACGGTTCGAAGACGCGTGGAAGCTAGAGGAGCGCAGTGTTCTGCATGTTCTGAACGTGGCAAGATCTTATAAGTCAGACTGTTATGGTCGAAGTAGTATAAATAGAAGTCTTAGTGTTAGGATTTCGTGTGTCATATCTATTGTACAAAATTTAGTAAACACTCAAAATACCACATGGCTAGGGAAACGAATGCTCGAACAATGTACGTATGATTGCACCAAACCTTTATTATTCAGTAAAAACATCTTTATCTTTCCAGTTTATCTTTTATCTTTGCATCAATGTCTTTTAAATACTTTTACATTCAAAGCCATTTAACTATTTTCTGCATTTAAACGTTTTCTTCTATTTCGAAGCCCTTTACATTTCAGAAACCTTTTATATTAACGTTTTTACATTCCAGATGTCTTTTACATTTCATGCTTTTATGTTCATGCTTTTACATTAAAATTCTTTTACATTTAAAAGTCATTTACGTATTCCTGTATTTACACATTTCTTTGCAAATCGAACCTTTACTCATTTATTCATTTAAGTCAGTTTTGTATTTCTTTACTTAATCATGTCATTAAATTATTTAACACTGCAATCGGAATACATTGGATATATATAAAACACTCAAAGTATAAGTCTTAAACATGAATACTAGTCTAGTTATCAATTTTATCCAAACTACCAATACCCCATAGGATAAATCTAGTCGATCCTGCAAGTCACCAGAGGAATTGAATAACGGTCATAAAGCTTATTCGATAGTTTGGAGGACTAGCGGTTGTTTCACCAGAAATCACTGTGAACAATTGGCTGCTTCGACCTGAACATTTGCTTGAGCATAATATGGTGTTGATGTTAGTAATCTAAACCCCATTTCTTGAGCAAATTCTTGCATCTTCCTACCAGTAAACACAGAACCTTGATCTGTGGTTATGCTCTCTGGCAATCCGAACCTATAGATAATCTGTTTCTGTATGAACTCAATAACAGCCTCTTGATCTACAGCTATTAATGGTATTGCTTCGATCCACTTGGTAAAATAGTCTATTCCTACCAAGATATATTTCTGACCTTTAGACGAAGTAGGATTGATTTCTCCTATTAAGTCCAATGTCCACCCTCTAAAGGGCCATGGCTTAATGATCGAATACAACTCACTTGCAGGAGCATGTTGAATCCCTGCATGTTTCTGGCATTCTTCACACTCTTTAGCAAAATCTATACAATCTTTGAGCATGCTGGGCCAGTACATACCATATCGAAATAGCAACCATTTCATTTTATGGCCTGCTTGATGTGCCCCACATGCCCCATTGTGGACCTCTGATAATGCTAAGTATGCCTCACTTTCTCCTAGGCATTTGAGTAATACGCCTTCTTGGGTCTTTTTGAACAATTCATTTCCCATAAGGACATATGATAATGCTCTATATTTTATTTTCCTATCTACATTAAATGTTGGGTTTTTTAAATAACTCACTAGTGGGCTTCGCCAATCTGTATCTGATAAGGTGTCTATGGCTAATACTTCGAATCTATCTTTATCACCACAACCTAATTTGATGTTTTCTAAATCTGAGTGTGTGAGTCTAGTAGCCATGACCCTACCTCTTATTTCGACCAATTCTTTAAAGTTTTTGGTAGAAACTTTATACCCTGAAGCCAACTGTGCTAAGTCATTTGCTTCTTGATTTTCTATTCTTGGTATGTGTTGAATATCCATGTATTCGAATTTTTTGAGTAGCATGTTAACTATGACAAAGTAAGTCATCAGGTTTTCTTTTATGCATTTGTACTCCTTTGTTATTTGCTTGACTACTAACTCTGAGTCACCTTTAATTTCGACTCAAGTTGCCTCCAATTCCAACAAAGCTTCAAGTCCAACAATAAGCGCTTTACTCGACCGTTGTTAGAACAGCGAGGACCATCTAACTTATACTTGAATTTTGTTGGAATTCCTTGGGAGAAATTATGAGAACTCCAACACCACTACCCTCCTTATGGGTCGAACCATCAAAGTATAGTTTCCAAGGTTGCGTTTCAACGTAACCTATGACAGGTTTTTCGACCAGTGAGTGGTCCATAATGAAATCAGAAATTAATTGACCTTTCACAGCTCTTAGAGGCATGAAAGTCAAAGAATATTCTGTTAAGGCTAAAGCCCATTTACCAACTCTGCTATGCATTATTGGTTTCGAAAGCATGTGTTTGATAACATCGAAATGAGATGAAACATAAACATCAACAGGCTTTATATAATACTTAAGTTTCATAAAAGAAAAGTATAAACAGAGACATAGCTTTTCTATATTGCTATATCTAGTTTCTGCATCATTCAATACCCTACTTAAATAGTATATGGCTCTTTCGATGCCATTGCTATCTTCTTGTGCTAACATACTACCTATACTAACTTCAGAGGCTGATATGTACAATCTCATGGGCTTTCCCCATGAAGGTGGAGACAAGATAGGAGGTTGAGAGAGATATCTTTTTATCTTGTAAAATGCCTCCTGATGTGCTTCGTTCCACTCGAAAGCTTGACCTTACTTTAAGCGAAGTAGTGGAGAGACAGCTTGGGTTCTTCCACTTAGATTCGAAATGAACCTTCTGAGAAAGTTAACCTTCCCTAGCAAAGACTACAGCTCCCTTTTTGATGTGGGTGCTTTCGTCTCCATGATGGCTTTGGTCTTATTCTGGTTGATTTTGATTCCCTTTTTATGAACCACAAAGCCAAGAAAATCTCCAGCCTGCACAAAAAATGCACATTTAAGGGGGTTCATTTTTAAGCCATGTTTTCTTATTCTTTCGAATGATTGGCTCAAATGATGTAAATGGGTTTCTGTAGATATAGATTTGATGACTATATCATTGATATACACCTGCATAAATGTCTCAATAAAGTCATGGAAGATTGAATTCATTGCTCTTTGGTAAGTTGCCCCAGCATTTTTTAAACCAAAAGGCATCACTACCCATTCGTAGGTGCCTAAGGCTCTGGGCAGCAATCTTGTCTTAGCAACATCTTCTTCAGTAATAAAAATCTGGTTATATCCAGAGTATCCATCTAGCATACTTAGGTATTCAAATCCTGTAGCAGAGTCTATTAACATTTCTTCCACAGGCATGGAATATTCGTCTTTAGGGGTAGCAGTATTTAAATCCCTAAAATCTATGCAAATTCTCAGAGATCCATTTTTATTAATAACAGGTACTATATTTGCTTTGATCTTTGTGAGAACTGCTGGCGCGAATCTTCTAGGAGTTTGTTTGATGGGCTTCTTGCATCCTTAATTGGAAGTTTGTGCTCCACTAACTCTCTCTTCAAACCAGGCATTTCGTCATAATCCCACGCGAAGCAATCTTTGTTTCTCTTGAGGACTTTGATCACCTCTTGCTTGAAGCATGGGTTAAGTTTTGCGCTTATGTAAGTTATTCTTTTCGTATTGTCATCCCCCAAATTCACCTCTTCGAGTGGATCCTGTGCTAACATTTTGGCACCTGAGTCTGTGGGGTCCTTCTCGAAGCCTAGGGGTTCCTTATCATAGATGGCATCTAGCCTTTGATCTATTTTGTGTGTTTCAAAGGGTGAGTCTTTCGAGCCATTCCCCTCTATTTAGTTTACTTCATCCTCTAAGGCCGCTTTCCATTCGTTCTCAGCCATATAGGCCAAAATCCTTTCGAAGAAGGAAGACTTAATCATGGTCCAGGTTGTTGAATTCCCAGCCTGTTGGCCGTCTTTGCGAAGTGCCTTCGACTCCTTCGTCTCCTTTAATTATCTTCCTATCCCAGTACATGCCATCATTGCGAAGGTTCATATAATAGTGTGCGTTCCTGGTTTCGTTTATTTCATCACTTGGGGTACAAGGGGCTATTCTGGCTAGATACTTATCATAATTCCTTTTATTGACCAAGTTAACCGCTGTCATAAAGTAACTCTGGTCCGCTTCAATGTTCTCCACAATACCATCTTCTCTCCATAGAACCAACCTCTGATGCATTGACGAAGGAAATGCTCCTACGCCATGGATCCACTCTCTTCCCAGCAGCAAGTTATAGTTGGCTTTGGCTTCAATCACCATGAACATGGTGGGCCTGCAGCTCGATCCGACGGTCAAATCCACTTGAACTACCCCCAACGTCTGACCTACTTTCCCTTCATAGTTGGATAGGACCATGTTGTGTGGTTTGATGTCACCTTCTTGTATTCCTAACTTTTTCAGCATGAAGTGAGGCATTAAATTAACTGCAGCGCCTCCATCCACTAAGACCTTGTTCACGCCATGGGCTCCAGCCTTTGCTTGAATGAATAATGGCTTGAGATGATTCTTCATGGCTGGCTCTGGGTGTTCGAAAAACGCATTATGCTCTTCGACCGCGCCGTTATCCATTACGTTGTAGCACACTGGTCTGTGTTTCATCAAATCGATGGTATCATCCTCCTCATGCTCTTCGATTTCAGTTTCCTGTCCAAACTCAGAAGGTAGTACAGATACCACGTTGCAATTTAAGTTGAGTGAAGACTCCCCCTCTGATTCGAAGTTGTCTGTCAGCATATCCTCGTCTTCTGCTGGACCTGGAGTGTACTCCTTCGATTCATCTTGTTGTGTTTCAGAGAAGAGTCTCCTATTAACTGGAGGTTTGTCTTCAAGTTGATTGTTTGTTGTTGGCTTATTGGTACTTGACACTTCTTTGTTTCTGGTCGAAGCTACTCCTTTGTCTGCCAAAGCTTCCCTTTCAGCTTTCCGAATTCGCTGTTGCCTTCGCCATTGGGATCTGGACATGGGGTTTTTTCCTTTGTAATTTTCCAGTCTCAATTCTTCCCTCTTCGCAGTATTGAATTACCGCCTATATACCATGGCGTGACGTGCATTTCGTTCCTTACCTTTCCATTTATCTTTCCCCTTATCAGCTCTGACTTGCAGCCATTTGTCTGTTGGTATCTCAGCCGGGATTTTGAACGTCACCCTTCGAGCACCTTTAGGATAGGGGCTGTCAGGCTTTCGTTGAGTATGATTACCTTAGAAGTGTTGACTCATCTGACCAACTTCCTTGTGATTCCAGCATGGGGCGAAGGGAATAGTTTCGAACGCTCCAGCCATGTTCTGATCATACGTTGCAGAACACCTTGGGCATATTAGGCACTTGGTTGCCCCTTTGTGACAGCGGACTAAAAACTGCAATAAACTCTCTCCAGCTCTAGGGTAGCACCTGAATAACTGGTTATCCTGGCGCCAGTTGTTGCCAGTTCGAGCCCTTTGTTTTCTCTCGAAGTCTGCAGCGATTCTCTGGTTGCAGATGATGCTGCATCTGGGACATAGTATCATTTCAGCATTTCCCTTGTGGCATAGCATGAGATAATCTTTGAGGCTGGTATCTGCAGCATAGCCATCCTCCATTTTGTATTTTTCCTTTTCTAGGTATCTTTCCATCTCCTCCATCTCAGAACGAGGTCTCTCCATATCCACCATGTTGACATCAACATCTTCCCCTTTTTCGTCATCATCTCCCCATCCTGATGGTTTGACATCTTCGATTCGGATCTTTGAACTTTCTGGGGCAGAGTATTTCACCAGGTAGTCGAATTTTCCACTGGGTTCCCCTAAAGTATCCCAGACTTATTTTTGAGGAATGTTAACATCTCCATCCTTCCCTTTTATGTCATCATCTCCCTATCCTGTGGGTTTGACGTCTTCGATTGGGATTTTCGAACTTTCTGGGGCAGAGTATTTCACCAGATAGTCGAACTTCCCACTGGGCTCTCCCAAGGTATCCCAGATTTCTTTCTGAGGGGAGGGTGGCTTTGTGATCTGGACTCTCTCCAATTTTATTCTCAGGCCTTCAGTAGCCTGTGTCAACTCTTGCTTTTGGTTCTCCTGGCCTTCAGTAGCCTGGATCTTTTTCGAAACAGCCAAAGGTGCTGCTTCGATCGAAGCCTCTAGTTGCTTGTGGACGTCCTCAGTGGCCCCCTTGTTGACTTCAACTCCCACACAGTTTCTATTCTCAGTGCTTTTCTCTCCTAATGGAGTGGCCTCTTGATCTGCTTCCACCATATTGATCTCTCCAATGCATATAGGCTCGGAGTAATTGGTGTCTGCAACATCCAAAGGGTCTTCATCTACTTTCATTTTTGGTTTGTCAGCAAATCTCAATCTGCCTTCTTTAATTGCATTTTGAATCAGATCCCTGAAAAGAAAACACTGTGAGGTTTTGTGGCCTAGGAAACTATGATACTTACAAAATCCTCTTTTCTTTCTTTGATCTAAAGGAGGTATTTTGACGTTTGATGGCACAATTAGTTGGCCATCTTTGACAAGCAAATCAAAGATCTCATCACATTTTGTTACATCAAAGGTATACACCTTCTTTGGGAATTTATCACTATTCTCATTTTCAACAATTTCTTTCCCTTTTGTGGGGACTAATAGTTTACAAGAGTAAGGTGGAGCCTGTTTTAATTCAGCGAGATCTATTTCGACCTCTTCGAATTCAGGATAGTCTTCCACTTCCTCAGTTTCGACATAGGAAATTCTTTCTTTCTTATTACTTTTAAAAACCCTGGCCTTTTCAGCCTTTAGTCTTTCGACTTGTCGAACCCTATCTGCTAACTGAGCCATATCCCTCAAGTATTGTGTGTCTAATTTCTTTCGAATAGAATAGTCTAGGCCACCAGCGGCCATTTCGACTAACTCATGTTCAGGAACTACTGTGAAACATCTAGACTTCAAGAGTCTGAACCTATTTAAGTACTCATCTATGGGTTCAATGAACTTCCTCTTAACACTTGCTAGTTCCTTTAGACTTATCTTGGATTGTCCCATATAGAATTATTCATGGAACAATCTCTCCAAGAGGGTCCAGGTATCTATGGATCCAGGAGGCAAAGTGGTAAACCATGTGAAAGCATTTTTAGTGAGGGAACTTGGGAAATATTTAATCCTAAGGTTCTCATTATTTGCTATGTCTCCTGCTTCAGTCAGATACCTGGCTATGTGTTCGACTGTTGATTCATTGGTATCTCCAGCAAACTTTGTAAACTTAGGGATCTTGTATCCCCTTGGCAAATCAGTATGCATTACATAATCTGCTATAGGAGAGGCATAATTTGGCCTTCTAATCCCTGTATTAAGACCGTTTTGGGCCATAATCCTCTCTATCATGGTGGTTAGATTATTTTCTGCCAAGATATTGTCATTTCGAATTCTATGGACAACTGCATCAGCATCTTGGTTTCGACCCACCATGACAACTCCTCTAGGTTGTTCTTCTCGAAACGCTGGGACTTCTAGCCTTTCGACCCTTGCCCCTGGTTCCATAACTCCCCTTTGTGGTTCCTCTCGAATCACTGGGGCATCTAATCTTTCGACCCTAGCCACTGGTTCTATAAATCCCCTTTGTGGTTCCTCTCGAATCACTGGGGCATCTAACCTTTGTGCCCTTGCCCCCAAATTAATCCCCTCTCTTATTGGTCTGTAGGGTGGGTCATCAGCAATTTGTTCTATGATAGGTAAGTTCGCTCGAACCAATGCACAGTTACATCTCGCCTTTCGGCGGGCGAAGAAATCTGCTATTCGACTCATATTATCTACGTTTTCTCTGTTTGTCACAGTTACATTCTAAACTATTGGGGCGAAGATTTCTTGCATAGTTTGTGCTAATACTCCTATCATATTATGGTTACTATCATCCATTAACTGCCTAAAAGCCAATTGATTTTCTGTGGTTAGGATAGGCAATGCACTATAACCTACTGACCCTTGGTTATCCGTCATAAATTGATTTGCCCCAGAACCAGACCCTAATTGTGGTGACGTGTTCGACGTCGAAGTTTGCAAACCTGCCATAAAAGATGTTGGCATCCCATAAGGGGGATTTCTGGGTCTATTACCATCGAAACTGGGTGGTCTAGTTGGTGGTGGGGTGGCGAAATGGATTTGTGTTCCTGATGGTGGGACAAATCCCCCAGGATACCCAGTGGTTCCTGTATTCCCTAGGATCGAATTGTTAGTTGACATGCCACTTGTTCCGTTCGTGGCCACATTACTAGTAGAAGATGCAACAGACTGTGCGTTCGAAGGGATCGCGCTTGACGTTCCCATCGAAGCGGACGCATTAGAGCCTGTTCCATGTGGGGCATTTTGTTCCCCTTGTTGATTGTTTGGATTAGACATCCTATTATTACGTTTTCTTCTGGGTAAGGGTTGGTTTCTATTAGTTACTCTACCACTCCTAAGGTTCATATAACAACGAACTTGACACTCAGAAAGAACTTTTATAATGATTATGTCTTAACAATCTTTGTTTTAATTTTGTAACGACCAATGACGGTCCCACTGGGCGTGCCAATTTGTTTACAGTGATTTCTGGTAAAACAACCGCTAGTCCTCCAAACTATCGAATAAACTTAATGACTGTTATTCAATTCCTCTGGTAACTTGCAGGATCGACTAGATTGATCCTATGGGGTATTGGTCGTTTGGATAAATTTAATGGCAACACTAATATTCATTGTTAAGATTTGTATTTAGAGTGTTTTATAGATGTTCAATGTATTCCGATTACAATATTAAAGAACTTTAATGACATGATCTAGTAAAGAAATACAAACCGACTTGAGCAGTAAAACTTCGATTTGCAAAGAAATGTGTAAATGCGAAATCGTAAATGACTATAAATGTAAAGACTTTAATGTAAAAGCATGAATATAAAAGCATGAAATGTAAAAGACATGAATGTAAAAGACATGAATGTAAAAGCGTTTCTTAAACGTAAAGGATTCGATTTAGAAGAAAAGTGTTTAAATGCAAGAAATTGTTAAATGTCATTGAATGTAAAAGTATTTAAAAGACATTGATGCGAAGATGAAAGATAAACTGGAAATGGTAAAGAGTTTTACTAAATTATAAAGGTTTGGTGCTATCATACGTACATTGTTCGAGCATTCGTTTCCCTAGCCATGTGGTATTTTGAATGTTTACTGAATTTTGTACAATAGATATGACACACGAAATCCTAACATTAAGATTTCTATTTATACTACTTCGACCATAATGGTCTGACTTATGAGATTCTGCCACGTTCAGAACATGCAGGACACTGAGCTTCTCTAGCTTCCACGCGTCTTCGAATCGTTCCAGCGCATATATATTTGAATTCCAATCATCCCGCTCGCGTTTGAATTTCAAATGCTTTAACATTCTTCGCTTCGAACTCATCTCACAGACACAATCTAGTCAGCGCTTCGAGGCTTCTTTTAAATATATCTCCACAACTGTCACTCGAAGCTTCGAACTTTGACATGTCCATTCGAAGAACCATTTCTTCCATTCCGAACTATGGCATTCATTTTATTACAACAAACACTAATCTTGTTCCATTTCGAACTTAATGACTCCATTTCAAATCATATATATCAAAATCTTCAGCCAACACCATGTTTATTTGAACTTGATGCTTGTCTATGAGTGTCAATTCACTTTTTTTATGGATGTTGATTTCTTTGTTTCTTGAACCCTCAACTATATGTTGTTGTATGAATTTTTACCTTGCCTTAGAAAGTAGGGAGTATTCACATAATGATGTTGGTTGAATTCAAGTTGGGGAGAGGAATGTTTATGTACTTATGTTGTGATTGACATGAGGTTGAGAAAAGAATAAGAAAAGAAAAAAAATGTGAAAAAGAAAGATTAGAAAAAGAAAGAAAAGAAGAGAAAAACTTTGAAAAAGAAAAACAAAAAGAGTAGGAATAATGTTATGTTAATAAGTGAGGTGTGTTTGGTGTGAAATTTGTGATGAAGAATAAGTTTGATTGGAATTCTATTGTTTGAAACTTTGTGAGTTGATCACTCCCTTAGATTTAGGCAAGTTTTTGTTTCGATTAGCTTTAGGACTTATCACTTGTTTGTTAACCAAGCCACATTACAACCTTGAAAAGCCCTTGTGATTCTTGCATTTGTATTTTCAATACGTTTTTGGATGAATGCATAATTTAGTCTATTGTTTGCAAGATTGTGGAGGAGTGTTTTTATCCCTCACCTTTGTGTGTTCTTCATCTACCGATGAAGTTTTACTAGGTGTGATTCATGATTGAGCTTGTTTTGTTTTAGAATGTTTTGCATGATTTTTGTACTTAGGATCTGTTTCGTTTATATGTTATTGTTGTAGTATGGTGGTAAGTTTGTATTCGTCGTGTACGTTTTCGTTTGAACCATACATTTGTTTTTCGTTTTAAAAACTTGTTGATTTGTGATTCTTTGATTATCATCTTTTGTTTATTTAGGTTTACTTGACTTTGTTTGAGGACAAATAATGTGTCAAGTTGGGGAGAGTTGATAAGTGTCAAAATGTAGTTATTTTGTATATACATTTTGTGGCACTTATCCGTTCTTTTGTTGATATTGAATAATCCCCGCTTTTTGTATAAATGTGTACATAATAGAATAATTGAGTTTTTGTGTAAATATTGTATCATTTGATAGTTTTTCATCTCTTTTATAGGTATTCATTCATAATTGGAGCATTGAGTAATAAAGTGTAAGAACCAACAGCGTGATTGGAGCAACTCATCAACGAATAAAGCTCAAAATCAACAAAATAAAAATCATTAACTTGATTTATATTCATTCATGATTAGATAGAGCATTGAATAAGCTTTCCAACGCTTCAAACCGGACGCAATTCCGAGTTACGGTTCTCAAGATATGGCAAAACAAGATCTTTGAACATAACGGGCGCTTAGCGCTCTGCGACAATTCTTTAAAAGGGGCTAAAAACACATTTTTAGGTTATGGGTTGGGTATTTTTGAGTCCCAACACCATCACCATCATTTCTTTGGTAGATTAGCTTAGAAAACAACATTGGAGCTTGCATTTTGATGATTGGAGGTGGATTGCTCTTCGATTGGTTTGACAACCAATGTAGATTTGTGGTTTATCTATTCTCCTCTTTGTGTATTTCTATTTTGTTGGGTTTGTATGTATTTCTACTCATAACTCTTGTATATTTATCGCCTTTGGCTTGTATAAAGTTTGCTTTACGAATTTGTGTCGGTGATTATCTTGGGTTTTTACTTTATGTTAGGGATTTGAGCTTTACTAGGGATAGATTGCTTAGATTCATACCTAGGATGATTATCTGTTAGTATTTGAATACTAGGAATGGGTTTAGATCTAACATTCACTATAGAGTATCTGAACTTAATGCCTCTGCGTTGGTGAAGTATGCGGAGATGGGTATGGAGGTGGCGATTGACTTACGTGTTGTTGAGATAGGCGGACATGGCTATTGAGATGATTCGGGAGGATTCTCAATTTGGGTTAGGAATAACCAAGGTTGTGAGAGGTATGTGATGACACGGACGAGTATCGTAGGCCGAGTATGACATGGGTGGTAGATTTAAGTCTGTGACGGGTAGTTTACATTCGTTCGGATAAGTGTCTATCCTTTATACTTTTGTTCATTTACTTTTTGTCTTTTATTTTCATTTCTTTTAATCTCAAACTCATTAACGGTAGAATTGTCGAACGACGAATCAATAACCAATCTCTGTGGACACGATACGATATAACCTAACCGGTATATATCACCTGGTAAAAATAATACCAACTCTTTGCTTGCCGCTATACCGCAGCAACAAAATGAACAACGTTGGATTTAAATGACAACGGCGCCAATGTTGATGCCTTTGAATTCCGTTTGTATCAAACACTTGTTCGAGCTATTTTTATTGAGCATAATTGAAATTGTGGGGTGGTTGCCCGACTTTGGTTCATGCGATTTAAATGTGTTTAGAACTTGATTTTCAGTGTTTCGAATTTAAATTGAGAAATAACATGAATGTTGAGTCTTTGTTCTCCATTTGCGGATTAAAATACTTGAATAAATAAATCTTTGCTTCTTGAGTTGTTCATCTACATGATACAAGTTTCCTGTTTTATTTTGAACATATTTGAAATCGAATTAATGAACCTAATTTTTTATGTATAGTTGCTGCCCGATTTCATCGCCACTGCTTTATCTCTGATTTCTCTTGTTAAGAGTGAAGTTCGGATCATTTCCAAGAATATTACAGTGTGTGGTTCCAAAAGTCGTTGACTTCTCTACAGGTAATTAGTTGTTATTTTTCTATAGTGGCATGAATAATTAGTGTTTTTATTTAGCTTACTTAGTAGTAAAACCATGGATAAAAAATGGATGTTTGTCGATCGATTGTCAAAAGAGTACAAGAATGGGGTATCAGAATTCGTTAAGTTTGATATTGAACATGCTGAAGACCCCAGTCGAATGAAATGTCCTTGCTTGGGTGGTTGTTATGTGGGTCGGGTTGACGCAATTGGATTGAAATCTCATTTACTAAGGTATGGAATTGATCAAAGTTAGACATGTTGGATATTACATGGTGAGAAAACTGACGACAATGTTGAACCGGGGGATAGTACGACATATGCTTCATACGACAATGACACAGATACATGCGATTGTGATTGAGTCGAAGAGATTGCAGAAGCACTTGAAAAAGATCTTCAGGATTGTCCCAAAATGTTTGACAAGTTGGTAAACGATGCAGAGAAACCATTGTATAAAGATTGCACCAAATTTACAAGACTGTGTGGTATTAAAGTTGTACAACTTAAAGGCGCGCAATGGATGGTCGGATAAAAGTTTCACAGAGTTATTAACCCTTATGAAAGATATGCTTCATGAGGATGATGTTCTTACTAATCGAATCTACGAGGGGGAAAAGTGTTGTGCTCTATTTACATGAGCTATGATAAGATACATGTTTGTCCAAATGATTGCATTTTGTTTCGAAACGAATATGCATCATTGAATGAGTGTCGTAGGTGCGATTTACCTTGATATAAGAAAAAATTATCTCCAGTAAAAGTCTTATGGTATTTTCCTATTATTCCGAGATTTAAACACATGTTTCGTAGTGAAACCAATGCAAGACACTTGACTTGGCATGCATATGAAAGAATTATCGATGGAAAGTTTTGACATCCGGCTGATGCATCACAGTGGAAGAAAATTGATATGATTATCCTGATTTTGGAGGAGAAACAAGAAACCTTCGCTTGGCGTTATCTACTGATGGAATGAACCTGCATGGTCTTCAAAGTATCTCACATTCCACATGGCATGTGATTATTATGATTTATAACCTACCTCCATGGCTATGTATGAAGCGTAAGTATATGATGTTATCTATGTTAATTTCTAGGCCTAAACAACCAGGGAATGACATAGACGTATACTTGACACCTTTAATCGAAGATTTGAAGATTTTATGGGAGAGCCGTGTGGAGGTTTATGATGGATATATGAAAGAAAGTTTCAATTTAAGGGCGATGTTGTTTGGCACCATTAACGATTTTCCAGCATACGGAAATCTATCAGGGTATAACATTAAAGGTGAATATGCATGTCCTATTTGTGGAGATGCAACAGATACAACGCGATTGAAATTTTGTCAAAAGAATGTCTTTCTGGGTCATCATAGATTCTTAAATTTTAAACATCAATATCGTGGACGGAGAAAAGCATTCAATGGAGATACCGAATAATGTAGAGCTCCACCTGGATTGACAAGTGACCAAATTTTTGAAAAGGTGAAAGATGTGAGTATTCAGTTTGGAAAGCCTTTTTCACATACGATTGTCACAGGTGGGTGGAAGAAGAGTTCAATTTTTTTGAATTTCCATATTCGAAATCTTTGTATGCAAGACATTTTCTTGATGTTATGCATATTGAAAAAAATGTATTTAAAAGTGTTATTGGTATGGTACTCAATATAAAAGGAAAGTCTAAGGATGACCTTAAAGCAAGAAAGGACTTGGTAAAGATGGGAATTAGAACTAAATTAGGACCCTTGATGAAAGGAAGACGAACATATCTACCACTTGCTGCTTATACTCTATCTAGAAAGGAGAAAAAACATTATGTAAGTTTTTGAGTGAACTTAAAGTACCAGAAGGTTACTCCTTAGACATTAGAAGACTTGTGTCTATGAAAGGCCTCAAGCTAAAGAGTTTAAAGACACATGATTGTCATGTTATAATGAAGCATTTTCTACCAATAGGTATACGTTCTACTTTTCCAGATAAAGTAAGAAACGCCATAACTAAATTGTGTTTTCTCTTCAAGTCAATTTGTAGTAAGGTGATCGATCCTAAGATCTTACGAGTATTGCAAAAAAAATAGTTATTACTTTGTGGTAGCTTGAAATGTATTTTCCTCCCTCATTTTTTGACATTATGTTACATCTTGTGAAAGAGACACAATTGTGTGGACCAGCTTATATGAGATGGATGTATCCTGTCAAGCGTTATATGAAAATATTAAAAGGGTACATGAAAAATCGAAGTAGGCCAGAGGGTTATATTGTTGAACGATACATTGTTAAAAAAGCAATTGAGTTTTATACTGAATATTTGTTCAATGTTCAATCTGTTGGAGTACCCAAATCTCACATTTTCGAAAGAAAGGAAGGAAAAAGTTAATTGGAAATAAAACTGTCACAATGTCAAGGGATAAACGAGATCAAGTACATTTGTATGTTCTGCACAATGACAATGAGGTTGTGTTGTATGTTGAAATGTACAAGCATGAACTCCGGGGTTTAAATCCGAATAGAAATGAAAAGTAGATAGTGTCATACCCCAAATTTTGACCTAATATACCACCTTACATTTGCATCATTGCACAACTAACAGTTCAAACAGCATTAATCGGGTGTAGCATTCACAGGTCAAAATTAGGGTTTCATCAGATTTTCATATGATTCAAGATCTAACCAATTAGGGTTTGAGATTTTCTCATCTCATTTGATCTATCTTGATCAAATCATCAGCCTTCAATCCTCAGATATCCATTTTTTCTCACTGATCAATCAAGGATCGACCAATTAGGGTTTTGGTCGAGCATAGGCATTCTCTGATTTTTTGAGCAAGAAATGACTTTTTTGGATAGAGATTGGTCATTATATCTTAGATACAACATCTCGACCTAATTTCTGGATTCAAAACATCACAGAGGTTCACAGACGTCATCAGTCAATTTTAGAAACGTCTGATGAAATTTCATCTGCACAGAAAAGTCAAAACTTTGACTTTTGGTCAAATTTTTCAAAACAAAACTTTTTCCATCATCAAAATACTTCAAATGATCCATCATGATCATAAAAAAATCAAGAATTTGAAAAAGTCAACAAAAAGTCAAAAGTTTTCATACTTAGAAATTTTTCTAAGTGTTGAAATTTCTTATTTTTTCCAAACTTCAAGCCATTTTTTCACCTAGTTCCAATTTGAATTTGAAAAAACTCAAAACATGAAAGTTGTAGCTTGTGGAAAAATCTTTCCAAAATGTCCAAGAACTCTCAAATCCATGGAGTCTAGATACACTTTTGAAATTGAAATATAAGGCTCCATGACACTTGATTTTCAAAGTCAAAACATCAAGATTATAGGTCATTTTGCATTTTTCTCTTCTAGAACCTTGCCACCTTGCCACAATGAGATAAGAACTGATAAAAATCAGATGGGATAATTATGATAGGATTGGATCAAAGTTAGAAATTAACCATGGTTAAAAGAAGGAAGCTTCCTTTTGCATTTAATGCAAAAAAGACTTCCTTGCCCTCTAAGGCAAGTTTGAATTACCAATGCCAATTGCTTGCCTAACATTTCAGATACAATGGCCTATAAATAGAGGTACCAATTCAAGCTCAAGGGACACCAAAAACAATGCAAAAGGATGCTTTCTCTTTACTTTCTTGAAAATCAAGCAATATAGTGCAAATTGAGAAACATAGCATTTTTGAAATTGAGCTAAAACCATGATGATCTTTGGTGTCCAACATGTTTCATAATCACTATCAAACATATTCAAAGCTTAAAATCAACATGAACAAAGCTGAAAACCAGAATTTCATTTTCATTTTTCAAACTCTTCAAAACTGCCATGGAATTCGAATTTGGAACTAGGCTTGATCAAACTATGTTCTAACCATTCAAACATCATCACTATACATCATAGGGATGATTCAAAACATAAACAACAATCTGTAACTCCATTAACCCCATTTTCGAGTTTCATTTTGAACTGACTGTAGGTTGACTTGGTTGGAAGGATTGAGGCAAGTTCAAAGCAAGCATACCCTTCTCATAGCTTCCACATAGGCCGTTGAAGCTGTAGCAATCACAAAATCCGTTCTGGAAACGCGTTAGCATCGAATTCAATTCTCACTTTTCCAGGTTAGCATATGAACTGTGATATCATGATTCCTTGCATCTTTTTGAAAAAGCTCTTGGCCGATCCTTTTCTGCACCTCTAACGATCATAAACCCTCAAAAAAATCCAAGAATCATCAAACCTTCATCATTTAATTTGAGTTTTTCAGATTAGGGTTCTTGGTGTTCTTCGAAACCAAAAACATGCTAGGATGAAAATAAATGAAATTAACATACATATTCATGTTCGTTGTGCAAAACCGATCAAATTTGATTTTTACTTCACTTAATTTGGTTGAGAAACGAAGATTTTGGATTGAATTGGGTAAACTGAAGATCAAACAAGAAACCCAGGATGCGCGCGTTCTTCATCTGTTCTTCATTTTCAAATATTTAAAAATTCCAATCCTTTTCTAACACGTGTTCTGGTCCACTAACACTCCAGCGCGTTTGGTCTAGTGGTTGTCTGCTTGCCTTTAAGTTCCTTTGCCACGCGTCCCACCTCATGGTCATGGGTTCAACACCCATCAGGACCATTCTTTTTACAAACTTTCCAAATTTTTTCATGTTTTTTATCAAACTTTCACAATTTTTTTTGACCAATCAAAACTTCTCATTTTGAGATGATTTTTTAAACACTTGTCAACAAATACATCTATTTTATGATAGTGCAAAAATTTTCAGAAAAAAACTTTCATCTTGATTAAATTTTAATCGAGCCGAAAACGACGTTCTGAACACTTTTCAAACCTCCTTAAAAAGGTGAATTTTTCAAGTTTTCGACTTCCGATTTTTTCAAAACTTTTCATAAATGAACCTCACCTTTCAAAACATTTTCAAATCATTTTTCAAAACATTTCATCAAAACTTACATCTTTTTACCATGATCGATCCGATTTAAACGATAAAACCGAATTCGTTTCTTCTCGAAATTCTCAATCGATCATGGGCCTCCCTTATGGTGTAAGTCCCAATCCTTTATGTACATACTTAGTTTTTGCTTGTACATACTCAAAATATCATTGTCAATATTCAAACATAAAACAAATTTCTTTCGTTTGTTTTCATTCGTTTGTTTATACACCAATACCATTGGTATTGAAAGGAGCATTATTCCCTATGAAACTGCTTTCAAACCAATGGGCCTCCATCATGGTGTAAGTCCCATAACATTCTTTTATGTATATAATATTTCTTTGTACATATCAAATTTTTGTCAAACACTTTTTTTACAAAGTTTCATCTGTACATAATACAGATACTCCTTTTATACTCAAGTACAGACAAACTTCGATCGTTTGTTTTCACATCACTTGTGTATACTCAAACAAAATAGTCTTTTGTGTACATATTTCCTTTGTACATACCAAATACTTTTCATACAAAATTTTCATCTGTACATAACACAGATACCTTTTTACAAATATTCCAACACAGATAACTTCGATCATTCGTTTCCGTTTCATCTGTATAGACCAACTGAATACCATTGGTATTGAAAGGAGCATTATTCCCTGTGAAACTTCTTTCAAATCAATGGGCCTCCCTTATGGTGTAAGTCCCAACCCTCCTATGTACATCCATCTTTCTCTGTACATAAAAACTCGTTCGTGTACATATTCATTTCCTTGTACACAGTTCAAACTTGTAAATAACCAAGTTACGCTCGTTTCAAACGTTCGTTTCACAGACACTTGTTTATATTTCATAAACTGCTGTAAATAAACATCATGCATTGTTTATATTTCCTTCATAAACTCCTGTGAATACATATCACACACACACACACCTGTTTATACAAACCGTCTAATAATAACATAACAATTAGACTAATCAATAGGTTCCCAGAGTAATAGCCTCCGCTTGGGCTTCATACAAGATAACTCATCCCCAGTTGAGTTTAGCCTCCGCTTGGGCTTTATACAAGACAATCCATCCCCGCATGGGTCACCTCCTCTTAGGCTTCATATAAGAAAACTCATTCATCTGAGTTTAGCCTTCGCTTGGGCTTCATACAAGATATTTTATCTCCAACAGAGTTTAGCCTTCTCTTGGGCTTCGTACAAAGAAACTCTCCCCACAGAGTTTAGCCTCCGCTTAGGCTTCATATAAGACAGCACTCCCCTGTTGAGTCAGCCTCCTCTTGGGCTTCGTTCAAAAGAACTCCTCATTGAGTTTAGACTTCTCTTGGGCATCATACAATGAAAGAGATAGGAAATCTCTTAATGACCTCTATTGGGCTTCCAATACAAAGAATCACCCGCGCTAAGATAGAACCCTGAAAGGATGGTTTCCCGGTGAAATCACTTTCAAATTCCCCAGAGAGTAAAATTTCCCGGTGAAATTGCTCCTATTCAGAAAAGGATGGTTTCTCGGTGAAATCCCTTTCAAGCCTAAGCCAGCCATACCCTATAGCTTCCTCTTGAGCTTCATACAAGGACCCTCGATGACCCTCAGAATGCCTCCTCTTGGGCTAACAATACAAGGACCCACGGGCTTCTTAAAAGCATCCCTTTAATCCAATCAATTTCTCCTTGAGATTTAGACATTTATCATCTCTATGGAAGAAGTATCTCATCTATCACATCACATACAGTCAAAAACTTTTTCAAACTTTTTTCATAAACTGTTTTCAAACAAAAACATCTCTTAACGATGAGTGGTAGCGCTTGTACACTCAAGCAAAACACCCAATACTTACAGTTAAAAGATTCAATCATCTTTTTCAAACATCTTTCTTAAACATGTAAGTGGTAACGCTTGTACACCCAAGCAAAACACCTAATACTTACGACGAAAGATTTCAATCAGTCAAACTTTTCAGAAATGTATGTGATAAAATAGATTAGATACATTTTTCATTAAGATGACATTTATCATCTCTTACTAACATCCGTTGCTTTCCACTAGCATAAGTGGAACTACGATTGCTCGACTTTCTCAACATCCTTTTGAGAATACGTGGCACAAGGTCTCATCCTTGCCGAGCAAATTTCTTTCTCTCTCGGACCAAACAAACCATAGAACCACTGTAGATCCGAGCTACAAATGCTCGATTCCCACTAGGGGATATGTGCGAAGATCCACGGATCTTTGCGAGCACAATAATAATAAACACTAGAATCCCACATAATCTACTGTTTCTAAAAATCCAAAGGAGAAACTTTCCCAATCATAGAAATAGCAATTAAAACACACAAACATATCAAACGTATTCATATATAAAGCTGTAGATAACTACATATATTTAGGGTGCTCCATCTATTCCCTTTATATAACAATCCCCCTTACTCAGAATCTCCCCAATGCGTTACGTCTAGTTTGCGCTAGTCGTTATGCATACCAATATCAATTGAGGGTATTTCAGCTTTCCCCTTTTTCATAATCATTAAATCATCTTTCTTGTGTTGAAAATAATAAAGCTTGATGCTCGCGGCATCTTTATAAACAAATCAAAAGATTTAAATCGTTGCGTGCCAGAGAATCCGAACTCACGTTCGCATCCTCTAGCGCGTCACCTTTTAACGCGAACAGATAGTACCAGAGCACAATCAAAATTTTATACAATGGTTCAAGGATCATATTTATTCAAGTTTTAATTTAGATCCCTCTACAATTGCAGAAAGGTTGAGATGTTTAGCATATGGTTCGAGTTTGCATGTGTTTTCTTATAGCGCATACGCAATTAACAGATACACATTTTATACCAAAGAACATGATGATAAAAGTACTATGCAAAATAGTGGTGTCACCCTGGAAGCTGAAGCAATGCACATTTCAACTATGAAGGACTTAAACCCCGAATATGCAAATTTGTCATATTTTGGGGTTATCCAGCAATTTGGGTGTTTGATTATGAGAAGTTTCAAATTCCTATTTTTGGTTGCAAGTGGGTACATAATAGTGGCATACAAATGGATAAATCAATATTTTTACAAGTGGATCTTAATAGGGTGGGGTACAAAGATGAGCCTTTTATTCTAGCCTCTCAAGCTAAACAAGTTTTCTATGTCACTGATCCGAAAAGTACGAAATGGCCTATAGTGCTTTTATCTAACAAAGTGATTGATGATAAAAGTGTAGATAAAAGTGATATTAATGTTGAGAGGTTGTTGCAAAGTCCCCGCCAAAAAAAGAAAACTGCTCAGTATAGGTCGTGCCTTCTTACATATTTAGGAATGACACATTTGAATAAAGGAGGTACGCGTATGATACCAATGGAGGAAGCTATTTTTAGTTATGAATCTTTAGAAACAATTGGTAAAGAGGATATGGATCAAGTTTTATGACATATGACATTACGCCTCGGTGTTATCGTTACATACATGAGGTATAATCCGATCAACTTTATTTAATTGAATGAACAATTTATTTACTCATTTCAATGAATATTTTAATGTTAATGATGTTTTTATTGAAGGTTCTTGTATGACAAATTCATGCGGCCACATCAATTGGAACAAAGATTCTCTTTCTTGTCTCCCAACTATATCAACTCACTATTAATGAATCAAAGACCAGATGACGTGAAAGTGTACGCTGTTAATCAATTAATAGCGAGCAAAGATTCAGAAAATTTATTTTTTTACCATTTAATACTGGCCATAAGTAAGAATCTGACTTCTAACTTCATTTATTATTATTTGTTTTGTTTTTTGACATTGAGTAGAAAGTTTCCATCTAACCTTTGTTTATTCTTACAGTGGACACTGGCTATTGCTTGCGATTAATCCCGTGAGAGAAATTGTATATTATTTGGATTCGTTAGAAGATGATTGGATAAAATACAAACTTTTGAAGCCGACGGTTGATACTTAACTGAGATTATTCAAAATATTCGTGAGATTGTTCTAAATACTCGTTTATTTATTTATTTTATTTATGTAAGATTGTTCTAAATTTTTTTTATATTCTGTCAGAATTATATAAATTTTTCGATCACAAAGAGGTGTTCAAGTACCAAAGAGTAAATTAAACAACATAACATGGTCTAGAGTGCAGGTATATTTTCACAATTAAATTTTGATTATATTAGTGATCGATGCTACTTGATAACACAAGTTAATATATATTCGTATATTGTTTCCATGTGTAGTGTCCTCGTCAATGCAATGGTATAGATTGCGACTATTTCATCTTGAGGTTTATGAAAGAGATTATTCTTTTGAATCAAATAGATATTCCAACCATGGTATGGATTTCTAAGTTATCATATATTTTAATATT
Source organism: Vicia sativa (assembly GCA_021764765.1). NCBI lineage: Eukaryota > Viridiplantae > Streptophyta > Magnoliopsida > Fabales > Fabaceae > Vicia > Vicia sativa. The sequence goes on along the minus strand of CM038792.1, from coordinate 217,000,462 downwards.
TGACACATATTTCATCTAATTAAATAGTTTTAACTAAATCATATTATGTTATATTATGTAGTATTTTGATGAATTCAAGACTTTCACTTACTCTAAAGATCAAATGGATGAAATTAAGGAGGATTGGTGTCAATTCATCTTTGAGTTGAGAATTTTATAAGGTATTGACAATTTTGAGTATATATAAATTTTAGCTACTGTGTCGTTGTTAGGTGGTAATTAAATTGTGTGGCAATGTTGTTGTTGTTATGCAGATCAAAGATTAGTTTTGTTTGTATCATAGTATGAATTTATATATGTTGGTTTTGATTGTATTTGTTGGTTTTGTTTCATATATATATATATATATATATATATATATATATATATATATATATATATATATATATATATATATATATATATATATATATGAGGAGGATCAAATTACACCGAAGAGTTACACCATGACTTACACTCGCTCAAAAACGTCACTTCGGATTAATATTTTTTAAAATCAACCGTTGGATTGAAACATATCATCATATAGATCATACCTATAAAGTTTGAGATTAATCTATAAAGTTTGACTATACAATCAAGATATCTAAAAATTAACGTCAAAATGGACTTTCATATAACGTTAATTTTGATGTAGTTCAATGACATAGTAAATCATTATAGATTAATCTAAAACTTTATAGGTATGATCTATGATGATATGTTTCAATCAACGTTGATTTTAAAAAAATAATCTGATTTTGAAGTGTAAGTCATGGTGTAACTCTTCGTGTATTTTGATCTCTCCTCTATATATATATATATATATATATATATATATATATATATATATATATATATATATATATATATAATTACACTTTTGGTCCCCTCATTTTAAAATCACGAGTTTTAGTCCCTTTTTAGTTTTGTTCTTTACTTTTGGTCCCTTACCAATTTGACTCCCATTTTTTATGACATGGCAGGTTGACTGATGACATGGCAGGGTCCATGTTGGCAATTTATTTTCCATGTTAAAATTTAATTTCCATGCTGGCAATTTATTTTCCATGTCATTATAATTAAATTTAAAATATTAAAAATAAGGAAAACAAGTGTCATTATGATTTAATTTCCATGTCCCCTTACTTCATTGAAACAAAAGCTTCTTCAGAAAAACAATTGTGACCGTGTTCTTCATCCACAATGCCGTGTTCTTCATCTCTATGTCGTGTTCATCCGGAAAAAAGTGACGCCGTGTTCTTCATCTCAAATCAACAAGCTCCCCGAAAACAAGCTTCGTGCTTTGCCGTGTCCTTCACTTTCTCGTCTTAAATCACGCCGTTTTCATCTTCTTCATCTTCTTCAACGCCGCTTTCTGACATGGCCAAACCTTCTTTTGTTTGCAGGTATTTGTTAGGTTTTAATTTCGGTTTGGTTGAAAAACCCCAATTCATGTTTTTTGATAAGAGTTGAAAAACCCCAATTCATGTTTTTTGATAAGAGTTGAAAAACCCCATTGTTAGCACTGTTTAGGGTTTGGCATTGATTATGTTTGTTTTGTTTGTATAGGCCAACTGAGGATCAATTGGTTAGACTTAGAGTACACCATAGGGGCCGTTTGGTTTATCATCCAGAGAAGTCGTATGTTGGGGGGACTACTTCAGAAATGAATTGGGATTGGGATGTGGACCTAATGTCCTACATGGATATTGAAGGTTTGATTAAAGGTGAGGGGTATTGCAATATACGGTGTTTATGGTATCGGGACCCTAAGTTCTCATTTTCTCTTGGACTTCGGCCTTTGAATAATGATCAAGATGTGTTAAAGTTCGTGCAAGATGTTAGAGGGTTTAAAGTTGTTGACGTTTATGTTGAACACAATGTTGAAAAAGTCAATATTGAAGATGTTATTTTTGAGGATGTTGATGTTGAAGAAGTAAATGTTGAGGATTCTGATGTTGAAGAAGTAAATGTTGAAGAAGCTAATTGTGAAGATGTAAATGTTGAGAATGTTGATGTTGAAGAAGTAAGTGTTGAAGAAGTCAATGATGAAGAGAAGAATTGTGAAGATGTAAATGTTGAGGATGTTGATGTGGAAGAAGTAAATGATGAAGAAGTCAATGTTGAAGAGAAGAATTGTGAAGATGTAAATGTTGAGGATGTTGATCTTGAAGAAGTAAATGTTGAAGAAGTCAATGATAAAGAGAAGAATTGTGAAGATGTAAATGTTGAGGATGTTGATGTTGAAGAAGTAAATGATGAAGATGCTAATTGCAAAGATGTTACTTTTGAGGATGTTGACGTTGAAAATTGTGATGATGCAGATGATTACGAGGAAAGTGATGATAGTGATGATAGTGATGAGTGTAACTTAGGTCCTGATGTTGGTGTTGATTGGATTGTTCTTCAAACGCTTCAAGAGAAAATTTCAAGAAAGAATGATATTTCGATGTTGAAAGTTGTGATTCGGATGAACTTTATACACCACCGCTAGTGATGACGAAGGTGATATGGTAAGGTTTCAAAATTTAAAGAGACGCCAAATTTGAAATAGGGATGATGTTTAAGGATAAGATCGGATCGGAGATGCCGTAAAGAATATATTTGGAGAATAAGAAGAATCTCGTATTCAAGAAAAATGACAAGAAGAGAATGGTTGCTAAGTGTATGGATGGATGTCCATTTCATTTAAGGTTTAGCATGAGAAAAGCAAATCAGTCTTGGCAACTTGTTAGTTTCACTGATCAACATAATTGTCATAGGACAATCACGAATAGACAAGCAAAAACGGATTGGTTGGCTCGCAAATTTGTGTATATATTAAGACACACACCTGAATTGAAAACTAAGGGGTTGATTGCAATAGGTATTGAGAAGTGGGGGGTTAAGTTATCAATGAATCAAGCTTATAGAGCCAAGAAAAGAGCAATAGAGATGATTCACGGTGCTGGTCGGGAACAATTCAAACATCTTAGGAATCTTCAAACTGTTACATGCAAGAAATGTGGGATCATGGGACACAACGTGCGCACATGTAAAGGGAAGCGAGCTGCTGAGAGAACAATTCCAAAAGGTGGCAGTAAGAAAATTAAGAAGACTGCAAAACAGGCTGTAGAAGTGGTTATAGACGGAGGGTCGCAAGCGCCACAACAAACTCAAGACTAGATGCTTAGTTTCTTAAGTTTATGCTATATTTTGTACTGTTGTTTTGATACTGGGCACTGCTTATGTAATGCACTGGTTTATAATGCTATAATGCACTAGGCAATGCTTATATAATGCACTGGTTTATATTGCTTGTATATTAGAATCTGGTTTAGAATCTGGCTTATATAATGCACTGTGTGAAAACTGGTTTATAATCTGGTTTATTAGAATACTGGTTTATAATTAGCAGATTCTGTTATTAGAATACTGATTGTGTATAATGTAAAGTAGCATAATATAAAGAAGCATGTTTCCGTTTATATTGGTTTATAAAGTAGCATAATGTAAAGTATACTTATTATGTATACTTATAAAGTAGCATAATGTAAAGTATACTTGTAATGTAAAGTATACTTTGTAGAATCTCTGTGCAATACTTGAAGGTACTGTTGGTGGGACTGAAATACTTACATGACCATTGAATCTGAAATGTGGTAGGTTGGTGTCTGCAGGTGTAATTACATGTGTTATGTGATAAGCAATTTAGTTATGTCTCTTAAGCAGTTACATGTTTTGGTTCTAGTAACATTTTTTGACATGATTTGGATGCTTTTTTATTCAGGGATGTGATGGTTCCATTTTGATTGATACTGTTCCAGAACCAGGAAAAGCAGAAAGAGATGCATTCTTACATTTAGGTCTTAGAGGGTTTGATGTGATAGAAAAAAGCTAAGGAAAAATTGGAAGAATCTTGTCCAGGAGTGGTTTCTTGTGCAGATATTGTTGCATTGGCAGCAAGAGATGCAATTTTCATGGTTCTAATTCCTAACTTCATGCTCTAATTTATTTCTCTTTTGCTCAAGAATTGAATTTTCATCATTGAAGTTGTTAGCTAAAGACTTTTGCATTATGCATCCATTATGTAATTGCATAGACTAATAATCTTTTGAGTTAGGTGATAACACGTTCTTCACAAACTTTTTTTCAAGAGTGTTAATACCGCTGCATGAATTTTGACACGATGTAGGTAAATGGACCTTGGTACAAAGTTCCGACAGGGAGGAGAGACAGACTTGTTTCTAATATATCTCTTGCAGATGATATGCCAGATGTTAGTGATTCAATTGAGCAACTCAAAACCAAGTGCATTTGCAACTTGTATTATATTATGTGATAATTTCTAACCATAGTAACTAACGGTTCACTCTTTGATATAAATTCAGCTGCACATACAATAGGAACAACAACATGTTTCTTCATGACAAAAAGACTATACAACTTTTTCCATCCGTGGATCAGACCACTATAAATCCAAGTTTCCTCCCGAACTTAAGGCAAAGTGCCCTCCAAAGGAACACGATAACGACCGTTTAGCCATGGACATAACGACGAAAGAAAATTCGACAAGAACATATTGAATAACATAAGGCAAGGTTTTTTGTGTTAGAATCGATGCAAGACTTAACGATGACGCAAGAACAAAGGCGTGATGGAATCATACTTAGGTCCCTTCACTCCAATATCGGACCTTTTTGAAATTGATTTTGTTGAGTCAATTGTTAAAATGGGCCAAATTGGTGTCAAGCAGGATCGATGGAAACATTAGGCGTACGCTCAAAATTAGTTATGTGTTACATGTCTGCAGATGAATTTTAACAAACAACTTTTGTTATTTGATAAGCAATTTAGTACAAAATGTATAGCATAGCAGAATTTGGAAAAACCGCTTCCGTGACCGACAACATTGGAGCAAACCAAACTAGATCTTTGATCTTGATCCAATGTTCACTTCAGAGAATTTCTATAAGTAATTAGAAACCAAAAAATCAATCATAATTGTTTAATGTTGTTGAAATGTTTCATACCAAAATGTACAAAATCAAAGGACTCAAAACACACTCATATTCATACCTGCATATTCATGAACCTGTTGAGTCCTGAGCCCAAAATGTATCTTAATTAGCAGCAAAATTAGCAACAGAAAGTATTGTAGTCCACACCAGAAAATTAGCAACAGAAAGTATTGCAGTCCACACCAGAAAATGTATCTTAATTAGCAACAGAAAATTAGCAACTGAAAAAAACTCTTAAGCTTCCACAAAAAAATCCAATGACAGAACAATGTAGGTATTGAAGTTGCATCAAACATCAGTTAATTGAACAAAATCCATTACATTAATCTCAAACAAAATCCATTACAATAAAATCCATTACATTCATGGGACAATACGGACAAATCCATTACAACTACAACAAAATTACTTAATGCTAAGGGACTACAACAAATTACTTCAACACAAGTACAAATATCACTAACAGTAAAAACACAATTGTTAAACCCAAAACAAATCTCAGATATTTGTTCTTCTTCTTCACCGTTTCTTCGAATTTTTGTTTTCGCTCATCGCTTCCATAAGCTCATCATTCCGGTTTTTCAACGATCTAATAACCTCTTTTGCGCGAAAACCCATCTCTTCGTCAAACCATTCAAAGTGGTTACATCCTTTCTTTCTCATGACCTTAAAACCTCCACACCCATAAAACCTTCTTCCAGGATTCTCATAGGTCCATGATGTCATCAATGGAGATTCTATGTTACACCAACATGTATTTCCTCTTTTTCTTAAATTCGTATGGTTTGAAGAGGCAAAAGAAAACCTTGAGGAATCCATGGTTTGAAGGAGAAGAAGAGATTAATTACAAACGAAATGGAAAGAGAAGGAGAAGAACAAACGATCGTGAAAGAGAAGAACAAGACAACGATCGTGAGAAGAAGAAGAACAAGCGGTCGTGAGAGAAGAACAAAGCGATCTAGGGTTCATATCCTAGTCTTGTTCTTCCTTATTTTAATATTTTAAATTTAATTATAATGACATGGAAAATAAATTGCCGATGGAAATTAAATTTTAACATGGAAAATAAATTGCCAACATGGACCTGCCATGTCATCATCAACGCCATGTCATAAAAAATGGGAGTCAAATTGGTAAGGGGACCAAAAGTAAAGAACAAAACTAAAAAAGGGACTAAAACTCAGGATTTTAAAATGAGGGGACCAAAAGTTAAAAACAGAGAAAACAGGGGGACCAAAAGTGTAATTAAGCCTATATATATATATATGTAGAAGATAGAGAAAAGAAAGTTTGTATTGTTGTTTTTTAGCATTGAATATGTAGAAATGTTAACGATATTCCAACGATTAAATTATGTATATATTGAATATGTTCAATGTTAAGGATATGTATAAATTGTTAAGGATATATCAACAATTAAGTTTAAGTATTGTTTGAATTAATACATTTATATATAAGCTGCAAATTTGGTGCATATATTCACTAAATTAAAGTTAAAAATATAAGTTGTAACTTAAAATTTGGTGCAAAGTTGAAAAACAACTCTAATTCTGAATGCTTATTTGTAGAGGGAGCTTAAAATATAAGTTGAATATTTTAAAATTTTCTTTGACATTAGACAACGCTTTTATCAAAAAGCATTGCCTAAAGGGTACATAAGAAAGCGCTTTTCAAACCATAAGCGTTGCCTAAGAAGGACTTTAGACAACGTTTTATAAGAAAGCGCTTCCTAAAACAGAAAATAAGGGAGTTTTTAAAGTCCTTAGGCAGCGCTTCTAAAAGCACTGTCTAAGGGGGGTGCAATAGACAAAGCGCTGCCTAAGGAAGACTTCATGCAGCGCTTATGGAAAATAAAACGTTGCTTAAAGGCAACGTTAGGCAGCGCTTTTACATTGAAAAAAGCGTTGTCTAAACCTATAGCAGCGCAGGATTAGGCAGCGCTGTCTAAAGAAAAAAAAGAAGTTGTCCAAAGGCTTGTTTGGCGTAGTGGAAAGTGAAAAATTATATTCGAGAAAATATTGGAGATTCTAAATTTTTCATAATTATTGATGAATCTTTGAGTGAGCAAATGGATATTATTTTGAGTTTTGTGGATAAAAATGGGCATATTCAAGAACATTTTTTTAAGCTTGTGCATTTTAACTATAGGGTTAATAGTTATTTACCCCTTGCAATATAGGCGAGTTTTGATTTACCCCCTTTAAAAAATATATGTTTGACCACCCCCTTGAAATGTTAAAATTCTAAGTTTTTTGCCCCCTATGTGAAAAGTTACCCCCTGTAAAATATATATATTTTCTTTACCACCCTTATTTTTCCACGCTTAGGGGGTACCAAAAAATTATAGGGGGGTAATAAAATTTTTTTTTAAAAGGGGATAAATCAAAACTCGCTTATATTGCATTATATTGCAGGGGGATAAATAGCTATTAACCCTTAACCCTTAACTATATTATGGCTATCATTCTTAAAAATGCAATATATGATGTCCTTTCTCGACATGGCCTAAATGTTTTATATATTCGTGGGCAAGGGTATCATGATGCTTGTAATATGAGAGGGGAGTAAAATAGATTATAAGCATTATTTATCAAGGATTATCCTTATTCTCATTATATACTTTTTTTTGCACACATATTAAAACTTGCTTTGGTTGTTGCTTTAAGAGAAGTTTTTCTTGTTCATGATTTCTTTTTACATTTGAATCTTATTGTCAATGTTGTATGTTCCTCTAATAAGCGTAACAATGAGTTTCAAAATGCCATTTTTGATGAGATTTCACATTTGTTAGAGATTGGTGAGCTTGATAGTGGTAAAAGATAAAATTAAATTGAAACTTTTAAATGAACCACATATACACATTGGAGCTCACATTTTTCTTCTGTTTGTAGTATGATAGATTTGCATAATCTAACTTATGTGGTTCTTTCAAATATTAGAAAAAAGGAGAAGTTATGCTACACTTGAGAATTATAATGCTGCTTATAAGTTTATGAAATCATTTGAGTTCACACTAATTTCGCATATGGTGGAAAAACTTATGGGAATTACAGATCTTGTGTCAAGCTTTACAACAAAAATCTCAAGATATACTTAATGTTATGCATTTAGTCACGACTACAAATACATTAATTAAAAAGTTGAAAGGAGATGAATGGATGGTTTATTGAAAGATGTAATATTATTTTTTGAAAAACATGATATTGATTCTCTTGATTGTAATGCAGTTTACATATAGCATGTAGGTCGTGCACGTCATCATCATATGGACCACATCATTGTAGATCAATATTTAAGAGTAGACCTCTTTTATGTTACAATCGATCCACAACTGCAAGAATTGAATCATAGGTTTTGTGAGTAAATAATGAAGCTTTTAAGTCAAAGAAATAGTTTGGTTCCTAAGGATATTTACAAAGCATCTGATATGAGTAATGTATGAGCTCTTGTAGATAAATTCTATAATTTTTTTAATTTTAATTTTAATTTTTTTAAATTTAAAATTTTTTTAATAAAAATGAAAATTAATAGTTAAACTAAATAATTAATTATTTTAAAAGCATTTTTTATGTTTGATATTTTTATTTAAATTTTATTTTCAAAAAAATAAATAATAATTCTAATAAACATGATATTATCACATTAAGAATATAAATGAGTAATAAAATTATTAAAAATAAATTAAATAAATTAAATTAAATTTAATTAACGGATGCGGGTGCAGGGCAGATACTAGCATTTCCTGCTCCCACACCTATAAATTAAAATAGAATTTTCTAAACATCTGCACCCGATTAAATCAGATTTTTTCTGTTAATTTTGTGACGGGGGCAGACAAAGCCCGACGAAAACGAATTTATTTGCTATGCATACTCGTTCTAATAAAAGTAAATCTGATTGATGTGAAGTATGTATTAGTGTTGTAAATCTTATGCTACTAAAGTCAATTATTATTCATGTATAATACATGATTTCTGCTTTTTTTTTTAAAAACCAATTGTACTCTAAATATACTTTATCAAAGTGTCCTTTGGATACATTGAATCCACATTTAAAAAGTTAGTAATTTGCAAGGAAACTCCAAAATAGTACACCATTCCTTAATATGAGTATGAAAAGCCAGTGAAGGACAATCAATAACACTAAAAATATTTGCATTAATTATAGTTATTGTTGTAAAGTTATTTTCAAAGTTTTCACCTTGATGGAATGTGTTTTTCTGCTTGAGCAACATGGTGTAAGAAATGAAAAGAATAACCAATGTCTAGACATTTATGTAAATTTGGATGTTACAAATTTTTACCAAGCATTAAATTAATGTTAATTTCATTTTTGGGCTCTACGATTGGAAGGGAAAATGTGTGGTCTTGCTATATAATACTAAATGTACATTTTAAGAGGTCGAGTGAGGAGTATTTTTTTTTTAAATAAAAAAACTTACAATGTTTTTATGAGTCAATTTAAAATTTGATAAATATGATAGTTCAATTAATATATATATATATATATATATATATATATATATATATATATATATATATATATATATATATATATATATATATATATATATATATATATATATATATATATATATATATATATATATATATATATATATATATATATATATATATATATATATATATATATATATATATATATATATATATATATATATTATAAGTTATAAAAGCTAAGTTAAATGAAGTAACTTATTAATATATAACTGAATATATTAAGAAAATATTCATTAATCAATAATTTTTTTATTTTTTATTATAAGTCGATTTGGAGAAAACAAATGTGTACCACAATATAAATCATTTTACAATTTCAATAAATAATTAATGATACTTTTTAACTATATCTTTAAATATTTATTAGTCTTTTTTTAATTACATAAATTTATCTTTCACGTGTCATTCATGAATGATAGTTTTGTAAAGATTTACATAATTTTTTATTTTTATATCATAATAATTATTTTTTTTAATTTTTATATCATAATAATTATTTTTCTTAATACTTATAAAAAATCCAAACAAATCCAAACAACATATAATAAAAAACGGATGTAGCATACCGAAAAATAATATGTTAGACCAACATCCACTATCACGTTTTTAATTTGAAGAAGTGTGCTGAAACTTTGTCTGTTACTATTATTAAGAGTGCCTTTGGTTCAATATTTCTCCCAATTAGTAATTCTGATTCCCTTCGAGAGCAAAGGATAAATTTTTAAAGCTAAGTGGAGCTAAGATTTTTGTTAATTAATTCAATCATTTCATATTTGAAAATATTATTATATTGTCTCTAGAGCTGGTGTCCCCTTCTGATAGATACCTTTCTAGCTTGCTTTAGTTTAATCATCTCTTCTTGTTTTCCATCATTTTTTTCCTATTCAATCAAGTGTTAGAAAATTAATATCAATTAAATGGTCCGAGGCTAAATCGTGAACGAAATCACTTTTCTTATAAGTATTTCAAGTACTCTCTTTATTGTCTTAGAGTTGAAACGCAAGAATATCTAGGATAATTCAGCCTTTAAATCGAATCTGTACAAGACTAGTGAAGAACTCGAATGCAAGGAAGAGTGTTTGGAATATTGAAGAGGAAGTAGAATTTTGAGTATATTATTTTCAAATTCAGAATAATGTATTTATAGGCTATGCATGTGTTGTTTCACAAGTTTGCAACTCTTGATGAAACAACACTTTTTTAGAATAAGATTGCAATAGTTTGCCTATAGTTACATTATACACCACTTCATGAAGTGTTGTATATTTTGAATTCTGAAATTCAAACTTTCAGTAGCCTGAGACAAATTGAACTGCGCTTCCATTGGTGGATGTTAGTGCAAAAATTGACCAAAATTTTGTTCAGACAGTTTTAACATTAAACATCTACTGGTAGATATTAGTGCAAAAACTGACCAAAATTTCCTTCAGATAGATTTGAAAGCAATTTCCACTTTTGTTATGGGGCACTTTTATCCTCTTTAACTTTGTCATATTTGAACACACCTATGGAAATCAATTGTCCATTAATTTCCAACAATCCCCCACTAGTTCTAATAATGACAAGTCTAATTCCAAAAAATGAGGTATAAAGAGCGTTAATACGGTTAGGTATCTTTGGATTTTAAACTTAACCTTAGCGAGGATAACACAAAGTTTAATCGGAATATTAGGTAGCAATGCTTTTAAACCATTAATCCATATGATTAGACCAGCGTTACCTGGCACACACTCTTTAAAGGTTCTTCCTCTACATATCTCGCTTAACACTTATTTATGGTCATATGCTATCCTGTTTTATGAATTTTTCATGAGAGAAACTCTAACTCTCACTTTGAGACGACACCATCTCGAAATTCACATAGGTGAAGTTCATATTGTGTCTTTTTCCATGAGACACATACCCTCGGTATTGAACTTCATTAAGCGTTTAAAATAAAAACTCAACCCTCGTTTTAAGGTCAACATTAACACAAAATGTTCGACAATCATCCAAATCAACGACTTGTTGTTACCCATTGAATCTTGAGGTTAATATTCTGTTAACGTAAGATTGGGTTGTTGCCGCTGTCGGAACTCTTACTCAAGGAGTTTCAACCTCATACCTCTCGAGGTTATTTTTACTAAGTCTTTGACCAGTGGCTTATTAAATGGATCATCCAAATTATAGATCGATCATATATATGCGAGTTAAATGATTACATCTTTAATCAATTTTCTCACGAAATAATGTCTAAGGTCTCGATGCCTAAACTTTCCATTATACATTTTGCTGAATGCACTAACTAAATTGGTTTGATTATCGCAACGTATCGACACTTTTGAAACATTGTCTTTTGCCAATGGAACTTCCAATAGAATATCCCTTAACCATTCAACTTATTGACCAATGGAAATGAGAGCCACAAACTCTGATTTCATGGTTGAAAAAGCAATGCATGTTTATTTCTTTCTCTTTCAAGAAATTGTACCTCAGCTAGTGTAAATATCCACCCTATTTTGTAGATTTATTATCTATGACACTTGATATCCTTTTATCGGTATATCCTTTTAGTAGGACACGAAACCTACCATAATGAAGGCCAAATATTTTGTTTTCAAAAGATAACCAAAATTCTCATGATGGCCTTCCAATGCTCACTATTTGAATTGCTAGTAAATCTACTCATTTACTAACTACAAATGTTATGTCAGTTCCAGTACATTACATTAAAGAACGAATTTCACTTGTGTATTCTAATATTGCCACAACTCTTCCATCATTATTTTGAAACTAAGATCAAATTGAATACTCACTTTTTTGAAATGTGATCGTTTGAACTTATCAAGAACTTTCTCAATAGTGTGTGCTTGACTAAGTTCATAACCACAACTATTTCATATTACATTGATCGAAAAAAGCGTCCGTTATTTCAAGATCTTTGCATCTTGAATATGGAATCTTAGAAACAATTTCTCAATAGCGTGTGCTTGACTAAGTTCATAACCACAACTATTTCGTATTACTTTGATCGAAAAAAGCGTCCGCTATTTCAAGATCTTCGCATCTTGAATGTGGAATCTAGAAACCTCTTTGTTTCTAAGATTCCATACATCTTGTTTCTAATGATAAACATATAATGCACATAGGGACAAAGAGATATCACAATATTCTCACACAACTTTGTGTACAAATACTTAGTTACAAGAATTAGATGAAGAAGATTTTTAGATGATCATGCATGATGATGCAAGAAGATTTTTAGATGAAGTGAGAGATGAAATGATGAGAAATTTGAATTAGTATAGTATAAATTGTAATGAGTACCTTAGTTATATCCACTTCTCTCAAATCTTCACTTGGATTTCTATGTTCAACCTTCTTCATCAACTTCATCATTCATATGTGTGACACTTTTGATTCTTTTCATCTTTGTTAATATTTGTCTTAATCAAAACTGAACTAGATATATGATGTAATCTTCACAATATTCCCTTTTTGATGATGACAAAGTCTTTGAATTCTTGTTTTTATAATGATTGAAAAGTATCCTCCTAAGTCGTGTGTCTCCCTTTTATTGATAGATCTTACAATGACAAAATCAAACTTTTGATGTCGTTGTTTTATCGTTTGTTTTAACTCATACAAGAATTTGACAAGCTTGCACGCCTTTTGTTCATTATCAAGAAGCACATAGCCTTCTGATTTTTCCATGTAAATCTCCTCATCGAAATATTCGTTTTGACATCCATTTGATGAACTGTAAGGTCATGCAAATAAGCTAAAGCAAACAACACTCTAAATTTTATTTTACTTTCTACTAGTGCATATATACGTCGAAATAATCAATACATTCTTTTTGCCTTAAAACTCTTGGTTACTAATCTACCCTTGTAGGTGTTTAATGTACCATAACTATGATACTTCCTTCCAAACATCCATTTTAATACGATGGATATTTTATTCTCTAGGCAGATCGACAAGTTCTCAAGAGTGGTTTGACATTATTGATTTTATTTCGTCTTGGGTAACATCATTCCAAGAGAAGTCTCTTGAAGTTACTTCTTCATTGTAAATATTAGGATCATCTTCCACTTGAAGAATAATAGGAATCTTACGAACAAAATTTTCACTATTTTCTTCTATTAAATAAAAGAAATATATCAACAATCGATTTTGTTCGATCCTAGGTCCTTAGCCTTTAGGCCTCTCCGGTGTTCTAAGTTCAAGTTGTTTTTTCAAAAATCATTGAGGGACATTTGACTTATGTTTCAACAATTTGTAGAGAACCTTTCTCACGAGGTTCTTTTTTTTGAATTTCTTATCCTTCATGAAAGATTCTCAAAATTTTACATCTCATGATTCAATAGTTACATTAGACTTCAAATTCAAAGATCTATATGCATCATGATCCATTTTTTAATGATGTTGATTGTATTATCATAATAAATTTCATTAAACACATATAATTCACATAGCATCTTTCACCGTGTAAATAAACATTTTGTTTATTTCTCCATCAAATTGCCGCCACAAATTTAAAAAAAATGAAATCACAAAAATTTAAATGATATGAATTTAATTTTGTACATTTCACTATTATAGAAAGATGCTATTATATGCTGTAAGTTTGCAACCGTTCAATTTTATCAAGAAAAATGTATTAATCTGGTGGTGCCTGTTCGAGTTTATGTGCCCTTAGGCAACACGTTATCTGTTCAAATCTTGCAAGCAATAATTCCTACTAAAATGTAAAATATAAATAAAACATATCTAATTCATCATTCCTGACATCCGTTAATCATTCTCCATTAAAACCAATTCATAAAAAAAATGTTTTGAAAATCATATAATGTTAATGAATATCACTATTTTTTAATAAGATTGCATTTAAAAACTCTATACAATTGAAACAATATGTGATACTACATACGAAACGAAATGGTGCTTTAAATATGTTCCATATCTCAATAAAATTTAAATATATGGGTGAATCAATGCAATGCATGATTAACATATATAGACATATGGGTGCAGTGCTGTAATGCATAATTCATATCTCAGTTATATTGTCCTCTTAGAATGCGGTAATGCATGTTATACAGAGACACGCTAGGTTTTCGTTAAGTTTAATGGCAAATAAAACTTAATTACCTTTTCCAGAAATTTTCTCACAATATTATCTAAAATTGCATGCTTTATTCAGATAACATATTCATACGAACTAAAAAACAATAAAAACGTACCCGAATACATAGTACCGATTCTTATGTTTTTCCGTGAGTTTATCTCTTTAAACTTGAAATTGAATCCTTGATAACCATTATTTTAAATACTTATAAGATTGTTAGAAAATTAATATTAATCAAATGGTTCGAGACTAAATCGTGAACTAAATCACTTTTCTTATAAGTATTTCAAGCATTCTCTTTATTGTCTTAGAGTTGGAACGCAAAAATACACAGGATAATTCAGCCTTTGAATCGAGTCTGCACAAGACTGGTGAAAAACTCGAATGCAAGGAAGAGCGTTTGGAATATTGAAGAGAATGTAGGATTTCGAGTATATGATTTTCAAATTCAGAATAATGTATTTATAGGCTATGCATGTGTTGTTTCACAAGTTTGCAACTCTCGATGAAACAACACTTTTTTCGAATAAGATTGCAATGGTTTGCCTATAGTTATATTTTACACCACTTCATGAAGTGTTGTATATTTTGAATTCTGAAATTCAAACTTTCAGTAACCTTAGACAAATTTAACTGCACTTCCACTAGTAGATGTTAGTGCAAAAACTGACCAAAATTTCGTTCAGGCAGTTTTAACATTAAACATCTACCAGTGGATATTAGTGCAAAAACTGACCAAAATTTCCTTCAGACAAATTTGAAGACAATTTCCACTTTTGTATATGGGACACTTTTATCCTCTTTAACTTTGTCATATTTGAACACACCCATGAAAATCAATTGTCCATTAATTTTCAACAGCAAAAAATTAGATTTAACATCAGATCTAAATCTTGGGTCTAATTCATGTTCGACTCACAAATCTTATATTTTATAAATAGGGTTGGGCAGGTCAAGCGAACTTATATTGGTCCATTGAAAAGCTTATAAAATAATTTTAATAATTTTTGAAAAAATTGAGTTAAATATTATTACATAAATAAATTTTGAGTGATAAAAAAGTTAAAGAAAATAAATAAATAAATAAATATATATATATATATATATATATATATATATATATATATATATATATATATATATATATATATATATATATATATATATATATATATATATATATATTAAGATGATGCAGTCAAAAAATAATTATAAGATAAAAAATTTGATAAATATTAAATGATAATATCCAATTACTCTCTTCTTTTACAGAGATTTTTGTAATATATATTTGGTGTATATTTGATATATATTTTAAACATTAAAATTATAATTAAGTACTTTTGTCTCTAACATTCATTTTTATAAATCTCATTTCAAAAATAAACCTTAGAGTTCCTTTGCTTCAAAGTTTATTGTTTGGTGCATAACAATTTTTTTTGCTACTTATTAAGTCAAGTCCTATAGATAACCTACACCAAGCAGGTTGAAGGTACAATAGATAAAGAACTCCAACATATATTGTATAGGAATCTTCATGTACAATAAAAAAAGAAACCTATGTAGCCCACCAATAAGCATAAATTTGTCTGAAAATCAATTTTGGTTTGTAAAATAACAAAAATATTATCTATAAAAGTTTATTCATTATTAAATGTTAGGCAAAGTAAAAGGCTTATCCTCCAAGAATCTTGTGAAACTTTTGTGTTTCATAGCCGTGCCAAGACAAAAACATTTTTGGGTCAACAAAACACTCATTGTGTGTATGTTTGGTTCTATGATATTAAAGTTGATTTTGATTAAATTGATTTTTTAAAATTAAGTGAATTTGAATTGAAATTATTTATTTGTGCATATGTTGATAAAAAATGACTCATTTGATATTAATGAATATAATATAATTTTAAATAAAATTTAATTTTTAAATCATTTAATTTTGATTCGACGACCATAGATGCCCGACCGACAAAATACCTCCGAAAATCATGATCTATCACTTTTGAGTTATTCAAAGGACGGTCCAAAACATGGAATGAGTTATCAACAATTTAGTGAGCAGACATTACAAGCAATGTTGAATGTAAGATAAATAAAAACAAAACAAGCATGGGACATAATAGAAATGACATGAAAGAACAAAATAGTGAAACAAATCCTCAAGAGGGTGCATATCACAAACATATCTTACATTAATAATTTCATGCTATTATAGCCTTTTTTATACTTCAATTTGGTATTCAAGTATATTTTAGGGGTGTCAATGTGTCATCTCATGTTTGGAGTATATCACGCATGAATGGTGTTTCTATTAATTTGCAAAAGGTAGGTAGTGGAATTGATCAAAGTTAGAAGCTAATTAGGGATTCAAAGTAATAAAGATTGAAAAGCACCAAAGTTTTACTATGACTTGTGGTCAAATATTTTATTAAGTTTTTATGTTTATCTTCTTATCGTAAGGTATATTCTTTATACCATTCTCTCTATTATTTTAAAAAAAAAATTTAATAATAAATATATTCAATTAATTATTTTTTTGAAATTTTGATATATGATCTCACAATCAACATATCTAAAATAATTAAATTTATCACCCATTAAAAAAATATCATTTAAAGTCGGAACAAGTCCCACAAAAATATTATTAACATTTGGCGAATTTTTTATAGGATCGCACTTTTAAATCTCAAATATGAAGATTAATATATTTAATTAATATATAAATTAAATATATTAATTATTTGATTAATTTATAATAAATTTAGTTAAATGTTTAATATATTTTAAAAGAAAAATAAGAGTTTGAACTGTCTTATTCTTGAGACGATTTTAAAATAACATAGTGAATTTCTGTTTTTTATATACTTGAAAGCTGTTACTTTTATCCATAAAAGTTTAATTAATGCAGTCTTTAACACAATACTTTCAAAACTTGTACTTCGGAAGTTTGAAGTTTTTGTAATTCTATCATGGTGAGTTTTCCATGATACTATGTCATTAGAGAAGTTAATTTTTGTAATTATTTTAGAAGGACTATTAATTAATTCTCTAACAGCATTGATTACAGGATTCTTCTAAGCCTAATCTCCCATTGTTTCCTTTTGATTGGACTATTATCAAAGACCAATTTGAAGCTTAATTATATTAGGACGTAATCATTAAACTAATTAGTGGCAGATACTAAATGGAAGTGGCACTTAACCATTATAAAATTAAATTAGAATTATAAAATCAAATTAGGTTCCATCAATTAATTAGTTAAAAATCCACCACTATAATACTCATCAATATAAGAATATGCAAATTATTAATAAAATTGAAGAATATAAATCTTCTTTTAAATATAATAAAATTTTATATAAATAGAAGATAAAAGTGCAATAAGATGCGTCACAATTCTTTTTTAAGTGACAAAATCAATTATCTTAAAAATTATATATAGATATTCTAAGAGATACAACATTGTTATTCATATGTTTTTGGACTCCTTGTAAAAGATTA
Source organism: Vicia sativa (assembly GCA_021764765.1). Taxonomy (NCBI): domain Eukaryota; kingdom Viridiplantae; phylum Streptophyta; class Magnoliopsida; order Fabales; family Fabaceae; genus Vicia; species Vicia sativa. Next base: position 216,982,352 of record CM038792.1, on the reverse strand, counting down.
ACTGTTTCTAATACTAGGAAACTAAACGTGTCAAAAACAAATGGTAAGAAAATGTGTTGATTGTCAAAACACGTTTTTTCATGTTGACAATTTACTTGAAACAGCTTTAAGAGTTGTTTGTCCCACAATAAAATCTCCAACCCTCAGTCCCACCAATGAAGAAACTCTAATCAAATTCACACAAGCATGTTTTCATCCTACCCACTCATACACCAAAATATATGTTGGTCTAAGAGTCGATCTACATTCATGTAGATCAATCAAGAAATTCACAGGTGCCTCTTTCATCACAGATATTTTGGTTCGTCGAAATATACCCAACAAGACATCTCTAACAAGGTCATGTAAGTATTTAAAGCTTGAAAACTCCCTATAATGAATCGTGTGTTCCTCCCAAATATATCCAAACATGTCTTACTACAAATAGGGTAAACCTCATTAATATGAAATAAAGGAATTATAAGATGGTATCTTAAGATAGTATGATACTCTACCAATGATATATGTTAGCCTAACCAATCAATAAGAATAGCAAGGAGAAAATCATGAGCATGTGCGACTTGCAAACAACCAAATACTGTTTTTGTCTTGTGGTCATGTTCAATTTTGCATCCATGTCCTTAACAGTTTTTACTAAAAAGTGCATTCGCCAAAACATGGTGTGCTTTAGGAGAGATGTCTTTACTAGTAAAATTGCTAAGGCCAAAAATCTAGAATCACAATTCTAAGACCATTTAAAGCTCAATCAAAATTTGAGTTCATACCATATACCACATTGTCTATCAATATATATTATCATGTAACATCTAAGATTGGGCCCTAAAGGCCACAAAAATGTATGAGACAGTCTCTACTGCCTAGTACAAACATAATTCCCCAACTCTAATGGGAAAATAAGTCACCCTCCATTGAAGGTCCCCGAAGAAATAACCTCCAACAACCATGATGTTTTCAACCTCCCTTCGCAACTCTTCATCAAACCAACTAGTTGCTTCCTCCATATGATTAGGTGAAACATTTTGAGGCCAAAAAAACAATTTGAAAATACCATAGTAGGATTGAAGTAGAAGAAGCTCACTTTGAGGATCTCTTAGTTGTGGTAGAAGACTCATAAGCTTAATAGCTCTGAAGGCTCTCTCCATGGACAACCCTTTGATAATGTCATCATCTTGACTAACTGCCACTCCAAGCAAATTCATCCCCAACATCGGCTACCCAATGTCTGACGAAAATAAATCCCCACGAAGTTTACTACCATCACACGAAGGTCAAAATATATCAATCATACCAATATTCAATTTGAGACCTAATATTGGACATGTCTACCGAATAATATCAAGGGCTTTAGCCACCTCATGTGAATCTCCTATAATAATACTATCATCAAGATATCAGGGAAGAAGAAGGAGAAGATTATAATTGTCACTAACCTGATGAATGAGTGAGTGTATTACAAGAGCAAAAAGTAATGGCCCTAATGGATCACCTTATTTCATTCTAATGGTTGACTTAATATGCCAATCCCTAAGGTACAACATCACTACTTGGCCATAAAGAAACTCAACTCACAACGAAATAGCTAGGTTTCTCACTCTCACTTCACACAATAAGGTTTATCGACCTACCATATTAAAATCATTCGAGAAACCTACCATGAGTATACCCAAATAATCATTTATGTGTTTCTTGCATAACACTAAGTTGACACTCAACAAAATAACCCCATCACCCCCGATACCCTCATAAAAATTGGAAGTCATTGAGATAATCTTGGATACCAACCACCTCCAAATATAACCTATATCAATTGGTTGTATTCCACCGCCAAGCATTAATAATAGTGTCAATGGTGCAGAGACAACAAACTCTGTCAAACTCATGGGACATCTTCCTCCTAACCATAAATTAAAAACTAAAGTGATTGCATATAAAATATCTCGCGCCATAGAAAAACATTTTCCACACAGTGCATATAATATATCCTGAGCACATAAACCATCTCTACCACATGATATTCCTTTGGGAAATGACTTAATGCACTTGAAGATAATATCAAATTCAGTCAATAAAGGAGCTTCAGAGAACAAGATGGTCATCATGGAGAGAGGTGGCATGTATGGGTGTTTAGCCTCTAAAGTTTTGGTTATATGTCAAATATAGGGTTCCACTCCAGATGACCCTAACATTTTTACACCCGTTGTGAAATGGACATCCGCAACTATGATAAGACATTGCTTTACATTAGAGCTCGTCGTTTTATCTTTCTATTTGTACCCCAATTTTTACCCCTAAGATTCTCTAATACTTCATACCATTGCATTGCACAAAGATCACAATTGGTTTTTTCTCTCTCTCTCTCTCTCTCTCTCTCTCTCTCTCTCTCTCTCTCTCTCTCTCTCTAATCTTTTGGGTTTGCTCTTGGTAGATCACCAAACACCTTTGAATGTCTGTGATAATTGATACTTGACTAACAATGATGTGTGTACACTTTGCTCTCTAAATGTTGTAGGTGAATGATGCACAAGTCTATTATTTGAGGAGACAATAGGTTCATGTGTTTATTTTCATGCCTTCTCTCCTCAATTCTCAAAGATTTTGAAAGTATTGTCTCTCATTGAATACTTATCTTGATATCAACTATGGTTTCTTATCTTGAGAGTATGCTTCATTCTTGAAGAAGATCATCAAATTTGAAGAATTATCCATGTTATGGCCTTCTATCTTGAAATTAGGGTTTTTGGGCTTCTAAGGACCATATCTTGGTGTTTGTATAAAGTTTGTGGATGATTTGAAATTCATTTGATTCTTAAGAGGACTTATAATATTAATTTTCTTGGATCCAAGGAGTTTAATTGGTGAGAAGATTGTTTTGAAGGTCTATGATTGCCAACTCTATAGATTGATACTTCATCTATCTTGTATGACTTCAAAGGATCATACCTTGGTAATCCCTTGTCTCCTTGAGCTCATTATTATTTCTCAATAAAACTAAGGATGTCTAATACAACTTAGTTCAACTGGTAGGAAGAGAAAATGCTTGGAATTTTGCCTAATAGGTCAAAAGATTACAAGTCATTGATGGATTTCTCAATTCTTGAGCAATACACTTCAAAAGATCATATCTTGGTCATAATTTATCACCTTGAGGTCATTATTTTTGCACAAAAATCTTGAAGATATGAGGTTTATCTCCATTTAAGTTTCAAGGATTGAAAGTGTTTGGAAGTTGCTTGAATAAGTCAAAAGATTATAGGTCATTTCACAAATTTTCATCAACTTCAAAAGATTATAGATGTCTACTTAATGTCATATTTGAAGATCAAGAGCAAATTTTAAGTGGAGGAGCAAGTTTGAAGAAAAAACATTTTTTTGTCATTTTTAGAAAGTGTGGCATGCTTGACCAAGGCCTGGCCTGAAAATCAGTGTTTTTCACAAATCATAAAGGAAATATCTCTCAGATAAAGAATCCATTGGAATTGATTCTTTTTGCATTATGTTCTACTATTTGAATAATTCATTTGGCTCAAGACACGAGGAAATTTGATTTGGCCTCAGTTCAAAGTTTGTGCCAAAATCTGTTTCGAGCACACCATCAATTTGTGCATGTTGTGCTACCACTCATTTTTAAGCCAAAATTAAGCTTTGTTTTCGTGACTAATCATATTTAAAAGTTGCCCAGGGTTAATTAGCACCTTAAAATGCAACTTTTGGCTGAGTTTTGATGCACATGAGGTCACACTTCCTTCGTGCACACACCTTGCACGATTTCGCTCCAAATCTCACAATTCTTTTCTCATTTTCATCACCACTCACTCTCCTATAAATAGAGGACCATTCCTCACTCATTTCCTCAAGCTTTGATAGCCAAAAAACCTCTGTGAAACTATCTCCACAACCATATTTTTTGCAAGTTCGAATTCATAGTTAGACCCTTTTCAATTTGAAATAAACCACTCATTATTCTTCCTTGAACCTCACTGAAGCTAATAGAACAAGAATCGTGCCTTGAAGCTCTCTGAATCGTGCTATCCAAGTCAAGTTTCAGAGCTCTGAAAGTGAATTTCGTTCAGGTAGGATTCGTGACCAAATCACTTCAAATCAAGTACTATTGCATTTTCCTCATTTCCCTGATCCTTGTGATCTTCACCGTTTGCATTTTCATTGAGAATTGACTCTGAATTTCTGAAAATAAAAGCTCTCTATTATTCTTATTTTCTTCAATTTTCTCTTCACTCAGTGTAAATAAATTTTTTGCGAGCATGTGGTTGAAATCGTCTTGAAGAGACGAATCCAAGGATACCGCACATGTATATTAATTTTACAGTTTGAGGAACACGAATTGGAGAGGGCTGGAGGTTGAAGATGACCTACGTGTCTGTCTTCAACCAATGATAGCACGCCATGTAATTTTTTCAAACTGGATCTGATGTATTGGTTGTATCTGTGACACCCCAAATTAATTCAACTATTAAATAATTAGAAATTTAATTATTAATTTAATTAAAGGTTTAATTATTAATATTTTTGGATTTATGGATTTAATTAATTAATTAAATAGATGGAGTGTTGGGGGTGTGAAGTGAATTTGGGAGGTATGTAGAGTAAAAAACTCTAATTAATCTAATTTATTTATTTCTATTATTTGGAAAATAAAAAGGAATAAATAAAGGAATAGAGGAAATAATAGAAGGATTTGAGAAATTAGGATTTCATTCAACGTACTTTGGAGAAGAGAAGAGAAAGAGGAGAAAAAACCAAATCGTCAGAATTCGAAGATTCATCGCGAGGTAAGGGGTGATTTGATCTGATTATTATGCCTTATAGGTTTTGATGATCAATAGAAAAAATTGATCCGTTAGGAATCTCGAATTAGGATTCTAGGTTGTACCCTACCGTTATAATCCGACGTAAAAACTTCAATTGGAATTGTTATGAACGGTTAAATTATGTAGGATGATCCTAGGCTAATTGGAAAACATGATTTTGTGGTCAAATGGTTGCAAAACGTATTAACAAATTATGTTCTGGTATAATATAAAGTTTGATAATGAATGGAATTAATAGGAATTGGAAACAGTGAAGAAAAACTGGTTTTTGGGTGAAAAATAACAGTATGGGTCGACACATGACATTATGAATCGATGCAAGCAACAAAATTTTAGAAAACCATAGGCGTGGAAAACGTATGCATCGACTCATAGGAAGAAAATCAAAGCTATGCATCGACACATACGTGTTATGCATCGACACATACTGAACAAAAATTGAAAAATGCAGAATTTTAATTGTATGCATCGATGCATACGATCCATGAGTCGACGCAAGCAGTCTATGTATTGACACATGAGGTTTTGTGTCGATACATACTGTACAAGAATGAAATGTAATTTTTTGAAAACGGTTTCGACCATATCTTTTCGACCGTAACTCCGATTTAGGCATAGTTGGTATCGTTGGAAAGCTTAGAACGAGTACTATCTAATAAAAACATTTTCAAAACCAGTAATTGAGATCTTGAAGAATTAATATGTCTTCTGTAACAAGAATTCGTTGTGATTCGTGAATTATTCGCTGCGTATACTTGCTGTAGGTTAATTCCATGTGTTGTAATTAACGTTATATGTTCATGATTGTTGTTATCATGTACTGTTGTTGTTATTGATTATGAGTGGAATAATGTTGTGTGATCATATTCCGTATTTGGATTGTTGCATGCTTCTGATGTGCATGCATAAGCATTTTGGTAATGGTTCATTCCCATTGTGCGGAATTGAACTTGCAGAGCCAATAACCGTACCCAATAGATAGTGGTGGTGAGGCTAGATTCTTGATCCAGTGGTGTATGGGCGAATCGTTGATTGTTTGTTTTCAAGTGTAAGCGGACGGTGTGAACTTGGTTCACGTTTGGTACCACATGCATTGAGTCTGCATTGCATATGTAATTATAACATGTTATGATGGTTTCCAGTGTTATAATTGCATTGATTGTTGTTATGTGCATAATGAATTTATGGAATGTAATTGCGGATTGTTAGTCAGGTCATGCTAATACGGGTGGAATAATGTATTGATTGTTTTATTATTTTTAAAGAAACGTATAATGCATTTTAATCTTGATAAAATCTCACCCTTACTTTAATGATTTCAGATTGAAGTGAATAGCTGCTCGGGAATTGGTGAGGACAGCTTATAGAGCTGTGCTATTTAGATAGTTTGCGTGTCAGTGTTATGCTCTGGTAGTTGTAACACTGGGGAATGATCGTTTTGGAATTTTATGAATTTAAACTTGTTTCTTTTAAGTTATGTTGGGAATAACTATTGATTGAAATATTCCGGATTTTATGTTATCTTTCCGCTGTGTAAAACATAATCATTGGTTTGAATTACATTTAATAAGTTCTTCAGTAAAAGCATGATCACTGGTTTGTTATTTTTGAATTTTTAAATTGTGACGCCCATTTGTTATGTTAAAACTCTGATTAATTATATAAATTGCGGGGAAATTAGAAGGGGTGTTACAATATCGTGCGTGCGTTATAAGAGCCCTTGGATCTGATTACTTTTGTGAGTCAGCATCGATCCAATGCGTGACATATTTTCTTGTTTTATTTTTAAATTCTGTAACCCGATGTGAAAACCATGGAGGTCCATATCAAGCACAGTGTGTCGTGTCCATTGGATGTGATTACTAACGCGTTTTGATTGTGATTCAATCACCTACATTTTTTTTATCTTTATTTTATTTTCTGATTTTATATTTTAAATGTTTTAAACTTCAAAAAATCATAGAAAATTCATTTTTGACTCAAAAATTATGAAAAAAATCACAAAAATATTTTCAAATATTCTCTTTCTGATTTTTATGTTTTCATAATTTAATTTTCATATTTGGTATTTTTTATGATTTTTCTCTTTGATTTGATATTTTTAAATGTTTTAAAATACTTTTTGACATTTAAAATTTCTGAAAAATTTATGGAAGGATCCAATGGTCATTTGACAAATATTGATGACCTCATTTTATTTTTATTTCTGATTTTTTTAATTTTTGGTTTATTACCATTTTTTATTTTAAAAAATAGTTTCTGACTTTAAAAAATTCTAAAAAAAATTGTCAACACTTGTTGACCTCTGTTCGACTTTAGGTAATTTTCTTGGAATTTTATTTTGATGTATGAATACTATTTATGTATTTCGTCAATAAAATCCAATTAAATAACCTAATTTCAAATTGTATTTTAAATTGCTTTTAGTTCTTTTTTTACATTGTTAATTTTGAACTTATTTGGAGTCATATATTTCCTCAACATCAATGGAATTTGGGTGTTGATAGGTCTTTTGACCAAATCCACCAAGAAAGTCGGTTGATTTTGACGAAGTTAGACCGAATAAATTTATCTGATGCATTGTAAATTTGTAACTTGTTTCTTCATCTCCATCTCATTTTTTCCTTTTGTTCCGATTTGGAAAAGTGATCAATTGGTGGCATGAGCAAGTTTCAAGATGGTCACCTTGTTGATGACTAATTACTAACAATTTGATGATATACTTGACAAGTTTCAAGATGGTCATCTTGCTAATCTTTATTAATTGCTTTTTATTTTATGCTCTTTACTTTCTGCTTTTACTTTTATGCTCTTTATTTTTATGCACTTTAATTTTAGCATTTAAATTTCATTCCATTTTTCCTTTGCTCATTTGAGTATTTTATTTTCTTGTTATTTTGAATTTGCTCACTTGAGCTTTAGTTTTCTTTTTCAAAATACCTAATAATTCAACTTAAACATAAAAAACTTTTAATTGGACTTGGTTACTATCCTTATGCTCAGAGTTTGACTTTTGGACTTAGGATTATGACCCTTACTTCAACTTGGAGATTTCTGTACCCTTGGTGTTATTTTGTCTTGCTTGGTTATCATCTTTGTATGCAGGTTATTCTGTTAAACTCGATTAAGAGTGAATTTCCTCTAAATATAATTGTTACTCTGTTTGTTTCTTTTCTTGAGATGTGAATCTATCTGAGGCATTGATTTATCTGAAGCTTGGTTTTTTTGTCTAGTTATTTGTTGCTTATGTGATAATCCAAAGGATGAGATGTGGTATTAGCTCTTGATGTCAAGTACTAATTTTCTCACCCGGTTAGATATTTCTTTACCCTTACCTTTTACTTTATGCAGTTAGGTTAGCATCTCCATCTCCTCCCATGTTCCTTAATTTTCAAAATCTTCCCCCTTTTTCAAAGCATTCTTGTTTTCAAACTCGAACCGCTTTCATAAAAAACTTGGACTTAGGTCCATGCATTTTCAAACTTCTTTTTCTTAATAAATTTTTAATTCATTTAATAATACTTTGACTTTCCTTTTGTTAAGACTAAAAAACACCTAACCTCATTCAAATTTTTTGAGCCCTTTGTGGCTTTCTTCTTAAAAAATCATTTTCTTAAAATCAACCAACACAAATTTTAGTCTTTTTTACCCGAACTACATTGGGTTTTGATTTCAACATTGCACAGTGTTGGTATGTCGGCCTGGAACTCAATGGAAGTTCTATCAAACCAAAAATTATAAAAAATACTTCTTTTCTACCCCACCATCCATTTTGTACACATACTCTTTTTAGCACACATATATAAATTTTTAAAAAGGTTCCTGCGGAGTACCGTAGATGCTTTGAGTGCCTAACACCTTCCATTTGCATAACTAACCCCCAGTCCCAGATCTCTGATCTTTTTTTTAAGGATTTTATTCGCTCTTTTATCTAGTCATTTGGATAAAATAAAAGCGCGGTGGCGACTCTTTTGTTATTTTTTGAGTTAAGTCAATTCAATGGCTTATACTCGCAGTTTTTGCCGCTACACTATTCAATGTGAAATTCTCCATGACCTTATTTATCTTGCTCAGAGTTTTCCAACACACTATCAACTAACTTGGCAAGACCATATTCGCCTTTCCAAGTAGCCAAACACTTCAAAATATGGTGTTGTTGCAAGGACTTTCAATTTTCAGACCTGCAATTCTACCTATTTTGAGGCTTAACCACCAGTAAAGTATAACGAGGAAGAAGTAACAACTAAACTCAAACACATATTGATCTCAGACCATCGACCACATTATAAAGAACATCTTTAATTTTCAAAGAGAAAGCAAGATGACAACTAAAAGGTATACTCTTCACTGTGAAGATAAATGGTTCAAGGACTCTCTTTCTCTAACAACCTTACTTTCAAAACAAGCTCCTCGTTTGCTTTGAGATTATCCGAGACTATTTTAAATGGTTTAACAATACTCACAATGACTTTCGACCTCCCTTGTTCCATGAGTGACACAAATCAGACCATATGATAACATTGTCTGACTCATGGCATTAATGCTTATACACCTCTACATAACAATTGCTCAACCACCCTCAAAGACTCCTCCAATGCTATAAATAAATCCTTATCATCTCAATCGTATTTCATATGTCACTTTAATGTTTATCATTGTATATGTGTAATGTCTTTAAGATGACAAGAATTCCCTTATTACTCTGATCCTTACCACCAAGACAACACCAAGACAACACTGAAATTCTTGAAATGAATAATGTAAACCTCATTTTGAGTAAAAATCATTAGACAGTGCAAAATGTATTTTTCCTTTACTAAATACAAAATATGTCTAGTTAAAAAAATTTAACAAACAAATGGTGGACAACAACGAAAAGAACATTTCGTCATATTGTTATCTTGATCTACATCATTAAACCATGAAATTCAACATCTACAAAGTTGCTTCTTCTTTTTTTTTTGACAAAGTTGCTCTTAAAAGTCAATAAAATGTTTGTTTCAAATAAAATGGAAAAGAGGTTTTGTGTGAGAGGGAGATGGTGCGGTTTGTTTAATTGAGGTTTGATAATATATTATTCAATTGAGGTTTGGTAATAAATTATTCAATAATTTCTTTAAAAAATACTTGTTTTAAATTTAAAAAATCTCGAAAAAACTCTAATGAAACGATAAAAATCTCTTCTAATCTAACTAGAAGTTTACTAATTTTTTTTATTTTAGTACTAATTATAGATATCAAATTTCTTCCACTAAATCTAATTATCATTGGTATGCTATGTGACTGGATAATCTTAGACAAATTTGTCAATACCTCATATAAATTACAACTAACTTTGATGACGAAAGGCATTTTTAATGTACCCCAATAGAAAATTGGAGATACTGTTTGGTTTATGACCAAATTTTGTTTAAAAAATCACTATATATATCTTTCTTATCCACATTATTGCTAGTGCTCCAAACTTAAAAGAAGTACGTAAGCCAATATATATTATTATTGTACATGCAAATAAATTATGTTGTATCAAGCAAATCTAATTTAGTATTATATTTGTTCTAATTTGAGAATGTGAAATAAATCCACAGAATAAAAATATTAAATACTTAATCCACTTAGTAGACAGATTGGCAAAGGTTCTTCCCCACCTCATATCTATTGAGCAGAAAGCTATTAGCAGGAGCATTAGAGAGTGTATTCTTTAATTTCAAAGGTGGTTGATCGGTGCATCTTTATGTGTATTCTTCTACTGTTATATTTAAGAATTTTTTAATTTTTTTCTTTAGTTTCACCATTTTAATGTATTTTTATAATTTAGTTTGCTTTTGTATTTAATAAATTTTCGTATTTTAATTTCAACATTAGTAATTTTTAATAAAAAATTCATTATTTGAGCTACAAGAATTAGATTGAGACGTCCTAATATTCGTTGGAAAAATGAGAAAGAAAGCTACAATTTTCATGTTGAAGCCAGAAGTTGATTCAGACCGTAGATGCTTCGGAAAATTCGTTGAAGTTTCAACCATAAGAAGCAAATAGTTTTGGACCGATTTTGGGCCGAATTTTCATGTTATTGACCCGGTTGGGTTATGACTCGAATTTCTTATCTTCATGTATTCCTAGGGCAGCGTGCTACTATCACGTTTTGCTATTCGCGGAAAAAAAATATTGAGAAGATTGTAGGAATCATGAGGAACTAACTTTTCAAGAATCGATCTCCGGTAATCGAATACCACTTTGAGGTTCTTTTATAAATATATTAATATGTTTTCCTTTGAATTCTTCCTATAATCTCAATTGCTTGCTTAATTTAATTGTTGTTATAGGATAGAATTCTTAAATTCGATTGCTGTTTGACCTTGAATCAAATTCGCGTTAACGTAGCTTTTGCATTATCGCGTTTAATCAAATTGTGTTTGCTTAGTTCGCAACAATTCTTAATATGTTTACATAATCTGGAATTCAATAACATCCACCGTATAATTGCTATTGCGCTTGTCAGTAGTTTTTGTAATCGAATAGGATCAAACCTGTTTGGGAAATTGGAATTTTATGGGAATCAATGATAAGTCGGAAGTCGATGCAATAGGTTGATTCGTTTTAGCTTATTCGATAATTACTTTAATCTGTTTTTATAATTCGACCTTAAAACCACTCCCCCATTAATCGCTACTGTTAGTTAATAAAATCAAGAATCCTTGCGATACAACTCGAGTCATTATCACTATCTACAATTTTTAAAATACTCGTTTTGATCTGTGCGACAACGAATTAGTGGCTAACTTACTCCACAAGAAAACTCTTGGAGATAATATTGCAATGAAGGTGGATATTTAAAAAGCATTTGACACAATTAACTAGGATTTCTTTATGAGAGTCTTGCAGTGTTTTGGGTTCAATGAAACTTTTGTGGTTGGATTGCTTGTATTTTTGGGTTTGCTCAGGTGTCTCTTTCCATCAATGGGAAACAAAGAGGTTTCTTTAACTATAAGCAAGGGTTCAGGCAATGGGACCCTCTTTCCCCCTTGCCATTCTGTCTGGAAGAGGAGGTTCTTAGCAGAGGCCTCTCAAATCTGGTTTCTTTTCTAAAGATTAAGTTGATCAAGGCAACTCGTAGTCAAAGAATTCCTTCACATACCCTTTATGTTGATGACATGATGGTATGACTTCTATTATATTTTTAATTTGTTCACCATATATGCTTCTTGCTCTGAGCAGCATATTAATCACTCCAAGTCAATTGTCTATGCAGGTTCAATCTCTTCTCAAAGACATCAAAAAATTGCTGATAGAATGGGCTTCTACATAGATCAACTTTCTTTCCTCTATCTCAGTGCTCCAATTTTCAAAGGCATATCAAGACCCATCCATTTCCAGCACATTACGGATAAAATCAACAAAAAGATGGTTAATTGGAAAGTTTCCCTTCTATCTACCGCATAAAGGTTATTGTTGGTAAAGCGTGTTATCCAGGGTATGCTAATGCACACTCTCCTTATATATGACTGGTATGTGTCTCTCTTGAAGCATATTGAAAAGTGATCCAGAAATTTTATTTAGTGTGGCAACACTACTAGGAGGAAACTTGTCATTGTGGCCTGGAACAAGTGTTGCCAACCTCTTGAAGTTGGAGATCTTGGCCTGAGATCTCTCACTTCCATCAACGAAGCTGCCAAATTGCACTAGTGTTGAAAGATGCTAAATTCTAAAGATCATTGGGCATTTGTTATCAATGCCAGAATTCTTAGAGCCAAAGAGTATATTACCTACCACATTCATTATTCCATACAGATTAGTATGAAGCATAATATTCAAGTTATCAAAGAGAATACATCATAGCTTGTTGGTATAGAAGGTAGAGTTAATTTCTGGTTGAATAACTGATGTGGTATTATTCTAGTCGACCATCTGAATTTCCCTATAGGCTTATTCCAGAATAAGACTAAGTTGAATATTTTATTCATAATGGTAACCTTAACATTCTAGACAACAACTATTGTGGCTCTAACTAAACATATTTGTATTGACTGTGAGAGTGAGGATTCCCTGGCCTGGTGTCGTATTGAAGATGGCAATTTACCTATTAAATAGGCTTATATTTATCCGGTTGATACTCCACAAATGGTTCCTTAGAGTAAATAGTTGTGGAAGAAACTCACTTCACCCTCAACTTTTTGCTTTTCTAGAATCTTTGTCATGTTAAGGTAACAACATATGACTTGCTCTACAAAAGAAGTCTTCATATGAACTTCATGTGTAGATTTTGTTGTAAGCATGCTAAGAATTCTAATCATATGTTCTTTGACTATTGTTTTGCCTAGAGAATCTGGAACTGGTTGGCTGGATTCTCCTAGGCAGGTTGTGTAACACCCCTTCTAAGTTACCCGCGATATATATAATTTATCAGAGTTTTAAACATAATAAGAGGCGTCACAATTTTAAATAATTCAAATAACCAAAAACAGTAATCATGCCTTTACTGAAGAACTTATCAAATAAACGGAAACACGGATTATGTTTAAATAGCGGAAATATAACATAAAAATTCGGAATACTTCAATCAATAAATGTTTTCAAGACATAAACCAAAACATAACAAAACAACCAGTTTTAATTCCATCAAAATTCCAATCAAACGTTTCCCAGTGTTACAACTACCAGAGCATGACACTGACACGCGGACTGACTAAGTAGCACAACTCTAAAAGCTGTCCTCACCAATTCCCAAGCAGTTAATCACTTCAAATCTGAAATCATTAAAGTAAGGGTGAGATTTCATCAAAATTAAAATGCATTATACATTTCTCAAGAACAATAAAACCATCAATTCATTAGTCACCCTTGTTAACAGCATTAACATACTATTTGAAAACATAATCCAAACATACGTTATGCATACAGCAACAATTAAATGCAATTGAAACACTGGAATTCATCCTAACATGTTACAATCACATATGCAATGAAGACTCAAATGCATGTGGTACCAATCGTGAACCAAGTCCACACCCTGTTCCGTTTACACTTCGGTAACATCGTCAATTCAATGATTCGCCCATACATCACCGGGTCAAGAATCTAGCCTCACTACCTCTGTCCACCAGGTAAGCTTATTGGCCCTGCAAGTTCAATTCCACACAATGGAAATGAACCATTTCCAAATGCTCATGCATGCACATCAGAAGCATGCAATAATTCAAAACATAGAACATGAACACACATCATTATTCTAATTATAAATCAATAACAACAACAACATCTGGTACAACAATCATAACATCAAATGTTAATCACAATCCATAAAGTTAACATTCTGCTCAATTATTCAACACATGAATCATAAATTCTTAACGAGTTCTGATTACGGAAACTAAATTAATCCTTCCAGATTTCAATTATTAGTATTGAAAATATTTCCATTAAGTAGTACTCGTTCTAAACTTTCCAACGATACCAACTATGCCTAAATCGGAGCTACGGTTAAAAAGATATGATTAAAATCGTTTTAGAAAAATTCTATCCATTCCAACACAGTATGCATCGATGCATAAGGCTATGTATCAATGCATAAACAGCTTGCATCGACACATAGGATGTATGCATCGATACATAACTTTAAAATTTTTGCAATTTTTCAAAAATACTTCAGTATGTGTCGACACATACAAAACTTGCATCGATGCATAGCCCTGTTTTTGGCCTATGTATCGATGCATATGTATCTTGCATCGATGCATAGCTTCCCCATTTCCCTTATGGATCGATGCATGGCTCTATGAGTCGATGCATAGCTTTTCCTTGCTTCTGGTTTTCTAAAATTCCACAGTATGCATCGATTCATATCCTCTTGTGTCGACCCATACAAGTTGATTTTCATCAAAAACCCAGTTTTCTCTACTATTACGAATTTCCATTAATTCTAATCATCACCAAACAACATACTATCACCAAAACAGAATTAATTCATGAAAATTCTCATACTTTGGATTATAGGAATATGTTTTCCAATTAACCTAGAATCATTCCACATCAATCTAATCGTTCCTAACAATTCCAATTATGGTTTTACGTCAGATTATAACATTAGGGCATATTTAATCATTCCAATTCGAGATTCCTAACGGATTGAATTATTCTATCGATCATCGAAACCTATAAGGCATAATAACCAGATTCAATCCCCCCTTACCTCGCGATGAATCTTCGAATTCTCGGCGTTTGGCTTTTTCTCCTCTTTTCTCTTCTCTTTTCCAACTTCATGTAGTATGCAATCCTAATTCCTTTTCCTCACACTTTTCCTTTATTTATTCCTTTTTATTTGTCAAATAATAGAAATAAACTAGTTAGGATTTAGTAGAGCTTTTTACTCCATACACCCTACAATTCAACCTTACACCCCCAACCTTCCTTTATTTAATTAAATAATTAAATCCATTAATTCAAAAATATTAATAATTAACCTTTAATTAAATTAATAATTAAATTTCTAATTATTTAATACTTGAATTAATTTGGGGTGTTACAGGTTGGCTTATCTCTAATTTGCAGGATATTTAGAGTATTTTGAATGATAGATTTTTGGCTCAATGTGCCCTTAGACTATGTATAATGGGGGTGTTGAATTTTTTTCCAATAGTTGAATACTTGCAATGGGGTGTTAAATAGAGTGTTGAAATTGATATAGATTAATTGGAGTTGAAAATATTCAACATAATAAATGGGGAGAACGTGGGGTCACATGAAATAATTTGCAAAATTTTATTGGTTGTTGTGAATGTTTAAATTTTTATCTCATGTTATTTATTTGGGTTCAATTATTTTATAGTAAATCAATTTTTTATTTTTATTTTTATCTTCACCAAAATTCATCATTTTTTTTCCTATAAATAGAGATTTAGTTTATTTGATTTGGACGCACAAAAAAATCAATTTTACTAAAAAAACATAAGAAAATATACAAATATAAAATAAAAGTGGTAGAGTAGGGTGTTGAATTTTATTAAGTAAAATTATTATAATGAGTGTGTGTTGAATTATTAGGTCGAAGAAAGAAGGAAAAAAGTTTTGAATATATAAATCACAGTAAATAATCTTAGGAGGGTTGGTTTGATTTTTTTTAATAACAAAAATAAGATTCTATATAAGAGAAATAAATAATAAAAAAAAACTAAAAACACTAGAAATGCACAAGAACAATACAGCCTAACAAAGACAAGGTTGAAAAAACAAATAAAAAAGCAAACAACATAACGATAAGAAAAAAACACAATTCAATCTATCAAACAATCAAATCTATCTTGTAGCCTCTAAGTATCAAATTTTCTAAAATTGCAAATTAAAGAGAAATAGACACGACAATCTAAATAATTCGATAACGATTATTTGAGAGTAGATATAATCTAACAAATTTTAAATTAGACTCTAATATTACATTATAATTTAAATTAAAACTAATATAATCTTTATAAAACCAAATATATAAAACGACGATTTCTTCCGATTTTAAACACATTTTCAAATATTTTTATATAATTTTATACTAGAATCTTTTATAGACATTAATTAGTTGTACTGGTCTTTGAAAGGAGATATGCCGATTATGTTTGGCCAATACAAAAACCTTTTCACATGCTAAAGAACATAAAGCATGAAAAATGCAATATGCCTATGAGATTCTTGCTGAAAAATATGTCGAATAAAAAAGCTAATATTAAAGTACTAAAGTACATATATCCAATACGAAAGATTCTCATGTCTTGATCCTTTCTTCCTCCTAAAAAGATCCCTAAATTTTGTAAAATTTGTTTTGTTTGGTCTTTAGCTCATCAAATTGGGATGCTAGGGTTAATTTTGGTCGATGTAAAGTAAAGAAATGAATTGATTGATAAAAATGTTTGTGTATATTTGATGAAATCTCTCAACCTTTCTTGTCATAATAAATGTGAGTTGTGATAGTGGGGTGCACATACTTAATTTCATGTGACATCTCCAACCCATGCTTACTCCCCTAAATTTAAAAGGAGAAATAAAAGACCCCACAAGAATTACATAAATAATTAAAAGAAAGTAGAATGATACTAAATTAAAGAGATTATGTATTGAAAAACAAGTAAACATGTGGCAATGGTTCAATATGCATAAAGGTGGAGAAATATAATAGTGCACTAGAATTGAGAAAGTTCAAGTTATTATATAAGTAAAAACAATAGCCATGGTATTTATTTTTTAAATAGTTGAAGTGCGTGTGTTATAAAAAAATATATTATAAATTTTTTATGTAAATTGGCTTCCAAAGTTTGCCAAGATAAGAGGGTAAGAGTTGTCACATGAAGGTGTTAAACTTATTAATATAATAAAATTTCACTTAAACTAGGTTTTATAGATTGATTAATTTAAAACTAACGTGAATACTATAATTATATGTGTCATACTATAACTATATATATTTCAAGAGTTTGTTTGGTAGTAAAAAATTGAGATCTAAAAGTTGTTTTTGTTTAATTTTGGGTTTCAAAATTGATCTTTTAATTATTTTAAAACAAAATAAGTTTTCAATCATATAATTTATTAATTTTAACTTCTTTTAAATTATTTTTTCAAATTAATAAAAAATAACTAATAATTTTCAACACTGTCTCCATAATGAAATATAATAAAATAGTACATATTTTTTCATTATTATATATGAAGAATAATTTAGTTATTTTATTTAAATATTTTATTCTAAGAAAAATTATTTTAGAAGATAAAATTAAATAAAAATAACATTTAATTTGCTTTCTCTATTATTTTATCATAACTAAAAATCAATTGAATTTATTTTAATATTTGTATGATTTTTTTAAAAATAAATAAATAAAAACATGATTCTAAGTATTATGTTTGGTTTTTCTTATGAAGTAGACTTTTTTGTATAATTATATTTTTTTATCACGTGAAAAGGATTTAAAATAAAATGGTAAATAAATATTAGGAAATTAATAACTAATTGTCGAGTTGACGATATGCTGCAATAGGGATGTAGGATGGTGGCATAGATACCCATGCGTGCTCGTTAGCATGGACTTCACTATCGTGCGCCCGCGTTTTTCTCCTCTCCTTTGCTAACTTTTTCATTTGTCGTTTTCCTTAAAATTATTAGCCAAGTGTCAAACTATAAAAACTACTTTAATTTAAAATAAATAAATTAACCTATAGAAGTACTTTATTTGTCTTATATTATAAATAATTTTTTTAAAATTAATTGAATAATTTATATATTTAAACAAAATATATTAATTATTTAGTAAATCTAAAAAAATAAAATTTATTTATAATATAAAATTTTAAAGAAAAAAATGAAATACATTAAAAATATATAATACTTTTATACGATTAATTATTGAGAGACATGCATCACAATAAATTATAATATCAAATTGATGACAAATATAAATTTTTAAATTAATTCAACACATATTTTTTGCAACATTTAGCATTTTAAAACTTACAAGAAAAAAAATCAATTTTAATTTGACAAAACTGATGCATACTAACTTTGTAAGTAGTATGTCAAAAAAAAAAAAAAACTTCGTAAGTACTACTAAGTACATACATGTACGATGTAGAGTACTTGTATAAAGCTCAATGATAACTTATTTCATTTAATTATTAATAAATACAAGAATTAATAATTCAAGATTAATTACAAATCTTAGACATATTATTGCTTCATAATCAAAGAAAAACTCAAATAAATTAACATAGTTATTTTAACTGAATTATAATAAATGCAATGCAAATATCAAATGATGTTAAACATTAGTTATTTGTAATATAGAAACACCTTTATCTAAAATGTGATGTGATAATTAAAGAGAAATAAAATAAAGAGAAAGAAGAATAGAGACAAAATAAAGACAAGAAGGAAAGAAGAGTCAAAATCTGTCTTATGAAATTGTTGACCATTGAATCCACTCAATTACTCAACTAGACTCAATTACACACACGGGGGAAAGTGCAAATACAAAGCATTTATGGTTCTCCATCTTTCTATTGCATTTTGGCATAAGGGTTAGTGGAAGATACAATTAAAAGTACCATTGTTGATCAATAATTTCCACACCATTTGTGTTATATCACTTTTTGTGTGTGGTTAGGATATCTATTCAATTTCATCTCTTTCTATTTCCTAATGAATGAGTAATCACTTTTTTTTATTTATTAATATGGTAAATGGTACAACCAAATTGATTAGAAATTGATTGATCGATCAGATATTGTTTAGAGTTATTTGAATAATTTACGTTTAATGCTAGAAATAGAAATAAAAGTAAAAGAATGTTATGTAGACTATAAGAGGGTAAATGTTTGTATTATTATAATTGAGTAACATATTTTATATATTATATTTATTAAAAAATAAATAAATGCGTAGCAATTCTAAGTTGGCAGTTAGAGGTTTTAATGTTTTTGTGGGATTGGAGTAAGTTTATTAGAGTGAGAAGTTCTCTTTGAAGCGTATTTTCTATGGAAATATCATATTGTCCTCCCTTAACTCTAAGGTGGAGATATTTATAGATGTTTATGGACATGGATTCAGAGGCTCCTAAAAAGTAGCAATTGTCTTTCATTAATCGTACGACTTGTTGACTGTAACTTTTAAGAGAATCATGACCACGACTATTTCACACGTGGTTACGAACTGCATACATGTTACCATCCACAATTTTTTAATACATTTATAGGAGGAAGGCATTGACGTTGATTATGCATATTTTGATGAAAAGTTTAAGATGCATGCAATGTTATTTACATAATTAATGACTTTCCTACATATGGTAATTTGGATGGATACAATGTCAAAAGACATAAAATATGTCCTATATGTGAATCTAATACCTATTTTCACCAGCTTAAGTTTGGAAAAAAGACCATTTCCTTGGGCATAAGAAATTTCTAAAGTCCAACCATCCTTATCGTAGATTGCGGAAGGCTTTTAACAAAGATCAGGAGTTTAAAATTGCTACTAAACCTTTAATTGAAGATGAAGTTTATCAACGATCATAACACCTTAATGGTGTCTTTGTAAAGAATAAAAAAGGCCTTATTGAGAGAAATATTTGGAAAAGGAGATTGGTGTTCTTTGATCTTTCATATTGGTCTAACCTCAACGTAAGACATTGTCTTGATGTGATGCATGTGGAGAAAATGTGTGTGATAGTTTGATGGGAACACTTATAAACATTCAAGGCAAGACTAAAGATAATAATAATTCTTGTTTAGATATGGTGGAGACTGTTATACTATAACAGTTAGCTCCAGAAGATAAAGAAAAAAGAACTTATTTGCCTCTGTCATGTCACACCCTATCTAAAAAGGAAAAGAAAAGTTTTTGTGAGTGTTTGCATGGTATCAAAGTTCCCCAAGGTTACAAAAAAACATCAAGAAATTTGTGTGACAGTTTGAGGGGAACACTTTTAAACATTCTAGGCTGGTATATGATAACACTTAGCTCTAAAATATAGAGGAAAAAGAACTTATTTGCCTGTGACATTTCGCACTCTATCTAAAAAGGAAAAGAAAAGTTTCTGCGAGTGTTTGCATGATATCAAAGTTCCCCCAAGATTACTCATAAAACATCAAGAAACTTGTAACAATGAAAGATCTCAAGCTAATTGGCTTAAAATTTTATGATTGTCATGTCTTGATGCAACAACTTCTACTACTGGCTATCTGTGGCATCCTTCCGGAAATTGTAAGGGTAACTATAATCAGATTGTGCTTATTCTTCAACGCTATATATAAAAAGTTATTGATTACAAAAAATTAGATGAATTAGAAGATGGGGCTGCAATAATCTTTTGTCAATTGGAGATATATTTTCCTCCATCATGTTTTGAGATTATGGTTAACTTACTTATTCATATAGTCGGAGAAATTAGATTTTGTGGTTCAATTTATTTAAGGTGGATGTATCCAATAGAGATATAGATGAAGATATTTAAAGTATATACAAAGAATCATCAGTGATCGAAAGATTCGATCATTGAAAGGTAAATCACAGAAGAAGCTGTTGAGTTTTGTTCAAACTATTTGTCAGAAACATAGTCTATCAGAATTTCAAAGTTTCTTCATGTTGACAGATTTGAAGGTAGAGGTACTCAAGGTTTAAATGTTAAGTCAATGGATATGAATGTAGTTGTTGAAGCACATTTCTAAATATTGAATAATCTTAGTGATGTTGAATCTTACATAGCTACTCACAAAACAGATATAAAGAAAAAAATTCTTTGAATGAATGACAAGTGGTTGTTGATACAACATAACAATAAATTCATAAGTCGGTTTAATAAGAGGATTTCTAATGATGATAGTACATCTGAGATCATTAAATGATTTTCGTACATGCTAAAACTTAATGTGATAACTTGGACTGCATACGTCATTTCAAATTTTTTCTTTTATACTAAAGTAAAAGATGATCGTCGTACAAAGTAAATATAGGGGTTATGGTTGAGTTTGAATCCAAAGTAAAGGAAATTAGTGCATTCTACGATGTATTTTTAAGCGGGTTTACAATAAAAATGGTGTCCAAATTGATGAGTTAGTATTTACATGAGTTAACCTTGACAAGACAATTTATATGACCGAATCATTCAACATAGCTACTCAAGCAAAACAAGGTTTTTATGTGACAGACTCTTTAGACTTATCGTGGAGATGGCCCATTGTTATTCAAGGAAAATACATTCCTCATAGTGCTGAAATTTTTTTATATTTCTCTCACTCCTTACGCAACACAAGTGCCTACTTCATATGAAGAAGTTGATAGAGATGATGTGCATGTTATTCATAACAACCATTAAGAAGACATATATGTGAAAATTAACAAGTAAGTATTTTATATTATTCATTAATAATTTTTTGTAAGTTATAATTTCTAAGGTTATTTTCTAACAAGTATTATTATTTAAAATTATATGTGTTAAAAGTCAAGACACCAAGAGACAAGACACCAAGACACCATAATACTATTATTTGATGCAATAATGTGTAAATTGTAGATTATTTTGTGCCATTTTGGTTTTGATATGATATATAATTTTTGGTTCTTAATGAAATGTTATCTTTGATGTAATACAATTTTTTTTTATCTAATTCAATTCACAACTGAGTGTGTTGTTGTTTCTAGTCTCTTACAATTCAGAAAAATTCAGGTTAAAAAATTAGAAATTTTATAACGTAAAAATATATACATTAAAAAACAAATAATTTCACAATGGTTGTTTAATACAACCATTGTTATAGGTAGAGCGCTATCCAAAATAATAAATGCCAAAAATGGTGTTGATGGGTATCAAACCCATGTTTTATAAATTATTTCACAACAATTGTTTAATAAAATTATTGTTATAGGTAGCACACTATTTTGTTTACTACAAGTGACAATATTGTGTGGTTGTAAACTACATACTTACAATCACACCCAATCTCACAACGATTTATCAATTGTGATGACATCCCTTTACCAACTATTGTAAAATCTCTTTTTTGTAGTAGTGTAAAAAAGATCATAAAAACAAATATTTTTTTTTTTATCATGATGTCGTTTAAAACAAATAAACAAGTGTCCTAATTATAAGAAATGAACCAAGAACCTATAAATTATTTCACAACGGTTGTTTAATGCAAATGTTATTATAGGTAGCGCACTATTCTTTTTACTGTAACGAGTAATAGAGCGTAACTGTAAACTATACACTTACAATCACACCCAACCTCGCAATAGTTTATCAATTGTGATGACATATCTTTATCAACCATTGTGAAATGTGTTTTTTATAGTAGTGTGATAAAGATCATATAAACTATTATCAAGACTAAAATCTAACTAATTTAACAAGTTTAAAAAATTAAATTTTTTTATCATGATGTCTTTTAAAACAAATAATAAGTGTCCTAATTATATGAAATGAAATCACTTAACTTAGACATTTATCTACTCCACTAACTTATAAATTTGTTTGACATAAAACTCAATCCTCATAAAGTATATCAATCAACAACAAGTTCACCATAAGTCGAATCACGATAATGCTCATGCAAAACAACTGAAATCAATTGTCATTTATTACTAATTGGTCTAGCATGTTAGTTTGTATAATTCTTGTTCAGTAGAACTAGCTAGTATATGTGCTAGTCGAACTGACTTTGTTTGTTAGTCGAATTTACTGTGTATCGAAGTGTTAGGTTGTATTCGATGTAATCGAATACAACATGTGTTGCAGTGTCGAAAGTCCCTGGTCCTTGATTGTTTGGGCCTTAGTTTAGTTTCTATTTTGGGCCTGGGCAATGTTTTCTTATATAAAGGGCTCTCTCTTTGTAATAGATATAAAATCAAGTATCAATAACAGATTTTCATAATTTCAGTTACAACAATTTTCTCTCTCTTTCTTCTTCTCATTCTTCTTCTTCCCTCTCAAAAATAATCTTTCTTGAAAACACTTTGTTCCAACAAATTGGTATCAAGGAGCTCGGTTGCAATTCAGAGAGATTCTAATGGCAAACGGAACAACAGTGTCTTCGCAGATTCCAACAAATCTACCAGTTTTCAAGGGTGAAAACTATCAACAGTGGGTTGCACAGATGAAGGTTATCTTCAGATTTCAAGATGTTGCTGAAATCTTGAATGGTGGAGTATCAGAGCTGGAAGCAGACGCAACAGATGCCCAGAAAGATGCGCACAAAGATCGGAGGAAGAAAGATTGTAAAGTGTTGTTCCTAATTCATCAGTGTGTGGACTCTGATGTATTTGAGAAGATAATAGAAGAAGAATCAACAAAAGATGCGTGGGACAAGTTAAAGAACTTTTATGGCGGAGGAGAGAAATTAAAGAAGGTGAAGTTGCAGACATTAAGGAAACAATATGAGATGATTCAAATGAAAGATGGTGAATCAATCTCTGCATACTTCTCAAGGATTGTGACGCTGACGAACCAAATGAAAGCATGTGGAGAAACGATCACTGGTTTGCAGAAAATAGAAAAGGTACTGAGATCTCTAACTGCAGATTTTGACTATATTTTAGTGACAATTAAAGAGGCCAAAACTCTATCTAAGATGAAGTTACAAGAACTTCAAGCTTCATTGGAGGCTCATGAGATGAGATTGAAGCAGAGAAACTCAGAAAGAGAAAAGGTGGCTGAACAAGCATTGCAATCAAGATTAAGCAAGAAAGATGAGAAGTCGAAGCAGCAAAAGCATCTTGCAGGTGATGAGAAGTCAAACAAGAATGTTGATTCGAGCAAGATAGGTGTGGGCAACAAGTACTCTGGGAGGAAAGTCGACACGAAAGAGGTGTAATGTTACAATTGTCAAGGTTTTGGTCACTACGCTCGAGACTGTCGAAGAAAGAAAGCAGCAAGAGAGAAAGAAAGTGATGAAGCCCAATATGCAGGAGCAGGAGATAGTGACTCAGATGAGGTGCTGATGATGGTAAACAGTCGGTCAAACACTGAGAAAACCAACATGTGATATCTAGATTCAGGATATAGCAACCATATGACTGGTAATAAAGATTAGTTCACCAAGTTAGATGAGTTAGTGAAAAAGGTGATAAAGTTTGATGATGGAAGACACATCAATTTCTGGAGGAAAAGGAGACATCTCGATTGTCATAAAGGATGGTGGAAAAGCTACTATCACTGAGGTATTGTATGTACCCTCTATGACAAGTAATTTGATAAGTGTAGGTCAATTACTTGCAAAAGGCTTCAAAACGAAGCTTGAAAGGAATCAGATGAAACTCTATAGGGATGATGGGAATCTAATCATGAAAGCAACATTGGCAAAAAACAAAATGTTCAAAGTCGAACTCAATACATCAGATCATAAGTGTCTTGCTTCGACTACGAAAGAAGACAAGAACTGGCTATAGCACCACAGGTATGAACATATAAACTTCAGGAGTTTATGCATGCTCAATCAGAAGAGGATGGTGTTTGATTTGCCTTATGTGAAGGAACCAAAGCAAGTATGTGAAGAATGTTGTAAAGCTAAGCAGGCGAGGAAGGCATTCAAACATGATGTGTGTGGACCATTTGAAGTGAAGTCAAATGGAGGCAACAGGTATTTCCTTACTTTTGTCGATGAACTCACCAGACATATATGGATTTATATCATTGAAAGGAAATGTGAGGTATTCACACAATTCAAGAAGTTCAAGGTGCATGCTGAAAAACAAAGTGGCTGCAAATTGAAGAAGTTTAGAACTGATAGTGGTGGTGAATATACGTCTGCTGAATTTTCCAGATTTTGCAATGAGGAAAGTATAGAGCATGAGATAATTGCACCCAATACACCTCAACACAATGGCATAGTTGAAAATAAAAACATGAGTATACTGAACATGAATAGAAGCATATTGAAAGCTAAAGATATGCCTAAGAGATTTTGGGATGAAGCAGCTTCAACAACAATATACATTCTAAACAGGAATCCAACAAAGAAAATAGTAGGAAGAACACCTTATGAGGCTTGGACAGGGTCGAAACCAAGTGTGAGTCATCTTAGAGTTTTTGGATCAATGTGCTTCAAGCATGTATCTGAACAACTGAGAAGAAAACTGGATGATTAAAGTGAAGTAATGGTTCTCATAGGTTATCATTCGACTGGTGCATACAAGTTGTATTCGCCAATCAAAGATAAAATAGTAATCAACAGAGATGTTCGTGACGATGAAAACAAAGGTTGGGAATGGAGTCAAAGTTCAACACAGAAATCAGACACAATTATAACTGTGTTCGAAGAAGATCGACAGGATGAGCCCTCAACTAGTCAAAGTGAACAAGGCAACGCTTCAACTATTCGAAATGAAGAACCTCCTGAACAAAATGAAAGGAGGTCGACAAGAACAAGAACTGAATCAACAAGGCTAGCTGGGTATGAAAGATTTCCATATCAAACAATTGATGTTGATGGTGATCTAGTCGAAGAAGACATGATGATGGCTGAATCAGAACTAATTGATTTGAATGAAGCCATGAGTAATTTGAATTGGTGTGAAGCAATGAAAGAAGAACTCAGAGCCATTGAGAAGAATAAGACTTGGGAGCTTGTCGAAAGGACGAATAAGAGGCAAGTAGATGTAAAGTGGATATACAAGGTGAAACGAAGACCAAATGGAGAGATTGTAAAGTATAAAGCAAGGATGAAGGCTAGAGGCTTTCTACAAAATCCTGGAATAGACTTCGACGAAGTATATGCTCCAGTTGCAAGACTAGAAACAATTCGAATTGTTGTGTCGGTTGCAATATATAGGGGATGAAAGATGCATCAATTGGATGTAAAGTCAGTATTCCTGAATGGTCCATTGGAAGAAATAGTCTATATTACTCAACCACCAGGATTTGACGTCAAAGGACATGAGTCAAAGGTATACAGATTGAGGAAGGCTCTCTATGGTTTGAAGTAAGCTCCTCGAGCTTGGAATAAAAGAATAGATAGCTTCCTGATCGAAGCAGGTTTCACAAAGTGTGTATCTGAACATGGAGTATATGTAAATGATGTCTACAGTGTCAGTCGAATCATTTTATGCCTCTATGTAGATGGCTTACTCATTACTGGGGCTAATGAAGCTGTGATAATGAAGGTCAAGTCGAAGCTAATGCAAGAATTCGAAACGGCCGACTTAGGGAATTGCTCGTATTTCTTAGGGATGAAATTCAAAAATACTAAAGAAGGAGTATTTTGCACCAGACTAAGTATGCTCAAGATATTCTGAAGAGATTCAACATGAGTCACTGTAATGAAGTTGTCACTCCATTAGAAACTGGAGCAAAGCTGAAGAAGGAGTCGAATGATGAGTTTGTAAATTCGACATTGTACAAACAAATCATTGGATCCTTGAGATATATTTGCAATACAAGACCAGATATCTGCCAAAGCGTAGGACTATTGAGCAGATTTATGGAGAAACCTCAAGAATGTCATCTCATCGCAGTTAAGAGGGTGTTGAAGTGTCGAAGTTCATGGATTCATTGATTCAGATTTCAGTGGAGATCAGGAGGAAAAGAAAAGCACCGCAGGCTACATTTTCATGATCGAAGGTGCTCCAATCTCCTAGAGTTCAAAAAAACAAAGCATTATGGCATTGTCATCTTGCATAGTAGAATACGTAGTTGCATCATATGCTACATGCCAAGCAACATAGATTGAAATGTTACTTGAAGAACTCAAGATAATGGAACCTAAGAAGATAAAGCTATTTGTCGATAAACAATTAACAATTAACCTGGCAAATCGTCCTGTGTGTTACGGACGAAGTAAACACATTAAAAGAAGGTATCATTTTCTGAGAGATCAAGTTAATAAAGGGAAGGTCGAAATAAAGCACTGCAAGACTGAAGTTCAACTAACTGACATATTCACCAAACCTCTGAAGAAAGTTAGATTCAAAGAGTTAAAGAGAAGCATCGGGATGAGAAGTCTCGAGAACATGGATTAGGGGGTGTGTTAGTTTGTATAATTCTTGTTCAGTCGAACTATCTAGTATATGTGCTAGTTGAACTGACTTTGTGTGTTAGTCGAATTTACTGTGTATCGAAGTGTTAGGCTGTATTCGATGTAATCGAATACATCATGTGTTGTAGTGTCGAAAGTTCTTGGGCCTTGATTGTTTGGACCTTAGTTTAGTTTCTATTTTGGGTCTGGGTAATGTTTGCTTATATAAAGGGCTCTCTCTTTGTAATAGATATAGAATCAAGTATCAATAACAGATTTTCATAATTTTAGTTACAACCATTTTCTCTCTCTTTCTTCTTCTTCCCTCTCAAAAACAATCTTTCTTAAAAACTCTTTGTTCCAACATAACATACTCGCCTTGTGAGGTGCTTTCTCTAAAATATCTCAAACTATCTGCATTTTATTGTTATGCTATTGATATCCCCGCTTTGAAAATTGTTCTAGCTTCTAGATCGGTTAATCTTTGATTTTGTTTTTGTGTTTTCTCCTGAAAAAATGTGGAAAAAGTCAAATAAACCATTATGATCACTAACATTTAAATAATTTAATATGTTTATCACTCAATCATCACAAAGTGTATCACTTAATCAAGTAAGTTTTTCTCTCAAATCATACACTTGCAATCACAAAAAAAAAAAAAAAAAAAATACATCTTAAAGATTATCAGAAGCATATTTATTTGTACACTTGCAACCATTTTTCTTTTATGAATAAAGGGTTTTTATAATTAAAAAACAAATTTTTTGATATTTGACTCAAAGGGGGTTTAAAAATATGTAGATTTGTTTGGCCTAGTAGTTATTCTCAAAAGAGAAAAATAACCTTTATTATATTCATGAGTTATACAAAATAATTAAAAATCAAGATTCAAGTAAAATCAACAATGTGAAATGAAAAAACACTCTTAATATATATAAGTCATGGAAAGTTCACACTCTCATTAACAAACCAGGATTAATCAACAATTTTCAAGAATTCAAAAACTTTCACTTTGATCAAACAATTTGGCCTTGACATTCAAGAACAAATGTGATTTTTGACTTTCAACGAAGCCCTTGAGCAAATTGACTTGATTATTCACAAACTTAGATTTTTCACTTCAAAGTTATAGAATTTAACCTTGTTTCATGAAAAATTATTTGACCAACCACACAAAACTATCATAAAGACCATCATCATCAAAATAAGATAGTTAAGATTACTTTAAACAAGTATACAAGTCAAAATATACACGTGTACTTAATAATCATCAAAATATAAAATTTTATAATGTCATTCTCCCAACTATTAAATTATAAATGAAATTTAACTAATAACTAAGAATATAAATTTTAAATTTTTTTCACTCTCATTTTTCCTCAATGTTACCGGCAACTCAACATACCCCCAAAATTTGGTGTATGATTGTAGTTGAAACTTGAGTTTTTTGGCACTGAATAACGTTGCTTATATGATGTTATAAGAACTCCCTTAATCAACCAACACGCGACTGGTGTCAAACCAATATGTCATGGCATTCACCGACAAGAGGATGTGGTAGTTTGATATTTCATTGATCATTTATTAGTTGTAAAATGACAAATGGAGTAGCGTTCTCTTAATCCTTGGTTGTGATTTGTCCCTTGACATAATAGTCTCCCTTTGATTCCTTTTAAGAGAGCAACATATTACTTGTTTGGGTTTGGAAAATCCCAAGACACAATGAATGTGGTACCTTCATGGGCATGCTTTCTCAAGACATATAGAGTTTCCCTTCGACACTTGCCACAATGTAAAAATTGTCCCATCAGATGAATGCTCGTTGACAAGAATAAGTTTCCAAAGAAAAAACTATCAATTTCATCACTTTACTTTACTTTATTGTCTCATACGATCATTTTTGTGCTTAGATATGATATGTTTTTCGTTGAACGTCTTCAAAAGATTCTTCAAGAAGTCATTGACACACCTTATTGAAAAAAACTTTGTAGCATGTGCGCTCATAGAGATCACCATTAAAGTGGAAATCTAATAGAAACATTAGCGTATATTTTTTACAAACGGTGTCAACGTTTGATTTTAAGACCATTGCATCGCGTCTATGAGGTATTGTCATCTTTTGGTCTTTGTGGAATACACTTCAATTTTTTTTCTTAGAAAAGTCGTCTTGTTGTATTAAGAAATATTTGCATTGTATATAAACTACTCTTAAACTCGATTTATGGTAAATGTGTGGTTTTTGTGTTTACCTAAATAATAGCCCTCCTTGATCGAAGGTAAAAGGATAAAGGATTTGAACCTCAAGCATGCTTTTGGGGTCGGTTCCCATAAACAACACTGAATGATTGGAAGTAGAATTTATTTATCAAGTGTTGCTGGAGATTGTGGATCTAATAACAAATTCTGAAATGGTCGTTTAGTTTTGGTGTACCTTCAAGCACTTTGATGCTTAGGTTGTTAATGTCCGTTAATGTGATAATTATAGATTAGAATAGTGTATACTTGAGTGAGACTTGTGTTTTAGTCTTTATACTTCATTCTTAAGATTTGAGGCTCTATAACTTTTTTTGAAGGACTTTATTGTTAACAAATCATATGATCATGTTATCGAACGATCCATAAAAATTAAATGGCCCTTATTCACTTGTGTCATTAGAACGAGCATATGTTTATCCACTAATTTTAAATGACCCGAATTCATATGTAATATATTAAATGTCATCATAAATCGAAATCGTTATAAATGTCCAATAAAAAATATTGTTTAAAATTGGTTATTCAAAATTAATAGAGCCCTTAAATATACTCAACGGAGATGCTACACATACCCAAACATTTTAATAATATATTAATACACATATTCAAATCCTTCACTATTCACTATCATATATACTATTTTGTTCAAGTAATAGCAATATGATGTAGAATAACCATAAGAATATGCCCTTTATAATTAAAATTCAAAACCTATAAAAACTCTTTGAGAAGCTAAAATAAAAGCAGCACCATGATGCATTCTAACATTTCAGCTAGCATACAATTTGCATGTGAAACTGAATCTTCTACAAGTGTTCTTAGTGATTAATTATACTATTGAAATCGTCATTAACATGACTTAATAGAATTTGATAAGTATCAAATACCTAACCCTTTTTTTTAATAAAATAAGTGAATGCTGATGGGTTAATGATCTGGCTTCTTTTTAACCCACATATACATATTTTGTTTTGAGGTTTCAATAAAAATGGCCATTGAGTCATCAATATTCTTAAACTTTCTTGTCTCTTAGTTGTTACCAATTTAATAAGTTAAGAAGAGTAAATAAATAATTTGGTATTTAAAATTGTGAGAGTGATAATTTTTGTTTGAAATAATTTTTGTTTTTAATTTTTTAAAATTGAAAAGTAAAAATTAAAACATAATTTAGTTATTTTAGTTTTTTCTTTTTAAAATTGAAAAATAATAAGAATTTTTAAACAATATGTTCGTAAAATATTAAATTCAAATAAATTTTTAGATTTTAAATTTTTAAAAATTAAAATATAATTTTTAAAAAATCTTTCAAACATGCCCTAAATATTATCTTTAAATTTTTCAATTAATCGATATTCTAAAGAGTAATATTTTTTTTGCGTAAAATTATACAAATTAATTAAAACCAATTGATTTTAAAATTGACCTTGAATCGGATTATACCTGTGAATAAAATCCAAAAAACATTATATAAATTAACTGAAATTTTTTATTAAAAAGTTCTTTACCCTTTGAAATAAGGGTTAGATATGTTTTTTATCTTCTAATTACTCATACTTAATTTTAAAAATTTCTTTTTAAAATTTTAAAAAAAAAATCTTTCTAAAAATTTCCACTTATACTTCTATATATTTTATTACTGACAAATTTTAATAATTTGACGGAGGGAGTCATAACACCATTCATTTTTATACGAGTAATTAATAATATAATGACACTAAAATTCACACATAAAATTGACAATTACACTTTATTTTCATATCTATTTTTTATTTATTTTAATATTTTTCTATTGCCTGAAGTATGAGCTACACTCATAATGAAATCGTAAAATTATGCTGTGAGTTATACGGTGTTTTAAAATAACATTCCTCTTTATATATACCTCATATGTTTATATTGTACTATCTACTCTTTTTTTTTTTTCCTTTTTTTATTGGGGAGTTCAATTCCTGGTTCCGATAATTTTGCATTTTTTTAAAGTATTTTTTACATGAGCAGGACGAAGTAATTTAATTATAAAATTAACCACTACTATAAATGGTATTTTTTAAAATAATTTTTATATTCTTTAAAATTTGAACCTCTATAACGATTCCACCATTGACTTTTTCATATTTTTAAGTGATCGTGAATATTTATGTTACAATTTTTACAACAATAAAATATTATAATTAGGTAAATGATGATGATGCAAACCTTAGTGAACTACAATTACTATGTATGATAATAAAACATGAACTTACAGCCACAATTATGATCATGATTACAATATAAAACATTATTTAATTAGTCCAATGAAGTATAAGCCAACCTAACAATTATTTTTCCACAATATTCTACCAAAATCTTATGTCATTTAAGTGAATACTATCCACATCCAACATATAAATGATCTTGGAAGTACACTAACACATTATTATATTTAAAATGACTTTAAATTCCAAACATTGTATTGTGCTAGCTTTAAACATAACAGTCTTCCATTATAGTTATTATACTCCCCATGATGTGAAACTCATTTGTCTCTATATAACGTAAGCATATAGTTTTCTTCAAAATGATTATATCCACAAAACTTAAATCGCATTCACGCTTTGGGCCACTTGTATGCATCATCCATAATCCATAAACATGTCACATATGCATGTTATTAAACACATTAACGCATAAAAAAACCTTGAGAGAAAAAAAACACACCCATGTCGGTCCTGTTTAAATATCTCTATAAAAGTTGGTAAAAAATAGAGACGAAATGAATATAATTGAAAGTGTATAAGTAGGAGTATTTAAAATTAAATCGAGAAAATCGTAAACTGGATTGAATTAAATTAAAATTATAAAAAAATTTCATTTGATTCGTATGTGTTTAAACTATTTTCTAATAAAATTATACGATTTAGTTCAGTTTGTAATTTGTGTTTATAACCTGAATCAAATCAAACAAAACCAAATTATAATATGTTATAAAATTTTACTAACTAATGTATATATATTTTTATCTTTAGAGAAATCAACATCTATTATGTATATATTTTATCATATTTTTTATATGATATTTATTTTAATTTATATTATCAAAAAATAAAATATTATTCATTTATGAATATTATTTTTATAAAATATATTTTATAATATTCTTTGTATATTTATTTAAGAATCTAATTTTATGTATATTAATAAATTTAGATTTAATTTTATGTATTAAGTTATAAATTTATTTTGACAATTATAAGTTTAACCGAACTAACTTAAATTACACTGGTCTGATTTAGTTTTATTTTTAAAAGTCAATCGAATCAAACTGAACCACATATTTTTTTTCCGCAATTCGAGTGATTTTTAACTTTAAAATTGTCCCAAAAACACCAAAAACACACTTAATAGAAGGACTTTTCCCCTAGAACAAAAGGATTACTTAAAACAAACCACGCATGATGTACATACATGACATTCAATCAAAATATACAAAAACTTTTTAACAAAAACATCAACATTGTGAACTCAACTATTATCCAAGTAGGTCCACTTCATCATTATCTTCTCCCTATATAATACCTACTCTCCTCACCTCACTCTTCAAAAACCATTTCAACCTTCCATCACTCTTATTCCTCAATCCTTAATTTCCTCAAAATTCCTTAATCTCCTCAAAAAATCTTAAAACAAAAAACATGCAAACAAGGGAAGTAACAACAACCGGACTCAATTACATGCTCCCATCAAACACATCACCATATCTTCAAACCTACAACAACATTAATCCAACATTCCATCTCCAAAAACTCTCAAACCAATTATTCAATTACCAAAACACCCCTCAATTTCACCATGACTTCAATTATAGTCCTCAATCCTCATGCATAAGTAGCAACTCAACTTCTGATGAAGCTGATGAACAAAACCTAAGCCTCATCAACGAGAGGAAACATCGAAGGATGATATCGAACCGCGAATCGGCTCGTCGGTCGCGTATGAGGAAGCAGAAACACCTTGATGAACTTTGGTCACAAGTTCTTTGGCTAAGGAATGAAAATCATCAGCTTATAGAGAAACTTAACCACGTTTCGGAAAATCATGATCAAGTTGTTCAAGAGAATTCTCAGCTGAAAGAAGAAGCTTTGGAGCTTAGACAAATGATAAGAGACATGCAGATTCATAGTCCTTTGATTCCTTCTTTTAGTCCTTTGGAAGATACTTATCTAAGAGATGATTCTTCAAACAATTCCATCTAAGTTCTATGGATCTTCTTGCCTATATTTTGAAGATTATAAGGCCAAATTTTTATATATTTGGTTTAATTTCTTTATTTTGTGTTTATGTTGAAGTCACTATTAGTAGTTTCCTACTCCTTTGTAGTTATGTATGAGGTGAAAATGATATATGGCAATAACTTGATTTAAGCATCTTTATTTTTGGACTTTTCACTTTATTAACTTTGACACTAGAGTTGTTTATAGTCTCTAAATTTAGTAATAAAAATTTGAAGAGATTCAAGAATTAGAAGAAACATTTATTTTGGTTTTTAAGATAGATTCGGAGTGCATATTTTGTAACCATGCGGATGTACTAAGATGATTCGAGCCTTGATGAGCTCTCTTCTTTTTTACACAACAGCCGGAAGGTGAAGCATAAGAAGATTGAGATATTATTATGGTCATTTGGATGGCGATATCGTGGAATATTTAATTGATGTGTAATATGATAAATTTTAAACTTAGTGTTTTTAATTTTGATCATTATATGTCTTATATTATTTTTATGTTTTTGGAAGTGGATGTTCATTCATGGTAATCGGCCCACTTTGAGGACTTACTATGAATGGTATACCAAACTTTTATTTTATTTTAGAAAGAAAGGTTGATTAAAATTTCTTTGTAATCGGGTTCTAATACCTCTTATATTTGTTTTAATGATTTGAATCGCTGTTTATTAAAAATAAAATAAAAAATTAATGTTTAATATATTTTATTTATCGGTTAAATTATGAAATGTGTGTTCCGTCGCAAGTTCATAAAATAACTGATAAAAAATATATAATTATAAGATATTAAGTCAAAAATGATACTACATTCTAAAAAGTTTTCAATAAATTAAGTCTCTAATTTTACGTTCTAGAACATGATATAAACACTAAAAAATCATTAGCCAATGGTTTAAGAGTTATCTATAAACATGTTGGATTAATGTGTTAAACACCAACTTGGTGGCACATATAGAAGAGTCAGAAATGCCATTATGATTCATTTCTAGAAAGCAATATATACAAAAATATCATTGTATTTTTTAAGAATTTATTCAATTTGAACTTATGATTCTAACTTTTATCTTTCAAACATGACTTTAATAATAAAATCTATTATTCAACTTATTTGGAAGCAAATATATTTAAATATAAACCATTTTATATTAAATTCACTTTTAACTAAAACTAATCACACATTTAATGACCTCATCTCCAAGCAATAACACTAAACACTAGATAGAAAGGAAGAAAATTGTGGATTAGATAGAAAGGAAGAAAAAGAGAAAATCATATATAATATACAAGATATGAAGCTAAAAGAAATCTATATGAATGTGAAGCCAAGAAACTACTTAATATAATGATGAGTGTGGACTAATAATGAATTAATGGAAGTAATTATATCAGGGGGAATTGGATAGGAGAGGAATTGGACATGACACTGAAATAAATAAATAAATAAAAAGTGTATGTAGTGGTCATTGGA
Source organism: Vicia sativa (assembly GCA_021764765.1). Lineage (NCBI taxonomy): Eukaryota > Viridiplantae > Streptophyta > Magnoliopsida > Fabales > Fabaceae > Vicia > Vicia sativa. The sequence goes on along the minus strand of CM038792.1, from coordinate 216,947,059 downwards.
TGATATGATAGAAAAGTTGCCATAAAAAGGAAAAACATCTGGACATGCCAACCCACTACAAATTATTATCACAATTTTTATTGGCTTTTCCAGACCTACCTTGACTGCATATTATTGGAATACAACTTTAGTTTTCGTTTTTTTTTTCTTTCCTATGTTTTGATAAAATTATATAAAAAGTTTGATAGAGATCTAACAGAAGTTTTGTGTATTATTGATTAGCCAATAATGTACCTTTTTTTATGATATGGTTTGATAAAATAATTTTTGATATATATATATATATATATATATATATATATATATATATATATATATATATATATATATATATATATATATATATATATATATATATATATATATATATATATATATATATATATATATATATATATATATATTCTTGTATTTTTGGGACATCCTTTTGACATTCATGTGGTCCTTTACAAAATCTTAAGAGAGTAACACCTGAATGAGATATTGACAATTTGACATCATTAAATATAGGCAAATTTTGAGTTAGTCTTAATAATTTGTTTACTCCTACAAACTAAAAGTTATGGAAAAGCTAAACAAGGTTGGCCATTTATAATTTTAATAATAAAATTTAATAATGTGACCATATTTAAATAAATATGAGAATATTCATAAAAAGAAAAAAAACGTAAATATTATTTTCTATTTTACTGTTCAATCCCTTTTTATATCTTCAACAAATACATTCAATAATTAAATTTCATTGATTGAATTTTCAAATAATAGATGGAGAAACTTGATGTCACCATTATATTCTATTTCATCCGATCTTTTGATTTTAATTCCTCATTTTAAAGTGTATATAATAGAATGAATTAATTTATTCTCTTATGTCAAATTATAAATAAATAAAAAAAAACACATAAGTAATAGAATGAAATCTTTATTTTATTCCGCTTTGATCCAACCCACTATATCATATTTTATTATGCTTTGTTCTAGTTCATCAATCCAAACATAACCTACACATCTCTTAAGAAAAATAAAACTCTCAATTTTATCCATGGAGAAATTAATATCTTGTCCATCAAAAAGCATGTCTTCAATAGAAACCTTACTTACTTTAACATAATCAGACAACAAGAGCTTATAATATTTGATCAGTGGTTTTTACACAGTTATTTCTCATTTATTTTACTTAGATTTTTTTGCCAGTGTCAAGTGTTTTATTTTATTTCACCACATTTTATACTTTGGTTGTATGTTTTAATGTTTTCAGGTTCAAAAGAATAAATCGGTGCAAAACTCAGAGTTTTTGACGAATTACAAATATCCACCTACAGGAGGCCTGACATGGGCCGTGTCAGGATAATAGCCAGGACGAGAGCTAGGAATGGGTGAAGTCAGGGTGTGACACGGCGCCCGTGTCAGCAGACACAACCTGTGTCAGGATGCTTGAACCAAGAATCTAAGGATTAAATTGCCAGAGTCCAACACGGGCACCCGTGTTGCCTGACACAGCCGTGTTGGGTTGCGACGCAGATTTCAGTATTTCAGGTTATTTTGTTCATTAGTTGGCATGTGGGGGTGTTTTGGGTATTTCCAACAGACCTAAATGAGTTTTTCTATTTAGAGGGGTTTCCACGATAAATTAGGGGACTTTTTGCCACAGGAAGAATCCAGAGAACAGGAGATTGAAGCTTACGCAATTCTTGGAGAACAGAAGAACTTTCTTTTGTGGATGCCATGGAAGATCCAAAGTTCAACTTCAATTGTAATGTTTACATTCATATTATCTGAAATTCTTCTGAACAATATTATGAGTAGCTAAACCCACAATGTTAGGGAGTGTCCCTAATTTGAATATGTAATGACTTTGAGATTTTGATTTTATCAATCCCATGGTTTTAATTATTCAATTTAATCGTGCAATGTTCTTATATTTTTCTGATCGGACCAATTAGGATTGATTTACGATTAACAATTAGTTGGACCGCAATTGTTAAGGTTTTTGTACGATTAGACTATAGTAGATATCACATAGGACTAGGGATACCCTATAATTACCAAAGTATCCTTGATAAAACCAAAGCTTGTTTTACTAATAATTCTCTAAGGACTTAGGGGTTTAGAAGGAATGTTCAAAGCTTTTCCCACTAAGTACTTAGGGGAAAACATCCTAAAGGGCTAGTAATTGGTATTATGAACTTATTGAAGAGATCAGGATTCAAGGTTATTACAGGGAAAATTAGCACTTTACCCTAGCATGCTCCTCATATTAGTAAAAAACCAATTTATATTTATGTTAATTTTACAGTGACAATAACAAACCAAAACCCAGATTCAAGTTTTTGTTTAATTGAACCATAGATTAAACTCGATACAGATACGTAATCCTTGAGATTGACATTCGAGGAATTTCCCTATTACTACAAGAGACAAAATAATACACTTATTATTTTTCCTATCAATATCTTAAAGAAAAACTATTTGGATTATGATGGATTGAAGCAAGGAACGAAAGTGATAACTCATCAATTGTTGGTGTTTATCATTAGATTGGTAAGTGCAACATTATGAGGAAGATCGCAATTATGAATGAGTTCCTTGAAGACATGTAACATTAGGATTGTGATGACAGTTCATCGTCATGTAATTTTTGAACCACGTCATAGTGATTCGTTCAAAGTTACTGCAAATATCTTGTTGTTTGCTTCATCATCCACATGATAGTAGTTCAGGAAATCGTTAACATGCTACACATTGTTGATTATATATTTTTAGGATTGACTTTATGTTTGGTAAAACTAATTTAGCAACAATAGGTTAAATAGGATTTATAACTTGTAAGGAGAAAGTAGGTTGAAGTTCTATTTAATGGAGAAACATGTTGTGTTGAAATGTTTCAATATCTGGAACAACGTGTTGAAGAAGATGTCATGACATCATGTTTGAGCTGACAGATTGGATTCTGTTATGAAGTAGAATATCCCTAAGGAAAATCTTTTGTAGAATTGTAATAACTTACTTGTTGTTACTTGGAGCCCAAATTATGGAAATATATTAGGGATACTTTATAGGAGAATTTGTTGCAGAGTTGTTGATTCTCTATTTGTTGTTATAACAATATGGAGATATTTGTGGAGAAGATCTTGGAGCTGTTTTGGAGACTATTTTGTGGAGCAATTTTAGCAGCAGTTTGTTATGTCGGGCTGTTATGTTTTGAAGGCTCAAATCCAGTTGAGTAATTGTTTATAAATAGAAGCTTTATAACCTAGATTGAGTACCAGCCGTGATTAAATATAATGTAGTTTTTAGGGCTGAGTCTATAGAGTGAACCTCCCGGATTGTGGGAAGGTCACCATGTGTACACCAAGGTGTTATGTTCTTGAAGGAAACTGTGAAGTAACTCCAAGGTGTGTCCTAAGTTAGAAGCATATTGCTTTTAGTCTTAGTTGGTTTGTGTCACTTGCGTGACAGTTTTGTATTGTGTTTGAAGTGTGGTATCTTCAAACTGTTTTAGTGTCACAGTGTGTGATAGTGAGGGAGTGAGCGGAGGTTCTCATATCTAAGTGTGGTATCTTAGGTGGAAGGGGTCATTGGGTAGTCTGATTAAGTGAGGAGTGTAAACAGGGAGGTTTCCCTCCGAATTAATATTGTTGATAATGAACTTCATCCTTGGCTTAGAAGCCCCCAGACGTAGGTTAGTTAGAGCTGAATTGGGTTATCAATTCTCTGTTTTATTTTTGTTTCCTCCACTAAATTGTATGTTCTACCTTGTCTGTTTGTAATGTCGGATCAGATGTTACGACATCCTGAGTCTGGCCTCACCAGAATTTCAATTGGTATCAGAGCAGGCATCCTGCCGGTTTCTAGATAAGATTCATAGGGGATACTTTCTAGTTGTATACAAGGTAGAAGAATATCTGAACAAGGAATGTTTATTTTTATGGTCCCTTGAAGTGGAGTATGAACCTATTTGTGGAGAACTAGACCAACCTGACTAAAGAAGATGAAGATGTTGGAACAAGAAAGTTAAGTTCAAAGACTTCATGTAGGAGTGAAGAGTTTGGATTGTATTATTTAGCCTCAGTACAAAGATGGAAGTTATCAAAACCTTCATGCGCGAGTGAAGACATTGATAAGGTAATCCTTGTGCTCATATTTTACCATATGGTCTGGATTTTGGGTTTGGTCTAGGTTGTTGCTTGATGAAGAAGCAAGCAGATTGTAGGGTTGATTTATTTTCAATCTTTGTGTGTCATGCTTACAATTAAATTTGAGTAAGCATTGTGTATATTCTGTTGAAGTATGGCTATTTTCCGCTGCATAGCCTCTAATGTAATCCCTATAGTGAAAGAAGGATCCTAGGGTTATTTTTATCAATAAAATATTTTGGCAGATTATTACTACTATATTAATAATGTCAAAGATACTTGAGATCTTTCTCAAGTCCACTAAGAAAGGCATGGATTATTAAAGTTCATGGGCATCAATTGATCAATGATTCTCATACTCATCTTCAAGTTGTTTACCCTTGAGATTTTCAAGGATGATGTGTTCTAAGGAGATGGAACAAATGTTCTCTAAGATAGTAGAACATTATTACTAGTATGCAACTCCCAGTTGAAGAACATATGTTATGGGTGCTAAACAAATGTAGCATGAGTACATATGTTTGGAACCTACTCCTGATCTGGAAGAGGAGACATTTGCGTATCAGTTGATTCAGACACGATCAACAAGTGCTTCTACTCTAGATGTCAGTTTACTTTTGACCTAAGTTTGTGGGAGTATAGAAGTCAAGCTCAATTCTAATAAGAGACTCATAAAGGTATTCCCCTCAATCCCTTTATGTGATATCAAGATGAGATTATATCTAGTACATCCGTCTGATCAAAGGAACCCGATATGTGGAGTATTATTCGTGACTGTAAAACAGATAATAGAGTTGAATATTGTGTCTCAACCATAGTGAAATATGATAGTGAATGTTGATTGCCCTAAATACTGTCCTAGAAGGGTATTGCCAATAAGAATCAAGAAATTTAAATTGCAGTGAAGAATTTGAATATTTTTATGTCATGACATAATCAAGTCTGTTCCAGAAACCTAGTTGAGGGAATCTCCTCTATAGGTACGGACTATGGCATACATAATCTCATAATCAGAAGTGAAAGTCTGAAGAAAAGCTTATTGAGATATGGATCATACTATTCCTTTATATGTAAATTGTTTGGATGTAAAGTTGACAGTTGCAGTGCTTCATATGCCCCCCCCCCAAGCGTTATGAATAAGGAATTATGGATGTTACCCCCAGAACCATAATGGATGATGTCATATCTGATGTCAAAACATCATCTTAAATGTCTTCAGTTTTGAATATATGTTACTATCTGGAAGTAGAATTGTGTGTGAAGATATAATCAGTCAGAATGATCTAGTATGAGTAGTTAATTCTAACTGACTAAACTGATAGTTACTTTGACGGGAGACTAAGTACTTATTAGATGTGCATCCTAAATTCGAAATTCATATACTCTATCGGGAGTTGAGTGTGTGTATGATAGTTTCATGGCATAGTGTGAACTGATCGTTAATATCAAAGTTCACTGTTATCTTCACAAGTTATTGGATGTGTGGCAATGTTATATGGTGATTATTTGACAAGCTGATTCAACTAAAGAGATACATACAAATGCTATCAAATATCTTGATGGGAGTTGGATACGTATGATAACTGTATGGTAATCTGAAACAAGATGAGAAGAAGTTTGTGATGAATAATGAAGAATGTTCAACATGAAGATGTAACATCATAACTATTGAAGACACCACAGATGAAGAAGAAGATAATGTTCAGACTTATCTTTTGAAGACATATAATTAGTTATACATTATTAACTATGAAGTTACTTTTATTGCAAGGAACAGAGTATGGCAATGTGAAACTTGTATAGCAAGCAAACTAAGGATTCCTAATTTGGAAACTGTGGCAAGTCCAAATGAAGAATGCTTAAAGTACTATAAGGACCAGCATAAAAAATGTCCTTATTCGGTATAACTCAGAGGGGTAAGAGTAACAACATCATGATTAGCTTTTTCTTAGAAGCTAAAAGGAGGAATTCTGATACTAAGGGGGAACAAAAGTATCATTGGGGAGCAACAACCTATTTGAGAAGCAACTAATAATTGTGAAAGTTGCCTTGTCTAGTGAAATTGGATATGTTTGTTAAAGAAGGCGCAACTGTTATATATGTTCATGATCAACTAATATCAAGGGGGAGATTTTTCATTAGCTGATGTAAAGGAGAGTATATACTGCTATGTGCTGAAGTGACATTAAGTCTTGAAGAAGCAGTTTTATTATAATCTCATAACCAAATCTTATAGGTTATGTAGTACAGTTGATGGTGTCCCAAATGATGTTGCAACATCATTGTTGATGATAGTCTGTGGAAGAGACTTGGGACTATGGATCTTGATATTCTATCATCTCATTCAGAAGTGGCCGTTCTATCTTTGGTTTAGAATAAGAAGATTCTAAGTTTGTTTAAAGTAGTATGCTCTAGAAATGCATGACTACTATTCTAGTTTGAAGACTTTACTAGTATCACTAACTACTAGTAAATGTAATGACCAGAAGGAGCAATTAATCAGCATGGTTGCTTAGGTATATAGAGTGTATTTTTGTTTCTTTTTCTTTCCTTCACTTTTTGTTGTGTCTTCGTTTATTTTACTCTCGTGTTCTTTGTTCGGATATGGGTAAGTCTAGAGTCTGTGAAGGTTATGCTTGTCAACTTGTGACAAACATAGAGAAAAAGGGTAGTGTTCTGACGTTGTTAAGTCTGAGGCCACTCTTTGCAGTTTTTTTTGCAAAGATGTTGAATAGGATGTCCTATTCTGAGTCTGTTTGTTCTTACAGTTTATGCAAGTTTTTGTTTCGTGTCTTGTTTTTGAGTTATGAACAAATTGTGTCTTGTGTTCTAAGTTATCCAATATATAGGTCTGGCTCTCTATGTATATAAATGGATAGTTCAAGTGTTTGTTTCTGTTAGTGAGTTTCCTCTTATACTCTAAAAGAGGAAGTTGTGTCAATCTGTGTCGTAGCATAATTCTTAGTTTGAGGAGGAATATTTAGTATCTTCTTCCTCATGTGCATCATGGCATCAATATTTCTCCTTCTTTGTGAAGATGGTGCCTATGATGTTATGTTTCCTGTTCTATAGTGAGTTCTCCTTCAACAAGCCTTTGTCTTATTATGGCTAAAAAGGGGGAGAAGTGGTTATGTTATGCTATCTCTGAAGAGAAACTGTTAAGGGAGAGTAACTTTGTGTGATCTGTGGGATCCTTAAAAGAAAGAGAGAACATTGGATTTGGACCTTCCAGAATGATGTTCTACTGTGATGTTTCGACATCATAAAAGAAGACTGAAGACTGTCACTTGTAAAGTTTGAAATATCATAAACAATGACTACTAAAGACTTCTAAATTGCTGCTGCTGGATTAAATTTTTTAAACCCTTGTATATTTATTATGCTTATGTAATACAAGGTTATGTAAATTATTTTTAGCCAAAATAAGCCAAATGGGGAGATTGTTGATTCTCTATTTTTAGGATTGGCTTTATGTTTGGTAAAACTAATTTAGCAGCAATAAGTTAAATAGGATTAATAACTTGTAAGGAGAAAGCAGGTTGAAGTTTTATTTAATGGAGAAACATTTTGTGTTGAAATGTTTCAACATCTAGAACAACATGTCGAAGAAGATGTAACGAAATCGTGTTTGAGCTGACAGATTGGATTCTGTTATGAAGCAGAATATTCCTAAGGAGAATCTTTTGCAGAATTGTAACAACTTACTTGTTGTTAATTGGAGCCCAATTTATGGAAATATATTAGGGAGACTTTATAGGAGAATCTGTTGCAGAATTGTTGATTCTTTATTTGTTGTTATAACAATATGGAGATATTTGTGGAGAAGATCTTGGAGCTGTTTTGGAGAATATTGTGGAGCAATTTCAGCAGCAGTTTGTTATGTCAGTTTGTTATGTTTTGAAGGCTCAAATCCAATTGAGTCTGTAGAGTGAACCTCCTGGATTGTGGGAAGGTCACCATGTGCACACCAAGGTGTTATGTTCTTGAAGGAAACTGTGAAGTAACTCCAAGGTGTGTCCTAAGTTAGAAGCATATTGCTTTTAGTCTTAGTTGGTTTGTGTCACTTGAGTGACAATTTGTAATGTGTTTGAAGTGTGGTATCTTCAAACTATTTTAGTGTCACAGTGTGTGATACTGAGGGATTGATCGGAGGTTCTCATATCTAAGTGTGGTATCTTAGGTAGAAGAGGTCATTGGGTAGTCTGATTAAGTGAGGAGTGTAAACATGGAGGTTTTCCTCCGAATTAATACTGCTGATAATGAACTTCATCCCTGGCTTGGAAGCCCCTAAACGTAGGTTAGTTAGAGCCGAACTAGATTATCAATTCTATGTGTAATTTTTTTTCCTGCACTTTAAATTGTATGTTCTATCTTGTTTGTTTGTAATGTCAGATCAAATGTTACGTCATCCTGAGTCTGGCCTCACCAGAATTTCACACATGCTCATCTAAACCCCCCATTTCCATCGTAATTATTCAATTTTAGAGGTTTCTATAGTGATTTTCATATGTAGATGTCGAGTATATGAGTTGAAAATGATATTGTTCTAGTTCTTAATTGCAGGCTTCTACTTGTTGCTCGGAGTGGGAGTGACTTCATCAGCATTTTTTAGGACCGTGAGGAGGAGTCTGACGTATGAATTCTCAGATGAATTCGAGATTTTGGCACCACGTCTCAACGAGATGTAGATGGTTCAGGGATTACAGTATAAATCATTTGAGACGTGGCTTCTGTAACCCTATTTCCCTTCAGATATACATTGTGTTGGATTTCTTTGAGGCGAAATAACCTTTCCTCCATTACATGTGAATTATGTTGTCGAACCAGGTTATAAACATTATTCACTAGTTCGTTTGCACCTTGCACAACGAGGTTAACTTGCAACAACTAAAATCTAGGTAGGGCCTCTAGTGTTGGTATCACATCGATGTTGGAGGCCTGAATGAAAATTTGTCTTACTGAAATAATGGAGTAAAACCTACAAAGTGGAAGGATGAATGGAATCTTGATGTGGCGCTACATATAGAGTGTTCATGATGACTTGCTCGTCACCAATTCATGGAGGAGATGATGGATCTTTTGCAGCTCGAAAGACTGTGGTTGCCTTGCATTGTAGGGCAGAACGAGTGGCTCTAGGACCTACCATTGTTGTGGATCTATTGGAGATCTGAGAGGCCATGTTGAGCTTTGATTGGATAAGATGAAAATAGAGATTTGTAGTTCAAATTGAAGAGATCTGAATTGCTAGTTTGGCGTAGCTTAGATTCAATGAATAGAGAAATATTGTTTACACGTGGAAATGTAGGAATCATATATTGATTCTCACATACAGTGTCAGTATTCTTTGAGGAAATTAGAATTGATCAGTGGTTGGAGGTTACGAATGACATTGATGGACCTGGGCTTTTGTTGCGATGAAAAGGGACTGACATGCAAGGTTAGCACTCTAATGTCCAAGTCAAATGAGAGTAAGATGAGTGAATGAATTTTGAATTCAAATTGTACCTGTAAAATGACTAATTTCACACTTATATAGTATGATGGATCATAAAAAATTCTAATCTTTAGGCATGGGGTGCAGAGATCCATATGATGGTTCTTGGATTTATATCACATGTGCTCTAGACTAGAGTAGTGTCTTTGCTCGGTAAGTAACGTTGTGGATCAAGGTACTCTCTAGAATATAGCTATTGAGCCTTTTGACCAACCTAGAACAATTATCTCACAAACCTTTCCCTATGCTCTGTAGGGTGAGGAATTATTGTGTTTTTTTTCTTCTGTCAATCATAGCCCGACTTAAGTGAAAAGTCAAGATGTAATGTGATTCTGATAAGAAATATTTGAGAGTAGTGTATATATTGTAACAATTTATATATTATGATATTATTCTCTTATTGTTATAACTGTTTTTATTTTGAATTTGTTTATGTTATGTATGTGTATTGCTATGTAATCTTTATCTTTTTTTATGTTAGTTTCTTTCAACATAGTTCATTTTATCTTGTCATAAAGTTACTTATAAATGGATATCAAACTTCAAACCACTTAAAATTATATAATACATTTTGTGTATTACTTTGATTTCTACTAAAATAATTACATAAGGTAATTATTCTTCATTTTTGTTCCTTTGATTTCCATTTTCATCGGCAATCAAGTGGAATAGAAGGTCATGTGTCATGTTTAACCAAGATTCATATCTTTAATCATAAGTGAACCCGATGTTGGAGCACTAAAATAGTGATGGCTTGGATTCAATATTCAATATAAGTATGAAAATGAATTCAATAAATGAAGGGTTTTGCTACCGTGAGTGTGTGTGGTGGAAAATTTAAAAACGTGATTGAGACTCAAGATAGATTTTGGCCTTAAGTTTGATTATAAAACTCTGAAAACTTTATTTTGTACCTCTAGAATTGGTCCTATAATTTTGTAAAAATGTCACTTTTACTTTTAATATATTTTAACTATTTTACTTTTTTAATTTTATCATTCATAGAAAAAGTCAAAAATTTATTGTCCAAAAAATTAATACGGAACACATTTCGGAACACTTTGGGTAAGTATTTTGGTTTGTTTAAATGCAAACAGGAACAGTTTAATGATGTATTCCAGAAATAACAAAAAATATTCAGGAAGAGTTTGTATAAGTGTTCCGGTATAAATGAAAAATTGTAAAAAAATCGAAACACAAACGGAAATAGTTCCGAAATTTTGGAATACAAACCGGAACACTTTGCAGATGTGTTCCGGTTTGTAAGATGTGAAAACCAGAACACTTTGCAAATGTGTTTCGGTTTGTCATAATTGTAAACCTGGACAGTTTTCTGAAGGATTCCGGAACGCGTTTTTGAATTATTTTTTTGTTTCAGGTATGGAAATTCCAGTCCCAGTTTGTCAAAAAAATGAGTCCTCCATAGATACGACGGATGTATTCACTATAACACAAACATTCGCTACACGAGAAGATGTTACAAGCTGGATCAAAGAAGTTGGATTAAGAAATAAAATCACCGTTATTATCAAGCGTTCGGACACTAAAACCGGCAAGAGAAGAAGGAGTAACAAGATAATTTTTGGGTGTGATAAAGGGGGGAAATACAAGGATAAAAGTGGAATTCATAGTGGAACTAAGAGATGTGGATGCCCGTTCAAAATTAGATCGACTCCGTCAAACTATGGGTTTGGATGGAAGGTAGATGTAAAGTCTGGAGTTCATAATCATGGATTACCTGATAGGCTTGAAGGTCATGCGTTTGTTGGCAGGTTGACCTCAGATGAAAAACAACATGTTTTTGATTTAACAAAGAGACATGTTCCTCCTAGACACATCTTGACTTCCCTGCAAGAGAGAAATCCTGAAAATATCGCTCGAATCACTCAAATATATAAGAAGAAGAGTGTGATACAAAAAGAGATAAGGGATCCAATAATTGAGATAGAGAATTTGCTAAATCTAATTGAGGATGCAGGGTATGTCTACTGGAGTAGAAAAAGAGATGGCTCAGATATTATGAGGGATATTTTTTGGGCGCATCCAGACTCCATCAAATTGTTGAATATTTTTCCCATTGTCTTAGTTATGGGTAGCACATATAAGACAAATAAATATAGGCAACCTCTCTTTGAAATTGTTGGCATGACATCGTCCGGGTTGACTTTTGCTGTTGCATTTGCTTATATGGAGTCTGAGCAGACAGATAGTTTTTGTTGGGTCCTAGAGAAGTTGAAGGAATTGTTTGTGCAGAAAGATTTGCGTCCAAAAGTGATTTTGACGGATATAGATATAACATTGATGAAAGCGGTGAAAATTGTGTTCCCTACTACACAAAATTTGCTATGTCGTTTTCATATTAACAAAAATGTTGGGATGTGATGCAAACAATATTTGGTGAAAGAAGTGCAAGAGACCATTGACACATTATGGGAGGAAATTGTATGGGCTAGTGATGGGGTTGAGTATGCTCAAAAGTTGGAACAACTTGAGCAAACATGTTTTAATTGTGCGAACTTTATTGATTATGTGAAAGACACATGATTGACTCCACCATTTATGCGAACTTTATTGATTATGTGATCGAGTACTTCGTTTGGACAACACCATGACTAACCTTGGTATGTATTTTATTTTATTGTTTTTATTAGTTTTTATATATATTATACATTAATATTTACAATGTTTTTATAATTATTATCAATTAATATTAGGGTTTTATATATATTATGCATTAATATTTTTATATATATTACGCATTAATATTTTTTATATATATTATGTATTAATATTTACCTATTTTTACCATGTTATATATTTATTATGCATTCATTTTTAGGGTTGAATCCGCTCATTGGAAGCTAAAGCAGATGTTGGGAAATAGTCTCGGTGACATGGTCAAATGTTGGGAAGCTATGAACAACAACCTAAGGATATAAATAGGCAACATTCGTGCTTCGTTCCAAAAAAGTTTTTATGAAGTTGAGCATGCACATGTTAGTCCATTGTATGGTAACCTACGTAGTTTTGTTTCTAGAGCTGCTTTGAGACGCATTGCACAAGAGTTAAAGAGAGTTGATTATTGTAACACCCCCTTCTAATTACCCGCGTTTTATAAATAATAATCAGAGTATTTAATCATAATCAAGAAGGCGTCACAATTTAAAACATAAAAATTTGACCAAACAGCGTCATGCTTCACTGAAGAATACTCATCAATTAAATCATACTCAAAAATTATGTTTAACAGCGGAAATGAAACATAATTAAATCCCGAATACTTTACTCAACAGTTATTCCAGGATAATAAATCAACAAAATTCCAAAATCATTAAAATATCCATAAAAGGATTCCAAACAATCGTTTTCCCCCAGTGTTACATCTACTAGAGCACGACACTGACACGCGGACAAAGACTCGAATCTAAGGCTATCCTCACCAACTCCAAGCTAATCACCGGATCCGAAATGTTAAAGTAAGGGTGAGATTTCAATTCAATATAATATGTATTATACGTTCTTAGATCCAACAGATTAATTGAATATATTAGTTCATCAACCAACACCAGATCATAACCAATACAGAAGCAATTCACACAATGATCATGTATAGATATCAAACAATGGTAATTGTAACACTGGAAACCATCCTAACATGTTACAATTCCATATGCAATGCAGACTCTATGCATGTGGTACCAATCGTGAACCGCGTTCACCCACTGCTCCGTTTACTCGTGGAAAGACAGTGTAATCCATGATTCGCCCACACCATTGGGTCAAGAATCTAGCCTCACTACCTCTACCCAGGTCAGTCTCTTGGCTCTGCAAGCTCACTTCCGCACAATGGGAATGAACCAATTAACAAATGTATATGCATGCAATCATAAAAGCATGCCACATTATTCCACTGATCATAATAAATCAACATAATCACACGGTGTCATTTCACCAATACATCACAATCAAATCACAACGAACATCAACATATAACATGGTATGCATTAGTTCTCATCCGGTACTCAGACCATTCGCATTAATTACCATCTTCCGTATTTAAATCCATACATTCAAAATCGGGGACTCGGCTCTTTTTAAAATAATTTTCAATAAAATAATATTTTTCCTTTCAGGAGGTAGAACTTTAAATTTAAGAAATAACGAAAACGGCACTTTCGAATCGAGTTACGGTTTAGAAAATATGCATTTTGAAAATTTAGAAGTTTTGGAAAAATACAGTGGTAACGGTTCCTCGCTAGGACCGGTTCCCACAATTTGAAAAATACGCTCGAAATTTGTATGGGAACCGGTTCCTCCCACAGGAACCGGTTCGTGTTTTCAAAATAGAGTCCCCGATTTTTGTATGGGAACCTTCCTCCCGGAACCGGTTCCAGTACAAAATTTCAATTTGAAATTTTATCTTGGAACCGGTTCCTCCCACGGAACCGGTTTCCACGATGTAACAACAAAATTTATCATTTTGACACTTTATGCATCCATAACCATTTACAATCTTTCCAATACGAATTATAATATCATGAACACCATTCTAACACCATTTTACACCATTTTGACATCAACTAACATAATTTATCCATTCCTAATTATCATCTGACACACTAGTGATCAATCTTCCATCCACTGACACAATTAGGGTTTCATGCTATAATCTACCATTCCAACTCCTAACATACCCAATCATCCCATTGGTTCCCAAAACCCATAAGACATATTAACCAAATAAAATCACCCCTTACCTCGCGATGATTCTCCGGTTTCTCTCGGCGTCGGCTTTTCCTCTCTTCTCTTCTTCCTCCAACTCTACGTGAAATGATTTCCAAAAACCTTCTCTTTTTCCTTTCTTTTCCTTTTATATTTCCTTTTAATATTCCAATTAAAATAATTAATTAATACTTAGTCATTAGTAGAGTGTTTTACTATCACACCCACCGTTTACTCTGCACCCTTCCAAACCTTTCCTCATTAAATAATCCAATTAATCCAGATGAATTAAATATTTAAGACTTTAATCAATTAAATAATTAATTCTCGCTTATTTAATATTGAATTAAATCGGGGTGTCACAACTCTCCCCCACTAAAAGAGTTTTCGTCCTCGAAAACATACCTTAGACGAAAAGTTCGGGATATGAGTCCTTCATCTGACTCTCCAGCTCCCAAGTCACATTTTCTTCAGCTGGTCCTCCCTAAGCTACTCGTACCAGTGCTATCTCTTTACCTCGCAGTTGCTTCACTTTTCGATCCTCAATTTTCGCAGGCACTGCTTCAACAGTCAAATTATCTCGTACTTGAACATCATCTACTTGAATCTCATGAGACGGATCCACAATGTACCTCCTCAACTGAGATACATGGAAAACATCATGCAAATTCGCAAGTGACGGCGGTAAAGCAATCTGATACGCAACTTTCCCAACTCTCTTGGTAATCTGAAATGGACCAATAAAGCGCGGAGTCAACTTCCTTGACTTCAAAGCTCGACCAATACCAGTCATCGGAGTAACTCTCATAAACACATGATCTCCTTCATCAAACTCGAGATCCTTCCTCCTCTTATCGTGATAACTCTTCTGACGACTCTGAGAAGTCCTCATCTTCTCCTGAATCATCTTAATCTTTTCTGAAGTTTGTTGAACGATCTCTGGCCCGATCACCGCACTTTCTCCAGATTCGTACCAACACAACGGTGTCCGACATCTCCTACCATACAATGCCTCAAATGGAGCCATACTAATGCTCGAATGAAAACTATTGTTGTAGGTAAACTCTATCAATGGCAAATAGCTATCCCAAGCTCCACCTTTCTCTAGCACACAAGCTCTTAACAAATCCTCTAGCGACTGAATCGTCCTCTCCGTCTGACCATCTGTCTGCGGATGATACGCGGAACTCAATCGTAACTTAGTACCCAGAGCTTCTTGCAATCCTGTCCAGAACTTAGAAGTAAACCTCGGATCTCTATCCGACACAATGCTAGACGGAATACCATGCAAACTTACAACCTTCTCAACATACAATTCTGCCAACCTCTCCATCGGATAATCCATTCTTATCGGAATAAAGTGAGCAGACTTCGTCAATCGATCGACAATCACCCAAACAGAATCACAGTTCTTCACTGTTCTAGGCAACCCAGACACAAAATCCATAGAAATGCCATCCCATTTCCATTCCGGAACGAATAACGGTTCCATCAGTCCCGACGGCTTCTGATGCTCAATCTTCGATTTTTGACAAACCAAACATGCATACAAACTCGGCGATTTCCTTCTTCATTCCTGCCACCAAAATAACTTCTTCAAGTCATGATACATCTTAGTAGCAGGATGAATTCTCAATCCACTTGATGTCCTTCCTCCAAGATACTCTTCACGATCTCGGAACATTCGAACACACACTCTATCACCAAATCTCATAACACCATTCTCGTCAATTCGAACTCACCTCCTTGACCTTGGTTAATCAATGTCGACTGTCCACTAATCCAACATCGGACTTACGCCCATTTCGAATCTCTTCCAAAATGCCACTAGTCGCAACATGCCCAACTTCATGCTCGAGTAGTCTCACAAACCAAACTTAAGTCTCGAATTGCTCAACCAACTCTAGCTCACGGACCATCAACATCGACATATGCAAGGATTTCCTGCTCAACGCATCTGCTACGACGTTTGCCTTACCAGGATGGTAGTTCAAACCAAAATCGTAATCCTTGAGAAATTTCAACCATCTCCTCTGTCTCATATTCAACTCCTTCTGATCAAAGAGATACTTCAGGCTCTTATGATCGCTGAAAACTTCAAACCGTGAACCATAAAGATAATGCCTCCATAGTTTCAACACAAACACAACGGCCGCCAACTCTAAATCATGAGTCGGGTAATTCCTTTCATGAGTCTTTAACTGTCTCGAAGCATAAGCCACAACCTGCTTATCTTGCATCAAAACACCTCCTAAACCCATCAAAGACGCATCACAATACACCACAAAAGATTCTTCCGAATTTGGCAAAATCAAAATCAGAGCACTAGTCAACCTCCTCTTCGATTCTTGAAATCCCTTCTCACAATCTGCATCCCAAATAAATACTTGACCTTTTCTCGTCAACTTAGTCAACGGTAACGCTAACTTAGAAAACCCCTCAATGAACTTCCCGTAGTAACCCGGACCAAACTACGAATCTCGAAGCATTCTTCGGCACTTGAGATACCGCTTCTACTTTTGTAGGATCAACAACAATACCATTCTTGGATATCACATGACCCAGAAAACTCACTTCGCTTAACCAAAACTCACACTTTGACAATTTTGCATAAAGTTTCTTTTCCTTCAACACTTCCATACAATTACGAGATGCTTAGCATACTCCTCATCATCCTTTGAGTAGATCAGAATGTCGTCAATAAACACCACCACAAACTTGTCAAGATACGGATGAAATATCCTGTTCATATACTCCATAAACACACCAGGTGCATTAGTAACTCCAAATGGCATAACAGAATATTCATAATGCCCATACCTCGTTCTAAAAGCAGTCTTCTGAATATCTTCCGCCTTAACACGAATCTGATGATATCCAGACCTCAGATCAATCTTGCTAAACACACACAAGCTCCAACCAACTGATCCATCAAGTCATCAATCCTCGGCAGCGGATACCGATTCTTGATCGTCACTTTATTCAGCTGTCTGTAGTCAACACACAGTCTCATCGTACCTTCCTTCTTCTTAACCAACAACACTGGCGCACCCCACGGCGAAACACTAGGCCGAATAAATTTCTTTTCCAATAACTCTTCCAACTGTTTCTTCAGTTCATACAATTCAGATACCGATATGCGATAAGGCGCCATCGACACCGGACTAGTTCCAGGAATCAAATCTATAGTAAACTCCACTTCTCGTTTAGGTGGTAACTCATTAACATCCTCCGGAAATACCTCTGGAAATTCATTCACAACAGGTAACTCACCACTCTTAGCCTTCCCTTTCACTTCCGTTGAAGAATATAACATGAACACTACAGCACCATCTCTGACAGCTGAGTTCATCTGCTTAACTGACATGATCTCATCTTCAACCTTAGCTACTTCAGGAAATATAACCGTCTTCTCAAAACAATTGATATGAACCTGGTTGAAGACCAACCAGTTCATTCCAAGGATAATATCAAGTTGTTCTAATGGTAGGCACACTAAATCCATACCGAACCCTCTATCGAAAATAACGATAGGACAATTTCTACACACTAAGTAGTCGAACGAAGCAGGAGTGTCAATAACCATACTTCCATCCAAATTAGAAATTTCTAGATCCAATCTCTTAGCACAGTCCAAAGAAATAAAAGAGTGTGTCGCTCCAGTGTCAATAATTGCAATCAAAGGTATACCATTAATAAAACATGTACCTTTAATCAACCGGTCATCAGGCTTAACATCTGATCCTGACAAAGCGAACACCTTTCCACCAGCTTGCTCTTTCTTTGGCTTAGTACACTGCGGACGAGTGTGTCCTTCTTCACCACAGTTGTAACAAGTTATCCTTCGGGATCTACACTCAGCAGCTAAATGACCGACTCTCCCACAATTGTTGCACTTTCTCGCATCAGCCTTGCATTCAAGAGCTCGGTGACCCAACTCACCACATCTGTAGCACTTTACGGAAGAACCAGAAAAACCAGAGTCTCCCCCACTAGGCTTCTTCCAACCTCCAGATCTATGATTATTCCTATCATAAGGCTTACCGCGATCCATCTGTCTCTTACCCTTACGGTCAGCATAATTCTAAGCATTCGCCTTAGTACTAGTAAGATCTTCTTCCAGAATCCTACTACAATCCACCAAATCAGGGAATCTCCTAATACGCTGATACCTGATACCTTGCTTGATTTCATCGCGCAGTCCATTCTCAAACTTGATACATTTGGAAAACTCTTCATCTGCATCGTTAGGATAATTAGCATAATACTTTGCTAACTCAAAAAACTTGGTCGCGTACTCACTCACAGACTTGTTGCCTTGCTTGAGCTCCAGAAATTCTATCTCTTTCTTACCCTGAATATCTTCAGGAAAATACCTTCTCAGGAAAGCTCTTACGAACACACCCAAGTTAATGCAACCCTGTCTTCTTCCAATTCGATCCGGTAGCAACCCACCAATCGTCAGCTTCCTCTGCCAACATGTGAGTACCATACCTCACCTTCAGCCCCTCAGCACAATCAATAACTCTGAAGATCCTCTCGATCTCCTTCACCACTTCGAGCACCCTGGATCATGTGCACCTTTGAACAACGGAGGATTATTCCTCCGAAAATTCCCCAATTATGCATCGGCACCAATCGCACTCCTGCGATTCCTTCCGAGCACTTAACATTCCCAAAGCCTCGAATAGCATCATCATTCCTTCCGTTACCTCTTCCACCATTGTTCGTAACATTACAAAACAATCTACATCAAGACACAAGTATCGACGAGTTACTTACACTAGTCGCATACTAAAGGGATACGACACTAAGACAAGACCGACTATGCTCGATACCACTATTGTAACACCCCTTCTAATTACCGCGTTTTATAAATAATAATCGAGTATTTAATCATAATCAAGAAGGCGTCACAATTTAAAACATAAAATTTGACCAAATCATGCTTCATGAAGAATACTCATCAATTAAATCATACTCAAAAATTATGTTTAACAGCGGAAATGAAACATAATTAAATCCCGAATACTTTACTCAACAGTTATTCCAGGATAATAAATCAACAAAATTCCAAAATCATTAAAATATCCATAAAAGGATTCCAAACAATCGTTTTCCCCCAGTGTTACATCTACCAGAGCACGACACTGACACGCGGACAAAGACTCGAATCTAAGGCTATCCTCACCAACTCCAAGCAGCTAATCACTTCGGATCTGAAATGTTAAAGTAAGGGTGAGATTTCAATTCAATATAATATGTATTATACGTTCTTAGATCCAACAGATTAATTGAATATATTAGTTCATCAACCAACACCAGATCATAACCAATACAGAAGCAATTCACACAATGATCATGTATAGATATCAAACAATGGTAATTGTAACACTGGAAACCATCCTAACATGTTACAATTCCATATGCAATGCAGACTCTATGCATGTGGTACCAATCGTGAACCGCGTTCACCCACGCTCCGCTTACTCGTGGAAAGGCGATGTAATCCATGATTCGCCCACACCATTGGGTCAAGAATCTAGCCTCACTACCTCTACCGTGTCGGTCTCTTGGCTCTGCAAGCTCACTTCCGCACAATGGGAATGAACCAATTAACAAATGTATATGCATGCAATCATAAAAGCATGCCACATTATTCCACTGATCATAATAAATCAACATAATCACACGGTGTCATTTCACCAATACATCACAATCAAATCACAACGAACATCAACATATAACATGGTATGCATTAGTTCTCATCCGGTACTCAGACCATTCGCATTAATTACCATCTTCCGTATTTAAATCCATACTTTCAAAATCGGGGACTCGGCTCTTTTTAAAATAATTTTCAATAAAATAATATTTTTCCTTTCCAGGAGGTAGAACTTTAAATTTAAGAAATAACGCCGAAAACGGCACTCGAATCGGAGTTACGGTTTAGAAAATATGCATTTTTGAAAATTTAGAAGTTTTGGAAAAATACACAGTGGTAACCGGTTCCTCGCTGGGAGAACCCGGTTCCCACAATTTGAAAAATACACGCTCGTGGAAATTTGTATGGGGAACCCGGTTCCTCCCCACAGGGAACCGGTTCCCAGGTTTTCAAAATAGAGTCCCCCTGGATTTTTGTATGGGGAACCCGGTTCCTCCCAGGAACCGGTTCCAGTACAAAATTCAATTTGAAATTTCTGTTGGAACCGGTTCCTCCCCACAGGGAACCGGTTTCCACGACCTGTAACAGCAAAATTTATCATTTTTGACAGCTTTATGCATCCATAACCATTTCCAATCTTTCCAATACGAATTATAATATCATGAACACCATTCTAACACCATTTTACACCATTTTGACATCAACTAACATAATTTATCCATTCCTAATTATCATCTGACACACTAGTGATCAATCTTCCATCCACTGACACAATTAGGGTTTCATGCTATAATCTACCATTCCAACTCCTAACATACCCAATCATCCCATTGGTTCCCAAAACCCATAAGACATATTAACCAAATAAAATCACCCCTTACCTCGCGATGATTCTCCGGTTTCTCTCGGCGTCGGCTTTTCCTCTCTTCTCTTCTTCCTCCAACTCTACGTGAAATGATTTCCAAAAACCTTCTCTTTTTCCTTTCTTTTCCTTTTATATTTCCTTTTAATATCACAATTAAAATAATTAATTAATACTTAGTCATTAGTAGAGTGTTTTACTATCACACCCACCGTTTACTCTGCACCCTTCCAAACCTTTCCTCATTAAATAATCCAATTAATCCAGATGAATTAAATATTTAAGACTTTAATCAATTAAATAATTAATTCTCGCTTATTTAATATTGAATTAAATCGGGGTGTCACAATTATGTTGGAACTTCTAGACAAATATGTGGGTGTACTCATAGAACAAATTATGGGTTACCTTGTGCTTGTGAGTTAGGTCGATATGTGCTTAGTGGTGTACCTATACCTATCGAGAGTGTTCATGTTCATTGGAGGAAGTTAAGTATGGAAGGTGAGTTGCAAGCAGAAGGAGAAGATGGATCGGAGATTGACATGAATAATGTAATGGAAGAAATATGGAGAAAGTATAGATCATCAGATGTTGTTGGGAAAAGAGCATTAAAAAGCAGGTGTAGTGAAATTGCTTACCCCGCAACAACTTCCTTATGTCCACCACCTGAGAAAATAAAAACCAAGGAAGGAGTCAAGAAGAAAGGGAAGAAACCAGTTGGGTATGATGTTTACAGGGACCCTTCACAGTATGAGTATGTTGAACAAGCATCTCAAACTTCACAAAAGTTGTCTCAGAAATCATCAAAGAGGAAATCAAAATCAAAAAAGCCTGCATAGTAAGACTACACTCTTCAGTTTCCAAGTCATATCAGGTCATATATATTGATTATGCATTAATATTTATAGTGTTAATTATTTTAGGTTTATTATTATGTTATGTATTTATAATGCACTAATATTTATAATGTTAATTTCTTAGATCATATATTCAGGAGATTGTGGATGTTGAATCAGATGGTAATTGTGGATTTAGAGTCATTGCATCGTTGCATGGGTATAGTCAGGATGGTTTGACAATGGTTCGTCGCGAGTTGGACATGGAAATAAGGGACAAGAAGAGTTTGTATGAGAAGTTATTCGGAGATAGAATATCAGAAGTGAGAAGCGGGTTGATGATACAGTCCACTGGTAGACAGCCAGAGGAGAAATGGTTGACACTACCAAACATGGGTTACTTGATAGAGAACCTCTATAATGTCATTCTTGTTCATTTAGGCAATCCCTGCTTGACATTTTTCCCTATGACATCATCACCTTCACATAATCCTACTATTTGGTGTATAGGTTTAGTCAACGGTAATGATTGAGTTCAGGTAATAATTTATATATCCGATAATAGTATTTTCAATTATTATTTACTATAAAAAGTGTTGGATTAATTGTTTTTTATACTTAGGTAAACATGAAAGATAGATTCCCCTTACCCCCGGTGCCTACAGATTGGAAGAAGTTTCGTCACCCGGATACAACTGCATGGATGGTATCATTAGCGGGACGTTTGCAACTATGGCTACATCTTTCGCCAGTTTTACCTTCTTATGTTCGCTTAGAATAAGCTTATCATAAAATTACATTTTGTGTAATGCAGAATTAAATTGTTATGAAATATAGCAAAGCATTACAACAACGCACCGACGTTATTTTTATTCATCCAAATATTCGAATGAATCCAACTATAAATTAATGATAACATACACTAAAGAGAAATAACACATAAATCCAATGGTAACATAAATCATAAAAATAAGTCATACAAATATTCGAAGACAAATATTCAAAGACAAAGATAAATATTCAAAGAGTTACTAAAAATTGCATAAATCATAAAATCACTCTTCATGACATAAATGCAACGTGGCAAATAAATCCGCAAACTGCAGATCATCCTCTTCAGCAACAAATTTCTGTAGGTGACAATGAATTAAAGCGGAGATACGAGCCAACTTAGGATCGAATAGCTCTGCTGCAAACTGAGGAACTGGAACCTCTCTTGGTTCATCAACCGACGGTGGTACCAATCAAGGGTGTGACACCCGATAATACCAATCATAAAGGGTCACCAATGCAGCTACCCCCCAACTGTATCTTCCAAGACCCTCCAAGTCCCCAAAAAGAGATACATATTTTGCCGCGACAAGCGTAAATGTTTTGTCAGCAAAAATTGTATAACCTACTAACATCATTAGGTAAGCCCTAGTCGCATATGCCCAGTTACTAGCAGCTTTATGGGCAACAAATGTATCATACAACCACTCCAACTTATAGTAGGCACCTCTACCTGAGTCATGGCTTATACACGTGACACTCCTAAATAAGTCACAGTAAGCTCAACAGCAACATCTTCAGTGACGTGCTGGGGAGTCTAGAAAATACCCCTAATAGGGAGGTGAAGAAGACAAGATACGTCATCTAAAGTAATCGTCATCTCACCAAATGACATGTGAAATGACGATGTCTAATAATGCCATCTCTCTACAAATGCAGTGATCAAATTCGAATCTATTTTTGACAGACTGGATCTTTGCAAATGTGCAAGACCCGAATTTGTCACCCCTTATTTATCTCTCTGGGAAGTTGTCGGGGAACACACTCCATAAGTTTTTGGCCGTGTGCAGCACATTTTAGTTGTTTTTTAGGTCCTCTTTCCTGAAGAAAAAAAATGTAACATATTAATAAATTAAGATAAAAATTAAATTAATTCATTTCACAATACATTTTCATTTACTTACCTCTCCATACCATAAGTGTCGAGCACAGTGTTGCTCGTATCTAACTAATAGGGATAAGTCTAATGGTCCACCCGAGAATCCCCTAGGCTCCTCTGAAGGATGTGAACCGGATCCGGATGCACCATCGTTTCTACGAGTAAGGAGTCTGTCATGGCCTAATCTTCGAGGCATTCTGCAAAAAATAAAAATAAAAAATAAAAAAAATAAAAAGGCAAACCGGAACACTTGTGAAATGTGTTTCGGTGTATGATTTTTCAAATATTTTAGAACACTCAGCAAAAGTGTTCCGGAATGTAATTTTCAAAACCGGAATAAATTTCAAAAGTGTTTCGGCGTGTTCGGTTCAAACCGGAACACTTTAACAAACTGTTCTGGTGCGTCTTTTCCAAACCGAAATACTTTTTAAGACAGTTCTGAAAAAGTTACAAAAAAATCTCCCAAACCGGAACATTTTTGAAAAGTGTTCCGGTTCATAGTTTTTTCAGAACACTCACTTAAACTGTTTCGGTATGTCTTTTACAAAATCGGAAGACTTTTGCAAACTGTTCCGGAATAATGGAGAGTGAGAGAGAATTTCGAAACACTTTTGTAACGAAATTTGAAAAATAATTTATTTTTAAATCTTAAACTATTTATATAAAGGCATTTTATCTAAAATATACTGTGGTAGAGGTACAAATATAAAAGTGGGTGTACAAATTACAGTTTTCTAAAACTCTAGAGAAGACTGTTGCTTTTATTTTTGGGCTCATGTATATCTATAGATTTGATATTGTTATAGTGGAATATTTTAGAGCAACCTCATTTTTCTTAAGTGTAACAGCTTATGTTCGGTTTAAAAAATTTAAAAATTTGTGCTAACTTAAGAAAAGCAGATTATCTATAAAGGCAATGGATCGCACGTGATTTAAAATTCAACACAGTTAATTTTATATTTTGTTTCAATTTAAGAAAAAGTACTTTTTATTGTAGAATTGATTCTGCAATAATTTTAAGATGTTTAATTATGTTAAAATTGAACTATTATGTTTCTAAAATTTTGAATAACTTTTATATTAAAATTAATTATTCAATCACTCTTATAAAAATGTTTTCAAATATTCTCATAAACTTTTATATTAAAATCAGTTTTTATAAATTCAATGAATCAATTTTATTACCGCTAATTTAAACACACGTTAAATTACAATTAAATTAAATAAAATCTTATAAAAAATAGTTGTCATAGTTAATTATAACAAAGTAGAATCTTATTTATTTTAACACGATTAAACTAATTAATACAGGACATTCAAAAACTTAAAATGTCTATGATAAAAATCAATGATCATTTAAAATTTTGTTAGAAGATAAGTAATTTAAATTGAACTCTTTCATCTAATCACGGAATCAATTGTATATGACAAAAACTTAAGCAATTGTTTATAACTAAAACATAATTATTCTTCAATTGTCTTCTTTACTAAAAAAAAAAAGTCTGTTAAATAAATACGAGAAAAATAAAATTTTTTTTCTCATTCGACAATCTCAAAATTAAAACTTTAGTGACACTAATTTTTCATAGGTTTTTATTAGCTTAAGGTTGTCTTCTTTTATAGATTTACTATAAAAAAATGCTCTCAGTTGCGACGTGATTTTCACGTCACAACTTGAGAAAGCGCATCACAAGTCAAAATTAGTGACGTGTTCAATTACGTGACTGAGGAGCAACTGACAAATTTGTTGCGACATGTTTAATATCACAAAGTTGTCACGTGTATTTCACGTCGCAACATACATGCACAATGGGAGCAGACAAGGCACAGGAATTTATGCAGCAACTTTATTTGTCACGTGATTTTCATGTCATTAAGTTGTGAAGTGAAAATAACGTCGCAACATATTTTATTTTATTATTCCTATTCTCCAATTTATTTAATATCATGTGATGAGCGAATTTGTTATAATATATAAATGAAGTGTTGCGACGTGAAATACATGTCACAACATGGTGACATGTATTCCACGTCGCTAGTAATTTTATTTAAAAAATTTTCCAGGACGCTTGTTTTTCTTTTATAATTAATAAATTGAATAAAATTTTATATTATAAATTTAATATAATAAAATTAATACACTAAAATTAATAAAATAACATTAATAAACTAAAATTTAAAATTTCATAATTTAATATATTAAAAATTAAAAAGTGTTAATTAATAAATATTTACACAAATTCAAATATAAATACAAAATAAATAAAAAGTTTTTTACGGGTCATTTTGGCCGGGATAATTATCAATGTCAAAATCATCATCGTTTTCGTCATTCTCCAGCTCTTGACCACAGACATTTTGATTTCCACTAAACCCTTGCATAAATCGCCTCATTTTCTCCTCCATATCAGATTGTCTCTTCACCATGATCTCTATTTGTTGTTTTTGCTCTTGCCTCATTGTTGCCATTTGTTGCGCTGACTCGCGTCTCGCCTCATTTAATGCCAATTGTCTAACTGTTTTAAATTATTCTGGTGTCAGATTTAGTTGACGTGACTCTCCTTATCCATCTCTAACTCTTTGAAATAGATTTCTATCACCAATTCTCAAGCCGCCCGCCAAATTTTCACCATCAAAAAACAATCATTAGGCCCTTTTTCGCCAATAACTTGATCCCAAATATAAAAATCAACATCCCGATGAAGCGGCTCTCCCTCTACTAGAGTATATTGAGGATTATTTTCCATAAAAATTGCGAGCAATGTCTGATTATCCTCGTACACATACATACAATAAAAAATTTAAATTATATATATAAAAATATATAAAGTTGCCACGTGATTTTCACACAACAATATTTTATTAGTTGCCACGTGAAAATCACGCCACAAAATTGTCATTGAATTAAAAAATATATATAAGCAACATAAATTAAATAATTTACATAAGTTTTCAGCGTACGTTCGTCAAGAAAACCCCCCGATTTCTTTATTCGGGTCTTTTTAATCAACTCAACAATTAGTGGTGGTCTCCCCAAATTCTTAGTCTAAATAATAAAATTAAATTAATAAAATATATTAAGAATAAAAATATAACTTAAAAGGTGGTAATATTTACCATGCGTCGAACATGCTCCGCAATACTTATATTTCCGACAGTATTCACGCAACCCCCTTTTTCAGATGCCCTATCTTGAAATTTTCAGAGTTTGCCTTAAATTCTAGTGACTCCCATTATTCAAGAAGGTTGTCAAAAACTTCTACGCCTATCCAATTGGGGCGAATGTACCACGAAGTTCAAAATTCTCTCTAACTTGTCGTATTATGTCAGAAAGTCGCCTTGAGGTTTTGCCATAATAATTTTTTGAATCAACTTCCCATTCAACGGATCCCACGTACATTTTTCCTACAATGTTGTATGACATTAAAATAAATAGTTAAGTAATTATAATGAATAAACAATACCTAAAAAACAACAACTATAACTAAAAATTCTTTATAACAATAACTAAAAAAAAATTATATTTATAACTTAAATAAATAATAATACCTTAAATTTGTTAAACCAAACTTCTTTATTTGTAACCTCCCCAAAATTCTTATTAAATATAAATTTATATTAAAAATGAAAATGTATACATACTTAATAAAAGTTTATAAATAAGAAACTTACAAGCTTCCTTTGGGCCAAATCCAAAACCCCCGTCAATGACATGAATCTCACTAGGATCATCGCTCCTTCGAAGATCAGCGTCATCTATCTCATCAAGTGCCTCATCTACATCACCATCATCCTCACGTGTAGGTACATGTGTGGGACGTGGAGTGCGGGATCCACCAGTTTGTCTGGGATATAAGGTGCGAGATCCTCCAGCCTGTGTGGGATGTGGGCCGCAAGATCCTCCAGCCTGTGTGGGACATGAGCTACTGAATCCTCCATCCTGCGTGGGATGCAGACTGCGGGATCCTCCAACCTGTGTGGGATGCGAGCTGCTAGATAAGGGAATCTGTGTGGGAAATGGAAAACTAGGTCCTCCAGTCTGCTGGAAGGATGAGGACATCGGTGTAGGATATGGAAAACTGGGTCCTCTAGTCTCCTGGAAGGAAGAGGGCATTTGGGTCTGTGGGTAAGGAAAACCAGGTGGTCGGACAAAAGATGCAGGTACCCCAAAAGGGAATGTCTGAGAGGAAAGTAATGGCACAAAATCCTGATTACTAGCCATGGACATAAGATCAACCTGACTATGAGGGGGAGGACACGTGATCGAGTGAGGTGGCTCACATGTTACTACCCTCAGACGTTTGAACTTTTTACCACTATCCTTACTCTTAGGTGGCATTTTACCTATTTTTATATATTCATTAGAGAAAATAATAAATTCATTAACATCAATAGATATTCATTAACACATTCAATAGATTCATTAACACATTCATTATTCTCTTCAATACATATTCATTAATGTTACATTCAATAAATTGTTTAGTTATTCTAAATCTTTATGCCCATTATCCATATCATTCTCATCATCTGATGTAATATTATCCTCGGATTCAAAATCTTCATCATTCTCTTCATCATTCTTTTCATCCACATTATTATCAACCAACAATATAGACGCATCAACTTGATGTCCCTCAACCATTGTATCAGACAAACTTGTAATGTGTTCATCTGCAATCACATCATTAATTTGTTCAATATTATCAACTTGGTAGGTAATATCTTCCACTAGATCGCCAGTTTCAATATGACCAACGGTTTTGTTTTTATTACAACACATCATCCTCGTTTACGTAATACAAATGAAGGATAAGGAACATAATAAACTTGCCTAACAATATGTGACGTTATGAAAGGGCCATACTCTTTGTATCTCTGGTTCATTTGAATCTCAACATTATCATATGACTTGTATATTTTTGTGCCTCTAGTTGGACCATACCATTCACAATAAAACAAGACAACTTTATTTTCCGAGTCCAAGTAATTATATACCAACTCGTAGATATGTTTAACAAAGCCATAAAAGTCATCTTCACTGCCATCTGTAACTCCTTTTACAAATACGTTACTGTTTATGGTTTTTTCCCTTCGGTCCATGCCTCAGTGTGAAATTTATATTCGTTCACGAAGTATGTGTGCCATTCATTTGCGCTTTCTTCCAAGTTTCTCAAATGAAGTATTTCTGGAGTCGGTGCAACAATGCTAGAAAATCTCTCCTTGAACCATGGGGGAAATTGAGCATGAATAACATCAAATGTTGATTGTACATCGGTACTATATAAATAAGCATTGTTAAATTCCCTACAAAACATACACCATAAGTTTAATAAGTTTTGTATACACACATTGTCAACAAAGTTAAAAAAGTTTGGGTAAACTTACTCAAGATATGGTTTAACTTCAACGCAGTTGATAAGACATGGACATGTGCAGATTGCTTTTCTTTTTGGGTCAACCAATGCACACCCTTCTTTATTGAGGATCGACCTGAAAGCCTGAAGACTAATAAGGTGAATTGATTTATCTGGTTGACATATACAAGATTCCGTATAATTCTAGGAGTTAACATCAAGTGATTGAAATAGTGACTACAAAAATGTGATGTTTCCCGATGCAAGTAATGTGCACATAGAGATCCTTCAACTCTAGATTTATTTTTCATTGATCACTTTGAATCACCCATGAACCTTTAAAACAGATACATCCATCTATATTGAACAGGTCCACCAAGATAAGCTTCATATGCAAGATGCACGGGTAAATGTTCTATGGAGTCAAAGAAACCGGGTGGAAATACTTGTTCCCACTTACAAAGAATGAGTGCAATATTTTGGTCCAACTTAATGATGTCATCCACTCTTAAAGCCGACACACAAATATCTCTAAAAAATTGACTAATTTGAGTTAGTGGATCAAGAACATGTTTGGATAACGATCCAAATGAAATTGGTAGCAATTGTTCCATAAAAATGTCGAAATCATGCCTTTTCATACAATGCAACTTCCCATGTCACTCGTTCATCTTTTTTAAAATTTGTCTTGTTTCTTCTTTAGGGATGATTTGTTGGTAGAAATTTGCTGTAACAGCCAAACTACAAGCTTTCCCCCCCCCCCTTTATCCAACGTAAACGCATCAGTGTATCCCATGCAATGCGAACAACCTATTTTGCCATGCGTACCCCAACCAGACAACATGTCATATGCTGGAAAGTCGTTAATGGTTCACATCAAGGTGGCTCGCAATGTAAAGTTGTGCCAACGGGATATATCATAAGTCCATTCTCCAATCCAAAACTTCTTCAAATCATCAATTAAAGGTTGTAAGTACACATCAATTCCAACTTTTGGACTGCACGGCCCTGGAATGACGCACGTCAGAAACATGTATGATTTTGTCATGCACATCTATTAAGAACCAAAATGTAGATATTTTATAGATAATTTTGTGGTCCTTTACAATATCTTTTGATTAATTAGTAGTATTTAATATAGTATTTTGATATATTTATGTTTTTATTTAGTTTTTGTTTATAATCTTTTATTTAACTTTGTTTATGTTTAATTTGTAGGTTTTTGGTAATTATACCTTCAAGCTTGGATTCAAGGAAGCTTGAAGAGCTATTGGAGCAATTTCAAACTATTTTTGGAGGGAGGAGCATGCTTCAGGGCGCACTTAGCCCGGTTAAAGCATGGGTGCGCTTAGCGCCAAAAAGTGGGCTTAGCGCGGTCTGCGATTTCAAAAAAAGTACAATGACCAATGCTTAGATATTTTTCTCACTCACTCCCCCATTTCACCACATAATCAGACCTAGAAAACAAGCAACATTATTCTTCTTCACTATCAATCATTGTAACTCAAAAATTGACCTAGAATCTTGTTTTCTTGATATTTCCTTCCATGTTCATCATCATCTCTCAAATTCTTGCAAGTGAAGCTACCATGAGAATGAGTAGCTAAGCTCCTTTGTGTCAAGATTAGAGGTAGTTAACCTAACTTTTATGTATTTCTTTTAATCTCTTGGTGTATGAACTTGGTTGATGATATATATATATATATATATATATATATATATATGTCGAATATCTTTATTTTACTATCTTTTTATGCTTTGGATCATGATTGATAAATATGCTTCAAAATTGACCTAAGATATTCTTCTACTAAGAAACAAATACTAGATATAGATTTGTGAGTTAGTATTTACTTGTATTGAACTTAAAGATTATCATGTTAATAGTTAGAGTGAGAAATCATCTAAAGATTAACTTGATAAAACTCACAATATTGGTTGGAAATCAACAATATTGAGAGGATACGTAATTATATCGATCATCAAGTAGTTCATTTGCTTGACTAATTGAATTTATATGAAATTAGGTTAATGAAATTAATCTTGACATGCTTTTACCAAAACTCTCTTTAATCTAAACAACTCTCTTTTGGAAAGAAGACTAAACTTGTTTGATTAAAATTTATGATTTTTGTAGTTAGAAAACAAAACCCTTTTGTTACCAAATCTTAAAATACGCTTTAACTATTGAACGACGGTAATATCACATCAATCCCTGTGGAAAATGATAATTAAAAATACTTATTTCGGAGATACGTACAACAACATCTCAGGAGGGAGGTTGTAAGGGGTTACAATAACTGGCCAACAAGAATACACACTTCCCGACGCTTGCACTAAGGGGAAAAACTATCAGAGCATATCCAAGCCTGACATTTCTAGGTTCTGCAGAAAAATCAGGATGTGTCTGATCAAATTGCTTCCATGCCTCGCCATCAGATGGATGTCGCATAGTACCTAAACTTGTTTGGTTTATATGATGCCATGTCATTTGACTTGCACTATGCATTGAAGCAAACATTCTTTTTAACCTTGGTATTATCAGAAGAAAAAACATGGATTTTACTGCTACACGCTTTTGTTTGCTGTTAACGGCTCTACTGCAAACTTAGTATCTTGGACTATTACAAAACTTACACTCCTCCAACAATCCATCTTGAGTACCAAACTGATTGTCATAAAACAACATGCATCCACTAATGCAATAATCAATCTTTCTTACTTTTAAACCCAACTTCGACACCCACTTCTTTGCATCATAAGAACTTGTAGGCAAGTTGTCTTTCATTGCAGTGGAGTCCAATATCATTTTTTCGAAATGTTCCAGACACTGATCAGAAACATTCTAATTTGACTTGGCGGCCAATAATCTCACACACATTGATAGCTTTGAGTTCGACGACCCCTTAAACAACGACGCATTCATATCATTCAACAACTGGTAAAATATTTGCGCTTCCTCATTCGGCAACCTTCCCCGTCAAAATCTTCAAGTTCATCATATGTCACATTCACACCAAAAGCATCCCCAACCATCTTACCAATTAGATTAAAGTTCTCCTCATATTCCATAGGTGGTAGACTACTTGAAGCATGCGTGTTGCAAGTCTCTGGTACGTTACTTAGAATTTCTTCACCATTATACGTCCAAACCCAATAATTTTCAATGGAACCCCTTCTATGCAAATGATGTGTTACTTCCTATGGGTCACTAATTATTTGTCTACATTCACATTTAAGACATGTAAACCTAACTCCTCCTTCGCTTCGACAACATTCCTAAGAAAACGCCCATGTGATAAACCCATCAACTCCTACTATAAAATTGGGTTTAAGTCCAAGTCTTCCTGGATATGTTTTATCGTACATCCAACTACGATAATATCAATAATATTCCATACTGCACATTTATACAATCATTGTCTTTTTAATTAGAAATATTAATCAACTTAATAATATTCTTAAATATATATATATATATATATATATATATATATATATATATATTTCATTTTTTATAATCTTTTATTATTATATTATTTTTTAAATCAATAATATTTTTTGTTTTTAAAGTCAATAATCCTTTAAAAATTATATTATATTCATTTTAATTTTTTTATTAATATTTATTATTTCGTTTTTCATTAAGATAAAACATATATTATTTTTAATAGGGTTAATACCTATTTTCACCCCTGACATATGGGGTGTATTTGAAAAACCCCCTGCCAAAAAAAAAGTTCCAATAGTTACCTTGACAAATTTTAAAAGTTTCATTTTTTACCTTTAGGATGCCACATCACCTAAAAGACTGATGTGACTTATTTTTTTGTTAAATTTGTATTTTTTGGTTATTCCACATCACATAATTCCCAAGCAAATGACCAGAATGCCCTTAGCTCCATTTATCTTAAAATCCAAAATTATTTTGCATTCTCCATGTTTCAATTCAGACCCTACGATTAGGGTTTGCTTTCTTCATCTTCATCCTTGCAAAGTGGTCACAGCTTCATCTCAAAGAAATGGGTGTGTTTAATTTAGTGTTTCATTCACTCACTCACTCACTCACTCCAATACTTGGCATCACCATCTTTATCCAACTCTTCCCTATCACACGGTTGCACATCACTCCACCGTTCATTCTGGTGCATTCTCACTAATGGTGAAACAATTATCCTATGCTCCAATCTCTTTCTCCGCTCCACACTACTCTCTTCTTTCGTTAACAACATCCCGTCTTTTCTCGGCCAAAACAACCCAAGCCTAAGCCCACTCGCTCTTCTTTCTAGAACTATCCGAGACCACCTAAGCGCGTTTTCTTCCTTTCTCTTCTCGTCCCCATTCCTTTTCCCTACCGACGAATGCCTCTTTCGATAATTCTCCACAATCTCGTTTCTCGATACTCTTCCTCTTTCAATTTCCATCTCATTTTCATTTTCTTCTTCCTTCGATTCGACTCGATTGTGAATCGTACGGTGGTATAGAATCTTTATCTTCCTCGACGAGAAGAACATCTTCGGATCGACTCTCGAGCGGCAAAGAGGACAAGTCGAATGAGCATCCACCACGTATCAACACACTCCACATGAAAAGCGTGTTTACACTTTGGCAATAACCGTAAAACTTGCGACGATTCGAATTTACAAAGACAAACCGCACAATCTAAACCATCCTTTTGACCAGTAAGCGATCCGAAGAGGAGACGGAGGTGGACTGGTTTCCGTGATGTTGTGTGTGAAAGCGATAACAAGGGTTAAAAAATGTTGTGATAGTAGTAATAATAGAGTGAGAGTTTTGAAGAATGAAGGTGAAGGAGCCATGTGGTGGCGGTGGTTGTTTATCACCATTTAGAGAGACACAGAGAGTGGTCGATTGAAATTGGAGTTGGAAGCATGTGAAGGGAGTACAGTATATAGTACTGTGTATTAGTATGGGTTTGGCCGGAGTGATGAAGATGAAGAAAACAAACCCTAATCGTAGGGTCTGAATTGAAACATGAATGCAAAATAATTTTGGATTTTAAGATAAATGGAGCTAAGGGCATTGTCATTTGGGAAATGATGTGGAATAACCAAAAAATATAAATTTAACAAAAAAATAAGCCACATCAGCCTTTTAGGTGATGTGGCATCCTAAAGCTAAAAAATGTAACTTTTAAAATTTGTTAAGGTAACTATTGGAACTTTTTTTTTGGCAGGGGGTTTTTCAAATACACCCCATATGTCAGGGGTGAAAATAGGTATTAACCCTTTTTAATAATATATCCTATTAATTTTTAAAAACAACAATATATAATAGTTTTCTATTAATTTTTAAAACAACGACATATAATATATCCTATTAATGTTAATATTAATATATAACAATTTTAATAATAGTTTTAATATATTAGTTTTTTTTCTAATAGTTTTAAAAATATTAATAAATTATATATATAATTTTTGTTTTATTTTATTTACTATATTCTATTTTATTTTAAAAATTTTGACAAAATAAATATTAAATCTTTAATTCATAATTTCGTTTTATAATAATTAATATCTATAATAACCTAATTAAAAATAATAACCTAATAAATCTATTAAAA
Organism: Vicia sativa; assembly: GCA_021764765.1. Lineage (NCBI taxonomy): Eukaryota > Viridiplantae > Streptophyta > Magnoliopsida > Fabales > Fabaceae > Vicia > Vicia sativa. Next base: position 216,912,470 of record CM038792.1, on the reverse strand, counting down.
ATATATCATATAATAAATAAACACATAGTAAAAATCTGGAAGAAAAAAAAAACTTACGTCTTCTTCAATCTACTCCACCTTCTTCTCCTTCACTTTCTTCTCACTTCAAAATATTGAGAAAAAATTCAACATTAAAAACATAATACAGTATGAATATAAAACAAAATTATAAATAAAAATGGATGTGACTTACCTTTGATATAAGAAAAGATGAAATTTGTGAAAAATAATTGGGATTGAAAGGTATGGAAAAATGATTTGGGATTGAAATTTTGAAGAATTGGGGTTTTTGGGAGAAGAATGGGTTTCTGATTTTGGAGAGCAGAGAGAACGAGAGAAGGAGGGTAACAAATTAATTATAATAATGAATGGAATGTGGAGAGAAACAAAACACATAAATATATAAGTCAATCAGCGACGTGAATTTCACGTTATAACCTTGCCACGTGAGACTCACGTCACAACATGACAACGGTAACATTATTTACTGTCTCTGCCTGCAATGCCTGCCAACATGTCATTTCAAAATAACGTTGGATTTTCCCTCTAAATGTTGCGACGTATTTGTCACGTCACAACTAATTTTTTTAAAATTTGAATCTTCCCTCCACATGAATGTTACAATTTTTTCTGTTTTACTTTTTAATATTAATGTAGCGACGTGTATCCCACGTTGCAACTGTTTTCACATAATCCAATGTCTAACTCTTAATAACTTTATATTTATAAAATTATTTAAAATTTAAAAACACATTGCGACGTGATTGTCATGTCGCAACTGCCAATTATTAGTCACGTGACTATTACGTCGCAACATTATGTTGCTTGAGAGAATATTTTTTGTAGTGGTAACTGTTATTAAAAGTAATATCCTTTGGATATCTTGAGTAAATCTTATTAATTCACCCAAACAAAAATTATATTACCAGTTGGAATAATCAAAGTTTTCTACGGTTAGTCTATTATGGTTTATAAGACAAGTGATTTAGATATTACCATTTAGAGTTTTTTTTTTTATAAAAAAAACACAAAGTATTTTGTGTTTATTTATCATAAAGAAAATTATTTTTTAAAAAGATAAATAAAATATGTCTTTTTGTCACATGAAAAAATTTATAAAAAATAAATAAATACATAAGAAAATTGTTTTGTAGTAGAATCAGGTAATAAATTTGAACTTTGATGCGATGGAGAATGCTTCTAGTATGAAAGAATGAGGGTGAAACTGCAAGGTTATTACTCAAATGTTTAAATTAGTGAATAAGAGATAAAGTAGTAGTTTTAGTGTGTGAACATGTGAAGCAACTCGATTTTCAAAAATCATTTAAATTTCCGAAAACTAGTGAAATCGCCACCTAATTTTATTTGTTCCAAAAAGAATAGGAAAATATAGATAAAACCCCACAAATGCGGATAAGGCGGTCTACGACCAAAAACATGGAATCGGGAATCGGTTATGTAAGAGGAAGGTATTAGCACCCCTTACATCCATCGTACTCGATGGGACCCATTTAGTTCTACGTGTTTGTGTGTTTATTGCTAAGTTATGAATAAAGGAGAAAAGGATTTGTTTATTATTATTTTGAGTTTGGCACGGTTTCAGAACCGTGTGCCTACGTATTCCCTTGTGCAATGGGAAATTCAAAACTCCGTAGTTCCTCTCAAAAAGGTTTTAAGTTTGTTGTATTGATTTTATAAGAAAAATCGTGCATTAGACATTTCAAATGCTTGAACTTGGACTTGTTTAGTTTGTTTGAAAAGCTTAAGTCCACGTTTGTGTTTGAAATGGCTATTGCACACTCTTTATCGGAAAAGAGTTTGATGATCGCATATGAGCGAGAAAAGAGTTTTGAGTGAGTTGAATTATTTTTTAAGTGAGTGAAAAAGTAATGAACAATAGGACTAACGTCTTACGATTCAAATACTAGAAACCCGAGGAGCTAATGCTCTGACGAGTCGTCTATCACCCAAAAAGATTTTCTTATGAAGAAGTGAGGTGAAACGAGTTCCACGTTATTTAGAAGTCTTTAAGCAACTGGTCTAGCGTCCAACGACTTAAAGACTAAGAGTTTATTTGGGGACAAGTTTTTAAACAATTGGCCTAGCGTCCAATGACTTAAAAACTTGGATTTATTATGAAAAAGGTTTTCAAAATGCACTCGACGTTGGATCGAGGTTTGTAAGTTAATTATGAAAGTGTTTTAAGATACGTGCTGAGATGAAATATGGAGTCGGGTTATGATTAATTAAGTATGTGGACTTAGTTAGCCTCGTGAGGGTAGGTGCTCTTATCCCCAACCATGAGACCCTGGTGCATGGAAATTGGTATATAGACCAATGTTATTTTCGGGTTATGATTGATTAAAGCAACAAGGGCTTTAATCAACCTCGTGAGGATGGCCATGACAATCCCCAACTATGAAACCCTTTAAGAAATCGGCATATGAGCCAGTCGGGGTGGAATCGGTTTAATTTTAATTGTATATGAAGTGTACAATGGTGAATAAATACTGAATGAACAAATAAACAGATAGATATCATACAATACAATCGGAAATTTAAATAATTATTAGAAAGGATTTTTTCTGTTTGATGAAAAATCGACTAATAATTTAATCGATAAGTCATCAAATAGAAACCATCAGAGCTAATTATTATTTAGTACATCGCAAGAATATTATTCGCATAAAATAAATTAATTAAAAAAAGATAAGAGTTTAGAGTGAGCCTGTATTGCAGTGATTCCGGACGGTGCGAAAAGAAATCCATCTGAACTTGACTATTCCGCAAAGATTCGTCATATGCTGGCAATCTGGTGCGTCGGATCTCCCTTATCCAAAAATACTCCAACGGCCTGAGTGATGTATTATTTACCAAATACTTATATATTTTCTTTTATATTTTTTTTCTTATAATTAAGTATTTTAAAAAAAAAGGAAAGTAAATAACAAATAAATAAAATAATTAATTAAGAAGACAAAGGTGGTGACACTTGTCACCACCGGGTTAAACATAACAAAAATAATTTGTTTTTTTTATTTATTTTTAAAATGGAGTTAAAAAAATAAAAAGAAAGAAAACACCCCAAAATGGGCTAAACAGACTATCTCTCTCTCACTCGTATTCTCACGCGTTCATCCTCTTCTTCTCATCGTCCTCACGCGTTCCTCACTAGCGACCCAGAAACCCCATGGATTCTTGGATTCTCGCCGTTCTCTCTCGTTCCTCACTCGATTGTCTTGACTGAAACCCTCACCTCTCTCAATCGCCCTTGGACGGAAACCCTAACTCTATCGATTCTGTTTGGTTTATCTCTTATTTCTGATGCTTTCTAATGTTAGATGGTGTTGACTTTTCATATGTAACAAAAACTTGGCCGAAAATCAAAGGGTTTCCTGAAACCCTTGACCTTTGACACGATTCCGACGAAGGTTACGATACCTGAGTCTGTTGGAGACGCGTCTGGGATGGCTTCAAACTTCGGGTGAGATCGTTTCTTGCTTCCTCTTTCCTCTTTCTCTGTATCAGAAATCAGTTTCTGAAATAGAAATTTCTGAAGGGTGTGTTTGGGAAGATGATGAGTATTAGGTTTTTGTTGACTGTTTTGGTTATTGTTGCTCTTCTGGTTTTGTATGGTTAGAACTGATGTTGTGTTTTCCTTGATTTGGGACTTAAGAATAGATGCTTCATCTTTGGTTTTTGCTACGACTTTTTAGTGTTTGTAAAGAACAGGTGCTCTTGGTTTAATTGGCTTGGGTTGTTTTGATTTGTAGAACAGATGCTATGGTATTCTTGCTCAAGTGATCTTTTTTCTGGTTTATGTTTTGTTGAACTGGTATGGTTATAGAACAGATGCACACTCTTGGTTATGGTTTTTACAGATGCTAGTTTTTTTTCTCTGGTTTGAACAGATGCTCAGTTTTGGTATATATCTTGGTTATTTTCATGTTGTGTTTTTTACTCTGCTTGCTTGGTATTTAGAACAAAGACAGATGTTATGCTCACTTTTGATCTGAACAGAACCCCTTTTAGTGTTTTTCTGATTGGTATCCCTGTAAACAGATATTATGCTTGATCTTTGAGTAGATATCATGCTCTTTTTCTGATTAATTATAACAGACCTCTGCCTTGTTTTCCTTGCTCAAAGTTGGTCCTGTTATCACTCTTGTGCAATTCCCCTTTGTCCCTCCTTGGAAACAGAAACTGTGGCATCTGTAGTTGCTTGTAGTTATTACTACTTTTCCTCTTTTAGCTATGCTGCTTGCTGTGTTATTTAAATTTGGACCTTGGAATTTTGTCATTTTTCTGCATACATTCTGCTGCCTGCTGTGGTGAAAAACCTTTTACTTATGCTGATAACCAAGTATTTGTGGGTAAAATGTGGCTTCTGTTCTGCTGGCTGAAACATGTTGACTTTATTTTTATATTTTGGGCTGAATTGAATTTTTTTTGAATTTATTTGACAAACTGTTGGGCTGTATTTTATTGGGAAAATATGATGTTTCTGATTTTCCACTTCACACCTCCCTTTGTGAACCAACAACAAAGGTTGGTGTGATTTGCAAAAGAGGTAGTGGCCGATGAGGGAACTTCGGTTCTGAGGCTTTTGAAACAATTAACCTTACAAACCTGATTCCCTAACACAACCCTCATGATGAGTTCGAAAAGAAACTCTTTTGATTTCGTATGAATTTGTTCATGTTTTGTAATTGCTAACTCTGTTCTTTTTTGTTTCATGTAATGAGTTGATAATCGATGGAAATTGACGAGGCGATTACAAGGAGGGATTGTGGCCAACACGAAGGTCGAACTTCCATGGTCACGAAACGAATGTCAAAAGAAAAAAATCAAGAAGTCGTAGGTTCCATTCAAGTGGCATATACTTGTAACATTGTAGAAATATGATGTAACATTGATATAATTTGAAAATATTCAAGTTCCAACTTGTATTAACACATTTCTTTTGCAAACAAACTTGATAGAACCTGTAATATTGTACCCCTTGAATTTCTTTGTAAATGAAAAAGATGACTTGAAATTTGAATGAGCTTGAACGAGCACTATTTGAATGGTTTGAGTAAAGTATGGAACTTTGATTGATGAATGAAAAGAAACGATTCTTATTTAAAATCGTAAAGATTCACTTGACATTTAAAAGACTTGAATTGAAGTCCATTTGAATTATTGCATAGAAAAACTTGAGAACTAATCACCTTCTGAAACGTGTGTTCCTTGCTTGAAATAGTTCTTGCCATCATAAGCATATATTTTTGAGTTCTGAAACGTGTGTTCCTTGCTTGAAATAGTTCTTGCCATCATAAGCATATATTTTTGAGCAAATTAACTGCAATGTATCTAGCAGACACTTACGAGTTCAAAACTTTTATTATCAAATCCAAACCTAACTTGTACTTCAAGAAGATCCAAGCAATTCAACTTCGACCTAACTTCTCACAAGCCTTCGATAACTTGATTCCACTAGTCACTTTTTCTTTTATAAAAAAGACTTGAATGCATACCAAACCAACAACTTCAATTCTTATGGAACACAGCCAACTGTTCATGTAACTGCAATAACCCCTAAATCAATTAAAGTCAATCCTGAAGACGAAATCCTGAACTTAGGAGGGTAAATTTTAGGGTGCGACAATATGCATTTATATAGAATGACATGTGCTGAAATTTATATAGTGTGAGTGATTAAAATTGTTTATGCATGATCAGACATCTCACGCGGAGTGTTCAATTATATTTGATTGGTGAACGTTTTTTATCACTAATGTCTTGGTTCTCGATCACTAATGTCTTGGAGTGCACATTCTCCACTACCTCAACGTTTTCTTGACTAATACAACATTGGTGTCAGTAAATCTTGAATTATACTTATATTTTTGCTTATTTCTTCTTAGGGAATTGCCGTCTTCTTTGTTGCATCACATAATGAACGGAGGGATCATTATTCAAAAAGGGGTTTTGTCACTTTTTCTTTAGGATGGCATTTCAAACCGCTTGAAAACTAGGGTTGCAATGGTCGAGAAACCATTGTAAAAATGTGTGTCGCGTGCCTAAATCGTTGCACTAAACGCGTTTAATATTTCCAACAATTATGAAATTGCGGTAATAACGTATTTGTGACAAATTTAACCGTAATTAATTTAACTAGGTGTTTTTTGTTTTGAATGTTTATTGTAACAATTTATATAATTATCACAATTGTAAAATCGTGACACATCAATATTTAAATTTGTTTATAAAAAATTAGTTATTTATTATTCTAAATACTTTTTATTAATAATATATTTTTATCCCTTTTCTTTAAATTTATTTATTTATTTTTGAATACTCATAAATAACATTAACACAAATAACTGAATAAATATAGGCTTAATTAAAATTTTAGTCCCTCTATTTTCTCCAACTCACGATATCAGTATCTTTATTTTGTTTTTAAATAGTTTTGATCCTTCATCCCCATTTTCTGCTAGAAAATATTGAGGTGTACTAATTTTAATTACAGTTTTGGTCCATTATTTTTCATTTTAAACAGTTTTGGTCATCCTATTTTTTTCAACTCAACGCTTTCTAATAAAGAAATAGATATAAGAGACCAAAACTGTTTAAAAACAAAATAGGATGACTAATATAATGAGTTGGGAAAAATAACATGACCAAAAATATAATTAAGCCATAAATATATTATTCTTAAGACATTATTTATTTAACAAGATAAAAATTATTACATATAAAATTCTAAAATAAAATAGTTCTAACATTAAAAAATTGAAATATAAATTACGTATCTAAAGATATGAAACAATTATATCAAAATTCAAAAAACCAACTAAATAGTCTTTAGTGATGTTTTATTATTTTCAAGTCGGTAGCTATACTTACATGAACATTTACCTTTTATGAGTGATTCTAAGCACGGTCCTTGAATAAATAGTAAATTAATATTGATGGAATATTTTTAAGCATGATTTACACTATTTCAGAATTCAGTAGGATTAAATGCATAAAAATATTTTACTTGTCTTATGCATTTGCATTAAGAATACAATTTTTTCCTCCTTAGAATTGTCTCCACCACAATATTTTTAACTTTAGGCAACATGAGGGTGGAATAGCTTCCCTTGCGTAGGATAACATGAATTAGTGTTTAACCAACTGAACCACGTAGCATATTTGCATTACCTGCAATTGAAATATATAAATACAAACCAAAAACGAAACCCTTTAACATATATCCATGTTTTTAAAAACCACAAAATATTACTGTTAGAGGAAATCTAGGATACTGAAAATTATTACACTGTTTCATTTTAATAATTTTATCAATAATAGTTTATAATAACTAAAAATGAATTATTCAAAATCTAAAATTAACTAAAATTAAATTATTCAAGATCTAACATATTATATAAATGATTATTAATAAAATTATTCATGTGATGGTTTTCAAGTGACTTATTCATTTTTACAAATCTATTTAATAGTAATAATTTAATGTCTCAAAAATCTATTTAATAACCTCTACTTCTTTTATTCATATATAATATATTGTATTTAAATATTTTTCATATTTTTAATTTTTTATTAATAAAAAATATAATTAATAACTTCTACTTATCTTTTTCATATATAACTAGTAAGAAACCCGTGTTATCACACGGGTCTCGTCGAGATTCACATTACATTTCTACCAAATCATCATTTGTAAAGTTTGAATTCATTTCTCAATTGGTTAATATTCTTATATACACAGATTTTTAAGCATTGATATGTAGCCATAATAAATCGTACATTTGATTTTTTAACTTCAATTATATAAAACAACAACAACATAAATTTTTAAAAGATGGACATTAAAATGAACAGTCTACCACAGGTATTTCATAGATACGTTCACATCTATGTAAGTATGTAACTTATTCTAACTATACAGAATATAAATGACTTCATTTTATAAAAATATATGTAACTTATTCTCATTTATACAAATAATTATATAAATAGTGGTATTTATTACGTTTATAATATTATTTGTAACTTATTCTCGTTTATAAAAACAATTATAACTTATTCAATTCATAAAAATTGATTGTATCACTAAATTTTTACATTTTATCATTATGATTACAATTATAAAGTTAATTTGAAAAGATTATGTTTTAGTTATTTCATAAGTTTAAAAAAATTATAAAATCTCAATTGATTTTGTTTTGTTTTATTAACATTTATATTTACATGAAACGTATTAATGACTAAATTTTTAAGTATGGCAGCGTATTTTCAATTATATAAGATAACAATTAAAATAATAGTTAACAGATAGATATTAAAATGACCAGTCAATAGTTGGTCGTCATATGTTCACATTTTACCCGTGAATCTAGATGAGTTAACGAACCCCAATTGAATCCAAATAATTAATTGTAAAAATGTATTAAACCAATTTTAAATATTATCATATTTTCCAAATATAAAATGTATAACAACTTTCCGTCATGATTCACACTACATGTCTACCAAATTATCTTTTGTAAAGTTTAAATTCATTCTCCAATCGGTTAACATTCTTATAATTATAAATATAAGTTAATAATATACACAAATTTTTAGGCATTGATATTTACTTATAATAAATCGTACATTTGATTCTCTAACTTCAATTATATAAAACAATAGCAATATAAATTTTTAAAAGATTGACATTAAAATGAACGGTCTACAGCTACTATCTCATTGATACATTCACATCTACCCGTAAACGCAGATGAGTTAACAAACCCAATTGAATCCAAATGAGTTAATTCTAAAACAATGTATGACAACTTCTCGTTATATTTCAATTTTATTATCTTCTTATTATATCATATTTATAAATTTTACATATTTTTGACCGTACCCCGTCAAAAATTAATAAACTATGTAAATATGTAACTTATTCTAACTATACAAAATATTAATTACTTCCAATATATGTAGCTTATTCTCATTTATACATGTCTACTAAATCATTATTTGTAAAGTTTGAATTCATTTTTCAATCAGTTAACATTCTTATAGTTATAAATATAAATTAATAATATACACAAACTTTTAAGTATTGATCTGTACTTATAATAAATCGTACATTCGATTCTCTAACTTCAATTATATAAAACAACAGTAAAACAAATTTAAAAGATTGACATTAAACTGAACACTCTACCGTTGATATCTCATAAATACGCGTGAATCCAGATGAGTTAACAAACTCAATACAATTGATATCTCATAAATACGTTCACATTTACCTGTGAATCCAGATGAGTTAACAAACTCAATACAGTTGATATTTCATAGATACATTCACATCTACTAGTAAATCCAAATGAGTTAACAAAATCAGTACAATTGATATCTCAGAGATACGTTCAAATCTATCCGTGAATTCAAATGAGTTAACAAACCAGTATGAATACAAAAAATTATATCCTACAATGTATGACAACTTCTCGTTACATTTCAATTTTAAAACCTTCTTATTAGATCATATTTACAAATTTTACATACTTTTAAAACCTTCTTACCGATACTTTAGTCCTTATGTTTAATATTATAACTTATTTTCATTAATAAAATAATTATATCAATATAGACTTTTTTTTGTTTATAAGTGTCATTAACCTGTGTAACGTTTTATGAAATTATTTTTAACTTATTCCTGTTAAAAACAATTACATCAATAGTTGAATTTTTTTATTATAAAAATATTTGTAACTTATTCCCGTTTATAAAAATTATTATAACTTCTTTTTATTTATAAAAAATAATTTTTTATCATATTATAAAATTTTATGGATAAAAAGATAATTTATTTTTTATTATATTATAAATATGGAAATAAAAGAGAATAATAATTTTAAATATAATAATTTTTGCTTTAATATAAATGTATTATTGATAATAAAAAAATTATAACTATAAATAATAATATAACATTTATTATTGTAGATATCCGTAGGGAAAGAAATAAAAAATCAGATCTAAGAATATCGAAAAATCGCTTAAAATATTAAATAATAATTTAACATTTATTATTGTTGATATTAGTAGAAAAATAAAAAAATATCAAAAGAGAGAAAGAAAAGATATCTTCTTTATTTAAATAAATCATAATTTTTATTTTAGTTGATTCCTTATTCTTATTAATCTTTTATAAAAATTTAAATAATTACAAAATATCGTTGATTTTAATTGGAATAGAATTAATGAGAATGATTTTAATCTCGTGATTCACTTTATGATGTTTTTATCTTTTATCAATGGTCAGAATAATTATTATAGCTTTAATTTTTAAATCAGAATTTGTAATTGAAAAGTTATAATCGAGTCTTTTATACCATGCATTGAGAAATTTGAATGTTTGACAAATATAAAATATGATATTGAATATTATTATCAAATATTAAATATTACAATTTAAATTATTTATAATATTTGAATAGGTAAACTAATAAATTATTTTGAATTTAACATAATTTAGTAATAAGTTTATGACATTTTTTATAAAGATGTTTTTTTTTATCTATGGTTTAAATATTCTATAGAAAAAAGACAAACTTAAAGACTATATATATTTATATTTATATATATATTTCAAAAGAAACAAAATCAAATTAAACATCACAAAAGAAACATTATAAATTAAAATAAATATTATAAATTAAAATGAATATTTCATAATTACTGCACAAAATCTTTCCAAAAGAAATATTACACGCCAATTCCAAAATATGCATCAGCTTTGGACTCAATTTCATGTCATCCATTTAGGAAATTCGGTCTTGTAGTTGTATCTCATCCATTTAGGAAATTCGGTCTTGTAGTTGTATCTAACAATGTAGTAGAAAGAAAATTCGGTCTTGTAGTTGTATCTAACAATGTAGTAGAAACTTGCATAAAAATGTAGTAGAAACTTGCATAAATACATGAATGTACATATACATATGAGTAACATTTAGCCTTCCGCCTGCTGTACTATTTATTTACATTTAGCCTTCCGCCTGCTGTACTATTTATTTATTGAGTTAGAAACACAGTGAACTTCTAGCTATAGAAGAACCTACATAATCATTTATCGATTACAAATCTCAAAATAAAAATCTTTGCTCATAAAGCCTTAGATTTGTTTTATTTTTCAAATCTGTTGGCACAAAAAGTAAAATGGATGTAAAATTTAACTAACAAATCTTGAAAAAAATAGACATAAACCTCAAACTTACAAAACCAATTACAAACATAACTCAAATTAAACGATTTCAATTTTCATACCCCATAACAAACATAAATCTCAAACTTTAACAAAACCAATTACAAACATCACTCAAACAAATTATGAAGGAAAACTAACCAATATAACAGATTAAGACAAAGAAAGAAATTAATTTATCTTACAACCACTTTGCCTCCTTATAAATATCTGTTGAAAGCTGCAAACATCGTCACAAAGTATAAGCCAAGACTATGAAATTCAAAAGAAAATAAGTCAATTAATGTTTTCTTAAAGATAAGATTGTAACAAAGAATAATAATGGAATCACAAAAGGCTATTGTTTCAGTAACTATAATAATTATAGTAAATGACTTACTTTTCATATCTCAGCATCAAAGAAAATTTTCTTCCCTAATAAGACCTTTAGGGAAGCCAACCAAATTAGAGCAATGAACCATATAATATTTGTCCACTACTATAATTATTTATATGTATATGTGTTATGATATGAATACTTGTATACCTGGGTTTGAGGTTTAAGAACAACGGAGTTTCTAGAAAAATGGTAAAATATATCAGAATTATTTGTCCACAAACATGACGAACTTAAACTTGCTGATCTTTCATTGCATGAATCTCATCCTGATCTGCTGAATCTACAAACAAAACGAAGAGAAAGTAAGAAAACAATATTGATATTGTTGAAAAAACGAATTACATAAAACAATTTCAGAGTGGGCAACAACAAAATTAGGGATTCAAATGATTTCAGAGTGGGGAACAACAAAATTAGGGTTTCAAATAATTTCAGAGTGGGGAACAACAAAATTAGGGTTTCAAACGATTTCAGAGTGGGCAACAACAAAATTAGGGTTTCAAATTCATAGCATTAAAACTTCCTACCGTGAAACCAATGAAAAAGCTTGCAAAAATGATGGTTGAGTCCATCTGTATTTGTAATGGTTGTAAAGTTTGAGAAAGAAAACGAAAGGTGTACGAGAAGAAGGAGTAGAGGAAGACGGTTGAGAATCCATAGGGCGACTATTTTTTCCCTTCCCAAGATCTTGGTCGTTGCTGCTTATAATTATCCCACTAATTTGAGTTTTTGCTCTACTAAATAGGTTTAAGTAATAGGTATAATTTTGTGATATAGAAAAATAAACAATTGTAGCATAAAATGTGGGAGTGATACATCAGCAAAATTAAATGCCAAATCAATATGGTGCAAGCAAAATCAGGAAGTTACTTATTTATCCTTAGTTATAGTACAATTTAAGATTTACTAATTAGGATATTAGTGTAAGTTAATGGTACTTTGATTTTTATAGATTTATAATAGATATTTCAAACAATGTAATATTTGGTGGGTTTTCAAAAAAGATGGACATCTATTATAGTATAATAATATCGCATAGCTATTAATTTCTATTTTGGATTTAGATTATATATTAATTTCATATTTTTGACATACTCTTATTTCCTTTTGTCATGGCCACATCAAAAAATGTATAGGTTTTTTGAACATCTTTCAATTCTTCAATCAATATGATTTTTCGAAGAAATATTTTTAGAATTTGGAGATACATCTCTGAATATATTGATTTAGTGAAAATAAAAGTGTTTCACTTGTAATAGTTTTATTGATGTGATTTTAAATATTTTCGAAGATGTATTTTCAAAATCTAAAAATATTTTTAAAATTTTTACGAGGGTGTGATAACAAGATATATTCTCAACTTTTTATTTGGCATTATATTACCTACTAATTTATGTTAATGACCCATTAACCAATACTAGATGGTTACATAATTAAATAAAAACATATTTGTGATGAGTCTAATTGAATACTATCTATGTTTCTTTATATAAGAGAGAATTTATTTTTTAGATTCATTGATTATTCAATGTATCTAATTTTTAAACAAACTAAATACATTAGTTATTCAATAAATCAAAAAAATAAATTGTCTCTTATATATAAATAAAGATTTTATTAAAATAATTAATATTGTTTTATAAATAACTAACTGTAAATTATAATTGTGAATTATAATGTTATTAACGTGTATTTAAAGTTTCTAATATTTGTTAATACTGTTTTCATATTTGAAGCTCTGAAATTAAGAATTCTACTTTTACGTTCATCAATTATGTTATTTAGTATCTATAACAATATTGTTTTGATTAATATTGTTATTTAAGTATTATTATTTCAAAGATCTTTCAAAAATTTGTGTTTACTAATAATTTATTTAATATTTATGATCTGCAACCAAATATTATATATAATGTTGCTATTGTTAATTCAATTTAATAAACTAAACAATTATGTTGCGTTATTGATTTGTTTCGCTTTTTAACGAGTTACACGAGTCTAAACCTATAGTAGACTACCCTTAAAACGTGTCGCCTAAAGTAATATTAGGCCACGATTAGGCTTTCACAGGATTCTCTTTTTTTATTTAAATTGTCATGTATTTATCATAAGCTAGGGTTTATAAAGAGTGGTTAAATTATATACGATATTTATTCACTTTAAACCATGAATTTTGAAGGATGGGCATAACAAATATGTGGTTAAATGTTGCTTATTTACTTTAAGCAACTGCTGTTATTTCTTAAATAAAAGGCAACAAGTAGAAAAACACGACCTATTCTTAAATAAATTTTCTTTCTTGAATGTATATTTGTATAACCCCTACTGTCATCACTGCCTAAAAATAACTTTTAATTTATTTAAATAGTGGAATATTATGCGTTCGTACGGAAACTGATGTGCTATGCACGTGTTTATTTTTAAAATATATTAAAAATATAAATAATAAAAATAAAATTATTTTCTCAAAAGATTTTATGATTTTAAAAAAATACATATTTTTAAAATAAAAAATAAAATTATTTTTTCAAAATAGTTTTACAATAGTAATATATATTTTAATTTTTATTATATTATGTTAAAAAAGTTATATCTTAAATTAAAATAATTTCAAAATAAAAATGTTAACAACATAAATAATTAAAAAACATCTATAATTATATTTCACATTCCATATTTATTTAAATACGAAAAAATGTAATACCATTGAAAATATGTAAAATGATTTGTTAATATAAACAGAACAATAATTATATTAAATTATATGTTCTAACTTATTTAATATTTTGATCAGTAACTTTATATTTTCGTTAATGTTCTGGACTGGCCCACGCTCTAGGCTCAATAGGTTCTAGGCCCAATTGCCCTTGGAAAACAACCTAGAGTATCCACGCGGGGGCCACGTGGCCAACGGTCCTTGACTGCCACGTGCCCCCGATAATATCAGACCCTTTTACTGGATCTCCTCAACCGTCACACGTCTCCCAGGAACTTCGGAACAAACCCGGATTTCCCGGACGACAATCTAGGGAGGAGGCCACGTGCTGACCTCCCTGCACACGCAAGCCCTAGCAATCCGCTAGTGGGCTTGGATTTCTGCCCACTAATCGGATCTTGGTCGGGTCAGGTATCTCATTCTCTACTCTCTTCTTACTTGCTTGCTTTCTCTCTGCCTCTACTTACTTTGGCATCGGAGTATCTTGCAGGTACCCCCCTTCTCTTTCACTTTGGACCACCGTTGCAATTGGGCGAGACACCTTCGATCGTGCGATCGGTGCGTATCTGTGGAAACTTGCTTCCCCGTCTCCTTTCATTCAGTTGACCAAAGCAAAACAACTCCGTTTGTCATGGCCGACCCTGCAACCAACGTACAAAGTCCCCCCACGACGATCTGGCCGAGCAAAACGACACCGTTTTCCCGAGCGGAGATCCTTGAGATGGGCAAACTGCCTCCTCCTCGACCGGATCCTATCGAGGAGGCAGGTGAATCAAATCGCCATCGGGCGGTGAACGCGGTTTTCCAAGAGTGCGCCACCTCCGGCCGATGCCACGGTCACCGCCTCTTCGCGGCCATCAACAACACCAATCTCGCTCTTCACCGGGAGTCTCCACGTTCTCGAAGCTTCCGCCGATCACCGGAGACATCGGCGGACTCATGGTCACCATCACCCGACGACATCGCTCCCGAACTCCCGCGGAGAACCAGAGGGCGACTCTCGTAGCGACACGCCTCTCCGAGGAAGGGACCCGTGACCGGCGGCGAGACAAAACAACCAACGGCGACCTCAATCACCTCCCGGCGTGAGGCCGTGAATCAAGAAGGACCAAGAGCAGGCATACTCGCACCAAAGCTCAGCGCTGCTCTCGCTCGCGCTCTCCCCACCGGAGCGACGAGGATGACCCCCGCGGTCCTCTGTCCGCCCGCATCATGAATGCCCCAATTCCTCGGGGAATGGAGAAGCCGCCCCAGCTCGCCAGCTATGATGGAGTAGACGACCCCATCGACCACATCGACGGTTTCGAAGCCATGCTCCAATACCTCAACGTTGGAGGACCGATCAAATGCAGGTTGTTCCCCACCACCCTCAGGAAAACAGCAATGGACTGGTATAAGAGCTTGCCCCCGGGGTCCATACACTCCTGGCGAGAGCTCAAAGCCCAGTTCACGATCACATTCACTGCCTCCCGCAGGCATCCGAAGACCGAGGCCTCCCTCGAGGCCATCATTCAGAAAAGCGATGAAACTCTCCGAGAGTACATTAACCGCTTCAACAGGGAAGCCATACAAGTGCCCTACGATGATCAAATGAAGCGATACTTGCTGGAAAGAGGGCTCCTCCCCGGCACAGATTTCAGGAAAGCCGTCGGCATCGAGCCCCCGGCCACCTTCGATGCCCTCCTCGACAAGGCTCGCGCCTATATCACATACGAGGAGAAGAAGCCGCCAACCGCGCCGAGACTCGAGTCGAGGCTCGGGAACTCCACGGCACCGGGACAACCGCCCGAGGCGGGTCATCGTTGCCACGATGAAAACGACTCGAGGATAGGCCCCGGGAATCCCACGATCAGCGAGGCCTAGCTAGACGTTTCACCGACTACACACCGCTGACCGCTTCCCGCGAGCGAATCCTAGCAGAATGCTCGGCTACCGAGTTCAAGGACGGAGGAGTCAGTCGCCCGAAACCCACTCCTGCGAAACCAGGCGCTGACAGAACAAAGTATTGTCAGTATCACCGAAGTCATGGCCACCTAACCGAGGACTGCGTCCATCTCAAGGACGCCATCGAGACATTGATCAAAGGCGGAAGACTCGGACAATACAAAAAGCCTGAAGCATCACGAAGTGTCCGGGAGACCAAAGAAGTCGAGGACGAGGGCCGACCACAAGGGGACTCCGGCCCCTATCAAATAGCGTACTTGGTGACTAGGCCCGAAGACTTTCAGAGCCCTATATTCACCCACAGCCCATGGGAAGAATTCCCCTTGGCCATGGTCATCTCCGACGGTGGCAACGCCCAGCTGTCAATTAACTCAGCCAAAAGAAAGTTCGACGAGCTGATCGACAAGACCCCAGTCAACGAGGTCTCACTCGAATAGTTCCGCGGCAAATCTGAACCAATTACTTTCTACTTGGAAGAACTTCCCGGAGGAGCACCGAACGCCCATATTCCCCTCCTTATCAAAGCAAGAATGGCAAACTTCGAAGTCCACAGGATCCTAGTCGACGAAGGCAGCTCGATCGACGTCATGTACACCCACTTGTTCCGGACACTCCAGCTCGACGAATCTCACTTATCACCATACGTGGGATCCGACCTTCAGGGATTCAACGGCTCCACGTCCCGACCCTGGGGGTACGTCGAGCTCCTCGTCACCTTCGGCGAGGACGTTGCCTCACGACAGGTCAAAGTCCGCTTTCTGGTGATCGACTGCCATTCCCTCTACAACGCTATTCTGGGCAGAACTACACTGGCCGAACTCACAACAGTTCCTTCGACCGTCCATCTGAAGCTCAAGTTCTACACCAAACGGGGACGCGTCGCTACCATCTGCGGCGATATCAAAGCTGCGAGGAGGTGCCACAACGCCGCGGCCCGGGGACAGACCCTGGTCGACCCAAAAGCGCCCGCCACCAGCAAGAAGGAAGGGTCGGACAACGCCCAGATCGAGCTCCCAAAAACCGCGGAGGACCAGGCCCCCAACGTCAGCTCAGTGGACCTCGACACCAGATTTGCAAAGGACGAAGTCGACGGACAAGCAAGGGACGCGGATCCACTTCGCCCAATTCCAGACGGCGAGTTCGAGCTAGTCCCCCCCGGAGAAGACCCCAGCAAATGCGTCAAGATCGGCGCCGACCTCCCCGACCTAGCGAAGAAGCAACTCAGAGCTTGTCTTCGGGAGAATGCAGATCTCTTCGCATGGAGCGCAGCGGAAATGCCCGGACTCGACCCTGAGGTCGCCTGCCATCAGCTCGCCATAGATTTAGCCGCTAGGGCCATAGTACAACATAGGCGTAGGCAGTCTCCCGAGAAAGCGGAGGCTGTTGAAAAAGCTGTAAAAGACCTCCTAGAGGCAAATTTTATTTCCGAGGCCAAGTATTCAACTTGGTTGTCAAACGTTGTACTCGTTAAAAAATCTAATGGAAAATGGCGTATGTGCGTTGACTACACTGATCTCAATCGGGCATGTCCCAAAGATGCTTTTCCTTTACCTAATATTGATAGACTGGTCGACAACTCGGCCGGCTATAAACTACTTTCTTTTTTGGATGCTTACTCAGGTTACAACCAGATCCCCATGGATATGGCCGACAGGACCTGCACGCCCTTCATGACGGGGTCGGGGAACTATTACTACAACGTAATGCCCTTCGGACTGAAGAACGCCGGAGCAACCTACCAGCGAATGATGAACAAGGTATTTCAAAACGAAATCGGCGACATGCTCGAGGTATACATGGACGACATGATCGTGAAATCCCAAGCCGAGGACGACCACGCTTCACGTCTGAAGAAAGTCTTCGACCAAGCTAGGAAGCACAGAATGCGCTTCAACCCGGAGAAGTGCACGTTCGGAGTCAAGGCCGGCAAGTTCCTCGGTTTCTATCTGACAGAACGAGGGGATTGAGGCCAACCCCGATAAATGTCGGGCATTCTCCGAACTGCCCACGCCCAGGTCCAAGAAGTCCATTCAAGTCTTGAACGGCATGCTAACCTCTTTATCCCGGTTCGTAGCGAGGTCGGCACAACATGCACTCCCATTTTTCAAATTATTGAGGAAGGGGCCGACCTTCCAATGGAACGAGGAATGCGAGCAAGCCCCCTACACCTCAAACGGGCACTTTCGCAACCACCAGTGCTCTCACGGCCACAGCTCGGGGAAACATTATATTTGTACTTAGCCGTATCCAATGAAGCAGTGAGCGCGGTACTCATACGTGAAACTGAAGACGGGCAAAAACCCGTCTACTTCACGAGCAAAGCCCTTCAAGGGCCCGAAACCAGATATCAGCAAATCGAAAAGGTCGCACTCGCCCTTGTCATCACCGCGAGGAGATTGCGATACTATTTCCTCGCCCACATAATCGTCGTGCGCACGGAGCAGCCCGTAAAGCAGCTCCTCGCCCGCCCAGACATGGCCGGACGCATGCTGAGGTGGTCCCTCGAACTTTCTGAATTCGATATTTAATATGAGGGACGAAAAGCCTTGAAAGCACAAACGCTCGCCAATTTTATTGCCGGAATGACCGCACACGAGCAAGTGCCCAATGCGACCAGCAGGTGGACCCTGCACGTCGACGGGGCTTCAAGCTCGGCTGGGAGTGGTGTCGGCGTTCTCCTCGAGAACGATGAAGGCATCATCATCGAACACTCCTTGACTCCGGCCTTCCCGACATCCAACAACCAGGCAGAATATGAAGCATTGCTCGCAGGGCTGCGCTTGGCCGAGGACATAGGCGCTCAGGACATCCAAATATTCACCGACTCCCAACTCGTCGCATCGCAAGTCCTTGGAGATTACTAGGCTAAAAACGATAGCCTCATCGAATACCTTCACCTTGTGAAAAAGGGCTTCGACCGGCGGAGATTAAGCACCCCGCGAACGAACACCGGCGCATATCTTGTCCAAACTCGAGCACAAAGAAAAGGGAGGAAACCGGTCGAATACAAAACTCAACCGAGCATCGATCCCAATGACACTCGACATAACGCGATCGGCGACGCCAGCTGCTGGATGACCCCGTGTTCAACTACCTCACTCGCGGGAGTTACCGACAAGTTGGCCGCCGCCAACAGCTGCGCGTACTCTTACGTCGTCCTCGAGCAGCGTTTGTATCGGCGAGGTTTCTCCATTCCCCTCTCAAGTGCGTCGAGAGTCCAAGGTGCCCGACATCCTTCATGAAATCCACGAAGGAATTAACGCCCAACACCTGGGAGGCCGATCTCTTGCCCGCAAAGCATTACGCGCTGGCTATTATTGGCCCACCGTGCAAAGAGACGCCAAAGAACACGTCAAAAAATGCGACAAGTGCCAACGCCACGCCGACATGCATATCGCACCACCTCACGAGCTCACGACGCTCATATCCCCGTGGCCTTTCAGCTGGTGGGGGATGGATATACTCGGTCCTTTCACGCAAGGCTCTTACCAAAACAAGTACCTCATTGTGGCCGTAGATTACTTCACAAAATGGATCGAGGCCGAGGCACTCGCCAAGATCACCTCCTTCAACATCCTTCGTTTTTATAAACGAAACGTCCTTGCCCGCTTCGGTATTCCACAAGCACTCGTCACGGACAATGGGACGCAGTTCACCGATCAAAACTTCCGCAATTTCGTAGCACGGTGGGCACCAAACACCACTTCACATCGCCGAGCATCCCGGACCAACGGGCGGTGCGAGCAGGTCTATTACGAGGACTCAGGCGGAGACTCGGGGAAGCCAAGAATAGGTGGGTGGAAGAACTGCACAGCGTGCTATGGGCTTACCGAACAACTCCCCATTCAACCACGGGAGAATCCCCGTTTCGGTTAACATACGGAACAGAGGCGGTCATACCCGTCGAAATCAGAGAGCCGTCAAGACGTACCGAATTTCCCTTAGAGGAGGAAACAAAAGACGAGGCACTGCGCGAGGAGCTGGATTTAGTCGACGAGATCCGCGAAGGCGCGGCGTTACGGGAAGCACGTTTGAAACAACAGATCACGCTACGCCACGACCAAAAGGTCATCAAACGCGAGTTCGAAGTCGGCAGCCTGGTCCTCCGCAGGAATCAAAAGGAATCCCGAGAAGGAAAGTTGGCCGCCAACTGGGAAGGGCCATATCACGTCCGAGCAAAGACGGGCACAGGAGCTTATTACCTTGAAAATCTAAGCGGTACAACTCCTCGACCTTGGAATGCTACAAAGCTCAAAGCGATATTACGGTGAGCTAGAACGACCACATGCTCAACGCCTGGTGGCCCTCAATCCCCTCCACGGAGATTCAGCTCAGCCTTGGGTCGCGGAATGGTGCTCGTACGCGTCCCATGCCATTGATAAGCGGGGACCTACTCGACTGCGATAAGTAGAGACCCCGTTCGATGCGGAATCCTCGATCGAGATCCGCGGGTTTTTCCATGCACCTTGGGCAGGATGTCCGGCTCGCGATAGACAGTCCACGCCCCGAGTCTGTGGTCTTTTAACACGACCACATCCTCGCCCGGAGGCCTCAAGACTCCAAGCCTAGCATACGAGCTAGGAATAACAAGGTCGAGCATCTCTCTGTATGAACGAACAGATATAACAATAAACAATCAACGCAATTATCATAAAGCATTTGTAAATAAATGGCCGACAACGGCCAGCAAAATATCCACGGGCACTAGACCCGAACTACAAATATCCAAAAAACAAAACGGGCATCAGCCCAGTGTACGAAAAATTCATAGAAAAAGGCGCGCAGGCCAAAAAAAACAACGGGCTCGCAGGCCCAAACAATTACAAGTCAAGAATCAGGAGCCACGACCTCCCCGTCGACCACACGGTGGAAAGGGCCAATCCCAAGAGTAACCAGGTCCACCCCGGGGTTCACCACCTGCACCTGCTGAAGGGCCCGCTCGAACCCAAAGGACAGCGCCTCCACGGTATCCTCTTCGAGGACCCTTATCCTTCCGATCAAACTCTCCCGGGTAAGAAGCGCCTGTTCCTCAGCGGACTCATCCTCGACGGGAGCCAACTGCTCCTTCAGCAGCTTCAACTCGGCCTCCAGCTTGTTCTTCTCATCGGTCAGGGGCTCGTATTTATTCTTCATCTCCCTCAGCTCCGTGGCCATTGCGTTGCATATGGCATCCAGGCCTTGGAGCTTCAGCAACTCGTTCTGATACGCCATGTTCTCGAGCTCCATGGCAGCGGCGCGGTCGTTGGCTTTGGAGACCTGAGCACTATAGTTGGCCACCTCGTCGTTGAGAGTCAACGAGGTCTCAAGCATCCGGATAACCGCGGACACATCGGCGTTCATGCTTTCTCCCCACGCCTTCGGGTTGAGCCCCAGGATCATATCCCTCTCCGCCTGTTGCACCACTGGAGGTCTCCCCTCAAAGAGCCGCCTCTGAGCGTAGCATGGGGGCAACACAAAGACGTTCCCAGTGGAAATAGAACTCCTAGGCACTCCTTGCTCGGGGCGCTCACTTCTTCGCCTCTTTAGCGGTTGATCGGGAGAGGACGTAGGGGAAGGGGTACTCACTGCAGCTGGGGTATCTTCACGCATCTGTCGCTGGAGCTCCCCGACCCGATCCTTAGCAGTTACGCAACCACCCTTGTGTCGCAGCTTGAGCATGCGCTCCTCCATGGCCGCCATTTTATCTGTAAAACAAACGAAGAAACGCGTCAGCAAATATACGAGCAACTCCCCCCATTTTTGTTTCTTATACTTCTAAATAGCTAAGAGCCTCAGCGCGTCCTCGTCAGACTCGCAGTCGAGGAGGGCCTTGGTGTTGATATATCGTCGGGCAATCTCGATTTCCCCACTGGAGTCGAGGAGTACGTTCCCTTCCCGATCGACGTAGATTGCCGGCCTAAAGCTCTTTACAAAATTTTCCAACCTCTCGTAGGAGAGTTAGTCATCCCTATCCATCTTCTCGG
Source organism: Vicia sativa (assembly GCA_021764765.1). NCBI lineage: Eukaryota > Viridiplantae > Streptophyta > Magnoliopsida > Fabales > Fabaceae > Vicia > Vicia sativa. Next base: position 216,890,211 of record CM038792.1, on the reverse strand, counting down.
GCTTCACGGAATAGAAATCTGGTCCCCGTTCGTAGTGTTTCCTGTCCCATTCGAGGGGAAACTTCGCCCATATTCTCTCCACCTCCTTCCCTTCCTCGTTGACCCCCACTGTACGCTCGAACAGGGTATCCTCGGCCTCTCTTGTGACGGGTTTTACCACATAGAACCGTTTCTTAAAGTCCCGCACAGAGTCCAAGTACGACCTGAAGAGTTTGCCCGACTGTTTGAACGATACCCAAGCGCACCTATCCTCGACCATCTGCCGTTGTAGATGGAATATACGGAAGAAGAGGGGAAGGGTGGCACCTATATCCAGATAACGGCATACGATCTCGAATGCCCGCATGAAGGCCAGGGCGTTCGGATGCAGTTGCGAGGGGGCGAGATCTAACCAAGTGAAGACCCCCGTTTGGAAACCGGTGAAGGGCATGCGGAAGCCCGCTTCCCGGAAGGCAAACTCGTACATTGGAAACCTGGTAGAAGTGTACGACGAGCAGATCCTCCTACCCGGCCTGGGAATTTGCACAATCCAGGAAGGTTCAACACCCTCGTCCACGTCTTCTATTCGGTTGAACGCACTGGAGGAATCGGTGGAGAAGTCCGAGCGGAAGTCCCTCGGCTCGGGCGCAACCCAGGAGAGGTCAGCGGCCAGTCTTATCCGGCGAGGTCCGCCCGTACCCTCGTCGTCGCGAGCTTGGTCCCCGGCACCTGAAAAGCAGCGAAAGAAAAGTGAATTCGAGGATATCAAATCCACCCCTCCACCACGGCTCAAGTGACACGACGAGGGGCCAGGAAGCACAAGCAACTTCGATCAACTATTAGTCCCTGTCGAGGACCCCGCACGGATTGCATCGCCCTCCGACGTACTCGAACTTATCAACTAATCATCCAGACCTCCCCGTAATATCTATAAGATTCCCCGTGATATTCAACAATCTCCCTGCGAGGTTCAAGTTTCTGCTCGTGTCACTCAAGTATCTCCCCGCGAGGTTCAAGTTTCTGCTCGTGGTACTCAAGTTCCTACCCGTGGTGTTCAAGTTTCTACCCATATCACCCTAATTTCTGCCCGTAACATTCAACTCTCTCCCCGCTATATGCAAGTATCTCCCCGCGACATTCAATCTTCTCCCCGCGATATTCATAAAAAATAAACCCTAAATTCATCCTAAAACATGAATTGAAAAGAGATTATCAAAGAATTAGGGATGTTTACCTGCTTTTGGAGTCGAAGACATGTTGAGAGTTCAAGATAAGAGGTTATGGAAGATTCTGCGTTCAAGAGCTTTTGAGTTGGAAAATTAGAGGAGAATAAACAAATGAAACCCTAAAAGATCCTTTTTATAGCCAAACTTCATGGGCATACGAAAGGTCACACCTTTTAGGTGCCAAAAGTCCCATTTCAGGATGACAAGTGGCATCAAACTGACACGACGCTTGACCTACGAGCTGTTCCTCGAGGATCGGGCAACCCGATTCGCTAGCCTCGCACCTCGACGTTTCCGCGCAGACGTCCCCGAGGTCAACCATCCGAAATATGCCCGTCGAACGGCTACGGCTTCTACGGGCTTATGCCCGTTGCCTACCCGGACAAAGGTCGTCGCTGGATACCGTCGAGGACATGCCCATTTCAAAGTCATTACTCTACTAAAGCAAAGACTTGGGGGGCTCCTGTTCTGGACTGGCCCACGCTCTAGGCCCAATAGGTTCTAGGCCCAATTGCCCTTGGAAAACAACCTAGAGTATCCACGCGGGGGCCACGTGGCCAACGGTCCTTGACTGCCACGTGCCCCTCGATAATATCAGACCCTTTTACTGGATCTCCTCAACCATCACACGTCTCCCAGAAACTTCGGAACAAACCCGGATTTCCCGGACGACAATCTAGGGAGGAGGCCACATGCTGGCCTCCCTGCACACGCAAGACCTAGCAATCCGCTAGTGGGCTTGGATTTCTGTCCACTAATCGGATCTTGGTCCAGCGCTGGGGGCTATAAATACCCTCTCACTTGAGAGGGTCAGGTATCTCATTCTCTACTCTCTTCTTACTTGCTTGCTTTCTCTCTGCCTCTACTTACTTTGGCATCGAAGTATCTTGCAGGTACACCCCCCCCCCTTCTCTTTCACTTTGGACCACCGTTGCAGATTGGGTCAAGACACCTTCTGATCAGATACGATCAGTTAATATTCAATATTTGAATAATCATTTTATATTTTTGTTAATATTTAATATTTTAATTGATGATCTTTTGTTCTCTAATTTTATATTATTATTATTATTAAAAAAAATCAATATAAGATTAATTCATTATAATTCATATTCCTCAAACACGAGATCTATAGAGACAAAATAATTTTAAAGACATGTCGTGATAAAAAAATTATGAAAAAGAAGAAAAAATCTGATGTTATGAGAATGTTAGTAATATTTAATATAGCCATAGGGACAAATCTTCTCGCAGAGCAATTGAAACATTTGTAGTATGGTACTCCTATCAAATTTACACAAGACTGTGACAGAGTAGCAACAAAGAAATCAACCATTTGTAAAAGCAACCGACATAAATCAACCCTTGTAAAAAATTCAAAAAAGAATGTCTAAAAGAAATATTGAAAGGATTGTTATTATTGGGACACCAACTATAGTTAGATGAATCCAGATTAATCCAGTTGTAGTCAAAATTAGAATAAAGTAATAAACTCGGTAGTTGTGAGTAAATTTATTTCAAAATCATGTTGATAGTAAGCTATTGAAGTCTATCTTGGTATATACTACTTTTGAGTCAATTTCATATTCAATACTTAAATTTCTATAAAGTCATTTATTCCAAAATAGATTATATATTTGAATCCTATGAACTTCTCCTCTGTAAACCATTGCTCCATGTTGTTTTCAGTATAGATAATGACATGTTTATGCAAAACAACACCAAAGAAATTGGATCTCATTGAAATCATCAAGGTATCTCCAGCAGTATGTTTTCAATGCTTGAGTCAGTATCCAGTATACCATGAATTTGCTGGCCATATTCCAGTAAACAAAGATTGCCACATGCTGTAATCACACTTGAGAAGGTAAATCTAGAATGCTTCCTTTTGGAATTCGGAATACTACCACCTAAACGAGTTGAGATGCTCTCCATTTTTTTAAAGAAATGCAGACTATCATTACCAAAATTTTAGTGTATAATGTATTTATATTATTTAAAAGTGTGACATATATTTTGTATGCTTCAATATTATATATAGTGTAAACATTAATAATGATTTTTTCCATTTCTTTGAAGAAATGGAGAGGATTTCAACTCCACCTAAACCGAAGTCTAAAGACAAACATCCACAGAAAAATGTTTCACTACAACATTCATACAATAGAAAATTTGTCATGTGATCTAAATCATAGAAAATAATAACATAAATTAATGTTATTCAAACTTTTTAAACCAGTTTAAAGAATACTCCCTCCGGTCACTATTATAAGCAAAAAAAAATGGCCTTAAATTTTGGTCACTATTATAAACAAGATTCATTATCTTTTAGACTAATTAATGCTACTATTATTTTTATACCTTTAATTTAAGTCAAAGCATTTAATGTTGGTAGTTGATTCATTAAATATAACTAAATATATTATTGTAAATTTTACTTTGATTGGACATGAAATCAAAAAAATAATATCACTTAACTTATTTTCTTAATCGACATGAAAGTAGTTATTTTAACTTATAATTATGACCGGAGGGAGTACATAAGTAAGAGTGTAAGAAATGTGATGGAGAATATGAAGAAGATACATACACTAAAGCTCCTCCTGAGGGAAGTAAACCACACGAGTCCCTACAGTTTGTAGAGACAGTAAGGGCGCACATGCATGCCATTGCTCAGGTTTCAGACACTTCTTATCCCCCTCATCCTATCATAATCAAAAAGAGAAAAGGGAAAAAAAAAACTTAATAAGATTGTTGTTGTTGGTCAACCAACACAAAAGGAGTACTATGAGATGCACACAATAAGTATGAGTGAGCTATTGAACAACTCAGAAGAGTTTTTGGATTAGAGTCTATTATCTAAACATGCTTCAACGCTGCAAAAATTGATACCGTGTGGCATAAGACTTTTACTCCTCGTGTTTCTACACTTGTAAGAGTTGAACACCTTCCAAAGAAAATCCTCAATCAAGTGAGATTCTTATTCACATCAATCACTTCAAACTTATGCATAAACTTAAAGAGGTTTTAAATAACCACCGTGTTTGCATAAAGACTTTCATGGTTTCGCTTCGTACATAGGTTACGATATAGATTGTAGTCATCTCGGTGTGAAGGTGAATAATAGTATTAGTATCGTCAGTTTTCGATACCATTTAGTTGCATACGTTTTCATTGTAACTGACCTTTTTTAGACTATTAAAACTATACAACTATTCTAATTATATTTATCCATATATACCTGGAAAAAGCTCGATTGTTGGAAACAAACTCCTTAGCGTCTGTTCTCTTTCTGCAAGTAATTGATCAGTACTAAGTGAACCACTGATCCCACTACCTATAAAATGTAGAAAATTTCATTCAGTCCAAGGATCCTTACAGGGATATCATTATCAATAGCTTTCAGAATATCAACCACTTGAAACAACTAAATGTTTTAGGATATGTTATAACAGGTGGAAAATCTTCAATGCTACACATAATATTTTCCATTAACGGGTCCGAAACACCACTTGAACAACAAGATAACCTCGAAAACCTAGTCAATTCAGCCTAACAATACAAACTATTAACAACCACCACGAAGCAACCGAAGAATAAAATACTAATTCGACCCTGAAACTTCACATTAGGATCCAGAACCAAATTTTTTTCACAAAATATAACTCATCAAATATAACACATCTCAATTCAATTTTATATAACCAATTTGTCGTTAAAAAATTGATAACGCTGGAAAATTGTGAGTTTACAACATATAATGAAGTATTGTGCATCAATTCCCAAATTTCATTAGATAATATATGACAAGTGATTGGTTTATGATGAAAAAGGACAGACGGTTTGAAACCCTAAAATCTCAATCCAACTAATTCTCACACCGTAAATTGATTCGCACATTATTATTATTTCAGCGTTACACCATAAATAAAAAAAGAGAGAAGAGAATGGTGATAATGTTACTGAAAATAGAAACTCGACGATAGTAGAAGAAGAAGAGAGAGAATGTTGAGGAAGAAGAAGAAGAATAGAGAGAAAAATGAAGAACCTGAGCTCTGACTAAAGAGAAAGAGAAAAAATATGAGATAGAGAAAATAGAGATACACAGAGCGTATCATAGGGAGTCTAAGAAAAGAAATTTTGAATTTTGAATTAAAGGTATGAAATTTTTTCACAGGTGAAAACTTAAAAATACCCTCAATTTTTGTAAGTGCCCTTACGAATTTATCTCAGAGGTGGATTTCAGGGTGTCTCGTAAGTGCACTTACGAATTCGCCTAATATTTCAAATTTATTAGGATTTTATTTTAGAAAAATATTTATTTATAATATAATATAGGGTTAAATAAGTTTTTGATCCCTATAAATATCTCAAATTTCGTTTTTAGTCCCTCTAAAATTTTTCTGTTTAAATGGTCCTCCTAAAAATTTAAATCTTAACATTTGGTCCCTCGTGACGAAATCGTAGCTAAATTGGTCTCTAATTTCGTCGCTAAAACTGTCGTAAAAACCGTCGCTAAATAAAAAACTGTCGCTAAAACCGTCGTAAAAACCGTCGCTAAATCGTAAAAATCATCGCTAAATTGCAGGAGGGACTAAAAGTTAAAATTTAAATTTTTAGGAGGACCATTCTTTAAAGGAAAATTTTAGAGGGACTAAAAACGAAATTTGAGATATTTATAAGGACCAAAAACTTATTTAACCCTATAATCTATATAAAATCAATTGATATCAAATAAATCAAGGCAAGAAAATCAAGGAAAAAATCAATTATATCTCTTCTCATAGTAAATTACTATTATAATTAAAAATTAATTATTTTATATCATAAATTTATTTTAATAATTTTTAATTATAAATTTAAATTATTTTTTATTAATAATAATTCAATTTAATTATATTGTTAGAAATATATTATACAATTAATGCAAATAAACTAAATTAAGGAAAAAAAATCAATTATATCTATTTATATAGAAATTGATTACAGCAGTATTAATATGTTTTTTATTATATGTCAAATTTGATATTGATCTCAATTGTATTAATATATTTTTCTATTCTTTTTTTAGTACGTGAAATCGTGTATTCACATGGAATAAAATCTAATATTTTATTTTCTTATATATATTATTATTATATTATAACTAAATATTTTTTCAAAATAAAATCATAATAAATTTAGAATATTGGGTGAATTCGTAAGTGCACTTACAAAAATTTTCAAAATAAAAAAGGTGAATTCGTAAGTGCACTTATGAAATTTTTTTCCATCATTTATTATATCGTTCATTAAGAGCTATTTAATTCACTAAATGATTGACTATATAATTTCTTATGATTGAGCCATTGTTTGTGTTTGGTGTTAAAATATTTTCAACAAGAAATCTTGTTATGTATAATATACCACTTAATATGTTTATGTACCAATTAATCAATTTTATGAATTTTATTGCTGCTATTAAATTTCTACATTGAAAAAGTTTTTTCAAATATTAAGGTGCATTTGATATTTTAAGATAATTTTTATATTGCTTACTTAATATTATTTGGTGCAACAATTTTAAAGATATTGTGTTTTCTATTTATTTATAATATATAATAATAGCTTATAGTAATTAAGGGATAAGATATTATTACTTTAACTGATTTCTCTATTGACTATTACATTTAATAAGTAATAATGTGGTTTCTATATTTGTATGTAATTTATTTAAATTTTATGATAAAATAAAATTGAATTTCATAGAGTTTTTTAGTTAAATGTGTGTGACCTGAATAATATTATTATATATGAAATAAATTTAGATTTAATTTATAATAATTAAATCATATAAAAACATGTATACATGATTTATGAAGATTTATTTATTAGAGAATAATATGGTTGATTCAAACAATTTAGAATAATCAAAATACATATATGTATCATTGTAAACCAGAAGTTTATAAATCACACTTAAGTTTATAAATCACAATTAAGTGTGTTGTTGGCAAAATCGATTGGATTATATCGAATATGTATTATGATGTGGAAATTAATATCGAAGAACATGAAGTTTTTTCAATCCAATACGTTTTGTATGTTCCTAAAGGAAATTAAAATTTTATAAGTTGAGTTTTTATATAATGTATGTAAGGTGATATTTGTGAATCAATACACCAATCGTGTAGATGATTTAAATATTTTACTATATTAATTGTTGTATCGACTAAAAGATAATGCACATGTTAGTTTTTTACTCACAATCAGAAGTTTGTGAAATTGTTTTCTCAACAAAAGATCATGAATATGTATCATGATGTAATTGTTTTCTCAACAAAAGATCATGAATATGTATCATGATGTAAAAGCTCGTGATGAAGAATTAGAAGTTTCTTCAATCCAATAAATTTTGTGTATTTCTAAATAAAAATAAAATCTAAGAAATTGAGTTTGTCATGATAATTATTACATCGACTAAAATATCATGCAAATGTTTATTGTCTACTCACAACCAGAAGTTTGTGAAGTTGTTTTCTCAAACTAAGATCTCAATTTCTGAATTTTTAGAACTTTCTTGATAAGTATTACATATATTATTAAAATTAATATTGAACATGTTATAGCATATGTTCATAAATAAATGGACTTGAAGATCCATTCTTTAGACATTTAAAGTTAATTACATGACTAATACTTATGAAATTATAGATTATAAATTATACATTGGAAATACACAACCATGAATATTCAGATATCTATTCGCATTAAGCCAACAAGTTATTATACGTTAATTCTCCCATTAACTTAAAAATTATTTGAGGTTAATAACCTAATACTTCTCATCTAAGAAAACTTTTGGATGTGTTGTGTATAATTCAATTGCTCCAGTATAGTACGGTAAGATGAGTTTTGAAAGAATGTCGAGAAAATTTATTTTATATAAATATCGTATTTGAGGTTTATCTTAGTCCGATAATTGAATATGTACTTGAAGCCCAACAGACTGATTATCAATTGATAAATTAATTTTCCCAACATTAGGGAGAGAGAAAAGCAGCTTAAAGTGTGAACCAAAAGTTCAAATGAAAAATTTGAAATAAAATATTACTATATTATTTGATCCTCAAAGTTCAAAATACAATTCATTTGCAAAGTTTATGAAACATATTATCAGTTGCTAATACTCCACTAAAAGTTGATTTTCATATTGGACAATCAAATATTGCAAATGGGTTGTAGCTGCGTCTGAGCGTGGTAAGAAAGTCAGTTCTAATGTTAAAATTCCTCTACCAAGAAAAGGAACTAAAGGTAAAGATGACCCAAGTGAGGATATGAAATAAAGAGATCTTGATAAATTATGTCATGGATGAAATAGAATGGAACTGAAATTAAGATAACCAAATAAAGTTGAGGATCATGAAACAAAGTCTACCAAAGATTGTAGACAAAGTAAGAATTTGTCGAAATGAACAAATCATGAATCAAAGTCTATCAAAGTAGTAGACAATGTGATCAAAATGAACAGACCATGAATCAAAGTTTATCCAAGATTATAGACAAAGCGAGAAATGACAAAAATGAATATATTCAATTGGAGAAGAATTAAACTCACTTTACAAGTAACTTGATTTTGGACATGTAGCCCAAACGCCTCAAGGTGTAAAACCAATGAGATATAAATGAGTTTTTGTAAAAAAGAAAAATATGAATTATATAAAGTTTGATATGTTTCTCAATGATTTTCGCAAAGATCTAAGATTGATTTATTTGAAACATATCCACCTGCAGTTGGTTTAATTAATTTTTCAATATTTGATTAACCTTGTAGCACATGAAGGGCTTAATATGAATATGATGGATATTGTGACATCTTATTTATACGGCTCACTTGATAGTGACATTTACATTAAACTACCTAAAGAGTTTAATATATCATAGACACATAATTTTGGATACAGAGAAAGCTACTGCATAAAATTGAACAAGTCTCTTTATGAGTTAAAACAATATGGACACATATGGTATAATCATCTTAGTAAAGATTTTCTAAGGGAGAGAGATACACAAATAACTCCAAATGTCCTTGTATTCTTATGAAAGTATTTGGAAAAGAATTTGATACAATAGATATTCATGTAGATGGCATAAATATTATTGGAACTCCCGAAGAGTTTCCAATAGCTATAAATTGTTTAAATAAATAGTTTTATGTGAAGGACTTGGAAAAGACAAAGTTCTTAAAAGGTCAACATTTTGACAATGGAATTTGCATACACCAAGAAGGCTATATAGAAAAAGTGTTTAAAACATTTGTATATTGACAAATCTTGTATGTCGTGTACCCCGGTGATGTTAGATCATTGGAGGTGTAAAAGGTCTTTTAGACCTCAAGAAGAGGATGAAAAACGAATTGATCCTGAAGTATCATATCTCAGTATAATTCAAGCACTGATCTATCTTGATGTATCAAGTACTATTACTCTATTAACAATATATAGTTCTTTGCCGACATGGAGACTTTGGAACAAAGTCAAAATATACTCTGTTATTTTAGGGGTAAATGTACATGTGTTTGTTTTATTCCAAAGTATCCAAATTATATTTAAAAAATTATGTAAAAATAAGGTATTTGTCAAATTTGCATAATGGTACATTGCATAAATTATTTAATTGTCAAATTATCATAATGGTACAACTTTTTTATAGAGACCAGTGAAACAAATCACATCAACAATTTCATTAATTATGAAGAAATTTTTAACACTACATGAGGAAAGTCAAGAATGTGTTTGATTGGGATCCCAAACTCAACACAGACAAAAGACTTGTGGATTGACTTTTGAAAAAAGAAATACAACAACCATATATGAAGATCATATTGTATGCATTACTGTATTGAAATATGATTACATTAAAGGAGATCAAAGAAAACACTTTTCTTCAAAGTTCTTTTCACTCGTGATCTTCAGAAAAGGGGTGATATAAGCTCCAACAAATTTGTTCATGTGATACTCTTGCAGAATTTTCACTATAATATATTGGTCTTCATCATAAAAGAAATGATCGTTCAGATGAGGCGGAGAAATTAATTTGTTCAACTAAGGGGGAGAAATTAATTTTTCTTAAAAGGATATATGCTCTTTTTCCTTCAATAGATTTTTTCCCTCAGGGTTTTTTCTAGAAAGATTTTGACGAGACATATCCAAAACAAACATCCAAGGGGGAGTATTATAAATAATTAATGATTGTCTCCCTATAATTTTCTTTCTTATTTGTAATAATATGTATTGATTAGTAACGAGGTAGTTCCCTAAAAAAGAATATTGTAATCTTTTTCCTTCACTAGAATTTTTTCCACTGGATTTTTTTAGTAAGATTTTAACGATGCATATTCTTTATGGACATCCAAGGGGGGTGTTATAAATGGGATGATTAAGGATGTCCATCAATTATGAGACTTCATTTTGATTTCTATTTGTAACATGTCTTATAAATATGACTCATACTATACATAAAATCTACACTGATAATGAAAATAATACAATTTTATTTTCTCTTTTCTCTTTCTCTCATTCGTCTCTACTATTTTATTATATTGTTTCTCATTATTTTCATAACAAATAAAAAATAAACAAATAAATAAGGCATCATATCCCTAATTTTCAATCTACTTTTCCAACTTGTTATTTCTCCACCGTCTTCGTTGTTCTACATATCTTCAACCATATTTTCTCCTCAACCCACACACATATCTTGTCTCTTATCATTCGCCTTCTCCAACTTCACAACAACACATTTAGCATTCCTCATATCAATTTCTAAAATTATTTTTTGTCCTCGACTTCCTCAATTCTCTGTCGTTTGCAATCCAACTCGTTGGATACTGTATCCTTCCTTCTTCACGATATGTGTTACTGGTTAGTAATAATAGCTTTTAATAGTCTAGTTTTTGCTGTTGTGAAAATGGTTAGATTGAACCTTTCATGGAACAATATTTTCAATCTAAGCCTAATATTGATTTTTTTTAACCAATAATATTCACTTTTATATTTTCTTGTTGTGGAAGAATTGTGATTAGGAACTAAAGTGACCATGTTTTTTTTGAACAAACTTTAAGGTGTAAATTCTCATTTATCTTATATAGTGTAATTTTACTTTCGATTTCCTTTTTGTCCTTGTCGTATTCATTGAAGTGGAAAATTAAAGAAATATAAATTATCCTTAGTTAAAAGTATCATCCTCGCTCAATATTTTACTAGTTCAATTGTATTTATTGAGACTTTCAATTATCCTTATACCTTCATTATTTTACTAGTGTCAATAAAGTCATTCGCAGGTAGATAACAATTTTGTTGTAGTGTAGAGATCAATACCACTGGTTCAATATTCTGCATCACCAACTTGCACATAATTATGGTTCCAAAATGGAACAATTGCGCCATCTGTGAGAATGGGAAATAACTTCTAGTTCCCTGAAAATTCCCCGAATGGATCATCCTAGATCCAAACTGAGATATGTACTAGAATTACCGAAAATTAGAGGTAATTACCTCCAAGATAGCACTGAAGCTTCTCGATCAACCTTCAAGTCTCACATCACCTAAATTATCCATCATTAACATAATCCTCGTTGTGATAACCTTAAAGAGATGGAAAGTGTAACAACTTTTGGCATAGATCCATTGCAAGAGTACCTTCTTCATGTGGCGAAGAACCTTTGAATGAAAAACAAAGATCATATCGCATTGTAGTTACTAGATTGTGACGAAGTAAACCAAATTCCAAATGCATACTTATCAATAGTATAAGTGGTTTACCACTGTGAATCAAGCTATACTCTAATACAGGTGTTAGATATTGTGATTTTACCCCACCACATCTTATTATCACCCCTGAAATCCACAGTGTTGTTATGTTCGATGCTGACCTGTCAATTATAACACCTCGTCCACCTAATAATTAGACATTTAGTCAAGAAATGAAGATCTAATTTCAATAATATCAAATAAGGACCTACCAATGGTTGTTGCAATTTCCACCACTGGTGAAAGTCCTTACAAGATATCTCGTAGACAATAGGTTCTTGGAGAAAAATTATGATATAATGAAATCAAACTACAAGATCGCCACTAACCACAGTTGGACGTACATGATAACAAAAATCCTTTGGTCTTTAGTAACTTTATTGCTTACTCTAGTGAAACGGTGAAGATCGTACCCCACGGGAATGAAACCCTAGGTTCTCCATAGCACTAAAGATAAGTGTCATTGAAGGAGCCTTGGTTGTCACTCTTCTATAACTCCATGTCTACCTCCACCAAAATACAAGGAGAAAACATGTTAGAAGAAGGAAACCATGCTCAATCTGTGGGGACCGAGGAAGGTTTCAATAAAATCTCTTATATGAATTACAATAAAATCCCTGATGGTATTTTTCACTTCTAAAGCACTAAATATATTTTAGTGAAATGAGAGAAATGAGAATAAATGGAGTATAAAGTGAGCGTGTTAAAACATGTTTTATGGCGTATATTGAAAGTGACGAGACCCCTTATTTATAAGAGAGAAATCCAGCTTAAAAGTAAAACTATTAATGGACTTTTTAATTCTCACAATAGATTATGCCTATTATTTAATTGATTATGTGCTTCATAAAAATAGAAACCTTAATCCCAAAAAAGGAAACCCTACAACGACTAGTGTCCTAATCGATTAGAATATCCTTAATTAATTAGGAATCTTTAAGTATTTCTATAATCGATTGGATAAGGGCCTTAACCGACTAAGAAGTTGTTGTGAATCTTGTTGTTAATTACGACAAAATTCAATATCAATTTTTGAGGCATAGAGTAGTAGCAACCAAAATAAATGGCCCGCAACAATAATAATTCTTACACATAAAATATAATAGAATAAGAAGAGAAAAAGACGAAGGTTTGTTTACCCAGTTCGGTCAAACAATCTACTCTGGGGGAGAGAGCAACTCTCCAATTCACTATAATCAAAAAGTTGTTACAAGAGATTACAGATGAGTTACAAGAAAATAGTCTTCGCCCTCAGTTTCCCAAGAACAATCCTGAAGGTGTCAAAGAGTTACCCTATTTTCTACCCAAGTGTTTCCCAACCCCTTCAATCTTCAATATATAAATAACTCAAACCCAAGATGTAAACAAGTGTTTCTCAATTCCCAATAAATTTCCAATAACCTTAGATAACCCAAAAGGTTTCCAAAACCTTTTCCTTCTAAAGTTTCCCTTGAGAATAGCCAAAACTCTATATTATGCCTTCAAACCCTTATTCTCCCTTTTGGTGTAAGCTCTTAGATTGTCACAATGTAATAACAGAAGAGATACATATTTATAATAGGCAAAATCCAACAAATTCATAAAAAATCCAAAAATATATTTCCCTAATTATTATAATAAAATATATTATTATAATCTTATAATATCTCTCAAATATATAAATATCTTATAATATATCTTAGACTATATATATATATATATATTAACATCTTTTAAAATATTATAAATATCTTATAATATTTTTTTATATTAATTTATATGATCTCCAAATTAATATAAAATACTCTAACGTTAATGAATGAATCAATGAACCAAACTGACTGAACCCGATATTTTTCGATTTCCTGATTTTTGGCAATCTCGAAACATGTTTTCTTTCTCTTCATCAACAAAGTTTTTAAGACATATTTCCAACAATTTCCACCTTGACTTTAAACTATGTTGATATCAATTTAACCATCAACAACATTATTTCTCTCTACCAGGTTGAAACTTTAATCAATAATCTTGATCAAATTCAAACAATCCTTGAATCTTGATCTCGCCACTTGCATCCACTTGTTTCCAATTACCTTTTTCTACCTAGGTAATTTAACAAGCCTACAAGTATGATTTTTCAACCACCCTTGACTCCACCTATTTTCAAATGCCTCCCTGAAGGTTTTGCTTCTTTTATTTTGTAGTCCTTCAGTCACATTAAAAACATAATATCTAAGGCTAGCATAACCGTACGTTTGAGATGCTACAATAACTCTCCTTACCTTATCATGAGTCAAATGATAATCAAAGATCTCTGTAACCGTTCCCTCACTACTGCTAGCATCCATTGTAGGAAACTCTACCTCAAATTGAGTTTTCTTTGCTATAGTTTTTTACCGGGTTTCTCCCTTGATTTTCACTATTCTTCTTCTAAAGAAATTCTCTTCCAACCAAGTAAGATGTTTTAACCTCAACTTTTCCCCAAAAATTCAATAATAACTCAACGATAACATGCATTTTTGAACCTTGATTTCTGCAAAAATTCATTCCTGGTGACTTCTCTTAGAACTTTATCCCCGAGGCACAAGATAATGACACTCTTGGCCTTATCCACCATCTCGGTCTTTTGTACCTGTGTAAGACCTGCATGCATCAATGCATCATTCTTCAAAGCATCAATACACTTCTCTTGAATTAAAATTGTTTGCATCATAATTTTCCACAACCCGAAGTCATTGTTACCGGAAAATTTCTCGATCTCCCATCTTCCAATGGTGCTTGATACGTCTTTGCTCCACGTTCACCGCACCTCTTGTTGTTAATTCCGACAAAATTCAATATCAATTTGTGAGGCAAAGAATAGTTGCAACTAAAATAAATGGTCTGCAACAATAATAATTCTTACACAGAAAATATAACAGAATAAGGCGAGAAAAAGATGAAGGTTTGTTTACCCAGTTCGATCAAACGATCTACTCTAGGGGAGGGAGTAATTCTCCAATTCAATATACTCAAAAGGTTGTTACAAGAGATTATAAATGAGTTACAAGAAAATAGTCTTCGCCTTCAGGTTCCCAATAACAACCTGAAGGTGCCCAACAATTGCCCTATTTTCTTCCGAGTGTTTCACAACCCCTTCAACCTTCAATATATGAATAACTCAAACTCAATGTATAAGCAAGTGTTTCCCAATTCCCAATAACCTTAGATAACTCCAAAGGTTTCCAAAATCTTTGTCTTCTAATATTTCCCTTGAGAATAGCCAAAACCCTATATTATGCCTTCAAACCCTTATTCTCCCTTTTGGTGTAACCTTAGATAACTCCAAAGGTTTCCAAAATCTTTGTCTTCTAATATTTCCCTTGAGAATAGCCAAAATCCTATATTATGCCTTCAAACCCTTATTCTCCCTTTTGGTGTAAGCTCTAGGATTGTCACCATGCAATAACAGAAGAGATACATATTTATAATAGTCAAAATCCAACAAATTCATAACAAATCCAAAATCATATCTCATTAATTGTTAGAATAAATGATATTATTATAATCTTATAATATATCTCAAATATTATTATAATATCCCTCAAATATTATAAATATCTTATAATATCTCTTAGATCATTATAAATATATATCTTATCAAATCTTTTAGAATATTATAAATATCTTATAATATCTTTTAAAATATTATAAATATCTTATAATATCTTTTAAAATATTATAAATATCTTATAATATCTTTTTATATTTAAGTTATATGATCTCCAAATTAATATAAAATATTCTAACATTAATGAATCGATCAATGAATCGAACCGACCGAACCCAATATTTTTAACTTTGTGATTTTTGACAATCTCGAAACATATTTTATTTTTCTTTATCAAAAAAGATTTTAAAACATACTTCCAACAGAAATCTATATAAGTCTCGTAATGTTTAAGAATTCTCTTTATCAAATCCAGAAACACCTTGATGATTCCTTTAATAGTTTTAAGGAGTTTTATTAAATATAGAGGTTAAAATACTTTTAGATGTGGGCACTGCCTTAATAATTTTAGAAACTACTCTAATATCTTTTACGAGAGACTATGATAATGTAGTAGACTAGCTTTCACATTTTTTCTACTTTGCAAACTCTAAGTTTCAAACTCTAGAAGAATAAAATGCCTGACCCATGATAAATATGTCAAGCCCATTAGGTATCGCAAAGAATGAGGGGTGTATAATCAAATATGATATTGTCACCATGTTATTCTTTCAACTGTAAATCCAAAGGCTCTAAGACCTCAAGAACAATCATGTACCTTTCTTAGAAAAACATTTGATTGATGCAAATGATTAAAGAAGAACAGTTAGATAATATAATAAATTACAGAGACACTTGTTTCATCAAACAAGTATTTCACTTAATAAGGTTTTAGACCTTCAAAATTCTAGAGCTAACTTTAACAAAGAAGTTAAAGGTCAAATTAAAATACACACTTTTTTTTTCTTCCTAAAATATTAATAATAAAAAAAAATACTCTATGAAGTATGAAGTCGGTTGAATATGAAAATCCACAATTAGTGCAATCTTCTCCAACCCCATTAAATCCATGGGTTAGGAATTATAACACAAAAAAACAAAAACACAAAAATGAAAGTCAAAAAAAGAAAACAAAATCATAAATAAACAAATTGCCAATAGCTTAGTGTGAATGTGAATGTGAATGTGATGGACCCCATAACCATTCTTCTATTGAGAAACATTAACTAGCCACTTTCAATTAATTCTAATTCTACTTCAACTGCATTCAATTCAATCTCATGCTCTTCTCTTAATTCTGAACCTCCCATTCTGTTCTATCAATTCAATTCACTGAAGAAAAATCACTTTTTTACAGACTTTCTCTGTTCTTGGATCTGACGCTAATGGCGGTTTCTTCCAGAGGAACCAGAGGTGGATCTAACCTCCGTGGCTTCTTCTCTTACCGGATCTTTATCTCCGCTATGTTCTCTCTCCTTTTCATTGCAACTCTTTCAGTTCTCTTCACCACAAATCCATCCACCGAGAATGATAACTCTGTAAGTTCCTTCAATTTACCCTCTTTTGTTTTTGTAAAAAGTTTTGATTTTTATTCTAACCCATTTTCAATTTCGTAATTTGAAAACAACCCCTTATTTTAGATTCAGTTTTAAGCATAACCCACATGCTAATTTCTGTAATTTGATGAATTTGATAAATTTGATGAATGAATTAAGGAATGAACCATGTGGTGTAATGAATTAGGTTTTTGTTTTTGTTTTTTTTGTTGTTGTTGACAGGATCTTCCTACTACTGGTAATGCATATGTGCATAGAACATTTTTGGCATTGAAATCTGACCCTCTTAGGACAAGAGTTGATTTGATACATCAACAAGCTAAAGATCATATATCATTAGTGAATGCGTATGCTACTTATGCTAGGAAGCTTAAGCTTGATATTTCAAGGCAGTTGAAGATGTTTGATGAGTTGGCTGGGAATTTTTCGGATATTTCGTTGAAACCGACTTACCGAGCGTCGTTGTTTGAGTCGGACGGTCCGATTGATGAGGATGTGTTGAGGCAGTTTGAGAAGGAGGTTAAGGATAGAGTGAAGATTGCGAGGATGATGATTGTTGAGGCGAAAGAGAATTATGATACTCAGTTGAAGATTCAGAAGTTGAAGGATACTATATTTGCTGTTAATGAGTCGCTTGCTAAGGCAAAGAAGAACGGGGCGTTGGCGAGCTTGATTTCTGCGAAATCGGTTCCTAAGAGTTTGCATTGTTTGGCGATGAGGCTGATGGGTGAGAAGATTTCGAATCCGGAGAAGTATAGAGATGAGAGTCCTAGGCCGGAGTTTGAAGATCCAAGTTTGTATCATTATGCAATATTCTCTGACAACGTGATAGCTGTGTCGGTGGTGGTGAGATCTGTTGTGAAGAATGCTGCTGAGCCATGGAAGCATGTTTTTCATGTTGTTACGAACAGGATGAATGTTGCTGCAATGAAAGTTTGGTTTAAAATGAGGCCAGTTGAAGGGGGTGCGTTTTTAGAGATAAAGTCTGTAGAAGAATTCACGTTTTTGAATTCATCATATGTACCGGTGTTGAGGCAAGTTGAGTCAGCAAAAATACACCAGCATTACATTGAGAATCAAGCTGATAAGGTAGCAAATGATGCACGCGACTTGAAACTTAGAAACGCCAAGTACTTGTCAATGTTGGATTACCTTCAGTTTTATTTGCCAGAGATGTACCCTAAATTGCGCACTATCTTACTTTTAGACGATGATGTTGTGGTGCAAAAAGACTTGACAGGTTTGTGGAAGATTGATCTGGAAGGAAAGGTGAACGGTGCTGTTGAGATTTGTTTCGGTTCTTTCCACCGATATTCACAGTACTTGAATTTCTCTCACCCGTTAATCAAGGAGACATTCAATCCAAAAGCTTGTGCTTGGACTTATGGCATGAATATATTTGATCTTGATGCTTGGAGGCGTGAAAAATGCACCGAACATTACCATTACTGGCAGAACAAGGTAAATTTCTTCTTCTTGTAGTTATGACTATGAATCACGGACACCAGAAACACGACACTGGTAATAATTTGAAAAAAAAATGAATAAATGAAACGTAATCACAAATGTTGGTGTCGGTTTCGGACATTTACACTGACACCGGCACACCTTTTTTTAGAGATGTCGGGCTATAGTGCTTATAACTTTTTGTTATGCTTTTTTGATAGCTATTGAAACAGTTTACCAAAACTAGAGATTCTTATCAATTAAGTTCAGTTTAGCCTCTAATAGATATACAATTCACATGTATTGTAAGATACTGATAAGTGATAACCAATGCTCAATGTGTTCTTTTGCACAATTGTTAAATGGAACTCACTAATTCTTGTTTTTGTATTGATTCTGTTATCAGAACGAAGATCAGTCGATATGGAAATCAGGGACATCAGGGACACTTCCACCCGGTTTGATTACCTTTTACTCCACAACCAAGTCACTAGACAAATCATGGCATGTTCTTGGATTAGGATACAATCCTAGTATTAGCATGGATGAGATCAACAATGCTGCAGTAATTCATTACAACGGAAACATGAAGCCCTGGCTTGATATTGCTCTGAATCAATACAAAAATCTCTGGACCAAATATGTGGACAGTGATATGGAGTTTGTCCAGATGTGCAATTTTGGCTTATAGTTGAGATTAACAAGTGATCATTTTCCTAGTCATAATCTCGATATGAAGCCTCCAATGTGGCTTACCATATTCTTACAGTACTGAGAAAATCTCATGTTAAATGTTGCTTGTCACATGAAAGTTCTGCATCGTCGTCGAAGTATCGTCTATGCTGGGAATGCCATCTGAGAATTCATTGTTGATAATTTTCAGATGCTAGGCAATAAGTTTTATGAGCTGAATTTCAAAATGTATACGATAATATAGTTTTTTGTGTTTTGAATCATTCTCTAGTTTGGAGTATATTTATCATTTATTCATTTGCTGATAGTATTGTCATGACTTCAATTAATGAATAATGAGAAAGCACTAGTGTTTATTTATATATACAACTTCATATTTACATTATTGATAGTCGATAAGCTATGTATCATAGAGAATATCTATATGTGGAAGCATAAATTATTTGCAGGGATCTGGTTCATTCTGTTGATGGATAATGCATTTTCGACCAAGGATTTTCATGCCAAATGAGAGTTTGCATTTGAGCTCATCCTCTGGTATGCAGCAGCTGTAGGAACTGTTTCTCTATCTAGATCTTATTCTACAATCGTTGCTGCACGAGGAACTGTTTCTCTATCTAGATCTTATTCTACAATCGTTGCTGCACGAGGAACTGTTTCTCTATCTAGATCTTATAGTTTCTACAATCGTTGCGCGGTGCAGTGTGCATCGCTATAGAGGATCCACATCGAATATCTGTTGCCAAACAGTATGCAGTGTAATTTCTGTTTTGAAAGTTCAGATGTATAAAGCAGCTGTTTTTCTAGCCAAATATGGAAGATGCATGACATTTTTTCATCATCTAAAAAAACCTCATCTATAAAGTAATTAGAATTGACACATACCAACCTTCCCTTCTTTTGGTACTCTATATATAAAACAAACTATATAACTTGCCTTATTACACATGCAAGCATGTTATTAGAGGAAACGCTAAATAACTTTGTTTACATTATCTTTGATATACCTTTTGTAGAACTACCATGGTATATACAATATCTTTCAGCAGAGTCGTCTGTTATTCCACCGCAAAAGAACACATAGACATCATTGAATTTTATTTATCCTGAAGAAAATCCCAATAGAAAGGATAGGATGGTCTTGCGATTATAAAATATGGAGTTAATTTGGATTCGGGTTTGGGTTTTTCCGATTACAAAATATGGGGATGAGTCGAGTAATGGGGACACTAATATCCACCACGAACCCGTCCCTTTTATTTTATATGTACATTATTATTTATTTTTGATAATTTAGAATATTAAATATGTGATCAATATTTTGATAATTTATTTTGTATTTATTATTTAAAATATTTGAAATGTATGTATGTAATTTTTTAAGATTATTATTTTTTAATTATTTATAGTGTAATATAATTTTAGAAAAGATAAATATTTTTATTAAAAAAGTTGATTTTACTAAATGTATGGCGGCTTGGCGGGGATACCGGAATCCAACCCAAACTCGTTTGGGACGAGTTTGGATTTTAATTCTCTATCCCCATTTGAGCTTAGGGCGGGGAACGGGGATAGTTAGGAAATTAGGGTTTAGGTTTGGGAGAGGTAAAAACCGTTCCCCGACCCGCCCCGTTGCCATGTCTAGTTGAATTGATGTATAATTATTTGGATCTAATGAATTTTACGCGTCGATTTGCATATTTGTTCGTGTTTACTTGATTTTGCGCGTCTATTTTGTTTCTGATTGATTGATTGTTGAATTTTGTTGAGAATTAATGTTGAATTCATGAGTTGATACATTTTTGAATCGAATTAAGTGGTGAATCAATTTGTTCGACGTTAAAACTTTCGATTCAATAAATTGTGTCAACACTTGAATTATGTTGTTTGTGATCGAAAACTATTGCGTTAATGAGGAATTCATTGCTACTAACTACTAAGTACTTGTGATTTCTAAGCGACATTACATGGATCGATGAATATTTTTGTGTATCCGTTTATGAGTTTTAAACTCATTTTTGTCCGATTTCGGTACATGTATACATTGCTGCCTGGATATTACAAGTACCTTGTAAATTTCATTTCAAATGTTGTTTGATGTTTACTTGAGCATATTTATGTGTTTGTGGACCGTTAATTCAAAGGAATTACAATACAAGTTAACATCAATACATGACATTACATATTGAAAGAAATTACAATATTGATATGGATAAAAACATAAGTTAACACTTCATTCTTCATAAGAAACTTGGATTACAATTAATGTTGACATGGATAACCTAACTCTACCTACAATAACTTAACTATAAATGAAAACATAATCCAAGACAGGCCAAGTAGAATCACCATCCAGAAATGTTTCCTCCTCTCATTTGTAACCTTTCTCTTATGTTTTTCCAATTTGTTATGCATTCCAACTCTGCACTCCATCTCGTCCACAATCTATATATCCAATTCTCAAGTATGTCTTCTCTGAATCACATTGTAAGCATCTGGACGGATTAATGTCTTTCCCTTCAACAAAATCATCCCACAAGAAAATACCACAACCATCCTGCAGTTTCATCGTATAATCATCAGCATATATAACACTACATATAACAAAAACCATGAATTCGTAAGTTTACTCACCAACTTGTTCTTGCATTTCCAGAATTTTATGTCGAGATTACCAATTGACTTGGAGACCCACATCTTCATTGGCAAGTTGCAACCACATTTGGGCAAACCCACTCCAAATTCATTCGTTGAAGAGGACTTGCTCCCACCCATGGTGTTGCTACACGACTGATAACGAAGAAGATGGGTGCAAACAAGGAGAAGGTTGCTGGAGACACGAAGAAGATGGGTGCAGACAAGGAGAAGGTTGCTTGATGAGGCGGCACAATGAATTTTCTGGGAACACGAAGGATATGGCAAACTACAATTTTGATGTTGTTTATAATGAACAAGAACAACACACAAATTGGAAAAACAATAACCCTAATTTGCAAATTTATGCCATGTTGGATGATGGTTTCACTTAAATTGAAGAGAATATTAATGTAAATGTCACGCGTGAAAGTACAAGCAAAGATTTCATGACACATGGCCAGTAGGGGTAGCAGTGAGAGAATCTACATAAGATAAGGGGGCGATTAATTTTTTTTATTTACAGGGGTCTAATGTGAATCTCGCTAACATTACAGGGGGATTTATATATTTAACCCTTCTTTTAATAAAGATATTACCTCAGACTTCAGCTTTTGGTCGATGTTGCCGCTTATATAGGTTGGTCTTTTACCCCTCTTCGCCAAGATCTGTATCCTCCAAAGGGTCTTATGGATGCATCTTTTCAGGCGTCATGGGATCCTTTTCAAAGCCTAAAGGCTCATCGTCACATATGCAGTCTAGACGCTGCCTATTGACATTTTCTTCGACCAATTTGTTTTTATCTGGTGGATTTGGCTCAATAGCCAAAGTAATTTCTTCGTCCAAAATTTATATTTTATTGGCTTCGCAGCCATATTTTCTTCAGCCTCTAGTGCCGAATTTATTTTATTTTCGGCAATATATGCCGAAGTCCTTATCAGAGCTTCTAGCTCAGACATCATTATCACTGAGGTCTCCCTAGCCTGTTGGCCGATTTTCACTGTATGGATCCTCTAAAGGTTCCACATACCACATAAATCGGTGGGTTTCATGCAACTTTAAAGAAACGAATGCCTCATCTAAGTTGACATACACTTCCTCCGCAGGTTGACAAGGAGAAATATTAGCTAGTTTCCTATCAAACTCCTTTTTTCCAATATTGTTCACATCAGCCATAAAGTATCCTTGGTCGACCTCGATGTTTTCGACAATTCCATCCCCCCTATATATCACCGAGCGTTGGTGCATAGAAGAAGGAACATCTCCAATTCCGTGTATCCATTCTCTTCCAACCAAAAGGTTGTAACTTGGCTTTCCTTGAATTACCATAAAAATAGTCGGCCTTGTGACTGAGCCGACAGTAATGTCTACTTGGATCACCCCCATGGTATTCCTTGTTCTCCTTTTGTAGTCAGACCAGACCACGTTATGGGATCTAACATCGGTGTCGAATTTACCGATTTTCTTCAGAATTTGATGTGACATAATGTTAATAGCTGCGCCACAATCTACCAACACTTTGTTGATAGCAAAACCTTCAACTTTGGCCCTGATTAATAGGGGCTTCATATGGATTCTCATAGCCATATTTGGTCTTTCAAAGAAGGCATCTTGGTTCTCTATTGAACCATTATTCATGACAAAATAGCATGTTGGCTTGTGCAAAGCCATCTCTTCAGCATCGACATCATCATAATCTTCTACCTCAGTCGGACAGTCATACTCTGCAGGCAGAATCGACACCACATTAACTAGAATGTCTAGACTCTCTTCAGAATCAGACTTGAAGTCATCAGTAGCTTCCTCAGAGCACTTAGCCACTGGTCGATTCATGAATTCCCTGATTCGCTCATTGGCATCCCTGTCGACCTTTACTTTATACTATTTCTGATTTCCTGCCTTATTTGCAGCAATCTTCCCAGTAGCAGCCAATCTTGCAGGCTGCTTTCGACGTTGGAAGCGTCTCCACTGAGTTCGAGACATGAGATTATTTACCATGTAATTATCAGAGATGTGACTGTTTCTTTTAGATTTGAACTCACGTCGGTAGCTCACAACCGACTTTCCTTTTGCATTTCTAGCAACGACACCATCATTTGGTGCCCCCATTCTTCCATGAGGCTTGATCCAAGTACCTAAGGGAGAAGAAGCAGAAGGAATGAAACTCCTTGGTTTGGCCTGGGAATTTCCCATGGCCCTTCTAGGATTCTAGGGTTAAGGAACCTTTGATTATTCAGTTTGGCTTTGCCTTCTCCAATTGCAGCTTCTGAAAGTTTTCAACAGCAATCTTGTCGGTCAAGGCCCCGCACCTAGGGCACAAGCAAGCTTGTGAGCCCTTATTCTTACAACGGTAGAGGAAATCCAGTAAATCCTCATCAGGCCTAGGGTAAACATCAGCTAGCTTGACCTCTGGACATTCTCCAGTACCCTCTTCTACCATGTCATTGTTTGGAAATTCAGTGATCTCCACCATGTTGATTTCGACAGGTTCAGCAAACAAAGCCTCCTCTTGTCCAAGAGGATCCGTGTCGATTTTCATTTTCCTAGCAGCAAACTTCAATCGACCTTCTTGCAATGACTTCTAAACGAGATCCATGAAAAGAAAACATTGAGAGGTTGTCTGACCAAGATAGTTATGATATTTACAAAAACCTTTTTTTGTCGTTGTCTTAATGGTGGTAATTTAGCATTGGGAGGTACTAAAAATTGACCATCTTTAACTAACAAATCAAAAATTTCTTCACATTTAGTAACGTCAAAAGTTTAAGTTTTTGCAGGAAACTTTGAATTGTTTTCGACGATATTTTTTCCTTTAGCAAGAAACAATGATTTACACTCATATGCAGACCCTGGCTTCATTTCAGCCACGTCGACTTCTGCCTCAGTCGATGAGATATAGTCGGCCTCATATATAGTATATGTGTCATCATAATCTACATAGGCAAATTTTTCTTTCTTAGCTTTAGCCTTAGTATGTCTGACCTTTTCTAGTTGCAGACGCTCAAGATGTCGAACTCTATCAGCTAACTGTGACATACTTTTAACATAGGTCGGATCTATTTTCTTCCTAGTGGAATAATACAAACCTCTAGCAGCAATTTGAATAAGCTCATGTTCTAGAACCTGAGTAAAGCATATTGCTTTTAGTGACCTAAATATATTAAGATAGTCATCTATAGTTTCAGCAAACCTTCTCTTAATGTTTGATAAATTGACCAAACTAATTTTCGAATGCCCCTCGTAAAAAATTTCATGAAATAATTTTCCAACTTAGTCTATGAATTAATTGAGTTTGTAGGCAAAGTGGTAAACCACGTGAAGGCTGCCTTTGTAAGGGATGAGGGGAAATGTTTTACTCTTAAGCTTTCATTTTTTGGCATATCCCCAAATTTATTCAATTACCTAGCAATGTGCTCGACTGTCGATTCCCCAAACTCTCCCCCAAATTTGGTATACTTAGGAATTTTTCATCCCCTAGGGTTTTCAGTTTGTAAGATATATTCAGACAAAGGGGAAAAATATGTTGGCCTTTTAAGTGTGGTATTCATATCATTCCTAGCCATAATTCTTTCAACAATAATGGTTAAATTATTCTATACAGCTAAATCCTCTTGTCGAATTTGGTCAAGAACTTGATCAGCCTCTTGTTTTCGATTAACTAATATTCTAGGTGGTTCAACAACATTCCTCTGAGGCACTGCAACTTGTCCTTGATGGACAGTTTCATCTTTTATTTCCCCCATGTCTCCTTTAATAGGGGCAACTTTTCGAACAAGTTGCACCTGTCGAACAGGCGCTGGGAGAGCACCCAAAAAATTATACAAACATGTTAATTGGGCGATCACTTATCGATTTTTCTTAGAGGACTGCCTATTAGTCTCAATCGACTCTTGGACTATAGGGTTAAATAAATTACCCATTTGATTAGTTAACATATTAACCAATTCATGGTTACTATTGAAGCAACTCGTTTTTCAAAAATCATTTAAATAAATTTTCAAAACAATGAAATCGCCACCTAATTTTATTTGTTCTAAAAAGAATGGGGAAATATAGATAAAACCCACAAAAATCGGATAAGGCGGTCTACAAGACCAAAAACATGGATTCAGGAGTCGGTTACGCAAGAGGAAGGTATTAGCACCTCTTACGTCCATCGTACTCGATGGGACCCATTTAGTTCGAAATGTGTTTGTGTGTGTAATCACTTATTTCTAAGTTATGAAGAAATAAAAGAGGTTTGTTTATTATTTATTTTGAGTTTGACACGGTTTAGAAACCGCGTGCCTACGTATTCCCTTGTGCAATGGGAAAGTCAAAACTCCGTAGTTCTTGTTGAAAATGTCTTGGATTGGTTGTGTTGATTTTAGAAGAAAATGTTTTTTGATGACCGCGTATGAGCGGAAAAGGAATTTGAATGGGTTGAATTGATTTTAATTGTAGATGACAAGTACCAAAACGTTAGGCTATCATCTAACGATTCGAATACTCGAAATTGGTGAGTGAGCTCGACCAATCATCTCTCATCCAAAATCTTTATTATGAAAAGGGTGAGGTGAAACAAAGTTCACATTTATTAAGTGTATGGAATAAAAGTATTTAAGTCATTAGGCTATCATCTAATGGCCCAAATACTTTAAATTTAATTAAATCATCGGGCTATCATCCAACAATTTAATTAAATTCCATAACACTATGTTTTTTGTTTGTTTTAGAACATGAATTGAAGTTTCTTAATTTATTAAGCTATCATCTAATCAACTAGAAACTTCGATTCGTTTTAATCGTTAGGCTAACATCTAACAATTAAAACAAATCTTATCCAAATGTTCTTTTTTTGTAGACAAAAATTGATTTAAAGAAAAACAAGTTTAATTAATTATTTTGATTTGAAAGCGTTTTGGAAATCTCGACATTGGACTTAGAGAAATGATGTTTCGGGTTATGATTAACCAAGTATGTGGACTTGATTAACCTCGTGAGGATAGGTGCTCCTATCCCCAACCATGAGACCCTGGTGCATGGTTATTGGTATTTGGACCAATTATTTTTCGGGTTATGATTAATCAAGGCAACGAGGGCCTTGATTAACCTCGTGAGGATGGCCATGCCCATCCCCCACCATGAGACCCTTAGAGAATTTGGTGTGGGTAACCAAAAATGAGAGATCGGAGGAGTTGTTTCTTTTATATTAATTCGTGAGTGGATTGTACAATCGCGTAATAAAACATACAAGCGGATAACATAATAAAACGGATAAAAAAACGTAAATTAACACACAATACAACCGGAATTTAAATAATTATTAGGATAGTGTTAAGGACCAATTTGTAGTTATTTTGTACATTATTTTGTGGTCCTTAACAATGTCTTTGTATTTAATTTGTATATTTATTCTAGTATTTTGTTTTAATTAGGTTTTTATTTAGTTTTTGTTTAATATATTATTTAACTTACTTTCACTCTTAATTGTAGGAATTTATTAACTAATTCTCCCAAGCTTGGATTCAAGGGCACTTGAAGAGCTTCAGGGATGATTCTTTTGAAGATAATTTTGGAAGAGGGGAGCATGCTATAGGTCGCTTGGTGCCAGCATGAGTGCGCAAGCGACTTAAGCTCGGTCTCATGAAATTCAGAAAAAAGGACAGCCCATGCTTTCACCTTTGGAGCCACCAACCCATCACTTCACCAGACCTTTTTGGCTTGTAAAGGAAGCAAGAAACACAAGCCATCATTATCTTTTCATCTTTGTAAATCTAGGGCAAGTTTAGGAAGAAAAACCATAGCTTTTCCTTCTTGATTTTTCTTGGATTTTCATCATCTCTACCAACAATCTTGAGAGCAAGCAACCATGGAAATGAGTGGCTAAGCTCTTTTTGTGTCAAGATTAGAGGTTGTTGATCTATATAGTATGTAATTCTATTAATCCATTTGTGTATGAACATGGTTGATGATTAATATAGTTGAATATCTTTGTTCTTCATCTTTATGCTTTGAGTTTTTCTTGGAAAAGAATATTTCAAAGTGACCTAGGATATTCATCTTCTCATAAACAAATGCTAGGAATAGATTTGTGTGTTAGAGTTTACAAAATATTGAACTTAATGATTATCATGCTAATAGTTGTAGTGAGGAATCATGCAAGGATTAACATGATAACATTCACAATCTTGGTGGGAAATCTACAAGATTGAGAGGATATGTATTTGTAGAAATCATCTATTATGTTCATCACTTGATTAAATGAATATGTATGAAGCTAGATCAATGAAACTAATCTTGACATGCCTTCTTAACTTGAAAACAATCTCAAACTCTCTCTAATCCAAACTATAACTCTCTTTGAAAGAATTAATTTAGTTGTTGTTTGGAAACTCATGGTTCTAGTAGAGTAGATAACAAACCCTTTGGTTACATCATTTTAAAACATACTTTTCTATTGAAAGACTATAACATGCACCAATCCCTGTGGAATCGATAATTAAAAATACTTTGTTCACGGAAAAATCCTACAACAAAATGGCGCGCTGCGGGATTGGCGTTGATGTTGTTAGTATAGCAATAGTTGTGTGTTTTAAGACTTTTCTACTAATCTCTTTGTTTCTTTTGTGTGGCTAGACTTTTCAGAATTAGTTTATGCGGGAAGTATTCCGTCGACCAACTCCTTTTCGATCCCGAAATTGAAAGGACGGCTAGGAGACTTAATAGTAGTGCTAAAAGAAGAAAAAGACAAGCTAGGCAAAGGCAAGAAAGAGGAGAAAGAGGAGAAGCATCTACTTCTTCAACACCACCGTGTTTGGAGAAGTCACCACTATGGAGGAGAATCAACCACCACCACCACCACCACCATGGGGCCGTGTCAATAGCCCTCGCCATAATGCTCAATTTTCCCGTCAAGCAAATGCAAGGGTCGGAAATGAAAACGGGCTTGCTTCAACTTCTATGTAAGTCCATTTCATGGCCACGACCATGAAGATCCTTACACTCACCTTACCAAGTTTTATGAGATCGCGGGAGCGGCGGGTGCTCCGGAAGACCAAGAAGAGCAATATTTCCAAAGGCTTTTCCCTCATTCTCTAGTGGGCAAGGCAAAAGATTGGTATCTTGATCAATTGCAAGAGACAATGACTAATTGGAATGTTTTGGAGGAAAAGTTTCTTGAACGCTTTTTCCTCTATCACGCTTCATGGAGGCTAAGACGGCTATCTCGGTATTTTCGCAAGGAGTAAACGAGCCTTTGAATCGGGCATGGGAAAGATATAAGTCTATGCTAAGGAAGTGTCCGAGCCACGGTTTTGACGAGCTTACACAAATTCATATTTTCCGAAATGGTCTCCAACCTCAACATAAATTGTTGTTGGATGCCACGGGGAGGTTCTTTGATGGCAAAACACCGTATGAAGCAATCCAAATAATTGAGAAGATGGGTAGGAATGATCATCAAACTCAACATGATCAAGGAGGTGTACAAAAACGGAGTTTTAGAAATTGGTTCGAGTCATGAAGCACTTGTGGCGCAAAACAAATTGTTTAAACAAGTTGAAGAATTGACAAAACAAATGGCTAAACTCCCTCAACAAATCATGGAGTTACAAGGAGCATCAAATAAGCAAGCTCACCAAATAGCTTGTTGTGAATTGTGCAAAGGAGATCATAAACCGCTTTTGTCCTCCGGAGAATGAGGAAGCTAACTATGTGGCCAACCAAGGCCAAGGGTACCAACAACGAGCTCCTTACCCTTATCAAAATCAAAACCAAGGTTACCAACAAAGGGGTAATCAAGGTTATCAAGGAGGGTGGAGGCAAGATAACAATAATCAAGGAAGGAAAATCCATATCAAACACAAAATCAAAATCAAAATCAAAGTCAACAACAAAATCAAAGTCAACAACAAAACCAACCTCAAAATCAAGTGAGATCTTCCAACATTCAAGACACTCTAGCTCAATTTATGCAAGCTTCTATGGCTAATCAAAAGAGCACGGAGGCGTCCATCAAGAATTTGGAGACACAAGTGGACAACTCGCTAAGCAACTTTCCGAACAAAGTGCTCGACATCATTTTCCCAACTACGCAAACAAATCCTAAGGAGCATTGCAAAGCCATAACAACAAGAAGTGGTAGAGTTTGTGATGAGAAAAGGAAAGTAGTTGAAAGAAAGAAAAAAGTAGTGGAGAAGGATGAAGAAGTAATAGTGGAGGAAGAGGTAGTTGAAAAAGATGAAGAGGTTGAAGTCGAAAAACATGATAATGTTGATGTGGAGGATGACTTAGTTGAAAATGAGGTGTTAGTTGAAAATGAAAAGGAAAATGGTGTAGTTGAAAAGGAGAAAGTCGAGGAGAAAAATAAGAAAACAAAAAAGGGAAAAGAGAAGGAAGTAACTTATCCATTGAGAAGTTTACCATATCCTCACCTTCCTTCTAAAAAGGATGATGCAAAGCACTATGCTAGATTTATGAATATTTTCAAGCAATTGCAAATAAATATTTCATTTACCGAAGCATTAGAGCAAATGCCAAAATATGCAAAATTCATGAAGGATATCTTGACAAAAAAGAAGAGATATACGGATCAAGAAACCATAATGGTGGATGCGAGTTGTAGTGCAATAATTCAACGCACCATTCCGAAGAAAGAGAGTGATCCGGGACGTGTAACTTTGCCCGTTACTATTGGGGATGTATATGTTGGAAACGGATTAATTGATTTAGGATCAAGTATCAACTTGATTCCATTATCCATTGTGAAGAGATTGGGGGAGATTGAATTAAAGTCTACAAAGATGACATTGCAATTAGCGGACAAGTCTATTACTCGCCCGCACGGTGTAGCTTTAGATTTGTTGGTAAAAGTGGACAAATTCTTTTTTCCGGTGGACTTTGTTGTCATAGACATGGAGGAAGATGTGGAGGCACCTTAAATTCTTGGAAGACCATTCATGAAAACGGCAAGGATGATGATTGATATAGATGATGGCCTAATGAAGGTGAGAGTTCAAGATGAAGAGATTTGCTTTAATCTTTTTGAAGCAATGAAGCATCCCATGGATAAGAAAGATTGTTTCAAGATTGACGTTATTGAGGAAGCAACACAAGAGGTGAATGATAATGATGATAGTCGAGATATTGAGGAGTGTTTGGAAGGAATGGATATTTCAAAGGAAATGCACCCTTGGGAGGAAGAAGAGGAAAGTTTAAAAAAGGATCTAAAAAATGACGACCAAAAACTTGAGTTGAAAGAGCTACCGTCTCATTTAAAGTATGTGTTTCTTGAGGAGGGAGGTAAAAAGCCCGTAATCATTAGCAATACATTGTCGGAGAATGAGGAGGAAAGCTTAATTGAAGTTTTGAAATCGAACAAAAATGCGATTGGTTGGGTCTTGGCCGATTTGAAAGGCATAAGCCCGGCCTATTGTATGCACAACATTATGATGGAGGATGAGTACAAACCAGCCCAACCTCAACGGCGATTGAATCCGGTGATGAAGGAGGTAGTTCGCAAAGAAGTAGTGAAGATGCTTGAAGCGGGATGATTTACCGATTTCGGATAGTGGGTGAGCCCGGTTCATGTGGTTCCTAAGAAAGGAGGCTTGACGGTTGTATCTAATGATAAGGATGAGCTAGTGCAAACAAGAAAAGTGACGGGTGGAGAATGTGTATTGATTACCGAGGCTTAACAAAGCGACGCGAAAAGATCATTTTCCTCTTCCGCTCATGGACCAAATGTTAGAAAGGCTTCGGGACAACAATTCTATTGTTTTTGGATGGTTATTCGGGATATAATCAAATATCGGTGAATCCGAAGATCATGAGAAAACGGCTTTCACATGTTTGGAATTTTCGTATAGGCGTATGCCTTTCGCTTATGCAATGCGCCGCAACATTCCAAAGGTGCATGCAAGCTATATTCACGATTTGATTGAAAAGACAATTGAAGTTTTTATGGATGACTTTTCTGTTTTTGGAGCTTCATTTGATTTATGCTTGGAAAATTTGGACACCGTCTTGAAGAGGTGTGTGCAAACTAATTTGGTTTTGAATTGGGAAAAGTGCAACTTTATGGTGACCGAGGGATCGCCCTGGCCACAAGATATCTTCAAGAGGAATTGAGGTCGACAAAGCAAAAATTGATGTTATCAAGACGCTTCCCCCACCTACCAATGTCAAAGGCATTCGGAGCTTTTTGGGTCATGCGGGATTCTATCGAAGATTCATCAAGGACTTCTCCAAAATAGCCAAACCTTTGAGCAACTTGCTCAACAAAGATAAGTCTTTCTTGTTTGATAATGATTGTTTGTTAGCTTTTGAAAAATTAAAGGAGAATTTGATAAATGCACCCATAATCACTGCACCTAATTGGAAACTTGATTTTGAACTAATGTGTGACGCTAGTGATTATGCGGTAGGAGCAGATAGGCCAAAGGAAGAACAAAATCTTCCATGCTATACATTATGCGAGCAAAGTTTTGAATGATGCTCAAATAAACTATGCAACAACGAAAAGAGTTGCTCGCAATTGTATATGCATTGAAAAGTTTCGTCCTTACCTAATTGGTTCCAAGGTTGTAGTTTTCACGGATCATTCGCGATAAAATATCGCTTACCAAACCGGACTCTAAACAAAGGCTAATCCGATGGATTCTTCTTTGCAAGAATTTGATTTAGAGGTCCGTGATAAAAAAGGTTCGGAAAATTTGGTAGCGGATCATTTGTCTCGCTTAGTGAACGTAAAAATTACGGACAAGGAAAAAGAGGTGAAGGAGGAATTCCCGGATGAGAAGTTATTTGCAATCCAAGAGCGACCGTGGTTTGCCGACATGGCAAATTACAAGGCCGCGGGATTAATGCCGGAAGATTTGACTTGGAATGAGAAGAGGAAATTTTTAGCCGATACGAAGTATTATGTGTGGGATGAACCTTACATTTTTAGGTTGAGTAGTGATGGATTGCTAAGAAGGTGTGTGAGTGATGAAGAGGCCAAAAACATTCTTTGGCATCACAATTCCCTTGTGGGGCACTATAATGGAATGCGGACGGCCACCAAAGTCCTACAATCGGGATTTTATTGGCCTTCGCTATTCAAAGATGCGTATGCTCACGCTAAGTCATGTGACAAATGTCAAAGAAGTGGCGGGATAGGAAAAAGAGATGAAATGCCGTTGAACAATATGTTGGAAGTGGAGGTATTTGATTGTTGGGGGATTGATTTTGTCGGTCCTTTTCCATCTTCGTTTTCAAATGAATATATTCTTGTAGCTGTGGATTACGTGTCAAAGTGGGTAGAGGCCATTGCTTCGCCTAAGGCCGACGCCAAAACTGTTATCAAATTTTTGAAAAGAAACATTTTTTCTCGTTTTGGTGTGCCTAGGGTGCTCATTAGTGATGGTGGGTCGCACTTTTGCAATGCATTGTTACAAAAACTTTTGAAACAATTTGGTGTAAAACATAAGGTGACGACCCCCTATCACCCTCAAGCAAATGGCCAAGCCGAGGTGTCTAATAGAGAAATCAAAAAGATTTTGGAAAAAACTGTTTCGGGTTCTAGAAAAGATTGGTCACAAAAATTAGATGAAGCTTTATGGGCGTATCGAACCGCCTATAAAGCTCCTATTGGACTAACCCCGTTTCAGGTTGTGTATGGCAAAACTTGTCACCTCCCGGTAGAGATGGAGCACAAAGCATTGTGGGCCCTCCGATTCTTGAATTTTGATTCATCCTTGGCGGGTGAAAAGCGAAAATTACAACTCGTTCAATTGGAAGAAATGCGAGGAGCATACCATTCAAACCAGGTACAAAGCAAAAGTTAAGGTTTCTCATGATAAGAAGATAAAGATCAAGGAATTAAGGCCGGGACAAAAGGTTCTCTTGTTCAATTCCCGGATGAGGCTTTTTCCGGGAAAACTCAAAACAAAGTGGTCCGTCCGTTTTAATCAAAGAAGTCAAAGAGTATGGTGCAATTGTCTTGCAAGATCTTGCACGAACAAAAGAATGGACGGTGAATGGGCGGTTGAAACAGTTCGTTGGCGGAGAGGTGAGCCGCAACATAGCCGAATCCTTCTTTGATGATCAATGATCATCATGAACCGTCGAGCTCTACCGACGTTAAACAAAGCGCTTGTTGGGAGGCACCCCAACATTGTAAGTATTCTTCCTTGAACTCATTTACACTTGCCCGCATTAATTTTGTGTTTTCTTAAAATTTCAAAATTTGCGACGCCGTGCACTTTGACCCATCCGGAAACTTTCGCGCAGCGATAGGAATGTCAGGATTTTTTAAAAAAATTTGAAAAATCAGATTTTTGGAGGCCCATTCGTGGCCTGATATGTTTAAATAAGGGTTAGGGTTATTTTTAACCCTTTTTCACTCTTTTCTTCACCATTCCTCACTCTCTAAAAATCCCAAAAACCCCCAACCAAAAATCTCCGAATTTTTGCGAATTTCTGCAATTAATCAATCAACCAAGGCTTCCTAGTAAGTATTCTATGTTTTTCCTTTCTCAATTTCGTGTACATTGCATGTTTAGGTTAGATTTTGAAAACCTAGGGTTAGGAATTTTCGAATTTTCTCTTAGAATTAGGATGTTTTTGTGTTAGAGAAGTAATAGGTTGTTATTTTCGCTGCCCTAGGAAGTGTTTTTGTGGAGAAAAATTCTGTTTTGCAGAAGAATTTTTCTGAAAATCGCAGAGCGTCATCGGCCCATGTCTGTAATTTTGAAAATTCTTCTGCTGTGTTTTTAGGTTTCCGATTCGTTGTATTGCTTTGGTTGGTTGATTTGCTTTGCTGTTTGCATGATTCATTACTAATGGACACCTCGGTGTCACTTTTCCGTTGATTTTGTGTTGAAAATTTCATATGGCACCTAAGCGACAAAGAGTTTCCTCTGCTGGGGCTGGGCCCTCTCGGCCTGCTGCGTTCGATGCTGTTCGATTTCTGGGAGCTGCTCAGGAGGCTCGCTACAAAGAGCTCGAG
The DNA here is from genome assembly GCA_021764765.1 of Vicia sativa. Taxonomy (NCBI): domain Eukaryota; kingdom Viridiplantae; phylum Streptophyta; class Magnoliopsida; order Fabales; family Fabaceae; genus Vicia; species Vicia sativa. The sequence goes on along the minus strand of CM038792.1, from coordinate 216,855,409 downwards.
GAGCGAAACATCTGGACTGAGCGCACCATCAGCCTCCGTGAGCAAGGGCACTACCACACGCCTCATGTCATCCTTGATAACTACGGGTTGGAAGTTCTTTGTAACCCTCAGACAAAGGTGAACGTGGAGCTTGTTCGAGAGTTCTATGCTAATGCTATCCCGGCCGAGGGATGTGAGTTTAGGTTTGCTTCCGTTGTTCGAGGCAAATCCGTTTCTTTCTCTCGCTCAATCACAGTTTTCGAATCAATGGACAGCCCCGGAGGACCAATGGATGTCTACCATGAGCACTGCTCGTGGTAATTGGGATTACGATCTTTGAAGAATAAGCTCTGTTTGTCTGGGCATTCTTATGAGTTGAATTGGGTTGGTCAACCTTTGAAATTCACGGGGCGGTCAAAAGATGCCTGCGTTATGATGTGTGTGGCTCATAACGAAACCTAGAGCCAAACCTCTTGATACCCATGGAGACGGCGGGTTTGATTGCTTACATGCTCGATGAGGAGCAAATTGATTTTGGCCGTCGATCGTGAATGAGTGAGGGTTACACTTAGTTATACCTCCGGGGAGCGTATAAAATGTGCTCTCACATATCCGGGTTGATCATGGGTTTGCTAAAGAGGCGAAGGTGGCCTTTCCGCAGAGGACACCTAACCATTGATGGAGTTGTTGATGATCACTACGTGATCGATTTTGTAGGGTCCTTGATGATGCTGCCTGTGCTGTACCGCGGCACTTCCTCGTGCAAGTCCATCGGAAGAATGGAACAGGATGCACCGCTCATCGAGCATTTTTGTTTATGCATGAGAGCATGGAGCACCTTGCTCTGCAGAGAGAGCCCGGTGTGAACCATTTCACTCGCACGGGTGAGCAGCTCCGTGCATATGCTGGTTGGCCCGGGGTCGGGCCAAACGCTGAGGAGGAGGTGGGAGATGAGGATGTTGGTGAAGAGAGTTCTGGTTCTGGTTCCAGTTCTGACTCGGGGTCTGTTGGAGATTCGATTCTTGAGGCCTCTGACTGACGATTTCTCTTATTTTCTCTTATTTTCCTGTTTTTATTTTACTTTCAGCATTCTAGTTCTAGATTTTACTTTTGCATTTTAGTTTTAAACTTTGGATTTTGTTGGTTGCCATCCAATTTTGGGGATTGGCTTGTAATTCCAATTAATATTTTGTAGGCATGAAGCCTAAATACTTCTTTTTAAGTTTTAAACACCATTTTGGGGTGTCTTTTTATTTTAAGTTTAGTTTCTTTTATTTTGTTCTATTTTATTTTATTTTTAGATTATAGTATTTAGTTTGAATTTACTTCTTGTGGTTTGTCCGGATTGTTCAAATGGTTCTTCAAAGCTAGTAAGCGTGTTTCACCAAAGTGATGGTGATGATAAAATTCTCGATTCATTCCACGAAGAAGGTACACATTTAATCATTTTGTAGAAACATAACATGTCTATGAAATTTGTTCTTTATGCAAGCTATTCTGGCATGTACAAAAAAAAATTTGTGTTCACATTCGAATCATTAGGACATAAACCATATATGTGAGAAGCTTCCACTTTTTACCAAATATTGAGTGTCTAATAGTTGTGTTAACTCGTGTGATTCATGCTTAATCTTTACTTGTTTGTGATAACTTGGAAACTAAGAAATGATCAAGGCAATTTTTGTGCATTATGAGGAAAACCACCAATTCTAAAAAGGGCTTCAATTACCCATGAGAGAGTGAATCCTTGTGAACCCTTTTGAGCTTAAATAGTATTTGTAGGATGAATGTATCAAATCGACTAATTGTTAAGTAGGCCACTTAATAGTTGTTGATGATCTTTGAAAAATTCAATGATAATTCATTCTATAAATTTTCTTGTTGATGAATACCACCCCTTTTGTCAATTAACCCTTGAAGAGCATGTCTTGAATAAAAAGGATTGATATAAATGAAGTTGGGAGGTGGATCAAAAGAACCTAAATTGATGGCACAATGATCCTAAAGAAAGAAAAGAATAGAGAAAAGAAAAATACAAAAGAAGAAAGAAATTTGTTTATGAAAAGAAATCAGAAAAAAAAAGAGAGGATCATTGTGTGGAAAGAAAAGAGGTTGTGAATAATGAGATGGGAATTAGTTGCGAAATGCTCTTCATATCCTTTTACCCGATTCGTTTCAATGGCTTTGTACTTAAATATCCCTTGTTTCTAACCTAAGCCAAGTTACAACCTTGAAAGTCCTTAGTGATCTTCGTTTCCGTTTTATCATTTAACTTGTTTCGATGAATGCATGAATTATTCTGGATGTGCATAATTATTAGTGAGAGTGTTTGGTCCTTTGTGAATATACATTTTGTTCTTCTTGAATTTTGAAGAAATGATTAGGTGATTCAAGTGTGAACATATCTTTTATTTTGTTATATGTTTTGATATATTGTGTTTAGAACTTAATTCATGGCCATGTTGTGTTTAGAAGAAGCGATTGATGAGTGCTTTTGCCTGGTATGTCGAGTTTGAACCATTACTCTTGTGTGAGTTTGCATGCTTGCATTTTGTTCTTTCTAGCTTTGCAAGATTATTGACTTTTGTTTGGGGACAAACAAAGAAGTAAGTTGGGGAGAGTTGTTAAGGACCAATTTGTAGTTATTTTGTACATTATTTTGTGGTCCTTAACAATGTCTTTGTATTTAATTTGTATATTTATTCTAGTATTTTGTTTTAATTAGGTTTTATTTAGTTTTTGTTTAATATATATTATTTAACTTACTTTCACTCTTAATTGTAGGAATTTATTAACTAATTCTCCCAAGCTTGGATTCAAGGGCACTTGAAGAGCTTCAGGGATGATTCTTTTGAAGATAATTTTGGAAGAGGGGAGCATGCTATAGGTCGCGCTCAGCCCGGTGCCAGCATGAGTGCGCTCAGCGCGACTTAACCGTGCTCAGCGCGGTCTGCGAAATTCAGAAAAAAAGGACAGCCCATGCTTTCACCTTTGGAGCCACCAACCCATCACTTCACCAGACCTTTTTGGCTTGTAAAGGAAGCAAGAAACACAAGCCATCATTATCTTTTCATCTTTGTAAATCTAGGGCAAGTTTAGGAAGAAAAACCATAGCTTTTCCTTCTTGATTTTTCTTGGATTTTCATCATCTCTACCAACAATCTTGAGAGCAAGCAACCATGGAATTGAGTGGCTAAGCTCTTTTTGTGTCAAGATTAGAGGTAGTTGATCTATATAGTATGTAATTCTATTAATCCATTTGTGTATGAACATGGTTGATGATTAATATAGTTGAATATCTTTGTTCTTCATCTTTATGCTTTGAGTTTTTCTTGGAAAAGAATATTTCAAAGTGACCTAGGATATTCATCCTCTCATAAACAAATGCTAGGAATATATTTGTGTGTTAGAGTTTACAAAATATTGAACTTAATGATTATCATGCTAATAGTTGTAGTGAGGAATCATGCAAGGATTAACATGATAACATTCACAATCTTGGTGGGAAATCTACAAGATTGAGAGGATATGTATTTGTAGAAATCATCTATTATGTTCATCACTTGATTAAATGAATATGTATGAAGCTAGATCAATGAAACTAATCTTGACATGCCTTCTTAACTTGAAAACAATCTCAAACTCTCTCTAATCCAAACTATAACTCTCTTTGAAAGAATTAATTTAGTTGTTGTTTGGAAACTCATGGTTCTAGTAGAGTAGATAACAAACCCTTTGGTTACATCATTTTAAAACATACTTTTCTATTGAAAGACTATAACATGCACCAATCCCTGTGGAATCGATAATTAAAAATACTTTGTTCACGGAAAAATCCTACAACAGATAGATTTTTTCTATTTGATAAAAAATCAACTAATAATTTAATCGATAATTTAGCAAATAAAAAATATCTTATACTAATTATTATTTAATACATCAATATAAAAAAAAACTTGCATAATAATAAATTAAAGAGAGAGTTAGAAATGGGTCTGATTGGAGCTTTACTCTGAGGGGTGTGAACAACAAACTGAGCCCAAGCCCAAAAGCAAAGCTGGATCTTGTGTGGAAGCTCCATGGAAAGAAAGTGTGGTCCATCATTCTGGAGCATTGGATCTGGACCTTGACAGATCTGATGGCTTATGGAAGGAGAGTGCAAAATAGATACCATGGGTGTACCTACACCAGATTTCAAACAGACCACACAGGTGGTGACAAGTGTCACCACCTGAACTAAACAACACATCCTAAAGCTAAATATCCTATTTAAACTAGATTAATCTATTTACTAATTAAATAAAACATTAACCATAAAATATATATATAAAAAGGTGCTTAAGCTAATTTTTTTATTTACCCAAATAACTAAGCATTAATCTTAATTATATTTTAACATTAAAACTAAACTAAGTTGTTTTATATAATAAAACTAAAATAATAATACATAAACAGATTTTTATAAACAAAAACCCACCCTCACAAATCTCTCACAGTTTCATCCTCTCAACCCCTCTCTCATGATCTCATGCAAACTCTCATCGTCCTCTCACAAACCCTCGTCGCCTCTCTCTCACTGTTACGCTCTCATCCTCGACGCCGCTCTCTCGCCGCTCCGATTCTCCACTGTGGCTCGCGATATCTCACCGTGGAAACTCTCTCATTTGCGATTTCGCAGAAAAAAGAAAACCGACCCATCTCTCTCTCTCGACGGCCCAGAAACTTCGGTGTCTCTCTCTCTCACTCGATTACACTGTTATCGTTATTGATTGTTTTCTGAAAACTGTTAGTTTTTGTGTTTACAGATTTGTTGGAATAAAAAAAAAGAAAATGGAACCCTAGTTTCCTGTTCGTGATGATGGTAGCGATGCAATGCAGAAAATGTAAAATCAGTGAGGAAAGGAGAAGGATGGAGACACAGAGTTCGCAACCTCCTCCTTCCTCTTCAAAACCGGTATTACCTTTTCACGACTCTCTCTCTGTGGCTTATATTTCGGTTTTTTTTTCCTGAAGGGATATGTTTGGGAAATGATGAGCTTGTTGTTTTGGGGTTTTCTGTGTTGATGTTCTTTGAGCTTTCTGGGATTAGTGTGCAGTTTGGTTGCTATATTCAGGGTTTTGAATGGCTGTTCTTGTATTCTGGGTTTTCGTTTGAATGTTGTTTGAGTTAAGGTTTTTTAGTGAATAGTTTTCTGCCTCCTTGATTCTTGTGTCCTTTTTGCTTTTATAATGTTCTGCATTAGGGTTTTAGCCTTGATGTCAGATTTTTGAAAACAGGGCCTGAGAAAACCAAAAGAAAAACGGGCTTTGGTGCTATGTTTTTAATCTGTAGGTTAGAAAACAATGTACCAGCTGTGTTTTCTGTGTTTTAGGCTTTAGCATTTGATTTGATGGGCTGAAAGAAACTGTTGGGCTGTTTATTGTATTTTCTGATATGCTGGTTGTTGCTGTACTGGGCTGCTAGACTTTGTCCTTTCTGCTGTTTTTATATTTTCCTGCTGCTATTAGTGACCTTTGATGTTATTGGGCTGACACTGAAATTCTGAATTCGTACTTGTTGCAGCCTCTTTTAGTGATGATGATGTTGTCTGAATCATACCCCTCTTTTGTGAACCAACAACACATAGTTTTTGTGATTTGCAAAAGGGTAAAGTCCTCTTGAACATGATTGAGAAGCACACCCTTAACATAATCTGATCCCAAACATCCATCCCTAATGATGAGATCAACAGAAAATGTACTGCTTTGTTTCCTTGCTAATGTTGTGCATTATTGCTAACTGCTTTCTTTTTGTTGTTTCATGAATGTGAGTACTGCTACGAGCTCGAAAAAAAGATGAAGGAAAGCTTGGAGGAATGGAAAGCTTGAAAACAAAGTCAAGAACATATCCATGAAGAAACTGGCAGCTTGGAAAATTCAAAGAGTTTAGAACACACTAGTATTCAATAGGAACTTTGTAACTTGTATTTTAAGATTTGATGAATTGTAATACATGTATCCTGACTTGTTCTTGTATTCCTGTACAATAAAACCTTAGAGTAATTTTGAAACTCTTGAAATTTCATGAACACAAGATTTAAGAATTATGTATCAACTTGAATTCTTAGTTTTAGATCTATAAATACTACTAATGCGATCTTCATCGTTATAGCAATTGTAGATGAAAGTTGGAAATCCGTCATGAACCAAATATTATTAAAATCTGTCATAAACTAATATTAATTTGGTTGAGACACACCATGTCGAAATGTTTATTAGAATATGCGCCCAATTCCAAATCAATCTATAACCCCAATCTGTAGTCTTGAATTAAACGAGTAGTAACACGGTTGTTGTATTTTTAGAGCTTGAATCCTCTAGTATGTGAAACTTGAGAATTAAACTCTTCTTGATGCAAAGATGGTTTGATGACTTAGATTTTAGAAATACTTGAATTCCTTTGAAGTTCCCGGCCATAAAGCTTTCGTGTTTATCCATTCATGTAGAAATTCGGAGCCCTTTGCCAATTGAAACAAAAATCGAAACTCTAAGTTTCAAATAGAGTTCTTGATTCAAAACCTTAGTCAACTTGATGATTTCATGATTCTTTAAGAATTGAGCGATAGATTCCACCTGAAATTAATGGGATTATCACCACATTTGCAAATTGAAACATATTCGGTAGTAGAGAAAGGTTTGAAACCAAACGAATTTCATAAAGAAAACTTCTAACTTTTCATTGAATGCCTTGAATCTCGTGAGCGATGAACGTGACCAGAAAAGATCTAAACATGTGGCAACTTGACATTCTTGAATCTTGTAAACAAGCCCTCTAGATGAGTATTTTCACACATGCCATACGTCAACTCTTGCTAAAAACAAAACAAAGTTGACGAGCAAGCCAAATGAACAAAGACTCAAACTGTTGATCAATAATCAGATAATCATAACCCAACTTTTTACTTCTTGAAGAATGAACTAAATGATCAGAAGAAACCAAGGCATCAGGCTTTGCAGAGTAAAATCTCAAACCACTAGCAAATCCTAACCTCGTGATGAATTGATCTCTTGAATTCAGGAGGCAATGATATTCAATATAACAAAACTTATATAGTTTCATTAAGAAAGAGACCACTCATTTCAACAATCAAAATCCAAGCCCAAAAACCGATAGATAAGAAAGGATAAGATTCATCGTTTAAACCTCGTCATTTTCAAATATCCTAGATTGGTTGAAAGCACCACATATTTTTTTGCTCAAAGGAAAATCTCTGGGAGTCAACTCCAACCTGTAACCATAGAACCGATGGTATGAATGCATGTGAATGTTATGATAAATGTGAAGCCTAAACCAGACAAAATCGAGATAAGAGGGCAAATTTTGGGGTGCAACAGCTGCCCCTATTTAATCGCCTTAAACCTGAAAGTGAAATTGGCGATAGCCTTTTGAACTTTCAAGGTAGAAGAAGATTAAATACGAAGAGAACCCTAAAATTTGCACTCCGAAGAACAACTAGAAATATTTTGTTTTCCGTATTTTCAATTTTTTTGATTTTTCTTTTTATATTTACAGTGGGATCGGGAACAAAAGCTCTGGTATGTCAGGTAAGGATATTAGACATACACCGGAAAGAGACCGACCGAAGACGACTCTAACAAAGGTTTCGAAATATACATGCCCGGTAAGGATATTGTACACATAAATATCGAATATACATGTTCGGTAAGGATATTGAACACATATAGGGAGCAAATGTCAGGTAAGGATATTAGACATATACCGGAAAGAGACCGACCGAAGACGACTCTAACAAAGGTTTCAAAATATACATGCCCGGTAAGGATATTGGACACATAAATATCGAATATACATGTTCGGTAAGGATATTGAACACATATAGGGAGCATATGTCAGGTAAGGATATTAGACATACGCCGAAAAGAGACCGACCGAAGACGACTCTAACAAAGGTTTCGAAATATACATGCCCGGTAAGGATATTGGACACATAAAGATCGAATATACATGTTCGGTAAGGATATTGAACACATATGGGGAGCATATGTCAGGTAAGGATATTAGACATACGCCGGAAAGAGACCGACCGAAGACGACTCTAACGAAGGTTTCAAAATATACATGTTCGGTAAGGATATTGAACACATATAGGGAGCATATGTCAGGTAAGGATATTAGACATACGCCGGAAAGAGACCGACTGGAGCAGACTCACTGGGGAAAAGATATATGGAATGGTAAAATCGTCGATCGAAGACGAATTCACGGGGAAAGAGGCCAAACAAAGGGGATCCTAGCAAGGATTGCCCAACTACGCTGGACTTTAAAAGGTTGCAAATGTGCAAGAAATACAATATCCCTCAGGCCAAAGGCGGGGTGTAATTCTTCAAGAGTGGAAATTATATGAATTACCACACACCAAGTATGGATACTCAAACAATCGAGAAGCAAGAAAGGTTAGACACCAACTCTTACTCGCACTCTAACGACAGAGGCAACCACGAGTAAGAATACAAAAATAAGAATTTGCAAAAAGCAAGACGCTTGGTAAATAAATTGAATTTGAATGATGTAGGAGACCGACACGGGGTCAAAAATGCAGATAACAACAACAAGAAGAATTTCTTGAGGGAACTCTGACTGGGAATACCACTTGGGGATTTTTATGGATAAACTTCTCTTCGGAGACGCAAAAGGTACTCGAGAAACACATTAAATGGCTTGTGCTTAGATGCATGTTTGAGATTTATTATTTTTGGCGTAATGCTCCATATCAATGGAAATGCTACGTTTTTTTTAAGGATTCTATGCAATGCAATGATGCATGTTTTGATATTCGTATAAGACTAAAGGCAATTGTGAGCTGCCGAGGGAGTAAAAACCATCCATGAATTGAATATAAATCAACTGGTCTTTATCAAAGAGATGATAGTCTGGACCCTGACAGGGGGATTGCAGAATAAAAGTGTCAACTTTCAATGATCAACATCAATGGGGAAGTAACTCCTAGAGATTAACATTCATCTGGGATGACAATCATGTTGCGTAGAGTTCCCAACTTCAATGATTCTGGATTACGAGCTCTCTTACGTAAGAGGGGTCAACATCTTCTGGCACAAGTGAGCCTTTGAAAGTGATCCTGCTGGTGTAAACCGTTCTTTGCGATTTTCCGCGTCGGGGAAAGAGTGATAACATCCAAGGGCACACATATGCCATGGATAACTCTTGTTGGAGGGAAAGAAACTTTGCTGGTGACCAAAGCTCAGGCGCATCATGCCTTCATTCTAAAACCTTTGGATAATAAAAACTGTAAAACGGGAAACATAACAATATTTCTGCTACAGAGATCAACAGTTTCATTTATTAATGTGTGTACCCGAAATTCCGAGTAACTTCTGAAATTATGCCACGTGTTGTAGGGCACTGATGTTTTATATGCGGAGTTTATTAAAAATATCGGACGTTATTTTTGCAAACAAAACAGTTAAAAAATATGAAGATAACACAGAATAAAAAAGGAACACCGTTTGGATAAAAGTAATTTTATTGATTGATTAGCCCGTAAATGAGCATTTACATCAAGGAGCAATTCCTGAAAAGAGGCAATTGCGTATACATCAAAGTTAAAAGAAAACAAAGGTGACAACAAAATCATGGATTTTTATCGAACCCCGAATCCGCCGTGCCTTTCACAACTTCAACATTCCTCAATATCGAGCTATCCAATATGATCCGATTAGACTGATTCTCTATCTTTCCGGATTATCAAGTTATTGTAAAAAGTTGACCAAAACGAGTGCCGTGCAGATCATAGTCGTTCGCTTTGAATCCCTAATTTTTGCTTGGACCGCCCTTTCGGGTTTTCGATCCACCGGGATACCCTTTTTTGCCCAAGCCGCACTTTCAGGTTTTCGACTTGCCGGGTGTACGATCTTTTATATTTATCCCTAACTTTTGCCTGAACCTTTTGATTCGTCGGGATGCCCTTATTTTGCTTAGGCCAGTCAACCTAACGGGTCTCTCTTATGCGAAGTATTGTTTGACTACATCTGCATTGATCAGGTGAGGGAAATCCTCTCCGTCCATTGTTGCGAGCAACATAGCTCCTCCAGAGAAAACTTTCTTCACGACATATGGTCCTTCATAGTTTGGAGCCCACTTACCTCGAGCGTCCGTATTGTTAGGAGGCAAAATTCTCTTCAGCACAAGGTCACCAGCTTGGAAACTCCGAGGACACACTCTCTTGTCGAAAGCCCTTTTCATACGCTTCTGGTATAACTGTCCATGACAAATAGCTGTCAATCTCTTCTCGTCAATGAGATTCAATTGATCAAGTCTGTTCTGAACCCATTCAGCTTCATCGAGTTGCACATCTGTTAAAATCCTTAAGGAAGGAATTTCAACTTCCACGGGTAGGACTGCTTCCATACCGTATACCAAAGAGAAGGGAGTTGCCCCTGTTGAAGTGCGTACCGAGGTACGATAGCCGTGCAAGGCATATGGCAGCATCTCGTGCCAATCCTTGTAAGTGACAACCATCTTCTGTACAATCCTCTTGATATTCTTGTTTGCCGCCTCCACAACACCATTCATTTTTGGACGATATGGAGAAGAATTATGATGTTTTATCTTGAAACTGTCACACAGCTCTTTCATCATTTTATTGTTGAGATTCGAGCCGTTATCAGTGATGATCTTCTCAAGAACCCCATACTGACCAATGATATTATGCTTGATAAAACGTGTGACCACTTGTCTAGTAACACGAGCATAAGATGCTGCCTCAACCCATTTGGTAAAGTAATCAATGGCAACAAGGATGAATCGATGTCCATTAGAAGCGGTAGGCTTGATTTCTCCAATCATATCAATGCCCCACATTGCAAAAGGCCATGGAGAAGTCAAAACATTCAATGAAGAAGGCGGCACATGCATCTTATCGGCGTAGACTTGACATTTGTAACAGGTTCTGGCATGGTTGTAGCAGTCGTTTTCCATGGTAGACCAATAATAGCCCGCTCTCAGGATCTTCTTGGCCATGGTGTGCCCACTAGAATGCGTCCCGAAAGAACCTTCATGAATTTCTTCTATAATCTTATTTGCTTCGTGTCTATCCACGCATCTGAGCAAAACAGAGTCATAGTTCCTTTTGTACAACACACCCCCATTGAGGAAAAATTTAGCCGAGTACTTGCGCAGAGCCTTCTTATCAACGATGGAAGCATCTTCGGGGTATTCTTTCGTCTCGAGATACCTTTTGATGTCGTAGAACCAAGGTTTTTCATCCGCCTCACCTTCTACTTCATAGCAGAACGTAGGCTCATCCAACCTCATTATAGTGATAGACGGGGCATCATTCGCCCATATGACTTTAAACATGGATGACAGAGTAGCCAAAGCGTCTGCCAAGTTGTTCTCCTCCCTTGGGATGTGATCAAAAGTGAGCTCGTCGAAATAAGGGATCAACTTCAAGACATGATCTCGGTATGGAATCAAATTCGGGTGGCGAGTCTCCCAATCTCCGTTGATTTGACTAATTACCAAAGCAGAATCTCCGTATACCGCTAAGATTTTGATTCTCGGATCAATGGCGCTTAATCCCAAAATACAAGCTTCGTACTCGGCCATATTATTGGTGCAATCAAAACAGATCCTAGCAGTGAATGGAATATGAAAACCTGTCGGAGAAGTGATAATGGCGCCAACACCATTTCCTAATGCATTTGAGGCTCCATCGAATGCCATCGTCCACCGCGAGCCTGGTTCGGGTCCCTCTTCAGGGCCAGGAATATTATAGTCCTTGATATATATAATGTCCTCATCATGGAACTCAAACTTCATTGGTTGATAGTCATCTTCTAATGGTTGTTGAGCGAGATAGTCTGCCAACACACTACCTTTGATAGCCTTCTGAGTAGTGTATTGGATATCATATTCAGTCAGGACCATTTGCCAACGGGCTATCCTTCCCGTGAGAGTCGGCTTCTCAAAGATATACTTTATCGGGTCCATTTTGGAGATTAAGAAAGTAGTGTGAGTCAACATATACTGTCTGAGTCGTTTTGCTGCCCACGCGAGTGTACAACAAGTATTTTCCAATAATGAATACCTCGATTCACATTCTGTGAACTTCTTGCTCAAGTAGTATATGGCGTGCTCTTTTCTTCCCGTCTCATCATGCTGACGGAGCACGCAACCCATGGAACTCTCCAACACTGTTAAGTACATAACCAATGGCCTGCCTTCCACCGGAGGTGAGAGAATTGGAGGCTCTTGTAGGTACCTCTTTATACTGTCGAATGCTGTTTGACAATTATCGTTCCACCTGGTTGTCAGATTCTTTCTTAACAGCTTGAAAATGGGCTCACAGGTAGCTGTAAGATGAGAAATGAACCTAGCAATGTAATTCAGTCTTCCCAAGAAACCTTGCACTTCCTTTTCTGTCCTTGGCTCTGGCATCTCTTGTATCGCTTTTATTTTAGCAGGGTCAACCTCGATCCCTTTCTCGCTCACAATAAAGCCTAAAAGTTTCCCTGATCTTACCCCGAAGGTGCACTTACTCGGGTTTAACCTCAGCCTGAACTTTCTTAATCTTTCGAATAATTTCAACAAGTGAACCAGGTGTTCTTCTTCCGTCTGGGACTTGGCGATCATATCATCAACGTAGACTTCAATCTCTTTATGCATCATATCATGAAAGAGAGTAACCATAGCGCGCTGATACGTTGCCCCGGCGTTCTTCAAACCAAAAGGCATCACTTTGTAGCAGAAAGTTCCCCACGGTGTAATAAAAGTAGTTTTCTCCATATCATTTGGCGCCATCTTAATCTGGTTGTAGCCAGAGAAACCATCCATGAAGGAGAATACTTTAGCTTGAGCAGTATTATCGACAAAAATATCGATGTGCGGGAGAGGAAAATCATCTTTAGGGCTAGCTCTATTCAGATCCCTATAAATAACACACATTCTTACCTTGTCGTCTTTCTTTGGTACCGGCACAATGTTTGCAACCCATGGGGGAATAAGAAAAAACTTTTAGGAAACCCGCTTCCATCTGCTTCTGAACCTCTTCTTTAATTTTCCTTGACATTTCTGGATGTGTTCTGCGAAGCTTCTGCTTTACTGGCGGGCAGCCTTCTTTGAGGGGTAATTCATGCATAACGATGTCGGTATCCAACCCGGGCATATCTTCATAAGACCAAGCGAAGATGTCCACGTATTCATGAAGCATTTCGACAAGCCTTTGCTTAACTCCATCTTCCAATGCTGCCCCGATCTTGACCTCCTTTCGAGCATCCTTGGTTCCCAGATTGATCACTTCTAGAGTCTCTTGGTGCGACTGGATGACCTTTTCTTCTTGCCTCAACATTCTGGCTAGTTCTTCAGGCAACTCACAGTCCTCTTCGGTTTCTTCTTTAGCTTGATAAATCGGTTTGTCGAAGTCGTAATGAGCCACGGCGGAATCATCGTCGACAAAATCCGGGATCGACGAAGGATCGCATCTGCGTGGTTGGTAATTTTATTTTTATTATTTTTTTATTTTTTAGGTTAAAAAAAAAGAAAAAAAAAAACAAAAAGTTTGTATAAAAAAAAGTAATAATTATAAAGTAAAATTTCATATTGCCACCTTTTAAAGAATAAGTGAAGAAAAACAAAGAGCGAAATATTTGAATGCAAAAAGGACGTCCTTTATTAATGATAAACTTGAAAGTTAAAAACATTGTGGCCCTACAGCATGATCACTACGTCTTGGGCATAACTTAGAAATTATGGCATGACATAAAAACAGAAAATTACTCTTCAAAACGGGTGACCATAGCAACGTCTTCAACGAACCAATTTAAAAGCTCACGTCCTGGAACAGTTGGGTAGATCCACTTGTCCACATCACAGCCACTGTCTGCTTCACCATCAATTGCATCAACATCTTCAATCTGGATTACACCTTTGACAAACTTGACAGGAGGAGACACCCCCTTTCTCATTGAGGCGGAGACTGGGACCTTCATTCCGGGAGCAAAACCCAAACCCCTCTTATCCGTCTGAGTGGGAAGCTCTAGCACTCTTCCCCACCCTTCAGGATGTCCTGACTCGACAATAGCCTGAGCTTGCTTGTAGGATGCCATGGAGACTTCACCTTTTTGCAAAGGGATCTTATCGACTGATACTGCTTCAAAGGCTTGGCATGGAGTTTCGTGGATCTCTCCTTCAACTTCAACATATCGAAAGTTGCTCAGATGACTGACGACATAATCTTCTTCACCATAAATGGTGACCACCTTCCCATTAATCAAGAACTTCAGCTTTTGGTGCAAGGTGGATGTCACAGCACCAGCCCCATGAATCCAAGGGCGTCCAAGCAAACAACAGTAGGAGGGATTGATATCCATGATGAAAAAAGTTGCATTAAAAACCTGCGGGCCTATCTTAATAGGCAGATCCACCTCGCCAAACACAAACCTCTTTGACCCATCAAACGACTTAACTATCAAATCACTGGGTCTCAGCACAACCCCTTCATAGTCCAATTTCAAGAGAGTAGACTTCGGAAGAACATTGAGAGATGATCCCGTGTCAACCAGCAAACGGGATAAAGTAGTTTTCGTTATCTCCACGGAAACGTGTAGCGCTTTGTTATGCTTCCTTCCCTCGGGAGGTAAATCGAAGTCAGTAAAACCGAGACCATTACTTGCTGAAATGATGTTCACAATACCTCCAAACTGGTTAACTGAGATCTCTTGGGGAACGAAAGACGTCCCCAGTAACTGCATCAAAGCATTGCGGTAAGGTTCAGAATCCCTCAACAAAGCTAAGATAGAAATCTTGGCGGGCGTCTGGCCGAGCTGGTCGATTATCTTGTAATCGCTCTTCCTTATATACCTCATCAGCTCTTCGACATCTTTAGTCACCTCAGGGCTCAGAACAGGTGCTGAAATCTTTGGTGTTGACTCACCTCCAATCATAACTCCTTTCCCTTTTGCTTTAGCCTTGGCCAAAGCTTCGGGACTTTTCTCAACTAGATTGGGTGGGGAGAAGATTCGCCCACTTCGGGTAATCCGACTTTCTTCCGCAATATCAAGCACTACAGGCTCATTTCTTTCAATCTTCTTTTCATCAGACTTTCCTCCTTCAGAGGTCTCAACATTCAATTTCTTTCCGTCACGGTAGTATTCAGACCCATAATTCCACGGAATGGCCTTTTCACTAGTGTAGGGTACTGGACCCGGTAAAGTGATGATCACAGGAGGTTTCTTGGTCGGTACCGGGATCGTAACTGGAATCCTTCTAGAAGTGACAGAGATGGTAACCACATCAACCTCGACTTCGCCATTCTGCTCATCAAACTCTTCCTGGATGAACTGAAGAGTCCCATCAGTAATCAGACGTTGAATCTTGTTTCTCAAATCATCACAACCTTTAGCTTGGATCAAACATCGTTTACAACCATCATCACAACCAGGGAAATCTCCCTTCAACAACAATTGCTTCTTTATCCACCACAACGGGGTGGTCAAAACATTAACATCCATTATCAGGTTCAAACTTCCATCTTCGCAAATTGCATTAACAGCGTTTCCACCATGGGGAGGCAAGGGATGCTGAATGACATTAGGGGTAGGGGGTGGCCCGAAGTTGATTGCCTCTGTGTCAAGCAGGTTCTGAACCTTGTATTTGAAGGCGATACAGTTCTCAATATAATGCCCCTGCGCATTAGAGTGGTAAAGGCAACGAGCATTCGCATTAAAATATTTTGGCAGGTTATCCGGGTCAATCTTCAGACTGCGCAGCTCAATCATATTCAAACTTTGTAAATGAGCAAATACATCTGCATAAGACATTGGCAAGGGATCAAACTTCTTCACGGGTCTCGGTTGTGGTTGTCTAGGAACAACATCTTGTTTTGGAACACTAGCAGGAATAGTTATAGCAGCAACTTGGCGATTGAATTCTCGGCGCTTCTCTTTTCCTCTTCGCTCATACAGTGCGCTCGACTCGCCTTCTTTCTTCTTCTGGTAACCACCAAAAGACTTTTTGGCGCCACCAACTTGATTCTTGTCAGTACCAACATCCTGAATCTTTCCTAACTTGATCCCCATCTCAACTCTTTCACCAAACATCACCATGTCAGCGAAAGTACTGGTCAGACTGCAAGAGGCATAGTATGGACCATCTAGTGTGCCGGTAAACATTTCCACCATCTCTCATTCCACCATAGGGGGTTGAACTTTAGCAGCTACCTCGCGCCACCTTTGCGCATACTCTTTGAAAGATTCAGTTTTCTTCTGAGCTAAGTTGTGCAACTGGGTTGTTGTAGGTGCCATATATGTATTAAAGCCATAGTGTTGAACGAAGGCTTCAACCAACTCTCTCCATGTTCGCACCTGCGAGCCATCAAGGCCCATATACCAATCCAACGGTCCATCAGTCAAACTATCTTGAAAGAAATGCATGAGGAGCTTCTCATCCTTCGTATAAGCGGCCATCCTCCTAAAGTAGTACCTCAAGTGAGTTTTAGGACAAGAGTTGCCCTTGTACTTTGAAAGCTCTGGGATTTTGAATTTTGGAGGAATCTTCACTCCTTGCACCAATCCCAAGTTGGACATGTCGAAACCCAAAACTCCTTGATTCTCAAAGGCTTGCATGCGCTCCTCAAGCATGCGCAACTTCCGATCAGCTTCTGTTGGTTCTTCAACATTGGAAAACCAATCTTCAAAGTTATCCTCCTCATGCTGAGGAACCGGAATCTGAATTGTCCTCCTGCCTGGTGGAGGAACCAATCCAGGCTCTGGCTATTGGCGATATGTGGGGGTAGGCGGAGGAGGAACCACCGAAGCGTGATTCATTTAAGCAGCCTGATTCTCTCCGGTAAGATCAAGAAGACCGGTGTTAACTTCCCAAGCTAATTCCAGACAAAGCATTCCCTTGAGGGGGAGGAACGACTTCAGCTCCTTCGGCAGCGGTTGCGGTGGGCCTCACAACCAAAGCTCTCAACTCCTCTTGTTGCAGAGCCATGGTTTGAATTATCTCCATCAGTTGCCCTACGCGAGCGTCCATTCTTGTCCCTAGGGCAGCTACGTCAGCCTCAATCTTCTCCATCAGTTTTTTCAAGTTGCTTCTTGTCTAGTACGGATGAATGTAGAAATCTGCAATCTCTCTTCTGTGGAGAAGAAAATCAGCGGCAGAAGTAAGATGACTGATCTCAATACCCTGTTATGTATGATAATGTTATGGGGTATGTATGCATGCCCATGATATGTTTTTTGTACATTTTATTTTCAGGGACTCTTTGAAGACTCATTAGTTAATAATAAGCATTAGAGAAAAGACTGATTAAACTGCAAATCAACGAAATCTCATAGAAAACCAAAATGTTAGGTGTGACTACATTGCTGATCAAGTTCAAATAGAGAAATAAGATTCAAACTGGAATTTAAATCATTACATTAATCATTAAATTCAAATATTCAAATAAGACAAGTTGCTAAAAAAACTAGAAATGTTGTCCACGGCGAGGCTTCAAATCTCTAGTTTCTGTCTTGAACCGGTTCACCACATCTTGACAAAGGAAGAGGAACTCGCTCACAGCAGGAGGTATCTGATTGCCTTCAAGGTCTTCTAAGGCCGACCTGAGTCTCTAGGGTACATCAACAATCAAGTGGTTACACATGTCAACCATACCACTATACTTCCCATAGAAATTCCCATTCTGCTCTTCTAGAAAGGACACAATTTCATCCTTTTCATCCAACAGACGGTTCAGATTATGGATCTCATCTATCCAACCCTGACATTGCTCTCTAAGGCCTTCATAAGCATCCCTATTACTGTCTCTTTCTTCCCTTTTAATGTTCAGCTCTTGAACCCTTTCAGCTAGTTCAACTGCTTCCAATTCTCGGGCAATGCAGACTTCTTCTCTTGCAGCTATCTCATTTTCTAGCATTTTATTGGTTCGTGCTAGAGAAGCTTCTAACTCTGAAATCTTGGCTTCGAGACGTGCTTTCAATGCTCTCTTCTCTTTAACGGCCCTTTCTTCATCTAGATAAGCTTGCCCTCTTTGTTGCTGAGCAGCTCTCAACCGTCGACGAAGATCCCTTGCCCCGCTAGCAGCACTCTTCAAGTCTTCAGAATATCTTATTAGGAGCTCTTCATTCTACCTTCTTCTTCCTGCTAATTCTTCTTTTACCTCCTTGAGGTTGGCTTCCAGATTTTCTGCTCTGAGGGAAATGCGAGAATTAGAGCTTTGTAGCTCCAATCTTTCTTCCTCCATCTTCCTGATGATTTCCTGAAGCCTCATATTCTCTTCTATCGGAACATGAGTGATCACAGGTTCGGGATAATCAAAAGGCACCTCCACAAAGTAAGGTAACTTGACTTCTTGAACTCTTTCTATCACCCACTGGCGATAAGATCTTCCATCAATTCTGCCTCTCTTGATTAGCTCTGTACTTTCCCTATGGATTTGATCCCAAGCTCTTCGGATCTTCCTTACTTCGTTGCCATCCTTTTTGCCAAGCTCATGTACAATGAAGCTTTCCAAGTGTTCAGGCCTTGGTTCATTTTCCATCGGATATCCCAATTGCCTTGTTGCAAGTCTTGGGTTATAGTTGATGCATCCCACAGACCCAACCAAAGGAACATTAGAATATCCACCACAGTGAGTGATAACATCGACGAATCCCCAACCTGGAGAATGCCACAACACACCATCTGCTGTAAGCGAAGCCAATTTTTGAGACCAAGTTAAGTTTCTCAGGATCTTCTCCCATGGTCCGCTCTGAGGGATATGAGATGTCAACCATAAATACAGCAGCGGAGAACAACACAGAACCACCCCTTGCTTCTTCAGATGTCTCTCATGGAGATGGTAAAGAACATCAGCCAACAATGCAGGAATAGGATTCTTTGACATGAATATACCAATAGCAGACGGGCTCAAGTAACCAATTTCATTAGTTGGAAACAAGACCACCCCAAAGATGAGCAAAGCAAGAATGGAGCTGAAAGTCGGCCAATTGTCTTGAACACTCAAACTTGATAACTTATCCTCCAAGTTTTGCCTAAGAATACCTTTGTCTGTAATCCAAGGTGCCACCTCCCTTACAGGAAGAAACAAAGCAGCAGATATATCAGCCTTATCCAAGTCTTCTCCTATGTTGAGGAAAGGCATGCCGTTCTTCAAAGGCCAATTAAGAATTCTCTCGAACTCCTTAATTGTAGGAACAAGCTGAAAGTCTTGGAATGTGAAGCATCGAAGAGGAGGATCATAGTATTTTGCCAAAGCAATCAAAGCTTCCATGTCCACATTGGTAGTCAAAAGATCTAGGATGTTCCCAAATCTTTTCCCAAAATAAGCTCTACTGACAAGCGGACTTCTTTCACTTTGAGTTATCAGCTTCCCCAACTTCAGTTCTTTGAATTTGAGATGTGGAACTTTCTTCACAGTTGGATTCATTCTTCCTTTCTGCTTACTGCACCAAAAAAATCTATAAGGTTCCCTGAAAATAAAAGTTATATGCTAAATTGTTTTGTGCAAATGTATGCAATGCATGTTGCAAATTAAATAAAGCTGGTTCATAGGATTGGTCGGTCATGGTTTCGACGTCTACCCAACAATTCCCCGGGTAAGGCTAATCCTATGTTTTTTTGGCTAAATGTTTCTTGGGGTCTCAGATCCCTTTTTACAAACACTATCATCGTGCGAGAGGCCTACATGACGATAGTATTTGTAAAAGTATACCCCAAGAAACGACTCTTAACGGGATGCTCGAAATCCAAAATTTGAGCGTTTGGTCTCGGTTAGGACAACATGAACAAACTTAGAGTTATAGGTCATTTGTCCAAAGATTGATGTCCTGCACTATCGTGCGGGTCACCAACCACCTTAAAACAACCAACTCTAAGCCGAAGTCATTGCTTCGGTCCACAAGACATTGGAGTCAGGGGGACCTAGGCTACGCAACCCCTCTATTCCTAAAAAGGTGACCTAGAAGCCTGGGTAGTGGGCTTATCTATGTATCAACACCCATGAATTCCCATCACAATAATATATCAACAGATTAATATATAAAGCATAGAGAAAAATAAGCAAATAAACAATAGATAAGCATAAAGGAGAAAGCGATAAACAAACACACAAACATGCGAAGAACTAAACTAGGGTTGACTCGCTTAGTCAAAAAAAGTTTTAAAATTTCTCCCCAGTGAAGTCGCCAACTGAAGCAACTCGTATTTCAAAAATCATTTAAATAAATTTTCAAAACAATGAAATCGCCACCTAATTTTATTTGTTCTAAAAAGAACGGGGAAATATAGATAAAACCCACAAAAATCAGATAAGGCGGTCTACAAGACCAAAAAGCATGGATTCGGGAGTCGGTTACGCAAGAGGAAGGTATTAACACCTCTTACGTCCATCGTACTCGATGGGACCCATTTAGTTCGAAATGTGTGTGTGTGTAATCGCTTATTTCTAAGTTATGAAGAAATAAAAGAGGTTTGTTTATTATTTATTTTGAGTTTGACACGGTTTAGAAACCGCGTGCCTACGTATTCCCTTATGCAATGGGAAAGTCAAAACTCCGTAGTTCTTGTTGAAAATGTCTTGGATTGGTTGTGTTGATTTTAGAAGAAAATGTTTTTTGATGACCGCGTATGAGCGGAAAAGGAATTTGAATGGGTTGAATTGATTTTAATTGTAGATGACAAGTACCAAAACGTTAGGCTATCATCTAACGATTCGAATACTCGAAATTGGTGAGTGAGCTCGACCAATCATCTCTCATCCAAAATCTTTATTATGAAAAGGGTGAGGTGAAACAAAGTTCACATTTATTAAGTGTATGGAATAAAAGTATTTAAGTCATTAGGCTATCATCTAATGGCCCAAATACTTTAAATTTAATTAAATCGTCGGGCTATCATCCAACAATTTAATTAAATTCCATAACACTATGTTTTTTTTATATTTTAGAACATGGATTGAAGTTTCTTAATTTATTAAGCTATCATCTAATCAACTAGAATCTTTGATTCGTTTTAATCGTTAGGCTAACATCTAACAATTAAAACAAATCTTATCCAAATGTTCGTTTTTTGTAGAAAAAATTGATTTAAAGAAAAACAAGTTCAATTAATTATTTTGATTTGAAAGCGTTTTGGAAATCTCGGCATTGGACGTAGAGAAATGATGTTTCGGGTTATGATTAACCAAGTATGTGGACTTGATTAACCTCGTGAGGATAGATGCTCCTATCCCCAACCATGAGACCCTGGTGCATGGTTATTGGTATGTGGACCAATTATTTTTCGGGTTATGATTAATCAAGGCAACGAGGGCCTTGATTAACCTCGTGAGGATGGCCATGCCCATCCCCCACCATGAGACCCTTAGAGAATTTGGTGTGGGTAACCAAAAATGAGAGATCGGAGGAGTTGTTTCTTTTATATTAATTCGTGAGTGGATTGTACAATCGCGTAATAAAACATACAAGCGGATAACATGATAAAACGGATAAAAAAATGTAAATTAACACACAATACAACCGGAATTTAAATAATTATTAGGATAAATTTTTTCTATTTGATAAAAAATCAACTAATAATTTAATCGATAATTTAGCAAATAAAAAATATCTTATACTAATTATTATTTAATACATCAATATAAAAAAAATACTTGCATAATAATAAATTAAAGAGAGAGTTAGAAATGGGCCTGATTGGAGCTTTACTTTGAGGGGTGTGAACAGCAAACTGAGCCCAAGCCCAAAAGCAAAGCTGGATCTTGTGTGGAAGCTCCATGAAAAGAAAGTGTGGTCCATCATTCTGGAGCATTTCTGGACCTTGACAGATCTGATGGCTTATGGAAGGAGAGTGCAAAATGGATACCATGGGTGTACCTACACCAGATTTCGAACAGACCACACAGGTGGTGACAAGTGTCACCACCTGAACTAAACAACACATCCTAAAGCTAAATATCCTATTTAAACTAGATTAATCTATTTACTAATTAAATAAAACATTAACCATAAAATATATATATAAAAAGGTGCTTAAGCTAATGTTTTTTATTTACCCAAATAACTAAGCATTAATCTTAATTATATTTTAACATTAAAACTAAATTAAGTTGTTTTATATAATAAAACTAAAATAATAATACATAAAATAGATTTTTATAAACATAAACCCACCCTCACAAATCTCTCACGGTTTCATCCTCTCAACCCCTCTCTCACGATCTCATGCAAACTCTCATCGTCCTCTCACAAACCCTCGTCGCCTCTCTCTCACTGTTACACTCTCATCCTCGACGCCGCTCTCTCGCCGCTCCGATTCTCCATTGTGGCTTGCGATATCTCACCGTGGAAACTCTCTCATTTGCGATTTCGCAGAAAAAAGAAAATCGACCCATCTCTCTCTCGACGGCCCAGAAACTTCGGTGTGTCTCTCTCTCACTCGATTACATTGTTATCGTTATTGATTGTTTTCTGAAAACTGTTAGTTTTTGTGTTTACATATTTGTTGGAATAAAAAAAAAAGAAAATGGAACCCTAGTTTCCTGTTCGTGATGATGGTAGCGATGCAATGCAGAAAATGTAAAATCAGTGAGGAAAGGAGAAGGATGGCGACACAGAGTTCGCAACCTCCTCCTTCCTCTTCAAAACCGGTATTACCTTTTCACGACTCTCTCTCTCTGTGGCTTATATTTCGGTTTTTTTTCTGAAGGGATATGTTTGGGAAATGATGAGCTTGTTGTTTTAGGGTTTTCTGTGTTGATGTTCTTTGAGCTTTCTGGGATTAGTGTGCAGTTTGGTTGCTATATTCAGGATTTTGAATGGCTGTTCTTGTATTCTGGGTTTTCGTTTAAATGTTGTTTGAGTTAAGGTTTTTTAGTGAACAGTTTTCTGCCTCCTTGATTCTTGTGCCCTTTTTGCTTTTATAATGTTCTGCATTAGGGTTTTAGTCTTGATGTTAGATTTTTGAAAATAGGGCCTGAGAAAACCAAAAGAAAAAGGGCTTTGGTGCTATGTTTTTAATCTGTAGGTTAGAAAACAATGTACCAGCTGTGTTTTCTGTGTTTTGGGCTTTAGCATTTTATTTGATGGGCTGAAAAAAACTGTTGGGCTGTTTATTGTTTTTCTGATATGCTGGTTGTTGCTGTACTGGGCTGCCAGACTTTGTCCTTTCTGCTGTTTTTATATTTTCCTGCTGCTATTAGTGACCTTTGATGTTATTGGGCTGACACTGAAATTCTGAATTCGTACTTGTTGCAGCCTCTTTTAGTGATGATGATGTTGTCTGAATCATACCCCTCTTTTGTGAACCAACAACACATAGTTTTTGTGATTTGCAAAAGGGTAAAGTCCTCTTGAACATGATTGAGAAGCACACCCTTAACATAATCTGATCCCAAACATCCATCCCTAATGATGAGATCAACAGAAAATGTACTGCTTTGTATCCTTGCTAATGCTGTCCATTATTGCTAACTGCTTTCTTTTTGTTGTTTCATGAATGTGAGTACTGCTACCAGCTCGAAAAAAAGATGAAGGAAAGCTTGGAGGAATGGAAAGCTTGAAAACAAAGTCAAGAACATATCCATGAAGAAACTGGCAGCTTGGAAAATTCAAAGAGTTTAGAACACACTAGTATTCAATAGGAACTTTGTAACTTGTATTTTAAGATTTGATGAATTGTAATACATGTATCCTGACTTGTTCTTGTATTCCTGTGCAATAAAACCTTAGATTAATTTTGAAACTCTTGAAATTTCATGAACACAAGATTTAAGAATTATGTATCAACTTGAATTCTTAGTTTTAGATCTATAAATACTACTAATGCGATCTTCATCGTTATAGCAATTGTAGATGAAAGTTGGAAATCCGTCATGAACCAAATATTATTAAAATCTGTCAGAAACTAATATTAATTTGGTTGAGACACACCATGTCGAAATGTTGATTAGAATATGCGCCCAATTCCAAATCAATCTATAGCCCCAATCCGTAGTCTTGAATCAAACGAGTAGTAACACGGTTGTTGTATTTTTAGAGCTTGAATCCTCTAGTATGTGAAACTTGATAATTAAACTCTTCTTGATGCAAAGATGGTTTGATGACTTAGATTTTAGAAATACTTGAATTCCTTTGAAGTTCCCGGCCATAAAGCTTTCGTGTTTATCCATTCATGTAGAAATTCGGAGCCCTTTGCCATTTGAAACAAAAATCGAAACTCTAAGTTTCAAATAAAGTTCTTGATTCAAAACCTTAGTCAACTTGATGATTTCATGATTCTTTAAGAATTGAGCGATAGATTCCACTTGAAATTAATGGGATTATCACCACATTTGCAAATTGAAACATATTCGGTAGTAGAGAAAGGTTTGAAACCAAACGAATTTCATAAAGAAACTTCTAACTTTTCATTGAATGCCTTGAATCTTGTGAGCGATGAACGTGACCAGAAAAGATCTAAACATGTGGAAACTTGACATTCTTGAATCTTGTAAACAAGCCCTCTAGATGAGTATTTTCACACATGCCATACGTCAACTCTTGCCAAAAACAAAACAAAGTTGACGAGCAAGCCAAATGAACAAAGACTCGAACTGTTGATCAATAATCAGATAATCATAACCCAACTTTTTACTTCTTGAAGAGTGAACTAAATGATCAGAAGAAACCAAGGCATCAGGCTTTGCAGAGTAAAATCTCGAACCACCAGCAAATCCTAAACTCGTGATGAATTGATCTCTTGAATTCAGGAGGCAATGATATTCAATATAACAAAACTTATATAGTTTCATTAAGAAAGAGACCACTCATTTCAACAATCAAAATCCAAGCCCAAAAACCGATAGATAAGAAAGGATAAGATTCATCGTTTAAACCTCGTCATTTTCAAATATCCTAGATTGGTTGAAAGCACCACGTATTTTTTTGCTCAAAGAAAAATCTCTAGGAGTCAACTCCAACCTGTAACCATAGAACCGATGGTATGAATGCATGTGAATGTTATGATAAATGTGAAGCCTAAACCAGACAAAATCGAGATAAGAGGGCAAATTTTGGGGTGCAACAACTATCATCCATTTGTTGCCTTAACACCGCTACTGAAGTATTTGTGAGAGGCGGCGCTACTGGCCGAGGAGGCATTCCTCTATTTTAATTGCCTCTATTTCATCCTGGTGCAGATCCTTGTAAAGGAGAGTTCATATTTTGAATATTATTTGACACCACTGTTGTGCTTGATGTCGAATGATTTCCCGACATCATGGAATACGACATTCCATAAAGAGGATTTGCAGTGCCAAAACGAGGCACAACAGGTATTTCAGTCATAGTCATCGTAGGCCCTGGACTCACCGGCTGAGTCTGAGGAATGGGCGCAGTGACTGCAGTCGATATTGGGGCGGTTGGATTTATAGGAGGCAAAGGTACAACTTGAGAGATCATTGGATCTGTTGTACCTAAAGTTTATGACGGAACTTCATCTACATTACGGTTAGTCATTCTGGGTGTACGTCTCCTAGTTGGTGGTTTATTGTACTCTTTGGTTAAACTCTCACTTCTAAGTTTCATACACTTATGGCATCTAACAACATACACTTAGCACTGGTCCTACTAGATGTGCCAATTTTTTTACTGTGGAAAATGGTAAACAAGCAATGGTCCTTCCAAAGTCCTAAAACTAAGGGTTACTCACAAGATCGACCAATTGATCTTAAGACATGTGCTAAGGTTTTTTAAATTACACTAGTTCTGTCGAATTCCTTATCAAAGAAACAGTTTTCTATGACTAAGGGAACAAGTATAACGACTTTCCACACTTATGATTCGATCGATTGACTTGTAACTCGTGACTGACAACAGGATTTTATACGAAATAAGACTCAATGGACTAACTGACTGGTGACTCGTGACCGACAGATAGTATTGAAATGTTTACATGAAGTAGAAAACAATGTAAATGTGTTAGTGTTTTAGGTTGGCATTACTTTTTGGTAAAACTAGGTTATGACATGTCTTGATAAATGTCATGACATTCAGAGATTGAAGATAAATCCTACTTGACAAGGATGTTTAAAGAACAGCTCAGAACTGGAAGCTAAAAGTTGTCCGGAAATTCGAAATATATCGATGTCATAACGGATGTTATGACATTCGTGACATTCTGCTCGAGAATCTTTTCTGAGACTTTTCGAAGTTTGTTGAGTGCTATATTATGTTTTTCATTACTAGAATGCATGCTCACGTGGCTGCTAGGTTAATCTTAGTTAAACCTAAATTGGTTGTTGAACAAACCATGTTTTTAGGATTAAATTAAGTGAACCTAGCTATCTTTATGGAAGCCCAAACTGAAGTTTCGTGGATCGCTTCTATAAAAGGAATTCAACCCTTATCTGCTGCATACTTTTGTCTGTTAGGAGAGTTAACAGTTGTATTTTGTGTAATTCTAGTTTCTCTTGTGAGCCAAGCAATTATCAATTGATAAGTGCCTTGGACTAGGATTTGTTTGTAAGGGTAGTTTATCACTCAAAGCTTTGAAGCACGAGTGTTTGTCTCTTTATTGAAGCTTTGAAGCAAGATCAAGATAGTTTATTGAAGTGTGTCTTCACAATTCAATTATTCAATAGGTTGATATCACTGCTGTGATTGAGGGGGAGTGAGTAGGAACTCAGGTCTAAGTAGGACATAGATTGAAGTTGCATTGGGTAGGTTTTAAGTGAAGGAGATAAACTGGTTGGTTTATTCCTGAATTAATTCTACTAGTAGTGAATTTCCTCCCTGGCTTGGTAGCCCCCAGATGTAGGTGTAGTTAGACACTGAACTGGGTAAACAACTTATTGTGTTCTTTACTGCTGTTTAAATTTATTGTGAATTGTTAACAGAGTGTCAGATAGTGTGTCATAACATTCTCTGTGACATCACGATCCGCTGCCGGAATTGGCATCGGCGGGCACCACTGTTATTTCGGGTGAGATCTAGGATAATAGTTTCGCATAATGGATAAGGAAGGAGGATTTGGAGGTAGACCACCTATCTGGATGGATCTAACTATGATTCTGGAAACCTCGTATGGTTGCCTTTTGAGATCGATGGATATTAAAGCTTGAGAGTCGACAAAGGATGGAAACATCCCACCAAGCTTGAGAAAGATGGGACTGTCTTGAAACACGAGGAGGAATGGAGCAAAGAGGAAGAGGAGTTAGCTGGGAACTCTAAAGCATTGAATGCCCTATTCAATGGTATTGAAAATATCTTGACTAGTTCATCAATGTGAGCTGGCCAAGGATGTTTAGGACACTCTCAAAACTACTCATGAGGGACATCCAAGGTGAAGTTGTCAAGACTTGGATGCTCGACCAAATTTGAGAATTTGAAGATGAAAGAAGATGAGACTATTCATGAGTTTCACATGAATATTTTGAGATTGCCAACACCTCGGAGCACTTGGTGAAAAGATGTCGAAGAAAAGCTGTGAAGATTCTCGGATCCTTGCCTAAAGGTTTGCAATGAAAGTGACCGCAATAGGAGGCTCGGGACATCAGCACCTTGAAGGTTGAAGAACTTATTGGATCTCTTATGACTTTTGAGATGGGAACCAGTGAAACTGTTGACAAAAAGAACAAGAGCATAGCACTTGTATCCAATACTGGAGAAGGATGCAAGGTGGAAGATGAAGAGAAGATATCTGAAGCTATAGCTATGCTTGGAAGACAGTTCAACAAGCTCATCAAGAGGGTTGATCCAAAGTCAAGGTCCAATGTCAAGGACATTTCATCTGACATTGGCAGATCTTATGACTCCAGCAGAAGATCCAAGTCAGAGGATAAAGGAAGTCAAAGCAGAGAAATCCAGTGTCATGGTTGTGAAGGATATGGTCATATTATGGCTGAATGTCCTACCTTTCTTAAGAAACAAAAGAGAGGAATGACTGTTACTTGGTCTGATGGTGAATCAAGTAGTGACTCTGAAGAGGAATCAGCCAAACTTGTCACTGCACCTTTTGAAAGTGGCAATCCTGATAATGACTCTAGTGATGAGGAAGTGACTTTTGAAGAACTTGCGATACTTACAAGAAGTGTATCGAGTGGTGAAGTATGTCAAAATGAAAAGAAAAAGCGATTGAGAAGTTGGAGGCGAAAATGTGAAGTGAAGTCGAAAGAAGGAAAATACAATCACTATAAGTCATCTCAATAGTGAGATTATAGTGTTGAATTCCAAGCTTGATCATATGACTAAGTCATCAAGATGTCGACTCATGGACCGATAAGTTGGAAGAAATCCTTGACTTGGACAAAATCTTGGAAATAAGCATGGTCTAGGATATGTGGCTAAAAAGGAACCTGTTAGTGACAAGAAAAAGAAGAGGCATGGGAAACCAAGGTCAAAGCAGATGTCACAACATAAAACAGGAAATGTTTCTGGCTCAGGGCATGTGGCTGCAAAGAAATTTGCTGATAACAAGAAGAAGAACAGACATAATAAGACAATGTCAAAGCAGATGTCACAACATTGGGGTCAACATCAGGATCAGGGAAACATGAATAAGAAGTTTCAAAGATGGAGATGTCACCATTGTGGAAGGTTTGGACTCATAAAACCCTTCTGTTATAGGCTACATGGATACCCTAATCAGACTCCCTATGTTAAGCCTAAGAACATTAAGGTACCCTACACTCAAAAGTGGAAAAAGAGGACTGCAACATTGATAGCTCACATTTCTCTTAGAGTGTCTGCCAAGGAAGATTGGTACTTTGACAGTGGGTGTTCCAAGCATATGACTGGAATAAAAAACCTACTGAATAATGTCAAACCTCATTCTACCAGCTTTGTTACTTTTGGAGATGGAGCTAAAGGATAAATCAAAGGTGTTGGTAACTTGGACTGCTCTGGAGTTCCAAACCTAAATGTTGCTGGTAAAAGGCTTGACTGCTAATCTCATAAGCATAAGTCAGCTATGTAATATGGGATTCAAAGTCAACTTCACTAGGTCTGAATGTCTTGTAATCAATGATAAACAAGAAGTAGTTATGAGAGGAGTTAGATCAAAAGACAACTGCTACATGTGGGAATCTGAGAACACCAACCTCTCTTCTGTGTGCTCTACAGACAAAGATGAAAAGGAGGTAAAGATGTGGCATCAAAAACTTGGACATCTGCATCTCAGAGGAATGAAAAGATCATCTCTATGGAGGTTGTCAGAGGGATACCAAGACTCCATATTGATGAAGGTAGGGTCTGTGGTGAGTGTCAGGTTGGAAAGCAAACCAGAATGTCACACCCAATGTCTAGACATCTGACCACTTCTAAAGTGCCGGAACTGCTGCACATGGACTTGATGGGGCCTATGCAGGTTGAATGCCTTGGTGGAAAAAGATATGCTTATGTTGTTGTGGATGACTTCTCCAGATTTACCTGGATAAACTTCATCAAAGAAAAATCTGATGTGTTTGATGTCTTTAAAGAGCTATGCAAAAGACTTCAAAGAGAGAAGGAAAGCTGTATTGTCAGAATAAGAAGTGATCATGGGAAGGAATTTGAGAACAGCAAGTTTGATGAATTCTGCTCCTCAGAGGGAATCAATCATGAGTTTTCTTCTCCTATAACACCTCAACAAAATGGGGTTGTGGAAAGAAAGAATAGGACTATACAGGAATCTGCCAGAGCAATGATTCATGCTAAGAAACTTCCTATTCATTTTTGGGCTGAAGCTATGAATACAACTTGCTATGTTCACAACAGGGTCACCTTAAGAAAGGGAACATCTTCCACCTTGTATGAACTATGGAAGGGAAGAAAACCAACTGTGAAATACTTTCATGTGTTTGGGAGCAAATGTTATATTTTGACAGATCGTGATCAAAGGAGAAAGATGGACTCTAAAAGTGATGAAGACATTTTTCTGGGATACTCCACTAACAGCAGAGCATATAGGGTATTCAACTCGAGAACCCAAGTTATGATGGAGTCTATTAATGTCATTGTTGATGATCATCATCAGGAACACAATGTCCCATATGATGTCGAGACATGGTTTGAGACATTACCACAAGTACCTGATAAGGATGATGTACCTGCTCCTGCTTCACCAAAATCTGAACCAGAGGAAGTCAACAAAGATCCTTCCATCAGAATTCAGAAAGATCATCCAAAGGAACTCATCATTGGGGATCCAAACAAGGGTGACATTACAAGGTCCAGAGAAACTGTCTCAAACTCTTGTTTTGTGTCAAAAATAGAGCCAAAAAATGTCAAAGAAGCTCTAAGTGATGAATTCTGGATTGGAGAAATGCAAGATGAATTGAACCAGTTCAAGCAACATGAAGTATGGGAATTAGTTCCTAGGCCAAAAGGAACAAACATCATTGTCACAAAGTGGATCTACAAGAACAAGTCTGATGCAGAAGGGGTTGTCACCAGAAATAAAGCAAGACTTGTTGCCCAGGGTTACACTCAGGTTGAGGGGATTGACTTTGATGAGACTTTTGCTCCAGTGGCTAGACTGGAATCAATCAGGCTACTACTAGGGGTTGCTTGCATTCTGAAATTCAAATTATTTCAGATGGATGTGAAAAGTGCCTTCCTAAATGGCTACTTAAATGAGGAAGTATATGTAGAACAGCCTAAAGGATTTGTGGATCCAAGTTTTCCTGATCATGTCTACAAATTAAGGAAAGCCCTATATGGACTAAAGCAAGCTCCTAGGGCCTGGTATGAAAGGCTAACCAAGTTCCTTACAGACAAAGGATACAGGAAAGGAGCCTTGGATAAAACCCTATTTGTCAAGAATGAAGGAGGAAAGATAATGGTGGCTCAAATTTATGTTGATGACATAGTATTTGGAGGAATGTCAGAGACAATGGTGAAACACTTTGCCAATCAAATGCAAGCAGAGTTTGAAATGAGTCTCATGGGAGAGTTGACTTACTTTCTTGGACTGCAAGTTACACAGATGGAAGACTCAACATTCCTTTCACAGAGCAAGTATGCAAGGAATATTGTCAAGAAGTTTGGAATGGAGAATGCTAGCCATAAAAGGACTCCTGCTCCCACACATTTGAAGCTATCCAAGGACACAAGTGGTGAAAAGGTTGATCAAAGTTTATATAGAAGCATGATAGGAAGCTTATTGTACCTAACAGCCAACAGACCTGACATTGCATTTGCTGTTGGGGTATGTGCAAGATACCAAGCTGAACCTAAAGTAAGTCACATTAACTAGGTGAAAAGAATTCTGAAGTATGTGAGTGGAACTTGCAATTATGGTATCCTGTATTCCCATGGATGTGAACCAATTTTGTCTGGTTATTGTGATGCTGACTGGGCTGGTAGTGCTGATGACAGAAAAAGTACTTCTGGAGGATGCTTCTTCTTGGGAAACAATCTTGTTTCTTGGTTCAGCAAGAAGCAAAACTGTGTGTCCTTGTCCACTGCTGAAGCTGAATACATAGCAGCTGGTAGCAGTTGTTCTCAAATGGTCTGGATGAAGCAGATGTTGTCTGAGTACAATGTCACACAGGATGTCATGACATTGTACTGTGACAATCTGAGTGCTATTAATATTTCAAAGAATCCTATACAACACAGTAGGACTAAGCACATTGACATTAGACATCACTTCATCAGAGACCTTGTGGAGGAGAAAGTGATTAAATTGGACCATGTAGTCACTGAACTTCAACTGGCTGACATTTTTACTAAAGCTCTTGATGCTAGTCAATTTGAAAATATAAGGAGCAAACTGGGTATTTGTCAATATGAGGAATTGTAGCAATTAAGATTGCTCACAAGGAGGGGAAGAGACCTTTTATTTCAATTAATTATAAGTGGGTCATTTAATTATTTCCCTCTTATTTTTAAAAGTTTCAAGAATATGAAGAGACTCCGCCATATAATAGCCTCTTCATTTGAAAGTATCATATCCTCTTCATCCAAAAGATTCTCTCAAACTCTCTGTCATTCTTGGTTTCAGTTTCTCAACATATCTCAGCGAAATATGTCTTCTTCATCCTCTTCATCCCAAGACTCTGACTGTCCATCTCCTACCATGGCTGAGATTAGGGCGAGCGCTGCAGCCTTGAATGTTGAACTTGTGAAGATCTCTCCTCAGCGTTCCATGGCCACTGAGTCTAAGAAGTCCCAAAATCAGCATGCACGGAATACTCAAAGGTCTTCAGTTTCGTCCTCTAGTAAGATCTTTGGATCATCCTCATCTGTTCCCTCTGAGATAGCAAATAGAGAAGTTACTATGTATGTGCAAGAAACAATTGATAGGATAGTCACCAGGATCCTAAACGAAAATCTCTCTGTACCTGGAGTTTCTGTTCCCTTTAACCAAGAGTCTGCTAGCCCTAGTTTCGCAGCTGATCAAGATCTCACAAAGAATGTTATGACATCTGAAGATCATGTCCAGAAAACTTCTGTGGATTCTGACATTGCTACCCCTGCTGATTCCCCTGTCAAAGCAAAGGGTGGTATCTCTGGCTCTCAAGTTGAGAAGATGACCAAAGCTGGAACTGTCTCAAAGAAGTATAGAGTTAAATCTATTGGTAGCTCAAGACCCAAGAGGACACAAATTGCCAAGAAGAGGAAGGCCCCTGAACCTGCTGAGTCTGATCAAGATTTTGATTTCAAGACTAAGGCTGAAGTGACAGGTCAGTAATGTTGCTGGTGGTAATGACAATGCTCCCAGTGCTTCATCAGGAAAGAAGAGCAACTGATATGTTGCTGTGATGGTTCTTATTTTGTTGGTTGTTGCTTGTTGTTTTCATCTTATTTCCTGTTTCTTGCTCTTTTTTTTAATTTGGATGCTTGTAATGTTTCTTGACAGAGATGTAACTCTTAACAATGCTGGTACTTAATTATAGTTTGACAGTTTGGGGTACTTGTATTGTTTCCTTTGGCCCTTTATGGCTAAAAAGGGGGAGAAGAAATACTGTGGGAAGTATTGGGAAACTGTATGGAAATTTAAATTTGTATGTGGGCAATTGTGGGAATTGTGGGATTTCTGTATGGGTAGAATTTATCTTATCTCTAGGTTCTAGTTTCTTTAAGCTTAGGATAGCTTAGAACTAGTTTGTCTTCTCCTGCATAGGTACTCTGATAAC
Source organism: Vicia sativa (assembly GCA_021764765.1). Classification (NCBI taxonomy): domain Eukaryota; kingdom Viridiplantae; phylum Streptophyta; class Magnoliopsida; order Fabales; family Fabaceae; genus Vicia; species Vicia sativa. Next base: position 216,822,311 of record CM038792.1, on the reverse strand, counting down.
TTAAGTAGTTTTAGCCAAAAATGTGCCAAAGGGGGAGTTTGTTAGTGTTTTAGGTTGGCATTACTTTTTGGTAAAACTAGGTTATGACATGTCTTGATAAATGTCATGACATTCAGAGATTGAAGATAAATCCTACTTGACAAGGATGTTTAAAGAACAGCTCAGAACTGGAAGCTAAAAGTCATGGAAATTTAGAAAATATCCGATGTCATAATGATGTTATGACATTCAGTGACATTCTGCTCGAATCTTTTTCCTTAGACTTTCCGAAGTTTGTTGTGCTATATTATGTTTTTTCATTACTAGAATGCATGCTCACGTGGCTGCTAGGTTAATCTTAGTTAAACCTAAATTGGTTGTTGAACAAACCATGTTTTTAGGATTAAATTAAGTGAACCATAGCTATCTTTATGGAAGCCCAAACGAAGTTTCGGGATCGCTTCTATAAAAGGAATTCAACCCTTATACTGTCATACTTTTGTACTGTTAGGAGAGTTAACAGTTGTATTTTGTGTAATTCTAGTTTCTCTTGTGAGCCAAGCAATTATCAATTGATAAGTGCCTTGGACTAGGATTTGTTTGTAAGGGTAGTTTATCACTCAAAGCTTTGAAGCACGAGTGTTTGTCTCTTGATTGAAGCTTTGAAGCAAGATCAAGATAGTTTATTGAAGTGTGTCTTCACAATTCAATTATTCAATAGGTTGATATCACTGCTGTGATTGAGGGGGAGTGAGTAGGAACTCAGGTCTAAGTAGGACATAGATTGAAGTTTCATTGGGTAGGTTTTAAGTGAAGGAGATAAACTGGTTGGTTTATTCCTGAATTAATTCTATTAATAGTGAATTTCCTCCCTGGCTTGGTAGCCCCCAGATGTAGGTGTAGTTAGACACTGAACTGGGTAAACAACTTATTGTGTTCTTTACTGCTGTTTAAATTTATTGTGTGAATTGTTAACAGAGTGTCAGAGAGTGTGTCATAACATTCTCTGTGACATCACGTATCTGCTGCCAGGAATTTCAAAATGGTTTGCTCGTAAGTAAACAGAAAGCAATAAAAGTATTCAAAAGTGATAATTGAAAAGTAAATGGGTTGCATTGAAATAAAGATGGTGATTCACGTACATCAAGCACTTCTCAACTCTTTGCTTCCTAACGCTCAGAATGAACAGAGTTTTGGTAAGTAATTTGAGTATACAAGTGAACACACCGAAAATTACACTGAGTCTACTTATTTATAGTATTTACAAACTAACTGCCTAGATGAAATCTACGGACATTATTCGAATCTTGAGGTAACTGCTCCACAAGATGTTACCACCTATTTGACGCTCAATCAGCACACGAATCACTGGTAACTGCTTGCGACTTTGAATTTTGAATCTTCCCGCTTCTAGCTTCTAAAAGTAAACTGCTCCTGGCTTCTACACTTTCCCTTTGGCAAGAATAAAACAACGAAATTCTTCTAAGTATAAGATTCCCTTTGGCCGACACAACCCAATCTCGACTAATTTCCTTATCCTTTATACCTTGGTCGACTAGACCAATTTTCACATATCTTATCATACGCCTTTTGCTCCTTTTGGTCGACATAAGCTTCGATATTTTGTGTGATCTTTAGCAAATGTGAAAAAGTGTGTCATCCATTAAAGTGTACAAAAAACTTCCTGATAAATCCATCAGAAATTCACATTTAAAATAAACAAAACCATTTATATCATTATTTTTCATATAAGAAAAACAAAGCACTTGTCTGCAACTTAATTTGCTACAAAAAGTTTCTATTTCCACCACATGATCAACTATCAGTTGCAGCAATATTTTTCAAAATTGAAAGGGTAAAATACTCTGCATGGTTTAGAAAAAATGAAAGGGTAAAATGCAATTAGACGTATATGAAATTGATTTATAATCTTAAGCATAGACACATACATAATACCTTACAACCAAGAGAGTATGAGCTGAAGGAATCATGAAGGCTCCTCTTACAGGCTTATCATGTATTTTAGTGACCCCTTTTCTAGGCCTAGGTTGAGGCCTACCATATAATAATTGATAAATGATTCCTCTTTTTGTATTCTTACTATTAAGAATGCCAAATCTTGAACAGGTCGGTGAGTTATCAGACCTCCAGACCCGATGACAAATAATATGACAAAAAGAATAAAATGAATGGAGTATTTAGTACTCAACACCAACATTAAAATTAACAAGAAAAAATTGGAAAAAAATTATAATAGATTAAGATTTATCAAAATTGTAGCATAATAACCAAATTTCTTGATGTTAGTTACTTCGTCTAAGGCAAGGGGGAGACTAATACATCTTGCAATTCGTGGTCTCTAATATTTAGGAGGAAAACCATGTAATCTAACCCAACATAATAATACTATTATTTTTAATTGAATATGGTTTTAAGTTTGATGTCAAAGGAAATAAGTGAAGTATACAGTCAAAATTCTCATGAGAGCTTCATTGGATGAGAATGCAAAAAACAAAGAAAAAAAACCTTATTAATATGAAGCCTTCATTGGTTTGTTGTTTTGTTTTATTTTGTGTTGTGTTGTGACACATTATAAATATTCTCTCAGCTAATGTAACAAATAATATCAATGTGAATAATACATATTTTCTCCTCTCTCTCTCTCTCTCTCTCTCTCTCTCTCTCTCTTTCCAATTTCTCTCTAAACTTCATCTTCTCCAATTAACCTTTCACCGTTAATTCATCATTAAGCCTTTGTGCATGTTCCAACATTTAGAATCAAGAACCTTGGTTCTAATCCGTTAATCCGCTGCAAATATGTCAATCACCGATCAAATCCCTACCAACCTCCCTACTCTTGATTCCAAGAACTATGACAAATGGTGCAAACAAATGAAAGTTTTTTTTTGTATCAAGAAGTTCTTGAAGTGGTGAATGATGGAGTTACACCACTTGGTGGAGAAGCTATAACAGTCCAACAAGCTACCTTCAAGGAAGAGAAGAAGAAAGACTACAAAGCTCTCTTCTTGATACATTCTTGCGTCGACAATGACAACTTTGAGAAAGTTGGTGTTTGTACGTCAGCAAAACAAGTTGGTGATTGTACGTTGGTGAAATCGTTTCTGTACAAAACCTATTACTATGAGCAAGGCGGAGCTCCAAATCTCATTGGAAGCACATGAACAAAGAATGGATGAAAGGGGAAATAACAAAGCCAAAGAGGAAATTGCGTTGCAAGCACGATTCATTGAGAAGAACAAGAAATCGGAAGGCAAGTGGTCTTCGAAGAGCAAGTCAAATTTCCAGAATTTTGGTGGAAAAGATCCACAAAATTCACAGAATTCTTTGGCTCAAAGAGGAGAGAGCAGCTCCAAGAGTGGTGGTCAAGGCAACAACAACAAGAGGTATGATAAAAGCAATGTGAAGTGCTTTAATTGTCATAAATTTGGTCATTTCACAAAGGAATGCAATGCAAAATCGAAGGAAAATCAAGGGGATGAGGCCAAAGTTGCAAGGAAAGAGGTGGAAGATGATGATACACTTCTTGTCATGATCACAGAGGAGAACAATGACACTAGAGATATGCTGGACATCAACATCAGAGTGTGTCGAGGGCTGGGCAACAATGTTGTCAGTGCATAATTTTTTGCACAAATGCGCTCTGAAGTAACTTAGCCTTGTGAAGACAAGTCTCTTATGAATGAAAATGTGTCGATGAAGACCAATATATGGAAGAAGGAAAAGATGCAACCCTGGAATAATAAGTGTTTCAAGTCAAGTTTAAAGTCTCTTAGCAAAGATAATTCAAATAGATGGTTTAAGGAATTAAATTGATCAAGATATGGCATTTGGAAATTAATCAAATTAAGATAAGGTACAATATGTTTTTAATATGATATAGATCTTAGAAGCTCAAAGAAAAAGATTCAAACTCGATTTTTACTTTGTTTTCAAAATAACAAAAATTAACATTCTTAACTTTGAAAAATTTCTAAGTCTACATGATGTATATCAATTAACCCATTTATAATAATAAAGTGACCCATCCTCTATTTTAAGCATAAATTGAATTTTAACTAAGGTTAATCGATTACCTTCCCTGGTCAATCAATTAACCATTCCAAATCCTTCACATATTTTGCACGTTATAACAAGGTCAATCGATTACCCCTCATTGGTTAAAGGATTACCCTCTATTTGAAATTGAAAATAGTGAACCATTGTATCACCTCTTCAGCTCTAATTATCATATAACCTTTTCAAACCATTGCTTTGATCATAAACAATTTTTTAAAGGTTATTTTTGAAAATTCAAGAGGTGCATGGTTCATTTAAATAGAGGAATTTTTCAAATTCAAACTTACCTCTTTCTTGTCATATTTTACAGTGTTCAAAATTTTCCTAGAAACTTTGTCTACTGCATAATTTTCATATCAAATAAAAAGTTTCATCTTCTTTTTCGAGCACTTGAGTTATATATCGTATGTTCATATTATTTTAGGAAAGGGAAGAACAACTTTTTTAGAATTTTTCAGTGTTCTCAAAATCCTATTGTACTTATATTTTCAAATCAAAACTATTGTAATATTATATAACTATTTTGTAACTTCCTTACTAGGTTTTTGGTAACAAGAGTTTTAAAGAGAAAGTATGGTTCTATCTCTTTGTTTGTAATATCACTAGGTGGGGTCCCTTTGTGATTGTGTTAAACGTTAAGAGAGTTATGTGGAGCAACTGTAACGTTTCTAACATAGTAAAAGTCGTTCATGGCGTGTGAGGGGACTAGATGTACCATTGATTGAAAATGAGAACTAGTATATGTCCTAGTGTTCTTTACATTTCAACATTTATTTTTCCATACTTAACTTTTCTAGCTCATCAAAAAGTTCAAGAAAAAGAAGAAGACACGGACCGTAATCTAAAATCGAGAAAATATCGATAAACCTAACTCACCCCCCTCACAGGTTTCACTTGGCATCAAAGAAAGCTAACGTAACTTGCTCATAAGATCTAGAAGATGGTTTTTGCTAGTCTAGTTTTTAGAGACAATGATAACAACAATAAGCTTCATTTGTAATGTAGTGAATATTATAATTTTTGAAAGATCTGTATGCAAGCACATCTTGAAGCACGAGGTGAAGAAGTCTAGCATGCTATAGAAAATCGTATGTTCGTTCCCACAAGTGTTGTTAATGGCGTTTGTATTCCCCAGATTAAAAGTTCTTGGAATGACTATGATAAGAAGAATTGAAGATCGACACATTTCTGAATTTGAAAAAGAAATTAAGAATAGTTCAGATCAATTATGATTAGTATATGTTTGACAACTTATTTTTGGGGGGTATGTTGTTATATAATCCAATTTTTTTAGCCCCAATTCAAGTTAATTAGATTTTAGGACTTGTTTACTTAGTATACAAGTTAGTTATATATAAATAGTTATAATATAAATAATATTTTTTTTCTTTCTAAAGTGAATAATTCAATCCTTATTTTCATTCTCACTTTCATCACACTCACCCAAAGTGTTTCAAACACTAACAAGTAACAATATTGGCTCTAAGAGTAGCTTTAAATACTTTTTCAAATCTTAGCTCTCTATTTTCTTTTAATTTAACAATTTTAATTCATCATTTATATTTTCAAAGAAAAAAATATTTTTACAATTCATGATACATATAAAATTTATATCATATGTAACAAAAGTTGTATATTGTAATTAAAAATTAAACGTATTTATTTTAATAAAATTATTATATCACATAAAAATATCAATGTTTTATATCGTTGAGTGCTCTTTACTTTTATTTAAATAGCTTTTAAAAAATTAACAACTCTTCTATGATCAAAATATTAAAAATTTGTCTACAAAATTTTGAAATTTAAAAAATTAAGAATCTGGTGACCATAAGAGATTTTTTAAATATTTTTTATACAAAATTATAAGAAATTAAAAACTAAATTTTAATAGAGATACTATTAAGATGGAAATTACTTTTTTTAGTTTAATATTTACTTTTTAAAAAATATTAATTTTCAATATAAAATATATAAAAATTGTGTTTTAAAAGTTGATTTTTAAGTCCGTGAAGTAAACGAGTTGAACCTAACAAGATGAATCTAACTAATTGAGCCGAATTGTTTGAGAAATTAAAATAAATCAAGTTTGAACTTAAAAAATAGTTTGTGAAAAACTCGAACCAAATTATGAGCTTAACAATTTTTTTATCAAATATAACTAAATATTTGAGACGAGTTCGACTCAACTCGATTCATTTATAACTAAAATTAAAATCTATCTCATTAATAGATATAAATTTTCGGAATGCTATTTTATTATTTATTTTCTCTTTCTCTAATTTAATGGTTAAACCTTAATTAGTGAAGAACCTCCCTCTCACTACTCATGTTCTAAAGAAAAGCAAAAACAATTTAATTTTTATTAGAAAAATATATTCAATTTATTATATAAGTTCAAATTTTATTTTCTAAGACAAGTCTAGTATGCTTTGAGAAAAAGTAATGAAACAAAAGAATGTATGGAATTGTTTGAGACAATCTCATGGGCCCTCCTCCAAATTTGACAATGAAACAATTGACAGCTAGCTCAAATATAAACCGATGAAGAAACTTTCATAGTATGAAAAAGAAACATTGCCCATGATTGGATATATGCTTCATCACAACACGAAAGAATCAACAATTGTTTGACAAATTGAAACTATATAGCCAAAATTTTAAGAAAAGAATAAACAGAAATTTCTTCCACAATTCCACAAGTAGACCCATTCACGCGCAACATCATTTATAATAGCACTTTCATTCATTGTGTTGCTTTAACATACACTATAAATTAATTCCTTCAATTTCTTTTATATCAAAACTTCAGGATCCTATTGCAAACCAAAAACTTGACAGAAACAAAAAGAGAGATTAATAGAGGAAACATTATTGTTTATATTTTTGTAAGTATAAGTACTTCAAATATGGATGTAGCTGGCGGTGGCGGTTTCAAAACCGTTACATCTCCTGTTCCTTACCTCTTTAGTGGCATAGCTCTCGTGCTTGCAATAGCAACATTTGCATTGATTATTCTAGCTTGTTCTTGTCATGGAAATTCGTCGCCTACCAGTTTAACAAATGAAGAGAAATCTATCAAGAATGTGGAAATTGTGGTGGATTTAGAGCCTAAGATTGTTGTCATTATGGCTGGAGATAGTAACCCTACATACTTGGCTAAACCAGTTTCATCAACATGCCATTGTGAAGAAATGGTTTAGACATAGGCATATTCATTCAATCTTACAATTGTGATGGTTATGGAAAATTCAAACCATGGAAGTATGTCAAAACTTAAACCATCAGCACAATGGAGGGAAAGAAGAAGAAATAAATATACTTATTATTAATGTTTTCTTGTCCATTAGTGCTTATTTGTACTTATGTATTTAAACTCATGATGATTGTGAGTTGTGAAGTCTTAGAGTAGAAATTATATGAAGTATATACGATTCTTTTAGATTTTGTAGGGATGATTTTGAAAGAAATTATTTTGTATTGACAATTATATCATCAGAGTAAAATTATTAAAGTTCAGTTTTTTTGGAGAGTAAAATAGAAATGGTTTTATTGAGTAGAGAATATGTGTACATTTTTAATTACAAATTTGTTGTCATATATTCTCCATAAACTTTCTATGCTAAGAATATAACTATCATTAATCTACAAAAAGCAATATCCACGACTTATATATAACTTGTAAACACCTATCCACCCCCATATCTATCCAAAATGTGACCAATTTTTTCTAATAGACTGCCTTAGATGCTGCATGATAAAGTGACATCTAAGTGATACATAATTACTTCTCAAATTTTGAGACACTTACGTAATATTCCATTTGTTTCCCTTTTCTATCATGGGAATTTACTTCTCCCACACTCTTAAAAACACAAAAAATATATTCTAATTTTTAGAAATGTATCTCTTGAACATGCAATTTATAAATAAAACTACAAATTAATTTGGAGATACATCTTTAAAAAAATTTAAGTAAATTCGACGATATATATTCGAAAAACATTTCTGAACTCATTTATTACGGATTTAATTGAAATCGTCGTTGTTATCGGAGACTCTCTATTAATTTTAACCAATATTAAAATCATAAGATTTGTATCCCGACGTTTTGACCCTCAAGTGCTTTTGTTTCTGCCCTTTATGCGATCTAACGTAAAAAGCCCCATGTTTTGGATTGGAGCAAAATAAAGGACACCATCCTAGAAACCCTAAATTCTTTATTTTTTTATATTTTTTTAATTACCGTTTTCATATTTTCAATAACATCAATTTTTTTTTGTAGGATCTTAATTTTGTTTTATTTGATATTTAGTTGTATTTTCAGATTTTTATAATTTTATTTTAATTGTTTTTCTATTTTTCAATTGTTCTCCTCAATAGGGAAATTATTGGTATATACATATTTGTTGCATTGCTGATGCATAACTACTATATTTTGAACTTATAGATTATAATTTATAAGCTTGTATGATAATAACAGACTTGTTTGATAACACATTTTTTATCACGAGTTTATATCTTATATTATTAGCTTATAGCTTATTTTCTATATGCTATTTTAAATAGGATTTTAGCTTAGAGCTTATCATTTTTTCTTTCATTATTATCCTTAAAAATTTTAATTTTTTAAAATATATATTTAACTATTAATCAATAAATGTTTTTAATGTCATTTTACATTCATCAAATAAGTAAACTGCTTATTTTATCAAACATTTTAATTAGCTTATCAACTATATGCTTTAGGCTATCTGTTATCAATTATAAGTTATAGGCTATTAGTCATCAACGATAAACTATAAACTATCACCTATCTTATAATCTAACCAAAAAATTTATTAAACAAAATTTATGTGTGTCTATCCAGATACATTCAATACTAAATTAAAAATCAACATAAATTTTTTCATATATAGATATTCAAAAATACATTTAAAAAATTGTTCGGATATACATCTTCAAATTTAAATATATATATATATATATATATATATATATATATATATATATATATATATATATATATATATATATATATATATATATATATATATATATATATATATGCTATCGAGATCTATCTCCAAAAATAGATATATATTTTTGAATTTTTACCATGGCCTCCTCAGAGAATGTGACATGATGCAAAGAAAAACTCACTTATAATATCATACCTATATTATAATGGTGAATATTCTAGTATTCTTTAATTTAGTTGGGTACTAGACTATTGATATCTTTAACCAATTAAATGATATAATCTTTTGCCCTGTCACTTTTCTATTTTAATTTATTTTAAAATGAATTAAAATATTTACATTAAAAATATCGGTGTCCAACTATTTATCCGTACCTAAGAATTTGCCTATTATAATTTCTTTGATTAATTGAGTTTGATTGTAATTGAAGTTAAGCGGCTTGGAAAATAAATTGGAGGAGTGATACAATTGGGTTCTTTAATATCTCCATAAAAGTAAAGAGAATTTATTCCTTTATCTAGTGGGATTCTTCTCTATCCCTAATGGAAATTCAAAAATATTCATAGATTTTATAAGTGCACTTATGAATTCATCTCGGAGGTGGACTTCACAAGTACACTTACGAAATAACCCATAATTTTTTAAAAATTAGGTGAATTCGCAAGTGCACATGCGAATTCACCTTAATTTTTTAAAAGTAAGGTGAATTTTCTAGTTCACCTGCAATTCACTTTTTTTTATAAATAAGGTGAATTCACAGGTGCACCTGCAAAGGCACCTGAGTTGTGTGATTCGTGAGTGCACTCACGAATTTAAGGCTGGACATAATTCATAAACATTCAAATCAATTCATACCATTCATTCAACTTAATTCATTCAAAGAAATTACATAGTAGAGGCAGAAAATTAAATTACATATTATTATAAATGGGAAGTTGTGGACATTGCAACATCTTAATAACATCTTCTGTCGATCTATGAAGTGTCGCATCCATCTCAATCGGACCCTTTGTGGAGTATTGTTGAAAGGTCTCCCACATAACCTCTAAGTCCTCGTCGTTTTTCAGCTTAAATGGAGTGAACTTGACTTTTCCTTCAGTATCAAGTGAAGGTGAATGATACTCAAACTTTACCACCTTGCGATTATCTGGATACTGCAACAGAGAATGCAATGTCGTAATGAGCTCGTTGTACGGGGTGTCCTGCGAGAGCCTGAATTGAAATGGCGCACGCGCAACAGTGAAGTAGACAAACACAAGATGTGGATATATTTGTATCATTTTTCTGGTTTTGGTCTGTGATGAAGAATGAAATGGATTGTAGACTCAATTTATAGGCAAGTTGGAGTAATATGTTGATCGGTGGTTTTTACACAGTTATTTAGCATTGAGTTTCGTTATCGTTTCTTTTATTTGTCTAGTGTTATATGTCTTTTTATCGCATTTTACGCTTTGGTTATGTGTTTAAGTGTTTTCAGGGTTAGAAGAATGAAACAAAACAAATCGGGGCAAAAGAAGTGCAAAAAATCAGAATATTAGAGGCTACAGAGGAATCAACACGGGCACCCGTGTGAATCAACACGACCTGTGTTGAAAAGCCAGTGGAAAGTGAAAATTAGCCCAAGTCAGTGAATCAACACGGGCACCCGTGTTAATCAACACGGCCCGTGTTGAAAAGTAAGTGGAAAGCGCAAAAAACCACACAAGGCAGTGGATCAACACGGGCACCCGTGTTCATCAACACGGCCCGTGTTGATTGACCTGGAGAGTTCCCTTGGATTTTGAAGACCAACACGGGCACCCGTGTTAATCAACACAGCCCGTGTTGATGGACGCGTGAGGAAACTTTAATTTTTGAGTTTTGGATCTTTTCTTTGTCATTAAGGGTATTTTGAACTTTGGCTAATACTGGGATGTGGCTGAGACTATTAGAATGAATTTTGGGAAAAAGAGAAGGCACTTTGGAAATTACGAAAGAAATATCACGGAGATAGGAGAGTCACGAAGAGGAATTCGGAGACGGCGAGATTCAAGGGCAGCCACCATTGAAGATCAAAGTCATCATAATTTTTTGTAATGTTTAACTCTTATTTGGTGTTTTCTTCTAATACTATGAGAGACTAAACCCCCCAATGCTAGGGGGTGGTCCTGATTTGATTATTGTATGAATTCGAATACTTGATTTCCTTAATGCAGTGTTTCATATTTCAATTTAATTGTGTAGTGTTCTTATGATCATGTATCAGACAAATACATGTAGACCTATGACTAACAATTGGCAGGACTGTGATTGTTAGGGTTTCTACACAATTAGTTATTAGGAGTCTAACCTAGGACTAGGAACTCTCTTTTAATCACTGGAATTCTTGATATTTTTATGGTTAAAACCAAGAGTTGTTTGAATGGACATTTGAATAAGGATTAGGGTTTTAATAGTGTCTTCATTAAGGACTTAAGGAAGAACAATCTAGAGATGGGTAATTGATAGTTTTCATATGCAATGAGGAAATTTGAATTCGGATCATAGTTTTGTTAAATCAACCACTTACCCTAGCATCATTCTCATTATATCTCATCAGTCATCACTTGTTACAAGCGTAATTGAAACTTTTAAAATCAACCCAACCACTATTTTTGTTCAATTGAATTAAGAGCACAAATAGGTATTTACTACGCAGTCCTCGAGATCGATACTTGGGGAAACTCATTATAACTACATCGGCAAAAATAGTACACTTGCTATTTTTCCGATCATATGTCCCAAAGAAATCTTATTAGGTCACATTTCACAAGTGCACTTACGAATTACACTAAATCAGGTGAATTCATAAGTGCACTTGCGAACTGTTCCTTATGTTATTTTAAAATAAAGCAAAATTCGCAAGTGTACTTGCGAATTCTGCAGGAATAAAATTAAACTCATTTTCTGCTTAAACAAAATTTTGTTTGTTGGTTTCTTAGACATTCAAAATGTTATATATGTAATGAAAATGGAATATAGATAAAATGTTACATACATATGTATTGAAAAGTTAAGATTTTACAATGTTTCGACAATACATTCAAAAATGATTCTGGTACATTCTAAAATGCACTGAAAAATTATCCCGCTTAAATATAAAGCCGGATTTTTCTTCGATTTCTCCCTATTTGATTCTCTCTCAAGATCCATGAAATTGGTGAACTCCGTCATTCTATCCAAAAAATGATCCGACCAAGTTTTCTCCTCTTTTTCATGATGTTCCATCCATTCCACGGATGTGGCCGGAATAGGACAACCCGATTATAAAATATACTTGAACAACATGGCATGGCCTAAGATAGCCAACACACATGATGCATCCGAATGGATCAATAGGCGGTGGAACATTGGAGAGGAAAAATATTTCCGAAAAACCATATCTTGTCAAGTCGATACACACAACATTATAAGCACTTGCGATAAGATGCCCCATTTTAGGGAAGCTCATCCATTTTTCAGGCGATGCGTGGACGGTAACATTTGGAGCAAGAACATGGTGAACTTTGTTAAACTTGTCCTTTGTCACATATAGGCGCGTGTAAAGTTCCCTATGAGAGGTCAACTCTGAAATAAGTGTTTGTCGAATAAGAGTGTATTGCTCATCTCCATGGCCAAGCAAACTGAATACGGCCCGATACCTGCAATTACCATCGCTCCCCAAATCCATAATTTTTTTAATGTGTTTGTGCATAAATAGTGGCATCTCATTAATGTAAATTATTGGTGGTGGTGCTGGTGATCGTGGTGATCGTGGTGGTGGTGGTGGTGTCTGAGGTGGTTTGGAAATCTGGGCTCCTTTTTTAACACTTGTCTTGGATTTTGGGGTAGGAGAATCCGGGAATAATTCATCGACGACTTCGTGATAAGAAGGCATACGCTTGGTTGTAATGTCAGCTTGTGAAGGTTTCACTTTTTTCGGCACACCTTTAGTTTTCACCACTTGAGACAGATGCTTCAAATCAGTTGTTTCTAGAAAGATTACTTTTCTCAATTGTTCTTTAATGTGCAACTTTGTAGCATTGTCCGCTTTTGAAAAATGATCTACTATAACTTCCAACTCACTTGTGATGGTAATGTTGGAACTACCACCTGTTGTCGACTCGCAATCCACGAACCGAAGCTTTTTCCAATAGGTGCATACATCATCCATCCGTATAGGAGAATTGAGCTTTTTTTTTTTGAAATAATACAAGCACAAGGAAGCCCGTAAGTCGTCTGTATTGTACACCCACATTTCAAGCTATCAAGTCCTGTTGTTTCCGCTAGTTTTGCTTCATAAAAAATAAAATTCAATCTCACCCGGGATATATTGTGAACTAACTATGCATAAAGAGTCTTATCTTTGAATCAGTGTTCCAATCCAACTTTTCTCCTACCAAATGTTGTTTAAATTTCATTATGTTGGTTTAGGAGCATTTGGTTCACAACATCCCAATATCTACATAGTCCTCCCTTACTATCACCCAATCACTCCTTCAAAGCCGCATGTGCGGATTCCACTCTATTAGTTGTTGTGTTCCCCAAATGCCTAACACGACCCGTCCATGCACATACCACTTTCTCTTTCACTTGATCAAGAATAGTGGATTCAATGTATTTCAAAAAATTGGGATATTCCACACACAACTTTCGAAAGTGGATCACATTCTCAGTATACATATCCTCAGAAGCAAAATTAAGAATAACAGTCAATGCACTCATTATCTTATGTACTACTACACCGGTTTTGACAACTTGTCCTTCTTCGCCTTTCTTCTCTTTGGTGTCAACTGCGGGTTTTAGTCGTGCTCTCATATTTTTGTGATATGATACCGACATAGTAAAGCGGTTGACGATGGAAACATGGTGGCAACCACATTCGTAAGAGTGTTATCTCGATCAATGACGATAACCATAGGCGTACATTTTATATCTTTCAACAATGTCTTGCAAACACCTAATGCCCAAGTGAGGTTGTCTTCCTTCTCACATTCCAAAAAACCAAAACCAATCAAAAATGTCTTGTCCGTAGAGGCGACACTAACAATTTCTAGAAGAGGAAGCCTATACTTATTGGTCTTGTACGTCGAATCAATCATTAGACAGGTTGTAAATATGTTGAACAAATAGATACTTGCCGGATGCATCCAAAAAATATCACGGATACTTACATTGTCCTCACAAACTCTATGTCTGGAAACATAGTTGTTATCGTCCAAACATATCTATAAATGTTGCATTTCGGACCTCGGACCTCTTTGAGCAATGTCTTGTTTATATCGATAATTGTAAACCGAATTTATATTTGAAACACATCCCGCTCTATTCTGTTTCAAACCGGAAAGTATGTTTCTAGGCACAACTTTGATCAACGACAATTCAGAAACATATTTCTTCATTTCCGTCTTAAGCCGACAAATAATAGAATGCTCGTGTAACTGTTATGGCGGTAATAGCGGCAAGAAAAAAGTAAAGTATTTATTTTAATGGGTGATATATAGATTATATAGTATCGTGTCCACAAAGATTGGTTATTGATTCGCCGTTCGATAATTCCTTTGTTAATGAGTTTGGGGTTAAATGGGTTGGATGGAAAAGGTATAAACATAAATTAAATGCAAACAAAACTTTAAAAAGGATAGACAACTTTTCCGGAATGAATGCACATTACCCGTCATAGACTTAAACCTATCGTCCAGTTATACTCAACCTATAATACTCGTCTATGTCATCACATATCTCTCATAATCTAAGTCACTTCTAACCCAAATTGAGAATTCTACTGCATCACCTCGGTAGTGATGTCTCACCTACCTTAATAACACAGAAGTCAACCTTGTCACTCACATCGACGATGTCTCGCTCGACACAACCAACACATAGGCATTAATCTTAGATACGCTAAGTGAATGTCATCTCTAAACCTATTTCTAGCATTCAAAAACTAACAGATAATCATCCTAGGTAAGAATCTAAGCAGTATATGTCTATCACAACTCAAATCTCTAACACAAGGTAAAAACCTAAGACAATCACTGTTGTAGGATTTTTCCGTGAACAAAGTATTTTAATTATCGACTCCACAGGGATTGGTGCATGTTATAGTCTTTCAATAGAAAAGTATGTTTTAAGATGATGTAACCAAAGAGTTTGTTATCTACTCTACTAGAACCATGAGTTTCCAAACAACAACTAAATTAATTCTTTCAAAAAGAGTTATAGTTTGGATTAGAGAGAGTTTGAGATTGTTTTCAAGTTAAGAAGGCATGTCAAGATTAGTTTCATTGATCTAGTTTCATACATATTCATTTTAATCAAGTGATGAACATAATAGATGATTTCTACAAATACATATCCTCTCAATCTTGTAGATTTCCCACCAAGATTGTGAATGTTATCATGTTAATCCTTGCATGATTCCTCACTACAACTATTAGCATGATAATCATTAAGTTCAATATTTTGTAAACTCTAACACACAAATCTATTCCTAGCATTTGTTTGTGAGAGGATGAATATCCTAGGTCACTTTGAAATATTCTTTTCCAAGCAAAACTCAAAGCATAAAGATGAAGAACAAAGATATTCAACTATATTAATCATCAACCATGTTCATACACAAATGGATTAAAAGAAATACATACTATAAAGATCAACTACCTCTAATCTTGACACAAAAGGAGCTTAGCCACTCATTTCCATGGTTGCTTGCTCTCAAGATTGTTGGTAGTGAAAATCCAAGAAAATCAAGAAGGAAAAGCTATGGTGTTTCTTTTCTAAACTTGCCCTAGATTTACAAAGATGAAAGATAATGATGGTCTATGTTTTCTTGCTTCCTTTACAAGCCAAAAAGGTCTGGTGAAGTGATGGGTTGGTGGCTCCAAAGGTGAAAGCATGGGCTGTCCTTTTTCTGATTTCAGACGCGGCCGTTAAGTCGGTGAGCGCACTCATGTGGCACCATGAGCGCTGTAGCATGCTTCCTCTTCCAAAATTATCTTCAAAAGAATCATCCTAAAGCTCTTCAAGTACCCTTGAATCCAAGCTTGGGAGACTTAGTTAATAAATTCCTACAATTAAGAGTAACTAAAGTTAAATAATATATATATTAAACAAAACTAGATAAAACCTAATTAAAGCAAAATACTAGAATAAATATACAAATTAAATACAAAGACATTGTTAAGGACCACAAAATAATGTACAAAATAACTACAAATTGGTCCTTAACAACTCTCCCCAACTTACTTCTTTGTTTGTCCTCAAACAAAAGTCAATAATCTTACAAAGCTAGAAGGAACAAAATGCAAGCATGCAAACTCACACAAGAGTAATGGTTCAAACTCGACATACCGGCAAAAGCACACATCAATCGCTTCTTCTAAACACAACATGGCCATGAATTAAGTTCTAAACACAATATATCAAAACATATAACAAAACAAAAGATATGTTCACACTTGAATCACCTAATCATTTCTTCAAAGTTCATGAAGAACAAAATGCATATTCACAAAGGACTAAACACTCTCACTAATAATTATGCACATCCAGAATAATTCATGTGTTCATCGAAACAAGTTAAATGATAAAATGGAAACAAAGATCACTAAGGACTTTCAAGGTTGTAACTTGGCTTAGGTTAGAAACAAGGGATATTTAAGTACAAAGCCATTGAAACGAATCGGGTAAAAGGATATGAAGAGCATTTCACAACTAATTCCCATCTTATTATTCGCAACCTCTTTTCTTTTTCTACACAATGATCCTCTCTTTCTTTTCTTTTTCTTTTTGTATCTTTTCATAAACAAATTTCTTTCTTCTTTTGTATTTTTCTTTTCTCTATTCTTTTTCTTTCTTAGGATCATTGTGCCATCAATTCTAGGTTCTTTTGATCCACCTCCCAACTTCATTTATATCAATCCTTTTTTATTCAAAAACATGCTCTTCAAGGGTTAATTAACAAAAGGGTTGGTATTCACAAACAAGTAAATTTATAGAATGAATTATCATTGAATTTTTCAAAGATTATCAACAACTATTAAGTGGCCTACTTAACAATTAGTTGATTTGATACATTCATCCTACAAATACTACTTAAGCTCAAAAGGGTTCACAAGGATTCGCTCTCTCACGGGTAATTGAAGCCCTTTTAGAATTGGTGGTTTTCCTCATAATGCACAAAAATTGCCTTGATCATTTCTTAGTTTCCAAGTTATCACAAACAAGTAAAGATTAAGCATGAATCACACGAGTTAACACAACTATTAGACACTCAATATTTGGTAAAAAGTGGAAGCTTCTCACATATATGGTTTATGTCCTAATGATTCGAATGTGAACACAATTTTTTATTTGTACATGCCGAAATATCTTGCATAAAGAACAAATTTCATAGACATGTTATGTTTCTACAAAACGATAAAATGTGTACCTTCTTTGTGGAATGAATCAAGAATTTTATCATCACCATCACTTTGGTGAAACACGCTTACTAGCTTTGAAGAACCAATGAAGAATTCGGACAAACCACAAGAAGTACATTCAAACGAAATAACTAGAATCTAAAAATAAAATGAAATAGAACAAAATAAAAGAAACTAAACTAAAATAAAAAGACACCCCCAAAATGGTGTTTAAAACTTAAAAAGAAGTATTTAGGCTTCATGCCTACAAAAAATTAATTGGAATTACAAGCCAATCCCCAAAATTGGATGGCAACCAACAAAATCCAGAGTTTAAAAACTAAAATGCAAAGTAAAATCTAGACTAGAATGTGAAAGTAAAATAAAAGGTGGAAATGAAAGAAATCATAAGTCAGAGGCCTCGAGAATCGAATCTCCAATCGACCGAGTCGAACCGAACCGAACGAACTCTCTTCACCATCATCCTCATCTCCCACCTCCTCTCAAGATTTGGCCCGACCCCGCCAACCAAAGATATGCTCGAGTGCTCACCCGAGTGAAATGGTTCACTCCGGCTCTCTAATCAGAGCAAGGTGCTCCATGCTCTCATGCATAAACATAAATGCTCTCTGATGAGCGAGATGCATCTGTCTGCTCCATTCTTCTGAGGGACTAGCTTGAGGAAGTGCCGCAGAAGACAGGCAGCAGATTATCAAGGACCCTACAAAATCGATCACAGTAGTGATCATCAACAACTCCATCAATGGTGAGGTGTCCTACTGCAGGAAAGGCTACCTTCGCCCTCTTTAGCAAACCCATGATCAAGCCAGAATAAGTGAGAGCACACTTTATACGCTCCCCCCTGGAGGTATAACTCAGCGTAACCCTCTTCAGCTCATTCGCGATCAGACGGCCAAAATCAATTTGCTCCTCATCGAGCATGTAAGCAATCAAACCTGCCGTCTCCATGGGTATCGAAGATGTGTGGCTCCTAGGTTTCAGATTGTATAGAGTCACACACATCATAACTCAGGCGCTAGTTTTCAGACTGGTCCTGTTGAATTTCAAAGGTTGACCAGCCCGATTCAACTCATAAGAATGCCCGACAAAGAGCTTAGTCCTCAAAGATGTTGTAATCCCAATTACCACGAGCAGTGCTCATGGTAGACATCCAATTGGTCCTCCGGGCTGTCCGGTTGATGCCCGAAAACTGCTGATTCTTTGGCGAGAGAAGGAAACGGATTTGCCTCGAACAACAAGCAAACCTAAACTCACATCCTCGGCCGGATAGCATTAGCATAGAACTCGCGAACAAGCTCCACGTTCACCTTTGTCTGAGGGTTACAAAGAACTTCCAACCCATAGTTATCAAGGATGACATGAGGCTCGTGGTAGTGCCCTTGCTCACGGAGGTCGATGGTGCGCTCGATCCGATGTTTCGCTCCTCGAGCTCTTTGTAGCGAGCCTCCCGAGAGCCCCAAGAATCGACAAGATCGAACGCAGAGCGAGAGGCCCGGCCCAGCAGAGGAAACTCTGTCGCTTAGGTGCCATCCAAATTTCAACACAAAATCAACGGAAAAGTGACACCGAGGTGTCCATTAGCAATGAAGCATGCAAAAGCAAAGCAAACCAACCAACCAAGGCATTACAACTAATCGGAAACATTAGAAACACAGCAGAAGAATTTTTCAAGACATGGCCGCTCATGATTTTAAAAATTCTTCTCGCAAAATGTAATTTTCTCCACACAATAACGTCCTAGGGCAGCGAAAATAACATCCTATTACTTCTCTAACACAAAAACATCCTAAATCTAAGAGAAAATTCGAAAATTCCTAACCCTAGGTTTTCAAAATCTAACCTAAACGTGCAATGTAGACGAAATTGAGAAAAGAAAAACATAGAATACTTACTAGGATGCCTTGGGGGATTGATTTGACAAAGAAATTCGCAAAGATTCGGAGATTTTTGGTTGGGGATTTTTGGGATTTTGAGAGGATGAAGAAAGATGAAGAAAATAGGGAAAAAGGGTTTAAAATAACCCTAACCCCTTTTAAAACTAACTAGGCCACGATTTGGGCCTCCAAAATCTGATTTTTTTCAAAATATTTTTTTTTTAAAAATCCTAGACATTGATCCCTATCGCATGGCGAAAGTTTCTGCCAGATGGGTCAAAGGCTGGCTTGAGCGGTCTGTGAAATTTTAAGAAAACAAAGAAAATTATGCGGGCAAGTGTAAATGAGTTCAAGGAAGAATACTTACAATGTTGGGGTGCCTCCCAACAAGCGCTTTGTTTAACGTCGGTGAGCTCGGCGGTTCATGATGATCATTGATCATCAAAGAAGGATTCGGCTATGTTGCGGCTCACCTCTCCGCCAACGTACCGTTTCAACCGCTGCCCATTCACCGTCCATTCTTTTGTTCGTGCAAGATCTTGCAACACAATTGCACCATATTCTTTGACTTCTTTGATTAAAAACGGACCGGACCACTTTGTTTTGAGTTTTCCCGGAAAAAGCCTCATCCGGGAATTGAACAAGAGAACCTTTTGTCCCGGCCTAAATTCCTTGATCTTTATCTTCTTATCATGAGAAACCTTAACCTTTTCTTTATACCTCCGGTTTGAATGATACGCCTCTTCTCGCATTTCGTCCAAATGAACAAGTTGTATTTTTCGCTTTTCTCCCGCCAAGGATGGATCGAAATTCAAGAATCGGAGGGCCCACAATGCTTTGTGCTCCATCTCTACCGGGAGGTGACAAGTTTTTCCATACACAACCTGAAACGGGGTTAGTCCGATGGGAGCTTTATAGGCGGTTCGATACGCCCACAAAGCTTCATCTAATTTTTGCGACCAATCTTTTCGAGAACCCGAAACAGTTTTTTCCAAAATCTTTTTGATTTCTCTATTAGACACCTCGGCTTGGCCATTTGCTTGAGGGTGATAGGGGGTCGTCACCTTATATTTTACACCAAATTGTTTCAAAAGTTTTTGTAACAATGCATTGCAAAAGTGACCCACCATCACTAATGAGCACCCTAGGCACAAAACGAGAAAAATGTTTCTTTTCAAAATTTGATAACAGTTTTGGCCGGCCTTAGCGAAGCAATGGCCTCTACCCACTTTGACACGTAATCCACAGCTACAAGAATATATTCATTTGAAAACGAAGATGGAAAAGGACCGACAAAATCAATCCCCCAACAATCAAATACCTCCACTTCCAACATATTGTTCAATGGCATTTCATCTCTTTTTCCTATCCCACCACTTCTTTGACATTTGTCACATGATTTAGCGTGAGCACACGCATCTTTGAATAGCGAAGGCCAATAAAATCCCGATTGTAGGACTTTGGTGGCCGTCCGCATTCCATTATAGTGTCCCCCACAAGGGGAATTGTGACAATGCCAAAGAATGTTTTTGGCCTCTTCATCACTCACACACCTTCTTAGCAATCCATCACTACTCAACCTAAAAATGTAAGGTTCATCCCACACATAATACTTCGTATCGGCTAAAAATTTCCTCTTCTCATTCCAAGTCAAATCTTTCGGCATTAATCCTGCGGCCTTGTAATTTGCCATGTCGGCAAACCACGGTCGCTCTTGGATTGCAAATAACTTCTCATCCGGGAATTCCTCCTTCACCTCTTTTTCCTTGTCCGTAATTTTTACGTTCACTAAGCGAGACAAATGATCCGCTACCAAATTTTCCGAACCTTTTTTATCACGGACCTCTAAATCAAATTCTTGCAAAAGAAGAATCCATCGGATTAGCCTTTGTTTAGAGTCCGGTTTGGTAAGCAGATATTTTATCGCCGAATGATCCGTGAAAACTACAACCTTGGAACCAATTAGGTAAGGACGAAACTTTTCAATGCATATACAATTGCGAGCAACTCTTTTCCAGTTGTTGCATAGTTTATTTGAGCATCATTCAAAACTTTGCTCGCATAATGTATAGCATGGAAGATTTTGTTCTTCCTTTGGCCTATCGGCTCCCACCGCATAATCACTATCATCACACATTAGTTCAAAATCAAGTTTCCAATTAGGCGTGATTATGGGTGCATTTATCAAATTCTCCTTTAATTTTTCAAAAGCTAACAAACAATCATTATCAAACAAGAAAGACTTATCTTTGTTGAGCGGGTTGCTCAAAGGTTTGGCTATTTTGGAGAAGTCCTTGATGAATCTTGATAGAATCCGCATGACCCAAAAAGCTCCGAATGCCTTTGACATTGGTAGGTGGGGGAAGCGTCTCGATAACATCAATTTTTGCTTTGTCAACCTCAATTCCTCTAGAAGATATCTTGTGGCCAAGGACAATTCCCTCGGTCACCATAAAGTTGCATTTCTCCCAATTCAAGACCAAGTTGGTTTGCACACACCTCTTCAAGACGGTGTCCAAATTTTCAAACATAAATCAAATGAAGCTCCAAAAACGGAAAAGTCATCCATAAAAACTTCAATTGTCTTTTCAATCAAATCGGCGAATATAGCTTGCATGCACCTTTGGAATGTTGCCGGCGCATTGCACAAGCCGAAAGGCATACGCCTATACGCGAAAATTCCAAATGGACATGTGAGCGTTTTCTCATGATCTTCGGATTCACCGATATTTGATTATATCCGAATAACCATCCAAGAAACAATAGTATTGTTGTCCCAAGCCTTTCTAACATTTGGTCCATGAGCGGAAGAGGAAAATGATCTTTTCTCGTCGCTTTGTTAAGCCTACAATAATCAATACACATTCTCCACCCGTCACTTTTCTTGTTTGCACTAGCTCATCCTTATCATTAGATACAACCGTCAATCCTCCTTTCTTAGGAACCACATGAACCGGCTCACCCACGTATTATCCAAATTGGGTAAATCATCCCGCTTCAAGCATCTTCACTACTTTTGCGAACTACCTCCTTCATCACCGGATTCAATCGCCGTTGAGGTTGGGCTACCGGTTTGTACTCATCCTCCATCATAATATTGTGCATAATAGGCGGGCTTATGCCTTTCAAATCGGCTAAGACCCAACCAATCGCATTTTTGTTCGATTTCAAAACTTCAATTAAGCTCTCCTCCTCATTCTCCGACAATGTATTGCTAATGATTACGGGCTTTTACTTCCTCCTCAAGAAACACATACTTTAAATGAGGCGGTAGCTCTTTCAACTCAAGTTTTTGGTCGTCATCTTTTAGATCTTTCTTCAAACTTTCTTCTTCCTCCCCCAAGGCCATTTTATTCGTATGCGGCAAGCAAAGAGTTGGTATTATTTTTACGGTGATATATACGGTTAGGTTATATCGTATCGTGTCCACGAGATTGGTTATTGATTTCGTTCGACAATTCTACCGTTAATGAGTTTGAGATTAAAATAAATGAAAATAAAAGACAAAAAGTAAATGAACAAAAAGTATAAAGGATCGACAGCTTGTCCGGAACGAATGTAAACTACCCGTCACAGACTTAAATCTACCACCTATGTCATACTCGGCCTACGATACTCGTCCGTGTCATCACATACCTCTCACAATCTAAGCTATTTCTAACCCAAATTGAGAATCCTCCTAAATCATCTCAATATCCATTCCTGGCATATCTTAACAACATAGGAATCAACTGCGTCACCTCCATACCCATTCCTGACATACTTCATCGACGCAGAGGCATTAAGTTCGGGTACTCTATAGTGAATGTTAGCTCTAAACCCATTTCTAGCATTCGGAAACTAACAGATAATCATCCTAGGTAAGAATCTAAGCAATCTATCCCTAGCAAAGCTCAAACCCCTAACATAAAGTAAAAACCCAAGATAATCACCGACACAAATTCGTAAAGCAAACTTTATACAAGCCAAAGGCGATAAATATACAAGAGTTATGAGTAGAAATACATACAAACCCAACAAAAGAGAAATACACAAAGAAGAGAAGAGATAAACCACAAATCTACATTGGTTGTCAAAGCCAATCGAAGAGCAATCCACCTCCAATCATCAAAATGCAAGCTTCAATGTTGTTTTCTAAGCTAATCTACCAAAGAAATGAAGGTGATGGGTTGAGTATTCCTCAATAACGTCAATCTTAAAATAATCTTTCTTATCCATGGGATGCTTCATTGCTTCAAAAAGATTAAAGCAAATATCTTCATCTTGTACTCTCACCTTCATTAGGCCATCATCTATATCAATCATCATCCTTGCCGTCTTCATGAACGGTCTTCCAAGAATTAAAGGTGCATCAACATCTTCCTCCATGTCTATGACTACAAAGTCCACCGGAAAAAAGAATTTGTCCACTTTTACCAACAAATCTAAAGCTACGCCGTGCGGACGAGTAATAGACTTGTCCGCTAATTGCAATGTCATTTTCGTGGACTTTAATTCAATCTCCCCCAATCTCTTCACAATGGATAATGGAATCAAGTTGATGCTTGACCCCAAATCAATTAATCCTTTTCCGACATACACATCCCCAATAGTAACGGCAAAGTTACACACCGGATCACTCTCTTCTTGAATGGTGCGTTGAATTATTGCACTACAACTAGCATCCACCATTATGGTTTCTTGATCCGTATACCTCTTCTTTTCGTCAAGATATCCTTCATGAATTTTGCATA
Organism: Vicia sativa; assembly: GCA_021764765.1. Taxonomy (NCBI): domain Eukaryota; kingdom Viridiplantae; phylum Streptophyta; class Magnoliopsida; order Fabales; family Fabaceae; genus Vicia; species Vicia sativa. Next base: position 216,798,243 of record CM038792.1, on the reverse strand, counting down.
TTTTGGCATTTGCTCTAATGCTTGATAAATGGAATATTTATTTGCAATTGCTTGAAAATATCCATAAACCTAGCATAGTGCTTTGCATCATCCTTTTAGAGGAAGGTGAGGATATGACAAACTTCTCAATGGATAAGTTACTTCCTTCTCTTTTCCCTTCTTCATTCTTTTCTTTTCTCATCTATTTTCTCCTTTTCAACTGCACCATTTTCCTTTTCATTTTCAACTAACACCTCATTTTCAACTAAATCATCCTCCACATCAACATTATCATGTTTTCAACTTCATCCTCTTCATCTTTTCAACTACCTCTTCCTCCACTATTTCTTCTTCATCCTTCTCCACTACTTTCTTTTTTCTTTCAACTACCTTCCTTTTCTCATCACAAACTCTACCACTTCTTGTTGTTATGGCTTTGCAATGCTCCTTAGGATTTGTTTGCGTAGTTGGGGAAAATGATGTCAAGCACTTTGTTCGGAAAGTTGCTTAGCTAGTTGTCAACTTGAGTTTCCAAGTTCTTGATAGATGCCTCCGTGCTCTTTTGATTAGCCATTGAGGCTTGCATAAATTGAGCTAGAGTGTCTTGAATGTTGGAAGATCTCACTTGACTTTGAGGTTGGTTTTGTTGTTGGCCTTGATTTTGTTGTTGACTTTGATTTTGATTTTGATTTTGTGTTTGATATGGATTTTGCCTTCCTTGGTTATTGTTATCTTGCCTCCACCTCCTTGATAACCTTGATTACCCTTTGTTGGTAACCTTGGTTTTGATTTTGATAAGGGTAAGGAGCTCGTTGTTGGTACCCTTGGCCTTGGTTGGCCACATAGTTAGCTTCCTCATTCTCCGGAGGACAAAAGCCGGTTTTATGATCTCCTTTGCACAATTCACAACAAGCTATTTGGTGAGCTTGCTTATTTGATGCTCCTTGTAACTCCATGATTTGTTGAGGGAGTTTAGCCATTTGTTTTGTCAATTCTTCAACTTGTTTCGCAAACAATTTGTTTTGCGCCACAAGTGCTTCATGACTCGAACCAATTTCTAAAACTCCGTTTTCACTTGTACACCTCCTTGATCATGTTGAGTTTGATGATCATTCCTACCCATCTTCTCAATTATTTGGATTGCTTCATACGGTGTTTTGCCATCAAAGAACCTCCCGTGGCATCCAACAACAATTTGTGTTGAGGTTGGAGACCATTTCGGAAAATATGAATTTGTGTAAGCTCGTCAAAACCATGGCTCGGACACTTCCTTAGCATAGACTTATATCTTTCCCATGCCGATTCAAAGACTCGTTTACTCCTTGCAAAATACCGAGATAGCCGTCTTAGCCTCCATGAAGCGTGATTGAGGAAAAAGCGTTCAAGAAACTTTTCCTCCAAAACGTTCCAATTAGTCATTGTCTCTTGCAATTGATCAAGATACCAATCTTTTGCCTTCCCCACTAGAGAATGAGGAAAAGCCTTTGGAAATATTGCTCTTCTTGGTCTTCCGGACACCCGCCGCTCCCGCGATCTCGTAGAACTTGGTAAGGTGAGTGTAAGGGTCTTCATGGTCGTGGCCATGAAATGGACTTGCATAGAAGTTGAAGCAAGCCCGTTTTCATTTCCATGACCCTTGCATTTGCTTGTCGGGCAACGAGCATTATGGCGAGGGCTATTGACACACGGCCCCCGCGGTGGTGGTGGTGGTGGTGGTTGATTCTCCTCCATAGTGGTGACTTCTCCAAACACGGGTGGTGTTGAAGAAGTAGATGCTTCTCCTCTTTCTTGCCTTTGCCTAGCTTGTCTTTTTCTTCTTTTAGCACTACTATTAAGTCTCCTAGCCGTCCTTTCAATTTCGGGATCGAAAAGGAGTTGGTCGACCGAATACTTCCCCATAAACTAATTCTGAAAAGTCTAGCCACACAAAAGAAACAAAGAGATTAGTAGAAAAAGTCTTAAAACACACAACTATTGCTATACTAACAACATCAAACGCCAATCCCAGCGCCATTTTGTTGTAGGATTTTCCGTGAACAAAGTATTTTAATTATCGATTCCACAGGATTGGTGCATGTTATAGTCTTTCAATAGAAAAGTATGTTTTAAGATGATGTAACCAAAGAGTTTGTTATCTACTCTACTAGAACCATGAGTTTCCAAACAACAACTAAATTAATTCTTTCAAAAAGAGTTATAGTTTGGATTAGAGAGAGTTTGAGATTGTTTTCAAGTTAAGAAGGCATGTCAAGATTAGTTTCATTGATCTAGTTTCATACATATTCATTTTAATCAAGTGATGAACATAATAGATGATTTCTACAAATACATATCCTCTCAATCTTGTAGATTTCCCACCAAGATTGTGAATGTTATCATGTTAATCCTTGCATGATTCCTCACTACAACTATTAGCATGATAATCATTAAGTTCAATATTTTGTAAACTCTAACACACAAATCTATTCCTAGCATTTGTTTGTGAGAGGATGAATATCCTAGGTCACTTTGAAATATTCTTTTCCAAGCAAAACTCAAAGCATAAAGATGAAGAACAAAGATATTCAACTATATTAATCATCAACCATGTTCATACACAAATGGATTAAAAGAAATACATACTATAAAGATCAACTACCTCTAATCTTGACACAAAAGGAGCTTAGCCACTCATTTCCATGGTTGCTTGCTCTCAAGATTGTTGGTAGTGAAAATCCAAGAAAATCAAGAAGGAAAAGCTATGGTGTTTCTTTTCTAAACTTGCCCTAGATTTACAAAGATGAAAGATAATGATGGTCTATGTTTTCTTGCTTCCTTTACAAGCCAAAAAGGTCTGGTGAAGTGATGGGTTGGTGGCTCCAAAGGTGAAAGCATGGGCTGTCCTTTTTCGAATTTCGAGACATGCAGTTAAGTCGGTGCGCACTCATCTGGCACCGGCGACCGTAACATCTTCCCTCTTCCAAAATTATCTTCAAAAGAATCATCCCTAAAGCTCTTCAAGTACCCTTGAATCCAAGCTTGGGAGACTTAGTTAATAAATTCCTACAATTAAGAGTAACTAAAGTTAAATAATATATATATTAAACAAAACTAGATAAAAACCTAATTAAAGCAAAATACTAGAATAAATATACAAATTAAATACAAAGACATTGTTAAGGACCACAAAATAATGTACAAAATAACTACAAATTGGTCCTTAACAATCACCAACACAGATTCGTAAGGAAAAATTTACACAACTCCATGGGCGACAAATATACATGGGTTAAGAGTAAATATACATACAAACCCAACAAAAGAGAAATAAAAAGAGAGGAGAAGAGACAAACCACAGATCTATCGGATTGTCAAAGCCAATCAAAGAGCATTCCACCTTCAATCATCCATAAGCAAAACCCTAGTGTTGTTTTCTAAGCTAATCTATAAAAAAAGTATGTTGATGGAAATGGGGATCAAAATTCACCCCAAAACCATAACCTAAAAATGGCTGAAAATGAAGTTATAAAACAAATCTCAACAGGTCCCGCTCAGCGGCCTCCCCTAAATTATCACGTGAAACCGCCTTATTCTCGTTCATCCTGATCCCTCTCAGCGGCGTCATCATCACGGCTTTTGCCAAAACAATAAAAAAAAACTCGTAGCACGCTTCAATTCTCGCTTAGTGCGCTCGCCTGAACAGAAATTCACAAAAAGGACTTTTATTGCGAAAACACGCATCCTGAGTCGTGTCTTTGACACTTTATTCATCGATGATCTAACACACAACAAATACCTACACAAATACATTAAAGCTATCAAAATAAACACAAATGAATCAAAAACTCGATTATATACAAACTAAACGTATGTACAAACAAAGTCGAGAATTATTCAACGAATATTCAAAAAAGAACAGACAAGTGCCATAAATTATATACACAAAATAACGACATTTTGGGATTTATCAACTCTCCCCAATTTGAAACATTGTTTGTCCTCAAACAAAGTCAAATAACCCAAAGAAACAAAGAATGATAATCAAAGAATCACGAAACAACAAGTTTAAAAATAGAAAACAAATGTATGGTTCAAACAAAAATGTACACACAAAGTAAATGCTTACCACATTCCTACAACGACAACATATAAACGAAATGAATTATAAGTACAAAAATCATGCAAAACATTCTAAAACAAAACAAGTTCAATCATGAATCACACCTAGCAAAAATTCATCGGTAGATGAAGAACACACAAAGGTGAGAGACTTTTGACACTCATCCAAAATTTTGCAAACAATAGAATAAATTATGCATTCATCCAAAAATTCACATTGAAAATATAAAGGCAAGAATCACAAGGCCTTTTCAAGGTTGTAACATGGCTTTGTTAAGAAAAAAGTGATAAGTCCTAAAGCTAACCGAAACAAAAACTTGCCTAAACCTAAGGGGGAAATTACTTCCACAAAGTTTCAAACAATACAATTCTAATCAAACTTCTTCTTCATCGCAAATTTTCAAACCAAAACACCTAACTTATTAACACAATATTATTCAGACTCTTATTGTTTTTGTTTTTCAAAACTTTTCATTTTTTTTATTTCTTTTTCTAATCTTTCTTTTTCTCATACTTTTTTCTTTTTCTTAACCTCATACTAACCACAATATAAGTACATAAACATTCTTTTCCCCAACTTGAATTCAACCAACATTAATGTGTGAATTCTCCCTACTTTCTAAGGAAAGGTAAAAATTCATACAACAACATATAGTTGAGGATTCAAGAAACAAAGAAATCAACATCCATACAAAAAAAAATTAAATTTAAAACTCATAGACAAGCATCAAGTTCAAATAAACATGGATATTGAAAAAAGCTCAAAGGGGTTAACAAATGATCACACACTCACAAGGTGAATTGATTAGTTTGCAAAGGTAGTTGTGCTCAAAATCAAACAAAATGCCTTGATCATTTTCATGCATTCATATAATCAACACAAAATAAAAGATTAGGCATAATAAATTCCAGCTAAAACAAGAATGTGACCTCTAGCATATATGAACAATGGAAAACTTCCTCACATTTATGGGTAAAAAGGGAACTAAAGTGATTCAATCAAAAGCAAGTAGTGCAAAAATAATGAATGACATAGGAATTATACTAATGATAAATTTCATAAACATGTTATGCTATAGAAAGCGATAAACGAGTACCTAACATGTACCAACTTTGAAACTATCACTACCATACATCCGCGAGTTAAAACAATTAAACGCAGAAGATTACCTCAAAATTCTTCAAGTTACTAGACCAAAATTTGAGTCCAAACAATCAACAAAAGAATTAGAAAAATAATACTAATTTTATTTAATACAAAAATCCTTGGTGAAAGTGGGAAAAAGACGAACCAAGTGAAATTTAAAAAGAATTCACTTGCTCGACACAACAGAGCGCGCTAAGCGGCACAGAGCATGCTAAGCGCGCTACACCAGATGCAGAAAAACAGAGCAACTGGTGCAGTTGCTATGCAAGCTCCACTTACACACCTACACAATCTCATTTACACAACTAAAAACTATTTACAAAACATACACACTTCCATAAGCTAAAACACTACAAACTTATGGAAAACCACAAATTGACACAACAAAACAAACACAAATAACGATATGAAAACTTGGCGAAAAAGAATTAACAAGTTGAAAAGTGAAGATTTGTAATTAAGAACAAGTCCTATTTCAACTTGTTAAAACACAAGGCGCCACACACATAAACAAACATGCTTGTTTTACGTCGTAAGCTCGACGCCTTTATTACGCAAGCTAGTAACCTCCTCTCGTCATGTCATGGTATTGTCACACTGCGCAAACCTAAAGATAATATCCTAACATTCACACAACAAACGTTACGATACCGAAGAAATCATAAAAATACGTGAAAACAAAGAAAATCACAAATATGCACAAGTATGGAAAGTAAACACACAACATGTACAAGTAACAATATACAAGTTCATATACAAAGTCAATACAACGTATACATTAATTACAAAACTCAAAAACTAAGGAATTATCGCGATGCAAAATCAATAAAACCAATCCCTAACAACGATGTCATTTTGTTGCGGAAGTAATAGCGACAAGCAAAGAGTAAAGTATTTATTTTTATCGGGTAATATATCGGTTATATCGTTTTGTGTCCACAGAGATTGGTTATTGATTCGTCGTTCGAAAATATGTTTGTTAATGAGTTTGGGGTTAAATGGGTTGTATGGAAAAGGTATAAACAAAACTTAAATTCAAACAAAAGTATAAAAAGGATAGACAACTTGTCTGGAACGAATGCACATTACCCGTCACAGATTTAAACCTATCGTCCAGTTGTACTCAACCTACAATACTCATCTATGTCAACACGTATCTCTCACAACCTAATTCATTTCTAACCCAAATTGAGAATCCTATTGCATCACCTCGGTAGTGATGTCTCACCTACCTTAATAACACAGAAGTCAACCATGTCACTCACATCGACGATGTCTCGTTCGACACAACCAACATAGAGGCATTAATCTTAGATACACTAAGTTAATGTCAGCTCTAAACCTATTTCTAGCATTCAGAAACTAAGAAATAATCATCCTAGGTAAGAATCTAAGCATTATATGTCTATCACAACTCAAATCCCTAACACAAGGTAAAAATCTAAGACAATTACCAACAGAGATTCGTAAAGCAAAATTTATACAACGCCATGGGTGACAAATATACATGAGTCAAGAGTAAATATACATTCGAACCCAACAAAATAGAAATACAATGAGAGGAGAAGAGATAAACCACAGATCTACCGGATTGTCAGAGCCAATCAAAGAGAAATCCACCTCCAATCATCCATAAGCAAAACTCTAGTATTGTTTTCTAAGTTAATCTATCAAAAAAGTATGTTGATGAAAATGAGGATCAAAATCCACCCAAAAACCATAACGTAAAAATGGATGAAAATGAAGATATAAAACAAATCTCAATAGGTCCCGCTCAACGGCGTGATCCTGCTCAGCGACCTCCCCTAAATTAACACGTAAAACCGCCTTATTCCCGCTCAGCGGCCTGATCCCGCGCAGTGTAACACCCTAATTCTACCCGACGTTTATTATTGAAAATCAGAGTGCGAAAAATTACAACAAATGAGGAATTACATTCATCGTTCAAAACCGTCATCATAAAAGCATGTCATAATGGATACATAACACATATTAATCCAAAGAAATTATAATAATTATTTATCCTTCAAAATTACTTCATATTTATTCAAAAACTACGCAGCGGATTTATAATATTTCAAAACTCCAAACGGAATATAGCATCTTTCATAACAACTTAATTCAAGGAACAATTCTCAAGTATTAACATGCAACAATTGCAACGGAAGTAATATAAAATCAAATATGCGTTTAATCCCCCGAGTGCTACGTATCAGAGTGACGACGCCATAAGCTACTAAATGCTTTACTCCTCGTTACCTGCACGTTACCAATATAAAGGTAACGACCAACAAAATAGAAAGGGTGAGATATCTACCAATATAAACAAGTGTATGATAAATAATATATTAGGATTAATTCATATAAAATTATCACAACACAACTAACACGTCACAAATAATTCCCAAATCAACAACATCACAACACACTTCATTCGTTAGCAACAACATATAATTACTTCACAATTAACAACGACAAGACTTCCAATGAGACTCAACAAAGCACATGCATGTGGTACCGGTGGAGTAAACTCCCTTCACTAAATTGCCAGTTATCAGAGGCACAAGGCATAAACCTTCTTCACAAATCCGCCAATACAGGCCTTCACAAATGCAAAATGAAATGCGATGCTACAACATGCAAATAACAACATAAATTCACTTCACAAGGCATACGCCTATCTCACTATTATTACCAATAATCAGAGGTAATTATCGTCACTGAAAACACCCTGCAACTTCACATAATACAACATACAACAACATATTCATCGCTAATTATTCGCAAACACAAACAACAACACAATACCTTCACACAAATTCAACAAAATAAACAATCATAATCATCTACTAAAATATACAATTTATTCCGATCATTTTTAATTAATTCCGGACAACTATTTGTATCGCTTAATTTACTAAACCGGTTAATTCGGTACTACCTTAAATCCTATTGTTACTATTAATTATTATGAATATGCTAACTTACTATCAACCATGCTTCCAATATTAATTAATTATTATGCTGTCAATTTAATTGAACACATTATTATTACTACTTAGAATTACATTTCCATTCTCTACTACTAATTAACATTCTGCCATTATCTAACATTATTGATGTTACTATATTTTATCCTTGCTACTATTAATTCTCATCAGTACTGTTACTAGAACCAACTGCATTTGCTAATAATAGTATTCTTATTATTCCAACTGCTACTTCTTGCAGAACTATCATTTAATTACTAACACATTTAATTGATTTAGGTAACATGTTATGATTCACCAAACTGGTACTACTTATTAATCAAGTTAATCAAGTGGCCAAATTGAAATCACAGGAACCTACACGAATAACACAGAAAAACAACAATCAATTCATGGAAAATTCATACAACCCAAACCCCACATACGATTTATCATATACCCGACTATAGAGATTGAACCCCATTCTTACCTTGGATTGACGGTCTCTCCATAATTTTCCGGTCAAATTCCGGTTTAGTTTTCCGGTCTACAATTCCTATTCCGGTGGCAATTTCCTCCAAACCCTTGTTCCTCTTTTCTTTCTCCCACGTACAACTTTTTCCCAAAAATATTCACTAAACCCTTATAATTCTCCTTTTATGTATCTTATAATTAAATCCAACTTATGATAATAATAATAATAATTCTATTGGGTTAATTTTCACACTTCCTTTCTACTACTTCTAACACTAATTAAATAACTCTATTAATCCACACTTATTTCTAATATTATTTCCAATAATATTCTATAATAAAACTAATTCATCATTAATTAATCTCAACTTCCGATAATTCACTTAATCATTTATAATTCTATTAGCTCTCCTTATAATTCTACTGATAAATCCAACTTCGGCTATATTCTAATAAATATACTTAATAATTTTATTTAAATAATTAAATAATTTCTGAGTGTTACACGCAGCGGCGTCATCAGCACCACTTCTGCCAATACAGTATAAAAACTCGTAGTGCACTTCAATTCCCGCTTAGCGCGCCCGCCTGAATAGAAATTCCCAAAAATGGACTTTTATTGCAAGAACACACATCCGGAGCCGTCTCTTTGACACCTTATTCCATGTTGTCCCAACACGCAACAAATACCTACAAATATACATTAAAACTATCAAAAGATACATAAATGAATCAAAAACTCGATTACATACAAACTAAACGTATTTACAAACAAAGTCGAGAATTATTCAACGAATATTCACAAAAGAATGGATAAGTGTCGTTAATTATATACACAAAATAAAGAAATCTTAGGACTTATCAACTCTCCACAATTTGAAACATTTTTTGTCCTCAAACAAAGTCAAACAACCCAAAGAAATAAAGAATGATAATCAAGGAATCACGAAACAATAAGTTTAAAAACGGGAAATAAATGTATGGTTCAAACAAAAATATACACGCAAAGTAAATGCTTACCACATTCCTACAATGACAACATATAAACGAAATGAATCCTAAGTACAAAAATCATGGAAAACATTCTAAAACAAAACTAGCTCAATCATGAATCACACCTAGAAATAATTTATCGGTAGATGAAGAACACACAAAGGTGAGGGACTTTTGACACTCATACACAATATTGCAAATAATAGAATAAATTATGCATTCATCCAAAAATTCACATTGAAAATATAAAGGCAAGAATCACAAGGCCTTTTCAAGGTGGTAACATGGCTTGGTTAAGAAACAAGTTATAAGTCCTAAAGCTAACCGAAACAAAAATTTGCCTAAACCTAAGGGGAAATTACTTCCACAAAGTTTCAAACAATACAATTCTAATCAAACTTCTTCTTCATCACAAATTTTCAAAACAAAACACCTCACTTATTAACACAATATTATTTATACTCTTTTTGTTTTTCTTTTTCAAAACATTTTTTTTCTTTCTTTTTCTCATATTTTTTTTCCTTTTTCTTAACCTCATACTAACCACAATATAAGTACATAAACATTCCTCTCCCCAAATTGAATTCAACCAACATTAATGTGTGAATGCTCCCTACTTTCTAAGACAAGGTAAAAATTCATACAACAACATATAGTTGAGGGTTCAAGAAACAAAGAAATCAACATCCATACAAAAAAAAAATTGAATTCAAAACTCATAGACAAGCATCAAGTTCAAATAAACATGGATGTTGAAAAAAACTCAAAGGGGTTAACAAATGATCACACACTCACAAGGTGAATTGAATATTTTGCAAAGGTAGTTGTGCTCAAGATCAGACAAAATGTCTTGATCGATTTCATGCATTCATATAATCAACACAAAATAAAAGATTAAGCATAATAAAATCCAGCTAAAACAAGAATGTGGCCTCCAGCATATATGAACAATGGAAAAATTCCACACATTTATGGATAAAAAGGGAACTAAAGTGATTCAATAAAAAACAAGTAATGCAAAAAGAATGAATGACATAGTAATTGTACAAATGTTAAATTTCATAAACATGTTATGCTATAGAAAGCGATAAACGAGTACGTAGCGTGTACCAACTTTGAAACTATCATTACCATACATCCGCGAGTTGAAACAATCAAACTCGGAAAATCACCTTCTTCAAGTTACTGGACCAAAATTTGAGTCCAAACAATCAACAAAAAAATTAGGAAAATAATAACAATTTTATTTAATACAAAAAGCCTTGATGAAAATGGGAAAAAGATGAACCAAGTGAAATTTAAAAAGAATTCACTGGCTCGGTATAGCAGAGCGCGCTAAGAGACACAGAGCACACTAAGCGCACTACACCAGATGCAGAAAAACCGGGCAACTGGTGCAGATGCTATGCAATCTCCACTTACACACCTACGCAATCTCATTTACACAACTAAAAACTATTTACATAACACACACTTCCACAAGCTAAAACACTACAAACTTGTAGAAAACAACAAATGGACACAATAAAACAAACACAAATAACGATATGAAATTTTGGTGAAAATGAATTAACAAGTTGAAAAGTGAAGATTTGAAATTAAGAAAAAGTCCTATTTCAACTTGTTAAAACAAAAGGCACCACACACATAAACAAACATGTTTGTTTTACGTCGTAAGCTCGACGCCTTTATTACGCGAGATAGTAACCTCCTCTCGTCATGTCATGGTATTGTCACACCGCACAAATCTAAAGATAGTGTCCAAATATTCACACAATAAACGTTACGATACCGAACAAATCACTACAATACGTGAAAACAAAGAAATCATAAATATGCACAAGTATGGAAAGTAAACACACAACATGTACAAGTAACAATATATAAGTTCATATACAAATTCTATACAACATATAAATTAATTACAAAACTGAAAAACAAAGGAATTATCGTGATGCAAAATCAATAAAACACATCCCTGGCAACGACGCCATTTTGTTGTGGCGGTAATAGCGTCAAGCAAAAAGTAAAGTATTTATTTTTACCGGGTGATATATAAATTATATCGCATCGTGTCCATAAGGATTGGTTATTGATTCGTTGTTCGATAATTTGTTCATTAATGAGTTTGGGGTTAAATGGGTTGTATGGAAAAGGTATAAACAAAAAATAAATGCAAACAAAAGTATAAAAAGGATAGATAACTTGTCCGAAATGAAATCACATTACCCGTAACAGACATAAACCTAGCATCCAGTTATACTCAACCTACAATACTCGTCTATGTCAACACGTATCTCTCAGAACCTAAGTCATTTCTAACCCAAATTGAGAATCTTACTGCATCACCTTAGTAGTGATGTCTCACTTACCTTAATAACACAGAAGTCAACCGTGTCACTCACATCGACGATGTCTCGCTCGACACAACCAACACAGAGACATTAATCTCAGATACGCTAAGTGAATGTCAGCTCCAATCTTATTTCTAACATTCAGAATCTAACAGATAATCATCCTAGGTAAGAATCTAAGCAATATATGTATATCACAACTCAAATCCCTAACACAAGGTAAAAACCTAAGACAATCATCAACAAAGATTCGTAAAGCAAAATTTATACAATGCCATGGGCGACAAATATACATGAGTTACATGAGTTAAGAGTAAATATACATACAAACCCAACAAAAGAGAAATACAAAGAGAGGAGAAGAGATAAACCACATATCTACCAGATTGTCAGAGCCAATCAAAGAGAAATCCACCTCTAATCATCCATAAGCAAAAAAGTATGTTGATGGAAATGGGGTAAAAATCCACCCCAAAACCATAACCTAAAAATGGTTGAAAATGAAGTTATAAAACAAATCTCAACAGGTCCCGCTCAACGGCGTGATCTTGCTCAGCGACCTTCCCTAAATTAACACGTTAAACCGCCTTATTCCCACTTAGTGCCATGAGCTCACTCAATGGCGTCATCAGCACAACTTATGCCAAAACAGTAAAAAAAAAAAACTCGTAGCGAGCTTCAATTCCCGCTTAGCGCGCCCGCCTAAACCGAAATTTCCAAAAGTGGACTTTTATTGGGAGAACGCGCATCCGGAGCCGTGTCTTTGACACCTTATTCGTCGATGTTGTAACACGCAACAAATGCCTACAAAATACATTAAAACTATCAAAAGATACATAAATGAACAAAAACTCGATTATATACAAACTAAACGTATTTATAAACAAAATCGAGAATTATTCAACGAATATTCACAAATGAACGGATAAGTGTCATAAATTATATACACAAAATAACGACATTTTGGGACTTATCAGTAACTTGGTCTCCAACGCATGATTATGCGTTATGGACATGATAGTCAACCGCCATAATTTATCCACCCTACAATAACTGCGCAATTTGAACGGACACCCACATTTCCTCGATCCCGTGTCTTTGTGTTTTAAGTTGCATATTTTTGAAACGTATGCTCCACTTCTCTCGAATGTCAAAATAACAAATGGTTGCCAATTACCACTCTCATTGTCACACCTCACAATCACAACGCCAAAATCAAGTTTGCTAGCTTCCATTCTAACATAATCAAGCATTTGTTGACGTGTATTAAAAATTTTGGCATTTGAAAATTTATTTCCATGATCTACTTCTTTGACCACAACCGACTTATCGTATATGCTCACTTTGTCCGGAATCGAAACCTTCACAATAGCTTTGACAATGTTGTCGGAGTGACCATACCTAAAATATAAAAAACAAATGAATTCTGTTAAAACAGAATTCTATTTCTACATCAGAGATTATTTCGCAAGTACACTTGTAAATTATTTCTGGAGGACTTCAAAAGTGCACTTGCAAAGACACTGTTTTCTGCAACATATAAACAACTACAATGCAACAAATGGAGATTTAGGGGATGAAAGTTTACCTTAAATTGTAGCTTCCAATGCTCACTTTGCTAGGAAACTTGATTTGGAGAAGAAATGTATAATGAGATTGGGTGATGTTCAGGGTTTTTTTTTGTTAGAGGTTGTAAAAATGTATGAAATAGTGTGAATAGGTGACCATGCATCATTTTATTATAGAAAGGGAAGTTTCGTAAGTGCACTTACGAATTCACCATAAAAGGGTGTTTCATAAGTGCACTTACGAAGTAACCTTGTTTTTTTCAAACTCAACGTTTAAAATAATAAAACGTATAAAATAAGGTGAATTCGTAAGTGCATTTACAAAATATTTTGAAAGATAAATTCGTAAATACATTTACGAAGAATATTTTTAGTTTTTCAAGAATATCTTGAAAGATGAATATTTTTAGTTGGATTCCTAATCCAATTGTTGAAACAAGACATTTTTATAAGCTACCACGTAAATCATATTCTCAATCAATGTTACCCAAAAGAAAACCAAATAACTATGTTTTTATAGACGAAAATCAATTTATGTTTTAAAAGATTCTCTCATATTCTTTTTATTACGTTATCCGTTGTAAAAAGGAAGAGGCCAAACCAAACCCTTCAAAAAGACTGAATCTAAATAAAGCAAATATATCCTATTGTGAACATAAAAAGCTTGAGCTTGTGTGAGAATTGAGTTCTTCTCTAGACATACGTATGATTATAACCATAATGTTTCTAACCAAGATCATACAATTCTTCCATTTGTTTTTCAGATGTCAAGGGACCATGCGTGGAGACTTATAAGAAGGGTGAATAGCATATAATCTTTTCCAATCCACATATTTAACCAATTTTAGAATGAGCAATCTCAATTGCATGCGTAACAACTTTGAGCTCTTCATTGAAGGCATTATCTTGGTTTAAATTCAAGGCCGATTCCGACATTTAGAGGCCGAAGACAATGTAAAAAAATGAGTCTAGTAAAAAATTAATTTTTTACTCATCTTTAAAATAAAGAAGAATTTCGGAGATAAAATCAAAAATATAAAGTTTTAGTTTTTTCTAAAATTTCAATACGAATAAAAAGTTTTAGTTTTAGTTTTTAGTTTTTTTCTCATAATATGTGCTTGCTCATTTAAATTCGTCCAATTAAAAAATTTACTTCATTTCATTATAGAAAGTAAACTATATATTTTATATGATATATTAATATTTTAATTTAATTAATTTAATTTTAATTTTAATATAATATTTTGACTTAAATATGTTTTTCATTTTTATAGAACTATTAAGTTTTATAAACCTTATTAAATTATATTTTTGTCCTTATTTATAAGTTTTACTTTGCTTTCTTTAATTTTTTTATTTTATTTCAATAAGATAACGTTACATGCTTAATATTTTCAATCTTTTATTTTATTTTAGCTCCTTATATAATAAAATTAAAAAATATAATTTTGAATATTTATAATTTGATTGATTAAAATATCCTAAATTTATAAATTAAAATAAAATATTAAAATGTTTAATTAAAATATTTTTATAAGAGATCAAATTAGAATTTGAAAACACTTAGATAAGTTAGTGAATTATCTATAAGGTTATTACATAAAATTTAATTGTTGAATGTTACTATAAATTTTCTATAAGAGATCAAATTAGAATTTAAAAACAACTTAGATAAGTAAGTGAATTATCTAAAAGGTTATTACAAAAAATTTAATTGTTGAATGTTACTATTATTTATTTAATTTTAAATAGTAAAAAAAAAAGCTCAAAAGAAACGAATATTCATAAACCAAACGGATTAAATATTCATAAAGAAACGAATATCCAAATTGAAGAAATGAGAGGCGTGTGGTGTAATTAAACCATATAAAAAGTGTTATGTAAAAAAGTAAAAAAAATGTTAATTAAAAATTTTGATGACTGCCAGTCTCGAACAGGTTACATAAAGGTTAATGAGAGAATCACTAAACCGCTAGATTGGAAGCAATTAATTGATTTGAATTTTCGCTAAAGTGTATATATTTTATCATTTCAGTATTTAATTTTAACTCCTAAATTTGAGGCCCTCACTTTTTTAGGTCTTGGACTGTTGGACTGTGAGCCTGCTTGTCTGGGCCTTGGGCGGGCCCTATCTAAATTCAGAATCAATCCACTTAAAAAAATATTTTTTTTATCTCTAAAAACTTTAGCACAAGTTGCATGACCAGACCAACCTAAGGTTGTCCCATAAGTATTACATTTTATCCAAGCTGGACTAAGTAGCATCCAAATTAGTTTTCTGATTGAATAAGCTTTAGGAGGATGAATCGTGATTCCAAATGTCTTAAGGATCCTAAAGTCAAACATGGTAGAAGAAGTAGACAAATTGGTATAATTTTCTAAAATGTGAGAGTTGGCATTGAGTCAAGCCTTAACAGTTATGATTAGGCCTACTAATTTGGAACCTTTCTTGATTCTTAGTATATTATATGTTGGAGCATGAAGATGAAGATAAAAATGAGAAAAGAGAGATAAAATAGATTTGTAATTAATTTTCAAAAGAAGAGAGAATTCAATTACACTCTCTCTATTACAAAAGTGAATTCTATTAAAAACTAAAACTTTAGTTCGATATTTTTACCATAAGAAAACATATAAAATTCAAACACATCTCAAAATAATCAAAATGAAAAGCTAAATGAAATGTTAACTAAATTGTATTAAATTTGGATTACACTTCAACATCATCCCTTAATTTTGAGTATTACAGTGAACAACTTCGAACATTCCATTTTGAACCCGATTGCATAGAAAATAAAACTTTGTGTCAATGTGCTAACTCCTTCCATGAAACATTGAATTCTTGGCAAGACTTAAAGAAGATTTGTTGTCTATCACAAACCTCACATGCTTGCTCATCTTGATTTATAGATCTTGTAATAATTTTGTAATCCAAACAACTTGACACACAAACAAAACACCTACAATATACTCATCCTCACGAGTTGACAAGACAACCACAAGTTGCTTCTTCGAGCACCAAAAAATGAGACTTCTCAGATACTTGAAGAAATATCTAAAAGTACTTCTTATGTTAACTCTATCTCCACACCAATCAGGGTCTGAATAACATATCAACTCTTAATCAAATTTAGCATCTGAATGTAATAAAACTCTATACCTCATAGTCCCCTTCATATACCTCACTATCCTGACAAAAGCTTGTTAGTGTGACCATTTTGGTTTGTTTATAAACATACTCACCATTCCAACTGCATAACATATGTTATGTCTGGTGTTCTAGCGATATCTCAATGAACCAATCAACTGTTTAAAAGTTGTAGCATCTACATTATCACCTTCAACACTATAATCTTGCTTGTGATTTGTTTCAGTAGGTGTGATTGCAAGCTTGCAATTTGTTAACTCGAATCTCTTTAGAAGCTCAAGTTTATACTGTAGCTGATGCAAACTTATATCCTTCTCAGAGTACAAAATCTTCATCCCTGAAAATATACCATGTTTTTATATCATCTATCACAAATTCATTCATCAACATCTTTTTGAAGTTGACTATCTCATATGGACAACTCCATGTTAGCAATATGTCATCAATCTAGACACACGCCAAAATCATATTATTTTCAGACGACACCCTGAACCATGAGTCTTCCCGCATTAGCAGATATCATTTGTTCTGTTCGACCCTGCATAGAGCAGGCAACCAGGAACGCCTTTGGCACAATTTTTGGTAACTATGCCTCTGCTCGGAGCAACGACTAGTTAAATACACGTATGCCTGTTACAACGGCTAGTACTAGTACGACCACTCTACTTGTCACAACGACTAGTTCCTGAAAGTTACCTATTTCCGCGGACCTGATATCTAGGCCAAAATATAGGGATCAATGACCAAGTGTCGGGGGCATTACATAAATCTTCACACTTATGAGGGGAAGATATTCAATATTCATTATATACTTATAAAACCCTAGACTTTCTATCTTGTATCTCTTGGCACTTTTTCTTACTTGAGTATCAAAGTGCCTTGCAGATATAACCCTCCTCCTTCTCATCATCCACTGCAGACGAAGTTTTCAGTCTCTGAGGTTCTAATCAACTCGTAAGATCAATATCTTTTGTAATTTAAAAAATTCATATTTAATTCTTCTTATTCTATAAAAATTTAAAATTTGATTAATAAATATTTGTATAGTATTCTAAAACTTATGAAAAAATTATTCAAAAATTGAAAAATTTACAAATAATTAAACAACTTAAAATTTTAGAAAATAACATTGATTAAAAATAAATTTTAAAATATTTATAAGAACAAAAAAGCATATTTAACCTAAAAAACAAATATAATGTTGGAAAATCTAGGGAGCTCGGAAGCAACGTATGCCCAATAAGCTAGAATTATAAGAGAGCTAACAATCTTTCTTACAAATCTTACAAATGTTTAATGCTCCAAATATCTTAAAATATAAAATCTATGAATATTTTTTTATAAATTCAATATTTGACTCAGAGATAAAAGATGTTAGACTTAGCTATTCAGACTCACACACACCCAAATATATAAATCAGACAATTTGGTTAAGTGATTAAAATTTCAGTTAAGCCATCCGGCTTTTATTGTCTCCGACAAGCTTAGTATGCTTTCAGAAAGAAAGAAAAAAGTAATGCAGCAAAATAACGTATGCAATTGTTTGAGACAAACTCCTGGGCCCTCCTTTATTTTTGACAATGACAGAATTCATAGCTAGCATAAATGTCAACCGATGAAAAAACTTTCAAATGTATGAAAAAAGAAAATTTTGCCATGATTGGATATAATATACGCTTCATCACACAACACGAAAGAATCAAACACCAAAAGTTGTTTGACAAATTGAAACTATATAGCCAAAATTTTAAGAAAAGAATAAACAGAAATTTCTTCCTCAATTTCATTCATTGGGTTGCTTTAACATGCACTATAAATTAATTTCCTACACTTCTTTTATATCAAAACCATGATCCAATTATTAACCAAAAACTAGACATAAAACAGGAAGAGAAATTAATCGAGGAGAATTTATTGTTTTTTTTGTAAGTGTAAGTAATTCAAATATGGATGTAGCTGCTGGTGGCGGTTTTAAAAATGTCACTTCTCCTATTCCTTACATCTTTGGTAGCATAGTTCTCATGCTTGCAATTATAACATTTGCATTAGTTATTCTATCTTGTTCTTGTCAAGAAAGCGCACCATCTACCACTTTAACAAATGTAGATAAATCTATGAAGAATGTGGAAATGGTGGTGGATTTAGAGCCTAAGATTGTTGTCATTATGGCTGGAGATAGTAACCCTACATACTTGGCTAAACCTGTTTCATCAACATACCATACTGAAGAAATGGTTTAGAACTATCATAATTTCATATTCAAATCATCAGAACAATAATGGAGAGAAATTAGAGAACAAGGAAATGATATACCCTCTTATTAATGTTTACTTGTCCATTGACATTTATTTGTACTATATATAGATATGATATAATATAAGGTATGGTTGTTTTAGATTTTTGTAGGGATGAAAGAATTCATTTTGTATAATATTTTGAAATTGTAATGTATGATATTTATAATTTTTTCTTTTTTAGATGCTTTTGACCTTTAACATATTCCCTTGTTCTCTCTTTTATTATATGTTAGTCCGTATTATAGAATTTCTCATCCATATTATATATGATAGAATAATTTAGTTGGATTATATTTGAAGTTACGCGGCTTCTGCAACATATATAGGCTGTCTTAAAGTTTATCTTTCCAAGACATTTGGCACATTAAAGAGAGGTAATTGGAAATTGGAACGGTGGTTCGATGAAGTTTTAGATTTTGTTAAAAGAGGTTCTCCCTCCCTGTTCCTATATTGTTATTTTTTAGACAATAATTTTTATCTTACGTGTAATATCCTTAATTTTCTATTATTTTAATTTACTTTTTTTCTCTCCATAGTAAAAAGTAGAGATAATTTTGACTAAACAATAATCATTACTATCTTGATATTTGAAAGTGACAATTAAAAAGAAATAATTTTTCCCCCAAAAGTGACAATTATAAAAGAACAGATGGAGTATAAAAGAGAGTGTTTTTGTGTATGAAGTAGACTTTGAGAATGCCTATGACTCTGTTAGTTGGTGTTTTCTAGATTGCATGTTGTAGAGATTTGGTTTAGATGACCGACGAAGGGATTGTATTCGTGCTTATTTTTTTTCAAGGAGTCTATTAGTGTTGGTGAATGAGTGTCAAATAGGGGAGATTTGAATTCGTAAGAGATTAAAGCACATAAACCCTTGGCCCTTTTCTCTTTGTTCTTGTGGTAGAGGGTCTTAGTGCATCGTTGAATAAGACGGTGTCAATGGTGTATTACAAGGGTTCAAGGTGGGTTCGAATGGGCTAGATGTCTCATCTCCAATATGTTAATAATACAATGTTGGTGGTGTCCACTACGCCAAAATTCATTTCTGGCAGCACTAAAAAGACGACGCTTTTATCACAAAGTGCTGCTATAAGTTATAAAAAAATCGCTAAAAAAAAGGCTGCTAAAGGCTACCTTTAGAAAGTGGTTTTTAAATGCACTGCTAAAGGTCGTACGTAGACCCCATCTTAAAAAACGCTTTTACAAAAGCGCTGCTAAATGTTAACTTTAGAAAGCACTTTATAAAACGCTGCTAAAGTATCCCCTTAGAAAGCGCTTTCAAAAACGCTGCCTAAAGTTATTCATAAAGCGCTGCTAGAGGCCCCCCTTAGACAGTGCTTTTTGAAAAAGCGCTTTCTAAGGCCTTTAATTTTAAAAACTTTTGCATAAACCCTTCTCGTCATCACACCTTCTGCGTGTTCATCTTATCCATCCCGCCTCCTCGTCATTGTTCACAACCACTCTCGCCATAAAAAACCACTCTCTTTGTTCTCCTTTAGTATCCTCATCATCGTTCTCCATCCATCCGACATACAACAACCACTCTCACCGCTTGCTTCAATACCAGCACTAACAACTCTCAACTGTTCTCCAAACAACTTCACATAGTTGGCGCTTGCTGAGAACTCTGATAGCGTCGACGTCTCCGTTCCGCTCTACTGGTATTTTCTTTTCTCTTTCATTCTACACTCTTTGATGCATTCTTGGTAATATTCTGTGTGTTTGTATGAGTGATATTTTGTGTCTTTGATGCACTTTTTGATCCATTCTACACATAGTTACCGGTTCAAATGAGTGGTATTTTCATTTGTAATACACAATGTAGTTGTACAGTACTTTGGTACTTAGGAAAGGTAGTTATGTTTCACAGTTCATAAGCCAATACATCTTACCTCGTAGATTTGATTACTTTTATCAAGATTTCATATTTGTCAAGTTTTTGAAGATTACTTTTATTCATCTTTGTACGTTGTTAAGGCTTTTACATATGTTGTACTTATTCCTCGGTCGAAGATATGATCCGAACTATCAATGAAGTGTCGAATGTTAGGATTATTTATATGTTTGTTTAATCCATTTATTTTCTCCTTACAGTGAGACCTTGGTTGTTACCAGAAGCTAGAATTAGGAATGGATTAACAATTCATTCTGAATATGCATACTACATTTTATAACTTCTATGTAATGATGTTGATACACTATTGCTGGATTTTGATGTCATTTGCTGCTAATACCTAAGTTGTGAGCTATATATTGTTGATTTGTGGTTCCTATCCTTACGTGCATTAATTTCTAGCTTGATCATTAATATTTTAGTTATAAAATAAAGTTAAATTTTCAATTAACTGTGTTAATGACTTTCCAGGTTCCTAGTGAACAAAAGCTGTCAAACTACCTGAGGTTAGATATCAATTTCTTCTCTTTGCACATTACTGGCCTTCATATCTTTTAACATCATCTATTTATAAAGAGTGAAATTTAGAGATTTGTTGAAATCATGTGTTAGATTCTTAATTGTGAAAATGATTTTTTACACAAGAGAGGCAAGAAACACATACATGGCTAAAGTCAAACACATTTAAGAACTCACACATGAGTAACCATTCATTAAGTTGTCTTTTATACAAACAATAATATATATATATTCTCCAAGAACTAATACTTTTTGTTCATATAAAGTTTTCATTGAACTTAATTTGATATGAATAAGCTTAAGATAGGTAATATTTGTCTAATGATAAGTTGAATTTGTGTGGAAATTACGGAAATCATTTCTTTGTGTAGCTATTATTTTCTGTTGCTTGAGAACTTAAGTGATGATCTTACTAACTTTGTGAATTTTCTATAGGGGTTACTTGTGAAGAGTGAAAGTCTGATTGTTTAAAAGAATCTTACACTGTGTGGGTCTAGAAGTTGCTTACTTCTCTACAGGTAATTAGTTATTCTCTCTCGCCACTGTAATTAGTTGTGCTTTGAATTAACTGCTATGATGGATTGTTTCCACTTTAATTAGTTGCGTACTTCTCTACTTGTGAATGAACTATAATTAGTTGCTTTGAATGAACTGTAATTAGTTGCTTACTTCTCTACTTGTGAAGTGTAATTTGTTTTTGATTAGCTTAATTAGTAAAACCATGGATAAGACATGAATGTATTCCAATCGATTGTCGAAAGAGTGAGAGAATGGGGTATCAAAATTCGTTAAGTTTGTTGTTTTGCACGCCAAAGAACCCAGTCGAATAACATGTCCTTGCTTGGGTTGTTGTTATGGGAGTCGGGTTGACGCGGTTTAATTGGCATCACATTTAAAGAGGCCTGGAATTGATAGAAGTTATACATGTTGGAATTTGCATGGTGAGAAAAGTAACAGGAATGTTGAATTGGGGGATAATACGACCTATGCTTCAAACGACAATGTCACAGATAAATATGATTATGATCGATTCGAAGAGATTGCAGAAGCACTTGAAGAAGATCTTAAGGATTGTCCCAAAATGTTTGAGAGGTTGGTAAGCGATGCAGAGAAAATGTTGTATAATGGTTGTGCAAAATTCATAAGATTGTCTGCGGTATTAAAGTTGTACAACTTAAAGGCGGGCAATGGATGGTCGAATAAAACTTTCACAAAGTTATTAGCCCTTATGAAAGATATGCTACCAGAGGAGAATGTGAAGGAAAATCGCGACTTAAAATTGCAGCGGAAATCGATTTTCCTTTGTGATCCTTACGAATGTTCATGGTCAGTGATAGAGTATTTTTACCTCTTATGGCGATTTGGATTTCTGACGCTGTGATCACGAACGTTGATGAAGAACAACGTCTCTACTCAGTCCACACGAACAGTTTGCTTTCAATCACAGTGCTAGCTGCTCACGAACGGAAGCTTTGAGTGAGAGAGTGAACAAAATCTCGGCAGGCAGAGATTCAGGACCGAATTTGCATCAAGTGAAAAAGCTTCATCATAAGGGTTCTATTTATAAGACCACAAGTGTGGGCTACAAGCTAAAATCCCAATAAAGATTGTAAACTAAAAGCCCAATAAAGCACACGAAAATCATACATTATGATGTATCGTGTATCACTTAAGCATGTGGTACCTTACCACATTCCGTATTCCACTTCCGTATTCCACTTAAGTACACTGTACCCTACAATGTTCCTTTATTTACACTATCTCTCATTAATTTGTCCTTATGTGTGTGACCCTGTAGGTTTTCGCGACGTTGGTGTCATACCCCAAATTTTGACCTAATATACCACCTTACATTTGCATCATTGCATAACTAACAGCTCAGACAGCATTAATCGGGTGTAGCATTCACAGGTCAAAATTAGGGTTTCATCAGATTTTCATCTGGATCAAAAGGCAACCAATTAGGGTTTGAGTTTTTCTCACCTCATTTGATCTATCTTGATCAAAATATCAGCCTTCAATCTTCAGATATCCATTTTTTCTCACAGATCAATCAAGGATCGACCAATTAGGGTTTTGATCGGGCATGAGTTTTCTCTGACTTTTTGAACAAGAAATGACTTTTTTGGATAGAGATTGGTAATTATATCTTAGAT
Organism: Vicia sativa; assembly: GCA_021764765.1. Taxonomy (NCBI): domain Eukaryota; kingdom Viridiplantae; phylum Streptophyta; class Magnoliopsida; order Fabales; family Fabaceae; genus Vicia; species Vicia sativa. The sequence continues at coordinate 216,774,647 of CM038792.1, read as the reverse complement.
ACAACATCTTGACCTAATTTCTGGATTCAAAACATCACAGAAGTTCACAGACTTCATCAGTCAATTTCAGAAACATCTGATGAAAATTCATCTGCACAGAAAAGTCAAACTTTGAGTTTTGGTCAAAATTTTCAAAACAAAACTTTTTCCATCATTAAAATACTTCAAATGATCCATCATGATCATAAAAAATCAAAGAATTTGAAAAAGTCAACAAAAAGTCAAAAGTTTTCATAAGTGTTGAAAATTCTTATTTTTTCCAAACTTCATGCCATTTTTTCACATAGTTCCAATTTGAATTTGAAAAAACTCAAAACATGAAAGTTGTAGCTTGTGAAACAATATTTCCAAAATGTCCAAGAACTCTCAAATCCATGGAGTCTAGCCATACTTTTGAAATTGAAACATAAGGCTCCATGAAACTTGATTTTCAAAATTCAAAACTTCAAATTATAGGTCATTTTATGTTTTCTTCATCTAGAAGCAATCTAACCTTGCCAAATGGATGATTGAACTGATAAATATCAGTTAGAGGTAATAATTGAGAGGATTGGATCAAATTGTAAAAATGAGCACATGGTGAAAAAAGGAAGTTTCCTTTTTTGGCAAATACCATTCTTGCCCTCTAAGTTATCTTTGATTTTCCAAAAGCTTGTACCTCTTTGCCTAACATTTCAGAACTTGTTGCCTATAAATAGATCACAAATTCAAGTCCAAAATCACACCAAAGCATCACAAATTCATGCTTTCTCTCCACTGTCTCAAAATTTACAAATCATAGTGCAAATTGGAGAATTCTTGCATTTTTGAAAAACAGTTGAGAACATGTTAAAATTTGGTGTCAAACATGCTTCACTATTGATATAAAACTTGTTTAGAACTTAAGATCATAGCAAGAACAAGCAAAAATCAGTTTTCATCTTTCATGCTCATAAACTTGCAAAACTGCCTAAGCAATTGAATCCATAGCTTGGCTTGATCAAACTGTGTTCTAATCATTCAAACATCATCACTATACCTCATGTATATGATCCAGGCCATCAACAGCTAACTGTAACACGATTTACATCAAAATCGAGCTTCCATTTTTGAACTGTGCAGGTGGACTCGGCTGGATTGATTGGGAAGGATTCAAGGAGTGCAGACTATCCACATAGCTTCCATACATGCCGATGAAGCTCAAATGATCAAGAAATCCGTTCTAGAAACGCTCTAAGACCTTCTTTGATTCTCACTTTACCAGGTATGAACACGAACTGTGATATCCATTCTCTTTGATTCTTTTTGAAAAAACTCTTGGCCGATCTCTTTCTACACTCATAACGATCAATAGCCCTCAATAAAATCAAAGAATCATCAACTACACATAATTTAATTTGAATTCTCAGTTTTAGGGTTCATAGTGTTTCCCAGAAATTCAATTGAGTTAGATTGAATATAAATGCAATTAACAAATACCATCATGTTCGTGATGAAAAACCGATCAAGTTTGATTTTTATTTCATTGATTTTCATTGAGAAACAAAGATTTGAGCTTGAATCATGATTTCTGAAAATCAAAACCACGAAGAACAGCTGCGCGCGTGTTCTTCATTTTTCAAATTTTTAAATGTTCCAACACTTTGTCTACACGTGTTCTGAGTCCACTAACACCAGCGCGCATTTGGCTTAGTGGTAGCCTCTTTGCCCTTAGTCCTCTCTGCCACGTGTGTCACCCTTTGGTCATGGGTTCAACTCCCATCAGGACCATTCTTTTTTCATAAATTTCCAATTTTTCATGTTTTTTCATAAAACTTCCACAATTTTTTTGACCAATCAAAACTCCTTATTTTAAGGTGATTTTTTGAACACTTGTCAATAAATACATCTATTTAATGATAGTGCAAAAATTTTCAGAAAAAACTTTCATCTGATCATATTTTAATCGAGCCGAAAACGACGTCCTGAACACTTTTTCAAACCTCCTTTTTAAGGTGAAATTTTCAAGTTTTCGACTTCCAATTTTTTTTTCAAAACTTTTCATAAATGAACCTCACAAATTTCAAAACATTTCAAAACATTTTCAAATCATTTTTCAAAACATTTCATCAAAACTTACATCTTTTACCACGATCGATCCGATTTAAACGATAAAATCAAATTCGTTTTTTCTCGAATTTCTCAATCGATCATGGGCCACCCTTACGGTGTAAGTCCCAACCCTTTTATGTACATATTTAATTTTACTTGTACATACTCAAATCATCATTGTCAATATTCAAACATAAACAAATTTTTTCGTTTGTTTTCATTCGTTTGTTTATACACCGACACCATTGGTATTGAAAGGAGCATTATTCCCTGTGAAACTGCTTTCAAACCAATGGGCCTCCCTCACGGTGTAAGTACCATAAAATTCTTTTATGTACATAATATTTCTTTGTACATAACAAATTCTTTCCAAACACAGACAAATTTTCATCAGTACATAACACAGATACTTTTTATACTCAATGCAGACAAACTTGATCGTTTGTTTTCATTTCACTTGTGTATACAAATCAACATTCTTTATGTACATATATCTTTTCCTTGTACATATCAATTTCTTTTCATACAAAACTTTTATACGTACATAATACAAATACCTTTACGGATAAACTTTGATCGATCGTTTGTTTTATGCGTATATTTTACTGAATACCATTGGTATTGAAAGGGCGTTATTCCACTGAAGCGCTTTCAAATCAATGGGCCTCCCTTATGGTGTAAGTCCCACCCTCCTATGTACATCCATCTTTATGCGTACATAAATACTCGTGTACATATTCACTTCCTTGTACACAGTTCAAACATGTAAATAATCAAGTTACGCTCGTTTTAAACGTTCGTTTCACAGACACTTGTTTATATTTCATAAACTCTTGTAAATAAACGTCATGCATTGTTTATATTTCCTTCATAAACTCCTGTGAATACATATCACACACACACACACACACACACACCTGTTTATTCAACTGTCTAGTTATAACATAACAATTAGACTAATCAATAGGTTCCCCACAATAGCCTCTGCTTGGGCTTCATACAAGACAACTCATCCCCAGTTGAGTTTAGCCTTCTCTTGGGCTTCATACAAGATAACTCTCCCCATAGAGTTAGCCTCCGCTTAGGCTTCATATAAGACAAACACTCCCCTGTTGAGTCAGCCTCCTCTTAGGCTTCGTTCAAAAGAACTCCTCATTAAGTTTAGCCTTCTCTTGGGCATCATACAATGAAAGAGCAGAAATCTCTTAATGACCTCCTATTGGGCTTCAATACAAAGAATCACCAGCTAAGATAGAACCACGAAAGGATGGTTTCCGGTGAAATCACTTTCAAAATCCCAGTAAAATTTCCGGTGAAATTGCTCTTAATTCAAAATGATGGTTTCTCGGTGAAATCCTTTTAACACAAAGCCGACCATACCTATAGCTTCCTCTTGAGCTTTATACAAGGACCCTCGATGACCCTCGATGACCCTCGGAATGCCTCCTCTTGGGATAACAATACAAGGACCCACGGGCTTCTTAAAAGCATCCCTTTAATCCAATCAATTTCTCCTTGAGATTTAGACATCTATCATCTCTATGGAAGAAACATCTCATCTATCACATCACATCTGATCAAAACTTTTCAAACTCTTTTCAAAGTTTTCAAACAAAAACATCTCTTAATTGTAAGTGGTAGCGCTTGTACACTCAAGCAAAACACCCAATACTTACAGTTAAAGATTCAATCATCTTTTTCAAACATCTTTCTTAAACATGTAAGTGGTAACGCTTGTACACTCAAGCAAAACACCCAATACTTACAGTTAAAAGATTCAATCATCTTTTTCAAACATCTTTCTTAAACATGTAAGTGGTAGCGCTTGTACACTCAAGCAAAACACCTAATACTTACAATGAAAGATTTTAATCAGTCAAACTTTTCAAAAATGTATGTGATGAAATAGATTAGATACATTTTTCATTAAGATGACATTTATGCATCTCTTACTAACATCCGTTTCTTTCCACGAGCATAAGTGGGAACTACGATTGCTCGACTTTCTCAACATCCTTTTGAGAATACGTGAGCCTGAGTCTCATCCTTGCGAGCAAATTTCTTTCTCCCTCGGACCAAACAAACCATAGAACCACCAGATCCGAGCTACAAATGCTCTGATTCCCACTAGGGGATATGTATGCAGAAGATCCACAGATCTTTGCGAGCACAATAATAATAAACACTAGAATCCTTCATAATCTACATTTCTTAAAATCCCAAAGGAGAAACTTTCCCAATCATAGAAATAGCAATTAAAACACACAAACATATCAAACATATTCATATATAAAAGTTATAGATAACTATATATATTTAGGGTGCTCCATCTATTCCCTTTATATAACAATCCCCCTTACTCGGAATCTCCCCAATGCGTTGCGTCTAGTTTGCGCTAGTCGTTACGCATACCAATATCAATTGAGGGTATTTGACTTTCCCTTTTCATAATCATTAAATCATCTTTCTTGTGTTGAAAATAATAAAGCTTGATGCTCATGACATCTTTATAAACAAATCAAAAGATTAAATCGTTTCGAGCGGAGAATCCGAACTCACGTTCGCATCCTCTAGCGTCACCTTTTAAACAAGAAAAATGGCGACTCTGTGGGGAATCTGTTGAAATTTTGATTTTTCAAAAAAAGCAGCGTTACTACTGAGAGCACCAAGCTTTTTGTTTTCAAAAGAAAAGAAGGGGATAAGCTTTTATGTTTTGCATATATCATTTTTCTTTATTGCGTGTTTTCGCGATTTCATCGATGGAAAGAAATCCTAACCGGTTTAAGAAACATTTTTAAGATCTAGGTGGAGGTATTAATCGTGAGAAGTTCAATGCTTACGAAGTTAATATCTCCCTTCGATGGAGGTTGTCTTGGGGTATTGTGTTTAGCAAGTATTTTGAATTGTACTTCGAGGAACTTAAGAAGCTGAGTGGGCTGTAGAACACATAAACCATCATGGCCATTAGGATGTAGTGCAGAGATTATTCGGGTGTAAGCCTAGAGTAATTGTTATGCGAGACTACGATCAGGCGAGTTTCTCTTGAAAATATTATTGGACCATCGGTATTCAACAAATCCGATAATATTTCAAAGAGGAGTGTTGAGCTGTATTATCGATAGAACCCGTTTCACAGATGAATAAGCCCTTAGAACTTAACCACGTTGTTTCTTATCGTTGGCTTCATGCTCGTGACTTCGAACGCTTGCCCGTGTGTATAACTACTAACCGTGTTTGCCGCATTCATGCATTCATAAAAACAAAAAAAATTTCATTTCTCTTCCCATTTCCAAAGAATTTAGAGATTTTTTCTTTGTAAAATATTTTAGGTTAGAGTGATGGACGTCGGAGGAAGATTCACCAAGAGATCTGATTTTAGAATTCTGCGTAGGAAAGTTGAAAGAGTTAGCATCCTTGGTAAAGATCCCTCGGTTTGACGCTATGGAACTCTTTTAACTCTTACGAGCACGTTGATGAAGGACTTCTCAAAACTTTCGTTCGATTCTACGATCCGGTCTATCATTTCACTTTCCACGATTATCGATTGATGCCTACTTTGGAAGAATGCGCACATATCCTAGGTATCTCGATGTCGGACAAAGTGCCTTTCAATGGTTTGGAAGTCATTCCTAAGTCACCAGTCATTGCAACGATGACTCACATAAAGAAATCTGAGATAGACAAAAACCTAACTACCAGAGGAAAACTCTTAGGATTGACCTCAAAGTTCCTAATGGAGAAGACTCTCAAATTCTCTGAAGCCGGTAGTATGGTAGCCTTTGAAGCTATTTTAGCTTTGCTCCTCTATGGATTGGTGTTGTTTCCCAACGTCCCAAATTTCGTTGATATCAACGCCATAAGGATCTTTCTGATTGGAAATCCCGTTCCCACTTTGCTTGGTGACACGTACGTCTCTATTCATCATAGGAATCGTCAAGGAGACGGAACTATCGTGTGTTGTGTACCTCTGTTTTTCAAATGGATTACCTCACATTTGCCTAAATCTCTATCTTCGCGAAAACAAAGGCAGTGGCATTGGTCAAGAAGGATCATGTCTCTTACAAACGACGATATCCATTGGTATACCTTGGCAGACAATGAGATGGAAATCATTGAGAGTTGTGGAGAATTTGCCAACGTACCTCTCATTGGTACGAAAGGAGGAATCAACTACAGCCCTTTCTTGGCAAGACATCAACTCAGATGTACAAGGCTCGTGGAAAAAGATGAGGAAATCTATCGAAAGTATAACGCGATCAAAAATTTCATCAAAGAAAGGAAAGGAACGCTTGAAGATTTGATAAATAACAATCTTACTCCCAACGAGTGGAAGAGAGTCATCATCAAGCTAAAAGCGAGAAATGAACTAAAAGCTCACTATGGGAAGGAAATCACGAAGCTAAAAGCGCATCAAGCCTTTGGATCGTCATCCGACGAAGACGTTTAATTAGTTCAATTTAATTTGTAATTTTATCATTTATTTTATCATTTGTGTGAGCAATGCTCCAACAAAAAACAATTGCTGTAATCTTCCTTCATTAATCAATAAAATTCGTATTTTTCCATCCAAATATTTGCCAGAAATATCTCTTTTAGCATTAAATTCTTTGGAAATTTCTTTTCTTTACAATCATAATCATGCATCATACTTTGCATTTAAGTCTATTGTCTAGAGTCTGACACTTTACCAGTTTCATACTTTCACAGCTTGAAAAGCTTGAACAGTTCAAACAAATAGAAAGATCGTCAAGCTGTCGCGTCTTAGAGTTTCTCGACCGCGTCCACAGCCGACTCGAACATACGATAAAAGATCAAAAAGAAGGAAAGTAATGGAGGGATTTGAACAAGAGAATGTTGAACTTCGTAGTACAATAACTACACTACAAGAAGAAGTGGAGAGACTCACATCTTTGGTCAACTCACTTGCGGTAGCAAAGTCAACAAGCATCGGCGGTCAAAATCAACCGCAATTTCGAGGATACTACTACTCGGTCTCATCATCGCGATCGATAGTTCATCTTTCAGCATGCCAGAAGGTTATCCATGGGGAATGTCTTTCAACTTTGGCATCGGAGTTCGCCAACCGACTTCTCAAACAACCTCGCTTGAAATACCTACTTTGCAACAAAACTCTACTCCGCAACGTGGAATAACTCTTCCACAAGTAACAATGTCGGTTTCTCAACCGATTATGATAAATTCCGCTTCTGTAGTGAACGCTACCATGGACGAAGAAGTTCATCACACTCCAGGCAGTAACTCAAATCCACGTGGTTCAATGGAAAATCTCCAGGAACAACTCCTCAAAATGCAGCTAGAGATAAAAATGATTCGAGGGAAAGAATTGTTTGGGAAAAACGCCCAGGATCTTTGCTTAGTTCCTCGCGTAAGAATACCTGCAAAATTCAAAGTCCCTGACTTTGAAAAGTACAAAGGAACTCATCCGCAAAGTCATCTCACGATGTATGCCGGAAAATGTCCACCTACAATGAGGATCATCGATTACTAATCCATTACTTCGGGGCGGTCTCACGGTGCCGCCTTGAAGTGGTACATGGGTTTAGACACGAATATCAAACATTCAACGACTTAGGTGAAGCCTTTGTCCCAATATAAGTTCAACTTGGATATGGCTCCGATCGAGACCAACTCCGCTCCATGTCTCGAGAAAGAAGAGACATTCAAAGAATATAACGATGGAGAAATTTACGCAGTCAACCCACCGTTGGAAGAAGGAGATGACTAAGGTATTCTTGAATACTCAGGCTCATTCTACTATGAGCGAATGATCGCGCTCCGGAGATTTCAAGATGGTGAGCATGGGAATGCGATTAGAAGAGGGTTCGAACGGACGCTTAACCAAGGAAGCGAGGATCTTCTAGTGGAACAAAGAAGGTTGGAACAAGTTTCCCAAGGAAAAAGAACACGACATAGGAATGGTATCCAGAAACCACGTAAGAATGTCATTCAACAACGACGGTGTTGCCATAGCACCGTCAACACAACTCAAACACGGAATTGCTCCACAATTTCAACAAAATCAACAAACTCAGCGGCCTCGTCAGCGAGCTCGCGGTTTAACAACCAAAATCGTGCGCCTCGGGTCACTCGGTTCGACCCAATTCCAATAGCGTACGAACTTTACCCTGCGCTAATGGAAAGAAATCGATACAAACAAGGTTACCGCCTCCGGTTCTGAAAAATTGCCATGGTGGTACAAAGCAAGCGTATCTTGCCCTTTTCATCAAGGGCACCGAGCCATGACCTCGAGCATTGCATAGCATTAAAGGCGTGAAGTTAGTAAGGTGTAATCTTCTTTCCTTCAAGAATCGAGCCCGTGCAAGCCACTCCGCTTCCGATGCGGACACTCGATAAGTTTGATCTTCTGACGTATCTCGTTACGTAAACTGATCAAAGGAAACTTGGTGCATCTTCATGAAGCATACGTACCATGAGCACCTTCACTAAGCATGATTACGACTTTGCATTTGCTCCCGAATATTCAAGGATGTTCCACCATAAGAGCGGATATCCGGCATTTGTTGAACCGGTGATTTACAAGTTCTGAAGCGAAATGACCATGGCGTAAATACAATAGGGCATTTTCCGCATGAGCTTTTAGTCTCAGATATCAACTCGGAAAATCCCGAAGTAAACGTTGTGATCCCTTGTTTCAACATACCCAAGCATGTGGAGATCGCGTACAGTGGTTCCAGCATTCCAACATCTCCTTTGGTGATTTGCCCACCTGGTCCTGTTCCATATAGTTCTACCAGAGCAATTCCTTACCAGTACAATGCAACCCTGATAGAGGATGGGAAGGAGAAACCCATGCCTACACTTGCTAATGTCAATATAGCAATCGGACGAGTAGCGAAGTGGGCGAGTGCACTCCATTACCACCAAAACCGCTGGTTTCCTTTGTTAAACAAAACCGGTTAACATATCTGCGAGAATCACGCAGCGATTCCCATTGTTAACCCAAGCACAAATATTGGTTCTTGATAGAACCAACATCAACTCGAACTTTGAAGAGATACTAAAGCGATCAAGAAAAGCGAATATCGAGTCGTAGATCAACTAATGCGAACTCCTTCAAAGATTTCGATCTGTCCTTACTCCTCAACTCGAAGCTCACAGAAGCTTTGATGAGAGTACTAGACGAGCTTATGTGGATTACGATGTGACTACGAGACCAATTTGGAGGATCATCTCAACATAACGACTGCAATAACACGAGTTTTAGTGACGAGGAACTTAGGAAGAAGGAAAGATCACAACTTGGCCTTGCACATTTCGATGATTTTCGGTGATTCCATCCAATGTATTGGTGGATACGGGTTCATCTTTAAATGTAATGCCAAAAACGACGCTCGCTCGTTTAGCTTACAAAAGCACGCCAATGAAGTTCAACGACATAATAGTGAGAGCTTTCGATGGATCAAGAAAGTCAGTTATTGGGGAAGTTGATCTCCCAATGACAATCGGCCCGCACACTTTTCAAATTACTTTCCAAGTCATGGATGTACCAGCTGCTTGCAACAGTTGCCTACTAGGAAGACCTTGGATCCACGATGCGGGAGCGATAACTACTCTCCATCAGAAGTTAAAATTCACAGTAAATGGAAAGTTGGTGACCATCAGTGGTGAACAAGCTTTACTTGTAAGTCATCTATCCAGTTTCTCTTTCATCACAACTAATGACATTGAAGGGACGCATCTCCCGAGCATCCGTTAGAAGATGAATACGCTAGCAAAAGCGGATCATCTATCTCTTCATATAAAGAAGCGCAATTGTGAAAGATGGCAATCTTGAAGGATGGGGACAAGTAATTAAAGCGTCAACAACGAACAAAAGCGGACTCGGGTTCACACTTTTCTCCCGAACAAACCAAAGGATGAAGCACTTCCCCGATCAAGGAAGTATTTCACAGTGGAGGTCTCTTAAACCCATTCATGAGAGGTTAATGTTGTAACCATTGAAGAAGATGAGGCGATCCATCGAATCGAAGAGTGGAGCACTTATTTGAATAGCCACGAATATGTGTCTCGGGAGGAATCATATGTACCGGTGATCGATTCAAAGACATGTCCTTACAACAGCGTGAAAATCCACAGTCCCTGTTGAAATTTGGGATACCTTGGGAGAACCAGTGGTAAATTCGACTACATGGTGAAATACAACTGCGAGCTCGAAAATCCGGATCGAAGATATCCAACCTACGGGATGGGGTGATGACTTTGAATACCTAGTCAATCGAGAAGAGGAATACTCGTCTTCAACCTAATCAACAAATCGAGATCCCAACGAAGATCTACCTTCAACACATCGTGGAATTCACCAAGCGGATCACGGTTATCACTACATCAACATGATCGAAGATCAAGAGTATGATTCGGGATACGATGCGGAAAGTGTCGACAACGAGTCTCTTCACTCCGAAGGCGGAAGGTACACCCAATTCAACACAATGATCAAGGAAGTACAAATGCTATATCTCATACTTCCCGATCATGAAGAAGATCGCTTTAGCAACACAAAGGGCAAGGGCCATCGTTCAGAGTCTTCAAAGCCTGCTCAGCCAGCAATCAAAATCTACTCAAGGGTTAAACCAAGCGGAAAATTACGAGTACCTCGACTTCAAGGAGTTCGTCATTCGAAACTTTGAAGTTAGGACTAATGTTCATAGCTCTAAGTAGTTTATTTTTGCTTTTGTTTTGAACTATCGCCAAAGCGAAGAGATGTTTATAAAACTTAGCTTTTAAATAATTTCTCTTTGTCTTGCCCAAGGCGAATGAGTTTGTATTTTAGGGCCTTGTTCATATTGTGAATCATAAATAAACGCGTTGTTTTGTTTCCACACTCTGTGTTTATTTTCATTTTACCCTTTTGAAATGATAATCCTAAAAACACAAAAAAAATCTTCAAAAAAAAAGTCATAATGAAAAAATTAATGCATACACTTTCACATTAATTTTCTTCAAAAAAATGATGATAAAAACTTTTTAAACATAAATAAAAATGCAGATTAAGCGGATGGACAAATCTATTGAAAGCAATAACTCTACGCTCTTTCTCAACTCGAAATCCCACAGAATTCGCCGAGAGGAAGTTATAGAAGAGATCCGGATGAAATTTCTAGGCTGCTAAGGCACGAGGAAAGGATCATTCAACCTCATAAAGAACCTCTGAAGCAATCAACTTGGGTTACGATGAAGATAGAAAAAAGTAAATATCGAGCATCACTCAGCAGCGATGTCAAAAAGCGATAAATCTTCTCAAAGAATATGTTGATGTGTTCGCTTGGTCCTACTAGGATATGCGGGTCTAGATACCGCATCGTGGAGCATCACTTGCCATTAAGACGAAATGTCCACCGTTAAGCGAGCGAGGAGAGTTCACCACGAAATGGATGAGAAAATCAAAAGGAAGTTCAAAAGCTTCGCTGGTTTCCTTGTCACCGAGTATCCTCAATGGCTAGCCAACATAGTGCTCTCCAAAAAACGGAAAGGTCGAATGTGTGTTGACTACGGATCGAACAAAGCTAGTCAGAAGGCGATTTCCCACTACCGCATATCGACATGCTAATGGATAGTGCAAAATTCAATGTCTTTTCCTTCATGGACGGTTTCTCGGTTATAATCGGATCGAATGGCTCCAAGACATGGAGAAGACATCTTTAAATCACGCCGTGGGGCACTTTTGCTACAAAGTAATGCCATTTGGATTAAAGAATGCAACTTACGGAGGGCAATGACTACTCTCTTCCATGACATGATGCACAAAGAGATCGAAGTCTCGTGGGCGACATGATAGCAAAGTCGAAAAGAAGAGCATATAGACTATCTCTTAAAATTGTTTCAACGACTAAGGAAGTTTCAGCTTCGCCTGAATCCTAACAAATGCACCTTTGGGGTGAGGTCTGGAAAACTCCTAGGTTTCATCATTAGTCAAAAAGGAATTGAAGTTGACCCTAACAAAGTCAAGGCTATTAGAAATGCCTACGCCACGTCGGAAAAGCAAGTAAGAGGATTTCTTGGACGATTGAATTACATCTCAGTTTATCTCGGATAGCTGCACGTGGGCCGATATTCAAGCTTCTCCGCAAAGATCAGAAGGTTGTATGTACAGCCGATTGTCAAAAAGCATTCGACAGTATCAAGGAATACCTGTCAGAACCACCAATACTGATCCCTCGAGTTGAAGGAAGACCGCTAATCATGTACCTTACCGTACTAGAAGAGTCCATGGGCTGCGTACTTGGACAACAAGACGAAACCGTGAAGGAGCATGCCATCTACTACGAGTAAGAAATTCACGGTGTGAAACTTCGTTACTCCATGCTCGAGAAAACATGTTGCGCTTTGGTGTGGGCTTCAAAACATCTCCCCGATACATGATCAATCACGACTTGGTTAATCTCAAAATGGATCCAATCAATCGTCTTTGAAAAGTCTGCTTAGGAAGATTTGCACGATGGCGAATCTTGTTATCGAATATGACATCCGATGCGCGCTCAGCGGTCAAAAAGCATTCTTGCCGATCACTTGGCTCATCACCGCTCAGCGAATACCAATCTCTTAAATTTGACTTCCCGACGAGGATGTTATGTACTTGAAGATGAGAGATTGCAACGAACGCTACGGAGAAGGACGGATCCGAATCGGATGGGGTTTAGTCTTTGATGGAGCGATAAATGTTTTGGCAATGGAATTGGGCGATCATCATCACTCCAGGGTTCTCATATCCGTTTTCCAGATTGCTATTTGATTGCACCAACAACGTAGCAGAATATGAAGCTTGCATCATGGGTATCGAAGAAGCCATCGATTTGAGGATCAAGATCCTTGATATATATGGAGATTCAGCCCTTGTGATCAATCAAATTAAAGACAAGTATGAAACTCATCATCTTGGTCTAATTCCTTACAGAGATTATGCGAGGCGATTGTTGACTTTCTTCAACAAAGTTGAACTACATCATATCCCTTGAGATCAGAATCGAATGGCAGACGCCTTGGCTACTCTATCTTCCATGTTCAAAGTCAATGATTGGAATGATATGCCCAGAATCCGTATCAGACGCCTTGAAAGACCTGCATACGTATTTGAAGCGATCTTGACGATAAACCGTGGTTCCACGACATCAAACGTTTCCTTCAAACACGAGAGTACCCGCTTGGGGCATCGTACAAAGATAAGAAAACTCTAAGGAGGCTTTCCAAGAATTTCTTCCTCAATGAAGATGTTCTATACAAAAGAAACTTCGATATGGTTCTGCTCAGATGTGTCGACAGACAAGAAGCAGACACGATCATCCATGAAGTGCATGAAGGGCCCTTTGGAACCCATTCGAATGGGCATGCAATGTCCAGAAAAATCTTGAGAGCAGGATACTATTGGATAACTATGGAATCTGATTGCTGTAAACACGTCAAAAGATGTCACAAGTGCCAGATCTGCGTAGATAAGATCCATGTGCCTCCGACTCTACTCAACGTTCTCTCCTCTCTGTGGCCGTTCTCCATGTGGGGCATCGACGTGATTGGGATGATCGAACCAAAAGCGTCCAACGGACATCGCTTCATTCTAGTGGCTATTGATTACTTCACCAAATGGGTCGAAGCAGCATCTTACGCCAACGTCACAAGACAAGTGGTTGTGAGGTTCATTAAGAACAACCTCATTTGCCGATATGGAGTTCCGAGCAAGATCATTACAGACAATGGATCAAACTTGAACAACAAAATGATGAAGGAACTGTGTGAGGAATTCAAGATCGAGCATTATAACTCATCTCCTTACCGACCAAAGATGAACGGCGCCGTTGAAGCAGCCAACAAGAATATCAAAAAGATCGTCCAGAAAATGGTCATCACCTACAAAGACTGGCACGAAATGCTGCCATTTGCTTTGCATGGGTACCATACTTCAGTGCGCACTTCAACAGGAGCAACTCCTTTTTCTTTAGTATACGGCATGGAAGCAGTGCTCCCCGTAGAATTTGAAATTTCGTCAATGAGAGTTCTCATGGAAACTAAGTTATCTGAGGCCGAATGGTGTCAAAGCAGACACGACCAGCTGAACTTGATCGAAGAAAAACGCCTGACCGCTCTGTGTCACGGACAACTCTATCAAAGAAGAATGAAGAAAGCTTTCGACAAAAAGGTCCGACCTCGTGAATTCCGAGAAGGCGACCTCGTGCTTAAAAAGATTATGTCCTTTCAACCAGATTATAGGGGCAAATGGACTCCTAATTACGAAGGCCCATACATCGTCAAAAGAAGCTTATCTGGCGGTGCTATGACTCTCACAACCATGGACGGTGATGAACTCCCGCATCCTGTGAATGCTGACGCAGTCAAGAAATACTTTGTCTAAAAAAAAAACAAAAGAACAACTCGGTAAGTCGAAAACCCAAAAAGGGCGGCTTAGGAAAAAATGAGCGTCTCGGTGGATTGAAAACTTGAAAAGGCGATCCAGGCAAAAATTAGAGACAATAAACAGAAAATATCCTGATGGATTGAAAACCTAAAAAGGCAATCTAGGCAAAAACAAGGATACACAAAAATGACAAAGTAACTGCTAACAATCCATACTTCGTCAATCTGAAGAATTTTCCATCAACGGATCTTCAATCAACTCTTCTGAAGCAACGAGCACAGTTGGAATTCAAAGTTGTTAGGGATAATAACGGTTATTTGCTTTCAATGTAGTCTTTTTCCAATAAATTATCATTTCCAACTTTTGTAAATAGTCCATGGAATCACGCATTTGGCTGATTACCATTCTATTCAATAAATTTGAGCCTTGTGCTTTTTGTTTGCAACTCCTACTTTGTTCTGTTTTGCAAAAATAACGCTTTTATTTAAATCACTTTTTGAAACTAAAATGTTTTAAATGAATTTTTACTTCAAAATTTTGAAACAAAAGCAAAAAAAAAAAAAAAAATTTCCTTTGAACTATGAACACGGAAAGAACTTCAACAGTTTCTCCAAGAGTGTTTCGATCTCCGAAGGATAAAACAACGGCTACAGCAGAAATCATCAAAGGATGGTATTCTTATCCGAAAAAGAATCCCCAACCAAGTTGCCAATAAAATGCCTTTCTCAGAAAGTTTAAAGCCTGCAACTCAAATTCTTCATTAGTGAACATACGCACCATTCTTTGCAATTTTCACCAAGTATTTATTCGAGCGTGCGTGGTCCTTTTCCCAAATATCTCTTTAGTGTCTTTGTCAAGTATTGTTAGCATGCATATAACATTCATGACATTCATACATAATAGCATCATTCATTGCATTTTTGCATCTTTTGAAATGTTTGCTTCCATATCAAGTATAAGTCACGCTTACTCATGTAAGTCAGTCATCCCAGTAGAATATCTCCAAAGAAAGGATACATTTTCCTTTTTCGGCGAGTCCCCAAGAGAAATGCATTTTCTTCTCTCCACCACATTCCCCAGCTGAGGTCATTCCTCATTGGGAATAATGTCTTGATTGACCTTTTTCTTTCCAGTTCATTCCTGGATAGAACCTTGTCTTTAACCAACAAAGCAATAAGCGATAGCCTCATCATTTGAGCCGCTTATCTTTCTCTTCATTCATAAAATTGTCATAAAAATTTGTCTTCTCAACAAAGTCAAAATCATGACTATCGAGAAATTTCCAGTTGTTTTTACATCGAAAACACGTATACATCGATCAAAATGCCGCATCTTCTCAAAGAGATCCTCGGCAAGACTTTATCCAAGAAAATGGAAACTCATTGGAGTTATTTCTTTCATGTCTGTTATTCACAAAGTGAATATCTGACAATTTTCTAAAGATTTGCCTTGTTATAGTTATCACTTTGCTGATAGTTGGTAATATCTTTAAAGCCCGTTTAAAATCTGTTTCTTTCACTGTCTGCTATTCACAAAGCTGAATACATAACAAATTTTTCTCAAGATTTACCTTGTTATAGTTATCACGTCGCTGATAATTGGTAATATCTTCAGGATTCATTACCATAAACTATCACAAGGCTGATAATTGGTAATATCATTTTCACTTACCTTAAACATTGTCACGAGGCTGACAGAAGGTAATCTCTTTGTTTCCCAAAAACGAATATTCACATGTTTTGTGAATCTTTCTTTCCCCAACAGGGACGTATTCACAAATTTCCCCACTGTGTCATTTCTTTGATATTTCTTTGGGTGGAACTTTTTCAATCATTTTGCATCATCCGCATCTTTTGGTATCTTAGGTCCAAAATTTGCGTACGATATTTAAGTCTCTTTACACCTATCAAAGCGAAGATATTCATCTTCATATCTCGAGTTAAAGAAACTTAAATAGGGTCATCTGTCATACCCAAATTTTGACCTAATATACCACCTTACATTTGCATCATTGCATAACTAACATTTCGAACATTAATAATGGTGTAGCATTCACAGGTCAAAATTAGGGTTTCATCATATTTTCATCTGGATCAAAAGCCAACCAATTAGGGTTTGAGTTTTTCTCACCTCATTTGATCTATCTTGATCAAAATATCGACCTTGATCTTGGATATCCATTTTTCTCACAGATCAATCAAGGATCGACCAATTAGGGTTTTGATCGGGCATGAGTTTTCTCTGACTTTTTGAACAAGAAATGACTTTTTTGGATAGAGATTGGTAATTATATCTTAGATACAACATCTTGACCTAATTTCTGGATTCAAAACATCACAGAAGTTCACAGACTTCATCAGTCAATTTCAGAAACATCTGATGAAAATTCATCTGCACAGAAAAGTCAAACTTTGAGTTTTGGTCAAAATTTTCAAAACAAAACTTTTTCCATCATTAAAATACTTCAAATGATCCATCATGATCATAAAAAATCAAAGAATTTGAAAAAGTCAACAAAAAGTCAAAAGTTTTCATAAGTGTTGAAAATTCTTATTTTTTCCAAACTTCATGCCATTTTTTCACATAGTTCCAATTTGAATTTGAAAAAACTCAAAACATGAAAGTTGTAGCTTGTGAAACAATATTTCCAAAATGTCCAAGAACTCTCAAATCCATGGAGTCTAGCCATACTTTTGAAATTGAAACATAAGGCTCCATGAAACTTGATTTTCAAAATTCAAAACTTCAAATTATAGGTCATTTTGTGTTTTCTTCATCTAGAAGCAATCTAACCTTGCCAAATGGATGATTGAACTGATAAATATCAGTTAGAGGTAATAATTGAGAGGATTGGATCAAATTGTAAAAATGAGCACATGGTGAAAAAAGGAAGTTTCCTTTTTTGGCAAATACCATTCTTGCCCTCTAAGTTATCTTTGATTTTCCAAAAGCTTGTACCTCTTTGCCTAACATTTCAGAACTTGTTGCCTATAAATAGATCACAAATTCAAGTCCAAAATCACACCAAAGCATCACAAATTCATGCTTTCTCTCCACTGTCTCAAAATTTACAAATCATAGTGCAAATTGGAGAATTCTTGCATTTTTGAAAAACAGTTGAGAACATGTTAAAATTTGGTGTCAAACATGCTTCACTATTGATATAAAACTTGTTTAGAACTTAAGATCATAGCAAGAACAAGCAAAAATCAGTTTTCATCTTTCATGCTCATAAACTTGCAAAACTGCCTAAGCAATTGAATCCATAGCTTGGCTTGATCAAACTGTGTTCTAATCATTCAAACATCATCACTATACCTCATGTATATGATCCAGGCCATCAACAGCTAACTGTAACACGATTTACATCAAAATCGAGCTTCCATTTTTGAACTGTGCAGGTGGACTCGGCTGGATTGATTGGGAAGGATTCAAGGAGTGCAGACTATCCACATAGCTTCCATACATGCCGATGAAGCTCAAATGATCAAGAAATCCGTTCTGGAAACGCTCTAAGACCTTCTTTGATTCTCACTTTACCAGGTATGAACACGAACTGTGATATCCATTCTCTTTGATTCTTTTTGAAAAAACTCTTGGCCGATCTCTTTCTGCACTCATAACGATCAATAGCCCTCAATAAAATCAAAGAATCATCAACTACACATAATTTAATTTGAATTCTCAGTTTTAGGGTTCATAGTGTTTCCCAGAAATTCAATTGAGTTAGACTGAATATAAATGCAATTAACAAATACCATCATGTTCGTGATGAAAAACCGATCAAGTTTGATTTTTATTTCATTGATTTTCATTGAGAAACAAAGATTTGAGCTTGAATCATGATTTCTGAAAATCAAAACCACGAAGAACAGCTGCGCGTATGTTCTTCATTTTCAAATTTTAAATGTTCCAACACTTTGTCTACCGTGTTACGAGTCCACTAACACCGGTAGCGTTTGGCTCGATGGTAGCCTCTTTTCCTTAGTCCTCTCGCCACGTGTGTCACCCTTTGGTCATGGGTTCAACTCCGTGGGACCATTCTTTTTCATAAATTTCCAATTTTTCATGTTTTTCATAAAACTTCCACAATTTTTGACCAATCAAAACTCCTTATTTTAAGGTGATTTTTGAACACTTGTCAA
Organism: Vicia sativa; assembly: GCA_021764765.1. NCBI lineage: Eukaryota > Viridiplantae > Streptophyta > Magnoliopsida > Fabales > Fabaceae > Vicia > Vicia sativa. Next base: position 216,756,047 of record CM038792.1, on the reverse strand, counting down.
TAAATACATCTATTTTATGATAGTGCAAAATTTTCATAAAAACTTTCATCGATCATATTTTAATCGAGGCAGCGGCGTCTGAACACTTTTCAAACCTCCTTTTAAGGTGAAATTTTCAAGTTTTCGACTTCGATTTTTTCAAAACTTTTCATAAATGAACCTCACATTTCAAAACATTTCAAAACATTTTCAAATCATTTTCAAAACATTTCATCAAAACTTACATCTTTTACCACGATCGATCGATTTAAGCGATAAAATCAAATTCGTTTTTCTCGAATTTCTCAATCGATCATGGGCCACCCTACGGTGTAAGTCCCAACCCTTTTATGTACATATTTAGTTTTACTTGTACATACTCAAATCATCATTGTCAATATTCAAACATAAACAAATTTTTCGTTTGTTTTCATTCGTTTGTTTATACAAACACCATTGGTATTGAAAGAGCATTATTCCACTGTGAAGCGCTTTCAAACCAATGGGCCTCCTCAGTGTAAGTCCCATAACATTCTTTTACGTACATAATATTTCTTTGTACATAACAAATTCTTTCAAACACATACAAATTTTCATCATACATAACACGGATACTTTTTATACTCAATCGAGACAAACTTGATCGTTTGTTTTTCATTTCACTTGTGTATACACAAATCAACATTCTTTATGTACATATATCTTTTCCTTGTACATAACAATTTCTTTTCATACAAAACTTTTATCATACATAATCGGATACCTTTTCTGAATAAACTTTGATCGATCGTTTATTTAAATACGTATATTTTACTGAATACCATTGGTATTGAAAGGGCGTTATTCCTGTGAAACTACTTTCAAATCAATGGGCCTCCATATGGTGTAAGTCCAACCCTCCTATGTACATCCATCTTTATGCGTACATAAATACTGTTCGTGTACATATTCACTTCCTTGTACACAGTTCAAACATGTAAATAATCAAGTTACGCTCGTTTTAAACGTTCGTTTCACAGACACTTGTTTATATTTCATAAACTCTTGTAAATAAACGTCATGCATTGTTTATATTTCCTTCATAAACTCCTGTGAATACATATCACACACACACACACACACCTGTTTATACAATTGTCTAGTTATAACATAACAATTAGACTAATCAATAGGTTCCCCACAATAGCCTCCGCTTGGGCTTCATACAAGACAACTCATCCCCAGTTGAGTTTAGCCTTCTCTTGGGCTTCATACAAGATAACTCTCCCCACAGAGTTAGCCTCCGCTTAGGCTTCATATAAGACAAACACTTCCCTGTTGAGTCAGCCTCCTCTTGGGCTTCGTTCAAAAGAACTCCTCATTGAGTTTAGCCTTCTCTTGGGCATCATACAATGAAAGAGACAGGAAATCTCTTAACAACCTCTATTGGGCTTCCAATACAAAGAATCACCAGCTAAGATAGAACCACGAAAGGATGGTTTCCGGTCAAATCACTTTCAAAATCCCAGAGTAAAATTTCCGGTGAAATTGCTCTTAATTCAAAAGGATGGTTTCTCGGTGAAATCCTTTTAACACAAAGCCAGCCATACCCTATAGCTTCCTCTTGAGCTTCATACAAGGACCCTCGATGACCCTCGATGACCCTCGGAATGCCTCCTCTTGGGCTAACAATACAAGGACCCACGGGCTTCTTAAAAGCATCCCTTTAATCAATCAATTTCTCCTTGAGATTTAGACATCTATCATCTCTATGGAAGAAGCATCTCATCTATCACATCACATACTGATCAAAACTTTTCAAACTCTTTTCAAACTATTTTCAAACAAAACATCTCTTAATTGTAAGTGGTAGCGCTTGTACACTCAAGCAAAACACCCAATACTTACGGTTAAAAGATTCAATCATCTTTTTCAAACATCTTTCTTAAACATGTAAGTGGTAGCTTGTACACTCAAGCAAAACACCCAATACTTACAGTTAAAAGATTCAATCATCTTTTTCAAACATATTTCTTAAACATGTAAGTGGTAGCGCTTGTACACTCAAGCAAAATACCTAATACTTACGATGAAAGATTTTAATCGATCAAACTTTTCAAAAATGTATGTGATGAAATAGATTAGATACATTTTCATTAAGATGACATTTATGCATCTCTTACTAACATCCGTTGCTTTCCACGAGCATAAGTGGGAACTACGATTGCTCGACTTTCTCAACATCCTTTTGAGAATACGTGGCACAAGGTCTCATCCTTGCGAGCAAATTTCTTTCTCCCTCGGACCAAACAAACCATAGAACCACAGCAGATCCGAGCTACAAATGCTCGATTCCCACTAGGGATATGTATGAAGATCCACGGATCTTTGCGAGCACAATAATAATAAACACTAGAATCCTTCATAATCTACATTTCTTAAAATCCCAAAGGAGAAACTTTCCCAATCATAGAAATAGCAATTAAAACACACAAACATATCAAACATATTCATATATAAAAGTTATAGATAACTATATATATTTAGGGTGCTCCATCTATTCCCTTTATATGACAATCCCCCTTACTCGGAATCTCCCCAATGCGTTGCGTCTAGTTTGCGCTAGTCGTTACGCATACCAATATCAATTGAGGGTATTTCAACTTTCCCCTTTTTCATAATCATTAAATCATCTTTCTTGTGTTGAAAATAATAAAGCTTGATGCTCGCGGCATCTTTATACACAAATCAAAAGATTAAATCGTTTCGAGCCAGAGAATCCGAACTCACGTTCGCATCCTCTAGCGCGTCACCTTTTAACGCGAACAGTTGGCAATTATATTAAATCACATTTAACATAATAAACAGTGAGCGGTATCTAGCAACACATCACTGCTACCCAAGTCACGAAAATGTCATGTGATCTGACAAAACCTTTCCGTGATAATACTTGTGTGTATAATCACCCTTTTGCCCTTATGTCTATATTGAACACAAGACATAAACCGTGTCATCCTTGTCCAGTTCAATATTGGGCCCTCAGACATTTATCCCGTTATGCAGGATGGACAAATTCCATCTAGGCCACTCATGTCCCTCAGCATGTTTTGTGAATTACCCATCAACTGTCTTTATGATCATCCAGTTACGGATAACGTTTGATCAGCAATAAAACACTTGACTCTACATCTAGGGTCCATAGTGGTTTCAGGTTGAAGGGTGGTATGCACCACTTATCACCATGAGAATAACTTATGACACTTGCATAACATTCTATGTAGTATTCTCATAGTGGGTTAATCCAGTATAAATATTACTCCTAATATTTATACCTATGTCAAGACTTGATAACTCCTTATCCATGATCCATGAGATGTGATCATCAGTCTATCTTCATAATAATCTCAATGCTTTAATGTTATCCCACTTCACAATAAAGTTCGATTATGGATACTTTAAGAATAGAAGTCACACTTAACATTGCATTAAACAGACTAACTATTCTAGGGACTTTATTATTTCAAAAAAGAAAACATAATAAAGAAAAGCCTTGTATTATTAATAAATAATTCGATACAAGTACCAAAAGGTATTGGCCTCTAGGGCTTACACCAACATAATGTTCTTCCAAATTAAACATATGAGGCCAAAAATATGTTATGCTCTATTGGCATGAGCTATGATAAGATACATGCCTGTCCAAACGATTGTGTTTTGTTTCAAAATGAGTATCATCGTTAAATGAGTGTCCTAAACGTGGTGTCTCTCGATATAAGAAAAAGTTGTCTCTAGGAAAAGTCTTATGGTATTTTCCTATAATTCCGAGATTTAGACGCATGTATCATAGTGAAATCGATTCAAGACACTTGACCTGACATGCAGATGAAAGAATTATAGATGGAAAGTTTCGACATCCGGCAGATTCACCACAATGGACGAAAATTGATAATGATTATCCTGAATTTGGAAAAGAAGCAAGAAACCTTCGTTTGGCATTGTCTACTGATGGAATGAACTCACACAGTATTCAAAGTATCTCGCATAGCACATGGCATGTGATTATTATGATTTATAACCTACCTCCGTCGATATGTATGAAGCCTAAGTACATGATATTATATATGTTAATTTTTAGGCCTAAACAACCAGGGAATGACATAGACGTATACTTGACACCATTAATCGAAGATTTAAAGTTTTTGTGGAAGAACGGTGTGTAGGTTTATGATGGGTATAGGAAAGAAAGTTTCAACTTGAGGGCGATGTTGTTTGGAACAACTAATGATTTTCCACCATACGAAAGTTATCAACAAGTATATCTCAACATTTAAGTGGAAAATGTCAATCATTTATCAATCATCTTGTGAAATTATAGTGGTATACATCACTAGAAGAACAAACTAATATCCAATCTCTCTGAAAAGATTTTAAAAGAAAAGTGCACAAGGGCACAAAAACAAAGTTTGATGAGGTTTGTCTTTTTTAGAAATTTTGAAAGAGTTTGAATATGCTTAAGTGTTTTAGGTTTATTAAGAAAAATATTTTTACGATCACATGACAAAGTCAAGGTTTATTATCAAATGTTTAAAGTTTGAAAATAAAAAGTTTATTTTTTTGAAAAAGGGAGAAGTTTTGAAAATTGAAGAAATGGGTAAGAGTTGTAGAGACTATACTAAAGCACAAAATAAATGACTTGAAATAAATAGTCTCATTGTAAGGTAGTCTAAGATAAAGATCTTGTGTGTGCAAGTGAACTAACCATTAGATTGAAGCAAATATTTGACACTGGTCAAAATTAAAATTTCCTTTCCTTTGCATTAAGCCACAAGACAAGAAATCAAGATCTAGATGAAAATTAAAAGCATCAGATGAAATCCAAGGCATCAGATGAATCTCAAGGTCACAGATGAATTCTAAAGCACCAGATAAAAGAACCAAAGTTCTCAAATGAAGAATCCCTACATCAGATAAAATACATAACACTAGATAAAACCAAAAGTCTCAGATGAATTCCAAGGTTTCAGTTGAACATCTAAGATAGGGATCTATCTCAAATCCAAAACTCCAATCTCCTCAAGCAAGGGATAGTAACCAATAGTCCAAGTGATCAATGTCCAATGATAGTGATAAAACATTTGATCACTTAAGTCATTGTCCAAGTCAACAGAAGTTAAACCAGAATTAAATGACAAAAATAAACTAATAAAATGTATTAAAATGATTTTTCAAATCATTTTAAATGGAAAATAAAAGGAAAATTCAAATGAAGAATCAAAACATCAAACAAATACTCAAAATAATTATGGAAGATCAAGAAAAATCTAAGGATCAAGATCTCAAAAGTCAGTCTTAAGAATTTTGTCTTCCAAAACATCTTTCTCTTGCCTCATCTTAGCCAAAGCTTCTTGGTATTCCCCCATAGTCTCAATTAGAATGGTGGTCGATTTAGATACCACAGGGAACATGGGTTCTTCATAAGCATGAGGCATTCAAAATTCATTCGCTTTTTTCTTTACCCAAGAAGTGTAGATTTCCATGGCTACACAATTCTTTATATCACCTTTCTCTTTCCTTAGAATGTGGTGCCAAGCTCTTATCATTATGGATTTCAAACCCTGGGAATCTTCCCCTTCATGATAAAAGTAACCTTCTACTATAAAACTCAGGGGTTTACTTGAGTTTGCATACCAAAATTGACGTCTTACTAAGAATGGGTTGTAGTTAATTTCTCCTTTTGTACCAATGACAAGTACGTTGGAAAACTCTCCACAACTTTCAATGATTTCCATATCATTGTAGGTCAAGGTATACCAATGGATATCAGCATTAGTAAGAGACATGAGTCTTCGAGACCAATGCCAACCATTTTTGTTTTCTTTGAAGATCAGAGACTTAGACAAGTGTGAATCAATCCATTTGAACAACAAATGTACACAACACACAATAATTCCATCTCCTTGACGATTCCTATGATGGATAGAGAAATACGTATCACCAAGCAAAGTGGGAACATGATTTCCAATATAAAATATCCTTATGGCATTGATATCAACGAAGTCTTTGACATTGGGAAACAAAACCAACCCATAAATGAGCAAAGCTAAAATAGACTCAAAAGCTACCATGCTATCGACTTTAGTAAAACTAAAAGTTTGGTAATTTTTCATATCACTTGTAACGTTTGTACAATGTGCCTTACCCACTTTTTATGTAACGCCATATTTTTACACTGTCGTTTCATACTTATGCATGACTGATATGTTGGCTTCGATATTACTCTTTTCAGCTCAGTTCGGCATACTTTTCACGTTGTCGTAATTGAAATTTCTTGAAGAATAGGTTTATATTTCTTCAAGTACTTACCATCATATGCGTTGTTGGAAAAAATTGAATTATCTTAAACGGTCCCTCCCAATTAGGTGACCATTTTCCTAGGACTCTATCATTTCTGTCCATAGGTAATATCACTTTCCAAACTAAATCATCAACATGAAATAATTTATCTTTTACCTTTTTATTATAGACTTTGGCCACCCAGTCTTTTTGTCTCCTTAATGCATCAAGGGCCAACATCCTCTCTTCATCCAAGTCGACTAACTCGTCAGTCATCATACTCCAATAGTCTTCAGATGGTATTTCATGTTGTTGTTGAATCCTTACTGGTTGAACGTGTATTTCTACTGGCAATACAACATCATGTCCATATGCCAATCAGAATGGGGTTTCCCCCGTTGCCTCTTTAGGAGACGTTCTACGTGCCCATAAGGCTTGGTCTAGAGTTTGATGCCAATTTCTTGGCTTTTGCCCACGTGTTTCTTAATTAGGCTAATTATCACCTTATTGGCAGCTTCGACCTAGCCATTTTCTTGAGCATAATAAGGGGTGGATGTTAACAGTTTTATTCCAACCTCTTTTGTGAATTCTTGCATTTTTCTCCCCGTGAACACTGTCCCTTGGGCGGTTGTGATTGTTTCAGGAATTCCAAACCGACACATAATATGATTTTGTATAAAATCAAATACAACCTCTTGGTCGACATTTTTTAAAGCTACGGCCTCAACCCACTTTATGAAATAATAAATGCCGACTAAAATGTACCTCTGCTATTTTGATGACGCTGGCTTTATTTCCCCAATCACATCTAAAGCCCATCCTCTAAATGTCCAGGGTTTTATAATGGCATGCAACTCGCTTGCAGGAACATGTTGGATGCCCCCATGCATTTGACATTCCTGGCATCCTCTAGCAAATTCAATGCAGTCTTTCAACATTGAAGGGCAGTAGACACCTGATCGCATCAACAACCATTTCATGTTGTGTCCATCTTGGTGTGCACGACATGCTCCACTATGCACACTCGACACTACTACGTATGCCTCACTTTCTCCTAGGCATTTGAGTAATACTCCTTCAACAGTTTTCTTAAATAATTCATTTTAGATTAAAACAAAACTTAGGGCATGATATTTTATTTTACGATATGCCGAACCCGTATGAGAGCGTAAGTAGTCAACCAGGGGTTTACGCCAGTCATTGTCTTTCCCATTATCAATTGCTAAAATTTCAAAAATTTTGGCATCTATTGCACCTAATTTTATAATTGATAAATCTGAAGGAGATAACAAAGTAGCTCGAACCTTTTTCCTTACTTTAATAGGTTCATCGTCTTTACTCTTTTTGTATCCTGAAGCTTCTTGCGCCAAGTCGTTAGCTTCTTGGTTTTCCCGTCGAGGTATATGTCGAATGCTTGCTTGTTCGAAATGTTTTAGTAATCTTATGACAATCACAAAGTACATGATTAAGTTCTCTTTAACACACCTATACTCTTTTGACACTTGTTGGATCACCAATTCTGAATCTCCCATAATTTTGACATTTTCCCCCCCAATTCTAGCAGTAGTTCAAGTCCACTTATGAGAGACTCATACTCTGCCTCATTATTAGTGCAGATGCCGTCGATGGTGTACTTGAACTCTGCTGGAATTCCATTCAGAGAAATTATGATTCCGCCTATCCCTGCACCATTTTTGGGACTAGAACCGCCAAAATATAATTTCCAAGGCACTAGCTCGACAAAATTTTGTGGCATAGCGACCATAGAATGATCGACTAGAAAATCTGCCACTACTTGCCCTTTTATTACTTTTAAAGGCAGGTATGTTAGGGAATATTCAGTTAATGCTAAAGCCCATTTACCAATTCGACTGTGCAAAATTGGTTTAGACAACATATGTTTAATAATATCGAAATGAGAGGAAACATACACGTCAACTGGCTTTATATATTGCTTCAGTTTGATACAAGAATAATACAAACACAGACATAGATTTTCTATATCACTATACCTAGTTTCAGGGTGATTTAACATTCGACTAAGATGATACATAGGTCTTTCAACATGATTGTCGTCTTCTTGAACTAACATACTTCCTATATTCGATTTTGAGGCTTCTATGTACAACCTCATAGGCTTATTTCTAAGTGGAGGTGCCAATATAGGAGGCTTCACCAAATACTCTTTGATTTTGTCGAAAGCCTCTTTATGCTCCTTTTGCCAGATGAACTCTTCATTCTTCACTCGAAGCAGTGGTGAAAACACTTTAATTTTGCCACTTAAGTTGGATATGAATATCCTTAGGAAGTTTATTTTACCCAACAAAGACTGAAGTTCCTTTTTGGTCGACGGTGGTTTGACGTCTATGATAGCTTTGGTCTTGCTTTGATTGACTTAAATGCTCTTTTTATGTACCACAAAACTAAGGAAATCTCCTGCCTGCACAAAAGCACACTTTAATGGATTCATTGTTAATCCATATTTTCGCATTCGTTCGAAAGATCTCTGAAGATGTTCCAAGTCTGTCGATTTACCACTCGACTTAATGAAAATATTGTCGATGTAAATCAACATAAAATCTTCAATAAAGTCATGGAACATAGAATTCATTACCCTCTTATATGTTGCTCTGGCATTCTTCAAACCGAATGGCATGACAACCCATTCATAGGTGCCTAATGCCTCTGGGCAAAGAAACACCGTCTTCGCCACATCATCATCTGTAATAAAAATTTGGTTATAGCCAGCATAACCATCAAGCATACTTAGATAATTGACTAGCATTTCAGCCACTGGCATGGCATATTCATCTTTAGGAGTGGCATCATTTAGGTCTCTAAAGTTAATGCACACTCTTAGCTTTCTATTTTTCTTAATAACTGGCACAATATTGGCCAACCATTCGACATACCTTGCAGTTCTGATGAACTTGCTCTTGAGGAGTTTTTCTATTTCCTCCTTGATCTTCTACATAATTGTTGGTGCAAAACATTGAGGTGTTTGTTTCACTAGCTTTTTCCCAGCTTTGATTAGTAACCACAACTCGACCAATTCCCTGTTTAAATCTGGCATTTCATTATAGTCCCAAGAAAAACAATCTTTAACCTCTTTCAATAAAGATATTACCTCAGATATGAGTTTTTGGTCGATGTTGGCGCTAATGTAAGTTGGTCTTTTATCACCCTTTACGCCAAGGTCTATTTCTTCTAAAGGATCTTGTGGCTGCATCTTTTCTGGTGCCATGGGATCCCTTTTGAAACCTAAAGTTTCGTCGTCGTATATGCAATCCAACCGCTGCTCACCGACACTTTCTTTGACCAGTCCGCTTTTGTTTGGTGGTTTTGGCTCTACAGCCAAAATGACTTCTTCTGGAACGGGAAGTTTATCAGCTTCTATGTCCATGTTCTTTTCAGCTTCTAGAGCCGATTTCATCTTGTTTTCGACAATGTATGTTGAAATCCTTTTCTGAGCTCCTACCCCAGACATTACTGTCGTGATTGTTTCCTCAGCCTGTCGGCACGAGTTCCTCTGCGTAGGGATCTTCCAGAGGTTCCACATCCCACACAAAACCATGGGTTTCGTGTAGTTTCAAGGAAACAAATGCCTCGTTCAAGTTGGCATACATTTCCTCTGCTAGATGACAAGGAGCGATATTAGCCAGCTTTCTATCAAACTGATTCTGGCCAACATTATTAATATCCTCCATGAAGTAATCTTGGTGGGCCTCAATATTTTTCACTATGCCATCCTCTCGCCAAATTATTAGGCGTTGATGCATGGAAGATGGCACATCGCTGATTCCATGTAGTCATTCTCTGCCTACCAGCAGATTGTAACTTGGCCTTCCTTGAATAACCATAAATATTATCGGCCTAGTGACTGAGCCGACCGTGATGTCTACCTGGATCACCCTCATGGTAGTCTTAGTTCGGCCTTCGTAGTCCGGCAGGACCACTTTGTGAGATCTTATGTCGGTGTCGAACTTACCGATCTAATGGCACTTTCTTTGACTTTCACCCTAATCAGTAAAGGCTTCAGATGGCTCCTCATAGCCATGTCGGGCCTCTCAAAAAAGGCATATTGGCTCTCAATAGAGCCATTGTTCATTACGTAGTAACAGGTTAGCTTGTGTAAAGCCATCTCAACGACACAACATTGACTAGAATGTCAAGTCTCTCTTCTGAATCAAAGGCAAAATCGTCAGTTGCCTCGTCGAAACCATTGTCGCCTGGTTTGTTGACAAGCCCTTTAATCTGTTGCTTGACCGTAAAGTCGACATTTGCTTTGTACCGTCGTGGATTCTTATCTTTGTCGATAGTGATTTTTTTAGCAGCAGCAGCGGCTTGTCTTTCAGCCTACTTCTTTCTCTAGAATCGCCTCTACTGAGTTCGACTCATAGGATTTTTTCCCATGTAGTTTTCGGACACATGGTGAAGCAACTCAATTTTCAAAAATCATTTAAATTTCGAAAACTAGTGAAATCTCCACCTAATTTTATTTATTCCAAAAGGAACGGGAAAATATAGATAAAAGCCCAAAGATGTGGATAAAGCGGTCTACGACCAAAAACATGGAATCGGGAGTCAGTTCCGCAAGAGGAAGGTATTAGCACCTCTTACGTTCATCGTACTCATTGGGACCCATTTAGTTCGAAGTGTGTTTGTGTGTGTAATCGCTAATTTCTAAGTTATGAAAAAAAAGGTTTGTTTATTATTATTTTGAGTTTGACACGATTTCGAAACCGCTTGCCTACGTATTCCCTCGTGCAATGGAAAAGTCAAAACTCCGTAGTTCTTGTTGAAAATGTTTGAATTGGTTGTATTGATTTTAATAGAAATGTTTTTGATGATCGCAAATGATCGAAAAGAATTGAATGGGTTGAGTTGATTTTAATTGTAGATGACAAGTACCAAAATATGAGGCTATCATCTAACGATTCAAATACTCGAAATTGGTGAGTGAGCTCGACCAATCATCTCTCATCCAAAATCTTTATTATGAAAAGGGTGAGGTGAAACAAAGTTCACATTTATTAAGTGTATGGAATAAAAGTATTTAAGTCATTAGGCTATCATCTAATGGCCCAAATACTTTAAATTTAATTAAATCGTCGGGCTATCATCCAACAATTTAATTAAATGCCATAACACTATATTTTTTGTTTTAGAACATGGATAGAAATTTTTAGTTTATTAGGATACCATCTAATAATCTAAAAAACTTCGATTCGTTTAAATCGTTAGGCTAACATCTAACAATTGAAACAAATCTCATCCAAATGTCCCTTTTTTTTAGAGAAAAATTGATTTAAAGAAAACAAATTCAATTAATTATTTTAATTTTGAAAGTGTTTTAAGAGTTTCGATATTGGACGTAGAGAAGTAATGTTTCGGGTTATGATTAACCAAGTATGTGGACTTGATTAACCTCGTGAGGATAGGTGCTCCTATCCCCAACCATGAGACCCTGGTGCATGGATAATTGGTATGTGGACCAATGTTTTTTTCGGGTTATGATTAATCAAAACAACGAGGACATCGATTAACCTCGTGAGGATGGCCATGCCCATCCCCAACCATGAGACCCTTAGAGAATTTGGTGTGGGTAACCAAAAATGAGAGATCGGAGGCGTCATTTCTTTTATATTAATTCGTGAGTGGAGTGTACGATTGTGTAATAAAACATTCAAGCGGATAAAATAATAAAACAGATAATAAAGAAAATTAACACACAATACAACCGGAATTTAAATAATTATTAGGATGGACTTTTTCTATTTGATAAAAAATCAACTAATAATTTAATCGATAATTTAGCAAATAAAAACTATCTTATACTAATTATTATTTAATACATCAAATAAAATAAAATACTTGCATAATAAATAAATTAAAGAGTGAGTTTAGAAATGGGCCTGTGGTTGTAGTCAGATCTGGGGGTGTAAGGAGCAAGCTGAGCCCAAGCCCAAAAACACTTGCTGGATCTTGTATAGAAGGTTCCATGAGGTATAGTGTGGTCCACCATTCTAGAGCGTTGGATCTGGATCTCAACAGATCTGATGATTGTAAGGGAAGGAGCATAATAGCTTATTATGAGTGTACCTACAACAGATTTCTCATAGACCACACAGACGGTGACAAGTGTCATTGCCTGGACTAGACAACACAGTTTAATATATTAACTTTGTTTTTAAATATTTAAATAATATAAAATAAACAGTTTCAATACAAACCTCAGATAATAATAAGGAATAAAGCTATAATAACCAATGAAACTTATTCAACTTATCCTATTATTAAACTTAGGTAATTTATCATTTCTATTTATAGTAAAGACTAAGAATTAAGGGGAGGAATTTGTTGGCATATTTAGTAAGAATTAGTCTTTACTATAAATAGAAATGATAAATTAGCTAAGTTTAATAATAGGATAAGTTTCATTAATATATTTTATCCTTATTAGTATATTGAAACTAAACTTATATAAACCCATTCTATTTCAATTAGTAATATTAATAAGTGTGATAACTTCTTATTCTTACAAAATGAAATACAATGGCTTTATATAAGCTTTACAGTTTCAAAACAAATCTCAGATAATAATAAGGAATAAAGTTATAATAATCAATAAAACTTATTCAACTTATCCTATTATTAAACTTAGCTAATTTATCATTTCTATTTATAGTAAAGACTAACTCTTAGTAAATATGCCAACACCGTTATCATCTATAATTTTTGAAGGTGGTTTAGTACTGTTAATAGCTCTTCTGTCTCGTGTATTAAGAGATAAGGTTGTGTCCTTAAGTGTCTTCAAATGAGAGTGCTACTTGTAACCAATTTAAAATTTGAAGGAAACATTACTTATTAAAAAAAATTTGTGAAAATACCATAAACTGAATGTTTAAATATCATAAACCAATAGTTAATTTCCAACAACAGTTCGTGGTTTACATCTCAAAATTGTGTATTTGAATAGATTTTGACACATTATTTAGAGTATTTCAAATTTATTGCTTGATAACTTTTGTATGTTGATTGATAATATACATAGATGATTCATTATTGAAAAAACTTTAAGAATCCTGAGATTTAATTGCACTAATAATTTTATAGTTATAACTGCATTCATTTTAGTTGCCCTAGAAAACAAAGATTAAGTAGTAAAATGTAGAAACTGATTCAAATTAGATTTTTCAAGCTTTGAAACTTGGCCTTGAAGAGCTTCAGTCTTCAAGTGTATATTATGCAAATAATTATTTACCACAAGTCAAAATAGTACTACAACAACAATAATTAAAATAATAGTTGTGATATAGAAGATGCTAATAGAAAGACAGGCAACATTTGTCACATTAAGTTTTTGGAGTTATAAAAGCAGTATTCATAAAAAAAAAAGTCCAATGTAATGCTTAGACATTGGAATGCAAGACGTACATTGTCAGGAAGCTACAACAGAACCTTAACAAAATAAAAACTGCAGTAAAATATTAAACTAAAAAGCAAGAAGATAAAAAGAACAAAATAATAAAAGATATTTGATTTCATTCATGATTAATTCTTAATGCCTCAATGAGGCTACATTATATATAATCACTATAATGGATAATAAACAAAAAACTCAAATATTAATAAGAGCTCACTAAATAACAATACATAAAATATTAATATACACTCTAAATTATTTTAAATAATAGAATTCTACTCAGTATCATACCTATCATACCTGTAGTAGGCATGGAAATTGAATGATGCAGATAACTCTGTAGAGTAGGCATAGAACATGAATATTACGGACAAGAAAAGGTGCAACAGACCTCTTTTCATATTATAGTTGGTCAAGAAATCGTCTTGGTTATAGCCGATGATTGGAATAAAATAGAAAACAGACAGCGAGGCATTGATGCACGCGATCAGATGAAGGATATTTGTTAGTGCGGCATATGAGATGCACACCATGAAAATGGCCAAAACTGTAAATGAAAAAATAACTTTGGAGGGTTTTATGTATGCCATTATAACCTGCAAAAAAAAAAACAATAATGAATTCTCTTAAGATGACTAAAGTTTAAACTAACACATGAGAACAATGACTGCCACTGAGAAGAAGACAATAAGCTAGAGTTGCTCACAAGGATGAAGATACCTGAATTTCACAAAGGAGAAGACAATAATATTTTCAAATTGTTATTCTGCTCACTGTGGAATGCGCCCTCAGTGTTCTCATTTCTGTCTTATTTATACCGAAAATTAGGGTTTTACATGAAGAAGAAGACAAATGGTATTAATGGTGAATATTTGACCATAATGGTCAATAGAGCAGAGCAGATTGCTGTGAAGAGAACGAAGAGAGAAGAGAACCCTAAAGCAGTTTCTGATTTATACGAAAAATAGGGTTTTACGTGAAGAAGAAGACAAATGGTCAATAGAGTAGGCAGCAGAGCAGTTTGCTGTGTTGTTCTGGGAATTTGAGACATAAAAACGAAAACAAGACAAAACCAAGTAAAAAGTAAAAAACAAATATTAACTTAAAATAGAAGATTCTGTCGCTGTGATTTTAATTTGTAAGATTTTTAGAGCTTGGAATGGTACAATGAGAAAAAATCAAATAAAAGATATACTGAGACATATCCTCAAGGAGAAAGACTCCTTTGAGATGATAACGATGTTTCTTGTATAATTTTTGTGAGTCTTTTTTTTTTAATGAAATGGTTAATGAGTGAAAAGTAGGTTAATAATAATAATAATAATAATAATAATAATAATAATAATAATAATAATAATAATAATAATAATAATAATAATAATAATAATAATAATAATAATAATAATAATAATAATAATAATAATAATAATAATAATAATAATAATAATAATAATAATAATAATAATAATAATAATAATAATAATAATAATAATAATAATAATAATAATAATAATAATAATAATAATAATAATAATAATAATAATAATAATAATAATAATAATAATAATAATAATAATAATAATAATAATAATAATAATAATAATAATAATAATAATAATAATAATAATAATAATAATAATAATAATAATAATAATAATAATAATAATAATAATAATAATAATAATAATAATAATAATAATAATAATAATAATAATAATAATAATAATAATAATAATAATAATAATAATAATAATAATAATAATAATAATAATAATAATAATAATAATAATAATAATAATAATAATAATAATAATAATAATAATAATAATAATAATAATAATAATAATAATAATAATAATAATAATAATAATAATAATAATAATAATAATAATAATAATAATAATAATAATAATAATAATAATAATAATAATAATAATAATAATAATAATAATAATAATAATAATAATAATAATAATAATAATAATAATAATAATAATAATAGTTTGTATTGAGTATTTTTATTGGGTTCAAGTTGGTTACATATATTATGTGATTAATTAAGGTGCAATATAGTTTGGTTAATTTCCTACCACATATCTTAGTGAGAGGACTTTGAAAAAAGACAAAACCAAGCGAATATTTTGTACAGAACCAAGTAAGAGATTTCTAGCTATAATGTCTTACTTGCTTTGCTCAGTCGGAAATAATAATATGGCCAATTATTTTTATGGTTGCAATTTTGGCCAATTTTTTACTCCAAGTATTTAAGTTCTATTAAAAGGATATTGTCCCCTCACAAACTTCAAAGAAATAAACGGTATGTGTCTTGAGATTGGGATGACTGCTATTTGATTCTTTGATTCAGAGCTAACTGTCAAGAATATTATGGGAAGTTTAGGCAAGTGCACATTAGACAGCGCTTATGTGCTAAAGCGCTGTCATAAACTCCAATAAAATTTTAAATTTTAAAACTATATACATTAGATAACATTTTACAAAAAAGCGCTCTCTATAGTTAAAGAAAAGCGCTGTCTTATGTTCACTAAAGAAAGTGTTGTCTAAAGGGTCAACAGTAGAAAGCGTTGTCGTAGGCTTAAACCGCTGCTAAAGCCATATTTTAGGCAGCCTTTCTAAAAGCGCTGCCTAAAGTCAATTAAAATTGAAATAAAATTACATAAAAGGTTAATACCTTTTTACCCCTGTCATGTAGGGCCTTTCCGAAAAAAGCCGGTAAAAAAATGTTTTTTATTGACCAAGAAGAAACTAAGGAAAAAAAAATAAATTAAATTGAAATCCATTTTTATTGACCAATTAGAATTGCCTCCCCGATCTATAATTGTCTTAAAAAGTCCAATATACATACAATATTGGAACTTTTGAATAAGAAAGGGGTTTAATAATTGCAAAAAAAAGATTGTTAAAGAATACTTTGTAAATCCTAAAATTACGTATTGAATTTGGATTCTTGTATTCAAAATCCAATTTGTATACCGAACCCAAATAGTAGTGTTTGTCATTTTTGTGTAGAAAATTAAAGAAAACATACAGTATAGTTAAAACTGTTATTGTATGAGGTCTATTCAATGCCAAATGCAAAGGCGCATAATAGATCGATATGAACATCATTAGTTGTCCCGTAATAAACCCGGTTGTTGCTGATATTTTCGTTTCAGATGAATCCCCCAAGCATTGTCCTCGAATAAGAAATAGATAAGACGGTCCTATGGCGAATGTAGTCAGAAATCCATAATAGAGTCCGATCACAACGGCTGATTAAGTATTTTAACGCAGAAACCTACGAGATAATCTCGTAAAAAAAGTTATAAATCATATACACCTCAATTGATTATAAATTAATTCTATTTTTATTTTTTATTCTTCGAGCAAAATGAGTTTGCTCTTAGATGTTATATATTCTACTCGATTGATTACAAATTAATTCTATTTTTATTTTTTATTCTTCGAGCAAAATGAGTTTGCTCTTAGATGTTATATATTCTACTGAAGAAAGTGCTGTCTAAAGGGTCAACAGTAGAAAGCGTTGTCGTAGGCTTAAACCGCTGCTAAAGCCATACTTTAGGCAGCGTTTTTAACGCTGCCTAAGATCAATTAAAATTGAAATAAAATTAAATAAAGGGTTAATAGCTTTTTACACCCTGCCATATAAGGTCTGTAAAAAAAATGTTTTTTTATTAACTTGAATAGTTTTTTATTTTATTTATTATTTTATATGCCACGTAGGCATATTATAGGCTAAATTACAGTTTTGGTCCTTCTATTTTGGTGTTTTCACGATTTTAGTCCCCCTATTTTCTTTTTAAACACTTTTGGTCTCTCATCCCCACTTTGACTACAAAAAAACGCATATGAATCACTTTTTAAACACTTTTTTAAATGTCAGAACGTTCAAATGAGGTCATCAATACATTATTGAAGAAAGTTAACAATTTTCAGAAGTAACACAGGCGTTTTTTGTAGCCAAAGTGAGGATGAAGGACCAAAAGTGTTTAAAAACAAAATAGGGGAACTAAAATCATGAAAACGCCTATATTATATTATATTATATTAACTTTTTAAAAATTTGTTTTACATGAGAGCTTAACCCACTCCCTTACCTTCCTAGCATAAGGACACTATCCACTAGGCTAGTTGGTTCTATTTGTCATGAAAATGTTTGGAATAATTTTTATAATATGCTTAATATATAATATACATTATCGTTAATACAAATATAATATACAGTTAATATTACTAATATTTTGTTAATAACTATAGTATATAATATAAAGTATTGTTAATACTATATGATTAGTATAATATTATTAATACTAATATAGTATGTAGTTAATAATATATAATTAATAATACTAATATTTAGCTAATAATTATAGTATACAGTAAATAAAAAAATAAAAAAATAAATTAATAACTATAGTATATAGTTAATAATAACACTAATATTTTCGTATTTAATCAAAAGTATTTAATTATAATTTATAAAATTGCACTTTATAAATTATTTATTATGTTTCTAAAAATTATTTAATTTTAAATATTACGTTTTATAAATTATTTGTAATAAGTTTTTAAATATTTTGCTAGGTTTTAATGTTAAATATTTATTTTTTAAAATGTATTACATTTTAAAAATTATGTTTCAATATTGTTCACAATTATTATTATAAATAAATATTAAATGTACTAATTATTTTTTTTTGAGAATTTCATACATTGAAATATTTGTTAAAAAATACATTGAAATATATATATATATATATATATATATATATATATATATATATATATATATATATATATATATATATATATATATATATATATATATATATATATATATTATTAACTATATGTTATAATTATTAACTAATTTGATTAATATTTAATATTTAGTTAAATATAAATTACAACTATATACTACATGGAAATATTTAATTATAGTCATTAAAATACTAAAATTATTAACTATATACTACAATTATTTATAAATTTGATTAAATACTGAAATATTGGTATTATTAATTAGAAATTAATACAAAAAATTATCTAACAAGCTGAAATAATATTATTCCAAGCAATTAACAAGCTATAACAATCATTCCAAGCATGTATATAACAAGCTTATACAACTAGCCTAGTGGTTAGGCTCTACATCTACGTGGCATTAAAAATAATAAATAAAAAGCACATCAGCTTTTTGGATGACTGGATGTGACGAAGGTTTAAAATGAGAGAATCTTCAAATGTTGGGAGAATCCATGTGACTTTTTTTTTACAGGGGGATTTTTCGAAAATGCCCTATATGGCAGGGGGTAAAAAGGTATTAACCCTTAAATAAATTCTAGAAAGCGCTTCCTAAATTCAAAGCACCGCCTAAAGGCCCAACAATAGAGCGCTGCCATATGCCCAAATTGTTGTTAAAGTCACACTTTAGGCATCACTTTCTAAAAGTGTTGCCTAAGGTCAATTAAAATTGAAATAAAAAATTACAGTCTAGGTTTTGCCTCGTTACTTTTATTGTTCTTCTTTTGTCACGAAAATCTCAAAAACCATACGTCGTTGATTCTCCATTCTCCTTCCATACTCCTTCTTCTCGTTACCACGTCGTTGATACCCCTCCTTCCTATGACTATTCACGAACAGCCACCAACACACCAACCAACGACATACTCTCTTTGTGCTTCTTTCGTCACAATATACATCTAGCTTTGTCCAAGATTTCTACTCCTACCAACAATCCTCATTATGACACCAGCTGCTGTAAGCATCACTATCATCCTTCTTTTGAGTTTCTTTTAGTCTTTTCATCATATTGTTGGTGCTGTTTTTGTTTTAAGGTGTTAATGTTGAACTAGAAATAATGAAATTAGGTTAATAGTTTTATGTTAGCCACGTTATTTTTTGGAAAGAGGAATTGTTGTTATTGGTGTTAAATTTGATTGATACTCATGTCGGCGTCACTACAATATTTTTCACTTTAGACAACGGAAGAATAGGCAACGACTGAAAAATTGTGCTTAGAAAAGTAATAGGTTGCACTTTTTGTTAGTTGCCATATTTTATTGAAAACTGTGGCATATTCACCTATAGCTACGCTTTTGAAGTGTGGACATAATGTAATCGTTGCCTATTCATTTTAGACAACAGTTTAAATCGTGGGCATAACAAAACTGTCCCTTATTCTAAGGGCTACAATTTTTTAAGAATGATTAATTTAATTGCCCTATGTTTTGTTTACACTCGCAGGTAGAAAATGGAACCTACGATAATGTTTATAAGACTTTAGATCGAGACACTAGATATATCATGGCTCTTCAACAAATCTGGTTTAATTTGTTAGTGTACAAATCAAGAAGTGTCTCCTACAAACTAGGTTGTGATGTTACGGTACATAACTCATGAGTTGTTTTTAGGTTATGAGTTATTTTAAGGTTCACTGTGTTGTATAGTTTATTGTTGTAGTTGTTATGAAATCCTAACAATTAACATGTGATGTTTAAGGTTTCTTGCAATAACTTTATTTTGTATGTCGTGTATCAAGATTGAAGTTGCATCTTATGAAATTTCTATATATTTTATTAACAATTTTTTTTATAAAAAAGAAGCAATTGGCAACGGTTTTATATTGTGGCCTAAGTAAAAATCATCGACTAAAAATGAATTCCATAAACCATAGTCTAATCCGCAACAGTTATATAGTCGTAGCTTAAAAGAAACCGTGGCATAAAACAATTTCAAAACCTGCAGCCTATTCACACATCTAGGCAACGGGTTTTCAAATCCGTGGGATAAAGTGACAAAACTGTAGCCTATAAGAATAGGCAACGGCCATATATTCCACGCCCAAATAACCGTAGCCTAAAGGCTTAGGCTACAGTTTTTTGGTATTAAGTCGCGGTTCTGTGTCGTTGCGTAAACTCATTTTTGTTGTAATGTGTTAGTATTTTCTTTTATGGTTGTGTGAATATGAATGAGATTCTGAATAGTAATTGTGTTAATATGATTTTAGATTGTTTTCGGTTTGTTTTGATGGTATTTTATTTGAAATAATCTCCATTAATTGCGTATCCTCTATAAGAAAACACAATCGAACTTAGACCATATGCCAAACATCTCAACCTGTCTGATATTGAAGCAGGATCTGAATGAAACTTTGAATATATATGATCCTTAAACCACTGTATAAAACTTTGATTGTGCTCTCGTACTATCCAATTTTCATTTCTACTTTGATTCTCACCTCGGAGTATATCCTTGTGCATTTCAACAAACGACTCAACCACATTGTCATTGTGCAGAACATACAAATGCACTTGATCCCGTTCATCCCTTGATACTGTCACAATTTCATTTCCAATTAATTTTTTACCTTCTTTTTTTTCAAAAAAAAAAAGAGATTTGGGGATTCCAATGGATTGCACATTGGACAAAAATTCAGTACAAAACTCAACCGCTTCTTCAACAACGTATCGCTCAACGATATAACCCTCTGGACGACTTCGTTTTTCACGTACCCTTTTAATATTTTCATATAACTTTCAACAGGGTACATCCATCTCATATAAGTTGGTCCACACAATTGTGTCTCTTTCACAAGATGAACAACAAGATGTACCATAATGTCAAAAAATGATGGAGGAAAATACATTTCAAGGTCACACAAAGTAATAACTATTTCTTTTTGCAATACTGGTAAGATCTCAGGATCGATCACCTTACTACAAATTGACCTGAAGAAAAAACACAATTTAGTTATAACACTTCTTACTTTTCTGGCAAAATAGAACGTATACCTATTGGTAGAAAATGTTCCATTATGACATGGCAATCATGTGTCTTCAAACTCTTTAACTTGAGGTCTTTCATGGACACGAGTCTTCTAATGTCTGAGGAGTAACCTTATGGAACTTTAACTTCACTCAGAAACTTACACAATATTTTCTTTTCCTTTCTAGATAGAGTGTAAGCAGCAGGTGGTAGATATGTTCGTCTTCCTTTCTTCACGGGTCCTAATTCAGTTCTTATTCCCATCTCTACCATGTCCTCCCTTGCTTTAAGGTCATCCTTAGACTTTCCTTTTATATTGATTAACAAACCAATAACACTTGCAAATACATTTTTTTTCAATATGCATAACATCAAGAAAATGTCTTACATACAAAGATTTCCAATATGGAAATTAAAAAAAATTGACCTCTTCTTCCACCCACCTGTGACAACTTTATGTGCAAAAGGCTTGCCAAACTGAATACTCACATCTTTCACCTTTTCAAAAATTTGATCACCTGTCAATCCAGGTGGAGTTCTACGTTGTTCGATATCTCCATTGAACGCTTTTCTCCATCCACGATATTGATGTTTAGAATTTACGAATCTATGATGACCGAGAAAGACATTCTTTTGACAAAGTTTCAATCGCTTCGTATCGGTTCCATCTTCACAGACAGGACACGCTTTTTTACCTTTAATGCTATACCCGGATAGATTTCCATATGCTGGAAAATCGTTAAGTGTGCCAAACAACATCGCTCTCAAATTGATACTTTCTTTCCTATATCCATCATAAACCTCCACATCGTTCTCCCACAAAATCTTCAAATCTTCGATTAAGGGTTTCAAGTATACATCTATGTTATTCACTAGTTGTGTAGGCCCATAAATTAACATAGATAACATCATGTACTTGCGCTTCATACATAGCCATGAAGGTAGGTTATAAATCATAAGAATCACAGGCCATGTGGAATGTGAGGTACTTTGAAGACCATGCAGATTCACTCCATCCATAGATAATGTTAAGCGAAGGTTTCTTGTTTCTCCTCCAAAATTAGGATAATCATTATCAATTTTCTTCCACTGTGCTGCATCTGCCGGATGTCGAAACTTTCCATCGATAATTCTTTCATCTGCATGCCAATTCAAGTGTCTAGCATCGGTTTCACTACGAAACATGCGTCTAAATATCGGAATAATAGGAAAATACCATAAGACTTTCGTTGGAGATAATTTTTTCTTATATCGAGATAAACCGCACTTAGGGCACTCATTCAACGATGCATATTCGTTTCGAAACAAAATGCAATCATTTAGACATGCATGTATCTTATCATAGCTCATGCCAATAGAGCACAACATTTTTTTGGCCTCGTAGGTTCGATTAGGAAGAACATTATCCTCGGGAAGCATATCTCTCAAAAGGGCTAATAACTCTGTGAAACTTTTATCCGACCATCCATTGCGCGCCTTTAAATGTACAATTTTAATACCGCAGACAATCTTGTGAATTTGGGGAAATCTTTATACAACTGTTTCTCCGCATCGCTTACCAACCTCTCAAACATTTTGGGATAATCCTGAAGATCTTCTTCAAGTGCTTCTGCAATCTGTTCGACTCGATCACAATCATATGTATATGTGGCATTGTCGTATGAAGCATAGGTCGCATTACTTTTCTCCCCTAGTTCAACATTCTCGCTGCTTTTCTCACCATGAAATATCCAACACGTATAACTTCGATCAATTCCACGCATCAGTAAATGGGATTTCAATCCATCTGCGTCAACCCGACCCACATAACAACAACCCAAGCAAGGATATTTCATTCTATCCGGGTCTTCAGCGTGTTCAACAGCAAACTTAACGAACTCTAATACCTCATTCTCGTACTCTTTTGACAATCGATCGACACACATCCATTTTTTATCCATGGTTTTACTACTAATTAAGTAAGCTAAACAAAAAATAATAATTAGGGAACAACAGTATAATGAGTTTCAGTCAAAATGCAAAGTATACATGGAATGGATCTGGAGCAAGCAAACACAAATACAATAGTACACATTAGGCTAGGCAAGTTATTAATATTTTTTAAGAAGTACATTCTTAAATTAATTAAAATAAATTTTTGGGACTAAATTCAATAATATTTTAGCAGAAGCCCATTATCTATGTTCACTTTTGTAAGCATGAAAGTGTTATATAAACACTTTCCCTTATTCTTCTACTTTAGGTTTCAAATTCTACATAGCATTTGTATATGCCTACAACCCGTCGATTACACTTCTCCTCTTCACACACTACTTACACCACTCCTTCGGAACTTATATTTAGTGATTTGTGGGGTCCTTTCCCTTATTCTTCTACTTTAGGTTTCAAATACTACATAACATTTGTATATGTCTATATGTCCAAGTTTACTTGGATCTATTTTGTTAAAACCAATGATGAAGCTCTTAAATTTTGAATTTCACACAACAATCCAATATAATTTGATTAAAGCTACTCCAACCACTTGAAAAAAGGCCCATGAAAAATAACCAATAAAAGTAACAACACATAGATAAGCCATTGAAATAAGAAAGATTCACCTCCTCTTTGAATCTGCGTCTAATTGGGATGGTGCAATGCTCTGTATTTTAGTCCCTCCTCTTTAAATATTACAAAAGGTCTCTAATTGTATGAAGTTAGCTATTTGTTCCTGAGACCAAGAAAGTATACAAAATGCAAACCAAGCACAAAATATTGGAAAAACAAAGAGTTAAAATGCATCATTTATATTATTTGGTGGAACTTGTTCACTCTTAAAATAAACTAGTTGAAGGATGATCTTACCAATTGTGTTTCACCAAGTTTTTATTTTCTCTTTCTTTCTACTTGGGCTCTTCACAAACAAAAGAAACCTCCTAGAAAAATGTGAAACAGCATAAAAAACACAACAAAATAAGAACCATATGGGCTTATTTTACATAACATGTTTCCATATGTATTGAGCTGCTGTACAAATATGATGCTAGCTGTGTGTAATGTAACATATATACCTTTCAAGAGAAAGTTCAATATTTCATAGAAGTTAAAAGCCAAGGCCAGTATGAGAGGATGAGTGGCAGTGGAAGTTTCCTACAAAAGTCTCTGTGTTAGAAGTATAATCAACTGGCATATATGTTTCCTACAAAGAATCGACATTCAAGAAAAAGAAAAAATGGTCACTGGAAGAATAGAAAACCAGAACAATATCCCTATGTTGACTATGAACACACTTTTTCCATATACAGACCAGTAAAATGCAAGGTTAAAGGAAAGAGGTAAAAGTAAAATGCACCTTGATATCGTGAGAAGGCTGGTTCTTTGTTATCAAAGCTGAGCAAGGATCAACAAGTAGAAAGCTGGAGCAAGGAACTGACGAAATAAAGAATCTGTCAAAAGCAAAAAAGCAGGGTTTTTGTTAATCTGTGAGCGAGAGAGAGGAAGACACGGTGTTGTAGACGTCGTCGTCGTGGTTACACCGTGAGAGGGGTTCTGTTGGAGAAGAAGAACAGTAATAGAGGTTTGATTAATCATGGCGAGACGGAGGAAGGCAGTCTTGTAGATGTCGCCATCGTGGTTATGCCGTGAGAAGGGTTCGGTTGGAGAAGAAGAACAATAATAGAGGGTTTCGGTTAATCTGTGAGCGAGAGAGAGGAAGACAGGGTGCTGTAGCAGTTTGTGGAAGCGATGGTGGTTAGGGCGAATTGGTTTGTGGAAGTTGTGGTGGTTAATCGGTTTGTGGAAGCGATTTCTGTTAGAGAAGATGAATAGGAAGAACGAGTGAGAAGAACGAGTTGAACGAACGAGGTTTCTGATTAATTTAGGAATTTTGAAATTTTTTAATCACCTAAGGCAGCGCTTTCAAAAAGCGCTGGCATAGGTATTACCTATAGCAGCGCTTTGGTCTTTAGTAGCACTTTTAGAATAATGTCTTTAGCAGCACTTCTAGAAAGCGCTATGTAACGTATAGCGCGCTTTCTAACGTATAACCTTTAGCAGCACTTTTAGTAAGCGATGTCTGAAGTAAGTCTTTAGCAGCGCTTATTCTAAATTTTTAATTTTTAATTTTTCTGAAAACCTATACCAGTGCTTAGGGAAAAAAAGCGTTGCCTATGAGTATGGCCTATAACAGCGCTTCTGTTTAAATTTTTAATTTTTAATTTTTCTGAAAACCTATAGCAACTCTTTAGGCATAAGCGCTGTCTATGTGGCGCTATCTAAAGTCAATTTTGACATAGTGTTCAAAAGCTTCATTTGTGATATAGATATTACCACAAGTCAAAATACTACTACTAGAACAACAACAATAATAGTTGTGATATAGAAGATGTGAATAGAAAAGACAGGCAACATTAACTTTTAGTAGTTATAGAAGCAGTGTTCCTAAAACAGACCAATATCTATACAGTGCACTGCACTTTTCTAATGGAAAACCTGTAAGGCTTACATATAGTAACCATAGAACATGGATACTACGGACAAGAAAAGGTGAAACAGACCATTTTTCACAAAATAGTTGGTCATGAAATCGTCCTCATTATAACCGAAGATCAGAATAAAAGCCAAAAAAGATATTGTGGCATTGACGAACGCGAACAGATAAGGGATATTAGGGATATATGTAAGTGCAGCAGCATATGTGATGATCACCATGAGAATGGCCAAAACTGCAAATGAACAAATAACTGTGGAGGGTTTTATAAATGCCATTATAACCTGCAAACAACAAAAAGGATAAAAGAATCAATACAATTCATTGTGGTGTTATGAATTTTCTTATGATGACTAAAGTATGGGATGTAGTACTAGTAATTCCAAATACAAGTCCTTCCCCATGACAGGAAAACAAATTCAACAAACCAATTATGACAAAGAAAACATCAATAACAAGATTTAGAACCAAGACACAACATACCAAATGCATTAGAAAAATAACAAAACTTAATCAAATGAAAATGTCTATGTTTATTTTAGACTAACCAAACTAATTTCACACAAAAATGAAAGGAAAAAAGTCTTTCTAAAATTCTATTGTTAGTGTTCATTGTTAGGTGAAAGGGTTTATGGCATTCAATGTTTTGATAGTACAAATTTACAACTTCATATATGTGTTCTTATATGTTTAAATTTTGGTTCATGTAAAATAAGTCGGAAAGGTTGAGTTAACAAAACTTAAACAACAAAAAAAGAAACTAATGACAGAAAATGTTGTGTAAACTATATATCTATAATTGTTTTGAAGGACAAAAAATTATTACTAAACAAGAACATTAGTATTTTTTGTTTCTTTTCATTGAAAATTTTGCTCTACCTATGAACTTCAACAAATCATTAATCACAATTGTGTATTTAGGAATTTGGGTTAGAGGATACAGATTATTTACCAAGCTTTATAACACCAATCCCTGTCATTTGGAATCACATTTACAAACCTCTCGATTTTTTTTGTCATTTTGATTAAACTTTTACAATTTAAAATTAAGCACATTTAACATACATATAAAAGCATACCAAATCAAACCTTGAAACACCTTAAAAACAGGCCTATTCATATGAATTTATGTTCAGCCAACGAATAATACCTACTAGCAAGCATGCTAAAATAATTTCAACAAATCATAGCCAATCTCATAGTGACATTTCAACAAACACATTGTTTGCAAGATTGAAGCATATACCAAAAGAGTAACTCTATACCCTTCAAAACCACATGAAAGACTATCAACAATTAGTTCCACAGAAATATAGTTATGTTAACAATTTGTAGAATGGATAGGTTATATATTTAAACTAACTCTTGAAAACATTGACAACTACAAAGGAGATAACAATAAGCTAGAGTTACTTACAAAGGAGCTGCAAGTGTTGCAAAGTCGAGTGCCGCAAATCAGTGTCGAAGAATGAGAGTCTCGATCTAGAGCTGAAATAACAAGGAAAGTTATTCTCCTCACCAAATTCACATTGAGCAAGTAAAATTCACAGATAAAGCACATGCAAGAAGAAGCAAAAAGATTCTAAACACCAAACTCACAGTGAGATAGTAAAATTCATCGAACGAGCACATGCAAGAACTATTGAAGAATAATTCAATATTCAGAAGTTGAGTCCAGAACTTCTAGTTGTGTTCAGAAGTTCTGATGTTTTGATGTTGCTCAGAAGTTATAGAACTTTTGAGGTTGTGTCTAAAAGTATGTTTAACTTCTGGTTTCTTCAACATAGATGTTAAGTTTAGTTTTAAAGGGTACTTTAGTATTTACTATTTGGGTACCTTTTATCTTGTTCACTAAGTTTACTCTATTAGGGCCTATGTGGCAATTTTTCTCCTTGTATAAATAGACTAGTAGTAGATGTCATTTGTAACAACAATCCTTATTTTTTTCACTCTTGTGGTAGCCGTCACTCTCATTATTCTCCATTATTCCAATCATCTTTAATTCTTGTGCACCAACAAATTGGTATCTTGAGCTTTTCTGGTTAGAAACACAGGGAAACACGAGTGAACGTGAGTTTGTGTTGTGTGATTGATTTTGTTTCTGGGTTCACGTTGAATCTTTGAACAAAATTGTAACAAAATCACATTTTCTGATTTTATGAGTTGGGAAACCCTATGTGAGTGAAGATCTGAGTGTACTGTACAAGATAAAAGATGAACGAAAACGACAACATGAATACCAAACTTCCAGTTTTTGATAGCAAGAACTGGAACAGATGGATGATTCAGATGCACGTGTTATTTAGGGCTCAAGATGTTCTGGAGCTTGTTACTGATGGGTATATTCAGGTTGCAGAAGATGCAACAGAAGAAGAGAGAGAGACGCAGAGAAGCAAGAGGAAGAAAAATCAGAAGGCGTTGTTCTTCATCCATCAGTGTGTGGATGTGAATGTGTTTGAGAAGATTACTGATTCGATGACGTCAAAGGAGGCGTGGGACACACTAGTCAGATGTTACGGTGGTGACGCATTAGTGAAGAAGGTGAAGCTTCAGTCCTTGAGAAAGCAATATGAGAATCTCAACATGAAGAACAATGAGAAGGTTTTAGAGTATATCTCTAGAGTGATTCTGATCACTAATGAGATGAAGGCTTGTGGAGGAACTTTTTTTGAGCAAGTAATCATAGAGAAGGTATTGAGGTCACTTACTCCTCAATTTGATTACATTGTTGTAGCAATTGAGCATTCTAAAGATCTGGAAACCATGAGAATAGAAGAGCTGCAAAGTAGTCTAGAAGCGCATGAGTTACGTCTGACTGAAAGAACTTCTGAGAGGGAAGTTGACCAGGCTCTGAAAGCTTCTTTTGTCAAGAAGGACCAGAATCATTCTTGGTGTGAGGCCAAGAATAGACGTGGTGATAGATTCCAGAAGTTAGAATCCTCAAATTCTGACGAGAAGAAACATCAGAAGAGAAAGGAGAAGAAGAAAGTTCAATGTTACTGTTGTAAGCAGTTTGGCCATTTTGCTAGAGATTACTGGTCAAACAAAGGAAGGAAATCAGAAGAAGCAAACATGTCCAGAGGAGATTCAGATGATGAAATTGTGTTATTGATGGCTTTTGAGTCTGATGAAAGATGTTTGGCAGATTGGTGGTATATGGACACTGGTTGTTCAAATCACTTGACTGGAAACAAACAATGGTTGACAGATTTTAACTCCAGAAGGAGAAAAAAGATCAGATGTACAGATGATAAGTACCTTAATGCAGAAGGTATGAGAAATTTCAAAGTCAAGGTGAAGAATGGGAAGAATGTTCTGATCAAGGATGTTTGGTATGTTCCGGGAATCAAAAGCAGTTTGATGAGTGTGGGTCAGCTCATTGAGAAAGGTTTCTTAGTTGTTATGAAGAACAATCTCTTGAAGTTGTATGATTCTAATCAGAAGTTGATTATGCAATCTGAATAGGGAAGCAACAGAACATTCAAAGTGAATTTAGAAACAACTTAAACAGAGTGTCTTAGTGCAGATGGATCTGAAGGAGATAGTAAGCTCTGGCACAAGAGATTGGGGCATCTGAACTATAGAAGCTTAGGGAATCTAAGTTCTAACAAGCTCGTATGTGGAATTTCGAAGATTGTGAAGTATGAGAAGTCATGTAAGGTATGAATGAAAGGAAAGCAACCCAGATTTCCATTTGTATCAAAAGTATCCCCAAGAGCAAAACATGCTCTAGGAGTAGTATATTCTGATGTGTGTGGATCATTTCCAGAACCTTTACTTGGAGGAAATAGGTATTTTGTGTCTTTTGTGGATGAGTTCACAAGAATGACGTGGGTAACACTCATCAAGTTTAAGAATGAGGTGTTTATAGAATTTCAGAAGTTCAAGGTGAAGGCTAAGAATCAAAGTGGTCAGAAGTTAAAGATTCTCAAAACGGATGGTGGATGTGAGTATAACTCTACAGAATTCCATAAGTTTTGTGATGAGAATGGATTTGAGCATGAAGTTAACGCTCCTTATACTCCTCAACACAATGGTCTTGTTAAACGAAGAAATCGTACTTTGCTTGATATGACGAGAAGTATGCTAAAAGAGAGGAAGCTTCCTCACAACTTATGGGGAGAAGTTGTTGCTACTGCGGCATATGTGCTCAATAGGTGTCCAACAAGCTGAAGGGAATTGTTCCTTTAGAGAAGTGGACTAGATAGAAGCAAAGTGTTATTCATCTGAAGGTTTTTGGTTCTGTGTGTTACAAACACATTCCAGAAGCTAGAAGGAAGAAGCTGGATGATGAAGCAAAGTGATGTTACTGGTGGGGTACCATAGTACAGGTGCATACAAACTTTATTGTTCATAAACTAACAAAGTTGAAGTCATTAGAGACGTTATTGTGAAAGAGTTAGAAGTTTAGGATTGGATTAAGTCTCAACCAACTTATGATGTAGAGATAACTTCTGAAGACGAGTCAGAAGTTAAAAGTTCTAAAGAAAAGTCAGAGTCAGGAGATGATTCTGAAGACTCTGAAGATGAAGATGATGAATATGATTCTGATCTAGATTCTGATGATGATCTAGAATTTGGTGGTGATCATGTTTCTAGAAGGAAAAACTCTGAAGACGTAGGTTCTGGAGGACAACCTTCTGGAGATGAACATGTTTTTGAAGGTGGAAGTTCTGAAGATAGGGTTTCTGGACAAGGTCCAGAAGTTAATGTTGTCACAAGTTTTGAAGAAAATTCAGAAAAAGTTCAGAGGCCACAAAGAATAAGATCTATACCTAGAAGGTTTGCAGATTTTGACATATTGCGAGACACCATAGTTGGCTCAGAGGGAGAAGTCATTTAGTGTGTCATGTTAGTAGATTCAGAACCTTTGGGTATAGAAGAAGCACCCAAGAAGAAAGTATGGCTGAATTCCATGAAAGAAGAACTTGAGGCAATAGAAAGAAACAAAACTTAGGAGTTAACTAAGCTTCCGAAGAAGAAGAAAGCCATCAGCGTCAGATGGGTTTTCAAGGTGAAGCTTAAGCCAAATGGATCAGTTGGTAAGCACAAAGCAAGGCTAGTGGCCAGAGGTTTTCTTAAGAAACATGGACTAGATTACTTTGAGGTATTTGCATCTATAGCTAGACATGAAACAATCAGATTGGTGATTGCTTTAGCTGCAAATAGAAATTGGCCTCTGATGCATTTGGAAGTGAAGTCAGCATTTCTAAATGGTCCATTACAAGAAGACGTATACGTGTCACAACCTCCTAGCTTCGTGAAAAACATTCAGGAAGGGATGGTGTACAAGTTACACAAAGCTCTGTATGATTGAAGCAAGCACCCAGAGCTTGGAATTAGAAGATAGATTCATTTTTCAAGAAGCAAGGGTTTCAAAAGTGTGAGATGGAATATGGAGTTTATGTGCAACATTCTGGAAGCAATATGATTCTGGTGTGTCATTATGTTGATGACATTATGCTTACATGGAGCTTTCCAAAAGATATAATCAAGTTCAAGAAAATGCTAATAAATGAATTTGAGATAACTGATTTGGGAAATATGGTATATTTTCTAGGAATGGAGATTTTGTACTCAAAGGAGGGTATCATTTTGCATCAACTGAAGTATGAACTAGAACTTCTGAAGAAGTTTAAGCTGGAGAATTGCAAGGTTGTTGTTACACCGTCAGAAACCAATCATAAATTGGATTCTGACTCTGAGGGTGAAGATGTGGATGCTACGATCTTCAAACAGTTGGTTGGTTCTCTGAGGTATTTGTGTAATACTAGACCTGATATTTCCTATGCAGTTGGATTGTTTAGTAGGTTCATGAGTAAACCTAAGTGGTCCCATTATCAAGTTGTTGTTAGAATTTTGAGGTATATCAAGGGAACTTTGAAGTTTGGAATATTATTTCTTTCTGGAAGAAAGGAAGAATCCGAGTTGATGAGTTACTCTAACTCTGATTGGTGTGGAGATAGAGTTGATAGAAGAAGTACTTCTGGATACTTATTTAAG
The DNA here is from genome assembly GCA_021764765.1 of Vicia sativa. NCBI lineage: Eukaryota > Viridiplantae > Streptophyta > Magnoliopsida > Fabales > Fabaceae > Vicia > Vicia sativa. The sequence continues at coordinate 216,724,074 of CM038792.1, read as the reverse complement.
TTTCTGGGAGGTCCTATTTCTTGGAGTTCCAAGAAGCAAGTTGTTGTTTCTCTATCAACGTGTGAAGCTGAGTATATTGCAGGCGTTGTGGCTGCATGTCAAGTTGTGTGGCTTCTAAACTTATTAGAAGATCTGAAGATTCAAGTAAAGAAGCCTCTGAAGCTGATGATTGATAACAAGTCTGCAATCAATCTTGCCAGAAATCCTGTGTTACACGGAAGAAGCAAGCATATTGAGACTAAGTATCATTTCTTGAGAAGCCAAGTCCAGAATGGAACATTAGAAGTTATGCACTGTAGCACCCATAAGCAGTTGGCAGATGTTCTGATGAAGGCAATAAAGACAGATCAATTTCTCCTCTTAAGGGACGGAATTGGCATGGTTAGTTTTGTTTAAGAATATGAATTAAGGGATGGTATTGAAGAATAATTCAATATTCAGAAGTTGAGTCCAGAACTTCTGGTTGGGTTCATAAGTTCTGATGTTTTGGTGTTGCTCAGAAGTTGTAGAACTTCTGAGGTTGTGTCTAGAAGTATGTTTAACTTCTGATTTCTTTAGCATAGATGTTAAGTTTAGTTTTAAGGGTACTTTAGTATTTACTATTTGTGTACCTTTTATCTTGTTCACTAAGTTTACTCTATTAGGGCCTATGTGACAATTTTTGTGACACCCCAAATTAATTCAAGTATTAAATAATTAGGAATTTAATTATTAATTTAATTAAAGGCTTAATTAATTATATTTTGGATTAAATGGATTAATTAATTATTTAATTAAAAAGGAAGGTTGGGGGTGTAAGGTTGAATTGGAGGTGTGTGGAGTAAAAAGCTCTACTAAATAATAACTAATTTATTTCTATTATTTGGCAAATAATAAAAGGAATATAAAAAGAATAAAAGAAGGAAAAGAAGGTTATTTGGAAAAGTCATTATACGTGAGATTGGAGAAGAGAAGAGAAAGAGGAAAAGAGTGAAAGTTGCCGGAATTCGAAGAACCCACAAGGTAAGGGGTGATTTCATTAAATTATAATACCTTATGGGTTTTGGGATGCAATTGGATGATTAGTATGTTAGGAATCTTGAAAATTGGATAATTTAGGTTTTATAGGATTATCCCTAAATGTGTCGAATTATAGGAATTTGAAACCGTAGTGATGTTATGGAATGTTTGAGAATAAATGAATTGAGCCATGTAGTATAATACTGGTGTTTGTTGGATGAAAATGAGTGTTTTTGATGTTTGGATCCGTATGAGAATGCTATGGAATAAGTTGGGAACATTCTGCTGTCAAAACTAGTGTTTTCTGCCACTGTGGGTCGTGAGAACCGGTTCCCATGTGGGAGAACCCGGGTTCCCAGTGTATTGGTAAGTAAAAATGGCATTTTTGAACGCAGGAACCGGTTCCCCATTTGTACTTCATTTGGAGGAACCGGGTTCCACGGTTACTTTTTGAAAAATTCCAAACATTAAAAATTCATAACTTTCAAACCGTAAGTCCGTTTTGAGCGCCGTTTTGGACGTTGTTTCTTAAATTAAATACTCTATTTTATAAAATGAAGAAAATTATAGTTAATGGATTTTATTTTGAAAAGATCCATTTTTCCGATTTGTGAACTATGGTAGTTTTAGGAATGGTGGATGAATTGGTTTAGATTGCTCTGACAGGTTGAACGAAGATTGATGCTTATGTGTTGTTTTTCCTTGTTGTTTATTCATGATTGTATTGATATCATGTGTGTTGTCGATGTTGTATATTCATGATGGTTGTTGACCTCAGTTGTTGTTGTTGTATATTCTGGTGATAGTCTTACTAATTGAAGGGTAAGCGTTTGGCATATTTATGCTTTGTGATATTTTATTTAATGATTATGTTGTTATCATGTGATATGATTGGTATTGGCATTTATGTGGAATTCTGTTGTGATTATATTCCGTTGATTTGATGTTGCATGCTTTTATGGTGCATGCATAAGCATTGTTTATGGTTCATTCCCATTGTGTGGAATTGAACTTGCAGGGCCAATAAACTTACCAATGTGAAGAGGTAGTGAGGCTAGATTCTTGATCCAATGGTTATGGGCGAATCATGGATTGACGCTATTTCCGAGTGTAATGGAACAGGGTGTGGACTTGGTTCACGTTTGGTACCACATGCATAGAGTCTGCATTGCATATGGGATTGTAACATGGTAGGATGGTTTCCAGTGTTACAATTTCCATTGATTGTTTTATTTACATAATGAATTGAGTGAAAAGCATTTGTGAACTGAACTATGATTATGTTATTGATAGTGGACTAACGTATTGAATTGTTCCGTTGTATTTAAAAACGTATAATGCATTCTATATTGGATAGAGATCTCACCCTTACTTTAATGATTTCAGATTAAAGTTAACAGCTCAGGAGTTGGTGAGAATGGCTTATAAAGCTGTGTCTTATTTTTATCCACGTGTCAGTGTCATGCTCTGGTAGTTGTAACACTGGGGGAAACGTCTAGATGAGAGTTTTGTTTTATACTCAATTGGTTTTGATTTATGTTGGGAATACTTATTAATTAAAGTTATTCTGGTATTTGTGATATTTTTCCGCTGTGTAGAACATGATGTTAATTTGAATAGTTTATTTTAATAATTCCTTCAGTAAAGCATGATTACTGTTTGATTTGAGGTTTTATATTTATTATGAATTGTGACATCCCTGTTTTCCAAGTTACTCTGATTTAATTAATATATTTGCGGGTTATTTGTAAGGGGTGTTATAATAGTGGTATCAGAGCACAGTCGGTCGTTGTGACTAGTGTCTTAATGTCATTATCCCTTTTTATGCGACAAGTGTGTACAACACTGTCGGTACTTGTTGCTTTTCTGATTGCTTATTGCAGGAGTAGTGTGAAACTAAGTGGGGGAGAATAGATGCTTCCCGGATATATTTCGATTGTAAGTCATTGGTACGAGGTACTGCTTAAGAAGACAGTGCAAGAGTGGTTAGTGTTGTTGGAATCGTTTGGACCGTGAGTCATTGTTGGAAGTGCAAAAAGGCGAGTACAATTCTGAGAATAGAAAGTGTTGGTAATGATGATTTATACTCCAGTATGACTATCAGATGTCTATTGACAAATTGAGGACTTGATCACCCTTAATCTCTTGTGCATAGTAGACGGAATCGTATTGGATGGTATACAATTGTCTTGCCAGCTAAATGGGGCATATAGTGATGAATATGAATGAAGTTTGATAGAAGCTTGTACACCATATGAGTTGACGATGACTCTAATAAGAACAATGAATTAAGATGGATGAACAGAGTTGTGCGGCTGTTAATGATGGTGTTGTGGTGTTTATGTTGTATTCTTCGATGGAAGTGAAAGGAAAAGCTAAGAGTGATGAATTGCCGGTGGTGAAGAATGGTTGGGATTTTGCTCCGATTGAGTGGTTTAGAAATGGATTGAGTTGGATTACAAGCTGCTGTCAAAAATGCATCTTTTGGTTCTGCAGGTCGCAGGAACCGGTTCCCATGTGGGAGGAACCAGGTTCCTGGTACAAAAACCAGGGAGATGGAATTCTGGGTTGTTGGGAACCGGTTACTCCTGGGGAGGAACCGGGTTCCAAGTTCAAAATTTGCAAGGAAACCAATAATCTTGGTGGGAACCGGTTTCCAGTATGGAGGAACTGAGTTCCCTATAGTAAAATCCAGAGAGCGTGTTTTTGAGGAATATGGGAACCGGGTTCTCCCTGGGAGGAACCGGTTACCATTGTGTTAATTTCCAAAATGTTTAAAACTTTAAAAACTCATATTTTCTAAACCGTAACTCTGATTCGAGTGCCATCTTCAGCAGTATTTCTTAAATTAAAAATACTATCTCATAAAATAAAGAAAATATCATTTTATGGAATTTATTTTAAAAAGAGTCTAATTCCCGATTTTTGTAAACTTGATAGTTTGGAAATGGTGAATGAATTTCCAGAAGTGTTTCCGGAATATGTTAGTGAGTTGCCTGAGAGAGAAGTGGAATTTACTCTAGATTTGATTCCTGGAACTAGTCCGGTTTCGATGGCGCCTTATCGCATGTCGGCATCCAAATTATCTGAATTGAAGAAGCAGTTGGAGGAATTACTTGAGAAGAAGTTTATTCGTCCTCGTGTTTCACCGTGGGATGCTCCTGTGTTGTTGGTTAAGAAGAAAGAAGGCTCAATGAGATTATGTGTTGATTAAAGGCAGTTGAACAAAGTTACAATCAAGAATCGGTATCCTTTGCCGAGGATTGATGATTTGATGGACCAACTGGTTGGAGCTTGTGTATTCAGTAAGATTGATTTAAGATCGGGATATCATCAGATTCGTGTGAAGATGTAGGATATTCAGAAAATTGCATTTAGAACGAGGTATGGACATTATGAGTATTCTGTTATGTCGTTTGGAGTTACTAATGCACCTGGTGTTTTCATGGAGTATATGAACAGGATATTTCATCCGTATCTTGATAACTCGTGGTGGTATTCATTGATGACATCCTGATCTATTCGAAAAGTGATGAAGAGCATGCAGAGCATCTCGGAGTTGTGCTGGAATTATTGAAGGAGAAAAAGCTTTATGTGAAGTTGTCCAAATGTGAAATCTAGTTGAGTGAAGTAAGCTTCCTTTGTCATGTAATTTCCAAGAATGGCATTGCTGTTGATCCTACGAAGGTAGAAGCGGTATCTGAGTGGGAAGCGCCGAAGAATGCTTTTGAAATCCATAGTTTTCTTGGTCTTGCAGGTTACTACAGGAAGTTCATTGAAGGATTTTCCAAATTAGTGTTGCCATTGACTAAGTTGACAAGAAAGGGTCAAGTGTTCGTTTGGGATTTCTAATATGAGAAAGGATTCCAAGAGTTGAAGAAGAGGTTGACTAGTGCTCCAATTCTGATTTTGCCGAATACGGCAAAATCTTTTGTGGTGTATTGTGATCGTCATTGATGGGATTAGGTGGCGTTTTGATGCAAGATAAGCAGGTAGTGGCTTATGCTTCAAGACAATTGAAGGTTCATGAAAGGAATTATCCGGCTCATGATTTAGAATTGGCAGCAGTGGTATTTGTTTTGAAATTATGGAGGCACTACTTGTATGGTTCTCGATTTGAGGTATTCAGTGATCACAAGAGTCTGAAGTATCTCTTTGATCAGAAAAAGCTCAACATGAGGCAGAGAAGGTGGTTAGAATTTCTGAAGGATTATGATTTCGGTTTGAATTACCATCCTGGTAAGGCCAATGTTGTTGCGGATGCCTTGAGTAGAAAGTCCTTACATATGTCGATGTTGATGATTCGTGAATTGGATCTAGTTGAACAATTCAGAGATTTGAGTTTGGTATGTGAGACTACCTCTGATAGTGTTAAATTGGGTATGTTGAAGTTGACTAGTGGTATACGGAAGAAATTGAAATGTAATCGATGTTGGCTTAGTTGATAAATTGACATTGATCAACCAGGGTCAAGGAGGTGAGTTCCGAATTGACGAGAATGGCGTCATGAGGTTTGGTGATAGGGTGTGTGTTTCGGATGTTGTCGAGATTAGAAAGAGTATTTTGAAAGAAGGACATCGTAGTGGGTTGATTATTCACCCCGGTGCTACTAAAATGTATCATGATTTGAAGAAGTTGTTTTGGTGGCCTGAAATGAAAAAGGAAATTGCTGAGTTTGTGTATGCGTGTTTGGTTTGTCAGAAATCGAAGATTGAGCATCAGGGACCGTCAAGATTGATGGAACCGTTGTTTGTTCCAGAGTGGAAATGGGATGGCATTTCTATGGATTTTGTGTCTGGTTTGCCAAGGACAACAAAGAATTGTGATTCTATTTGGGTTATTGTTGATCGGTTGACAAAGTCTGCTCACTTTATTCCGATAAGAATGGATTATCCGATGGAGAGGTTGGCAGAATTGTATGTTGAGAAGATAGTAAGTTTGCATGGTATTCCTTCTAGTATTGTTTCAGATAGAGATCCGAGGTTTATGTCTAAGTTTTGGACGGGGCTGCAAGAAGCTTTGGCTACTAAGTTGAGATTGAGTTCCGCTTATCATCCACAGACAGATGGTCGGACGGAGAGAACGATTCACTCGCTGGAAGACTTGTTGAGAGCTTGTGTGTTGGAGAAAGGTGGAGCTTGGGATTGTTATCTACCATTGATTGAGTTTACCTACAACAACAGTTTTCATTCGAGTATTGGTATGGCTCCGTTTGAGGCATTGTATGGTAGGAGGTGTCGGACACCGTTGTGTTGGTACGAATCTGGAGAAAGTGTCGTGATTGGACCAGAGATTGTCCAATAGACTTCAGAAAAGATCAAGATGAATCAGGAGAAGATGAGAGCTTCTCAGAGTCGTCAGAAGAGTTATCATGATAAGAGGAGGAAAGATCTTGAGTTTAGTGAAGGAGATCATGTGTTTATGCGAGTTACAACGATGACTGGTATTGGTCGAGCCTTGAAGTCAAAGAAGTTAACTCCGCACTTTATTGGTCCGTATCAGATTACCAAGAAGGTTGGAAGAGTTTCTTATCAGATTGCTTTACCACCGTCACTTGCGAATTTGCATGATGTTTTCCATGTATCTCAGTTGAGGAAGTACATTCCTGATCCGTCTCATGAGCTTCAGGTAGATGATATACAGGTACGGAATAATTTGACTGTTGAAGCAGTATCTGCGAGAATTGAGGATCGAAAAGTGAAGCAATTGCGTGGTAAAGAGATAGCACTGGTGAGAGTAGCTTGGGGAGGACCAGCAGGAGGAAATGTAACTTGGGAATTGGAGAGCCAGATGAAGGACTCGTATCCCGAACTTTTCGTCTAAGGTATGTTTTCGAGGACGAAAACTCTTTTTAGTAGGGGAGAGTTGTGACACCCCAAATTAATTCAAGTATTAAATAATTAGGAATTTAATTATTAATTTAATTAAAGGCTTAATTAATAATATTTTGGATTAAATGGATTAATTAATTATTTAATTAAAAAGGAAGGTAAGGGGTGTAAGGTTGAATTGGAGGTGTGTGGAGTAAAAAACTCTACTAAATAATAACTAATTTATTTCTATTATTTGTCAAATAATAAAAATGAAATTCCTGGCAACAGATACGTGATGTCACAGAGAATGTTATGACACACTATCTGACACTCTGTTAACAATTTACACAATAAATTTAAACAGCAGTAAAGAACACAATAAGTTGTTTACCCAGTTCAGTGTCTAACTACACCTACATCTGGGGGCTACCAAGCCAGGGAGGAAATTCACTATTAGTAGAATTAATTCAGGAATAAACCAACCAGTTTATCTCCTTCACTTAAAACCTACCCAATGCAACTTCAATCTAAGTCCTACTTAGACCTGAGTTCCTACTCACTCCCCCTCAATCACAGCAGTGATATCAACCTATTGAATAATTGAATTGTGAAGACACACTTCAATAAACTATCTTGATCTTGCTTACAAGCTTCAATCAAGAGACAAACACTCGTGCTTCAAAGCTTTGAGTGATAAACTACCCTTACAAACAAATCCTAGTCCAAGGCACTTATCAATTGATAATTGCTTGGCTCACAAGAGATACTAGAATTACACAAAAATACAACTGTTAACTCTCCTAACAGTACAAAAAGCGCAGCAGCAGAATAAGGGTTGAATTCCTTTTATAGAAGCAGTCCTGAAACTTCAATTTTGGGCTTCCATAAAGATAGCTAGGGTTCACTTAATTTAATCCTAAAAACATGGTTTGTTCAACAACCAATTTAGGTACAACTAAGATTAACCTAGCAGCCACGTGAGCATGCATTCTAGTAACATAAAAACATAATATAGCAGCTCAACAAACTTCCTGAAAAGTCTCAGGAAAAACAGATTCTGCAGAACAGAATGTCACACTGAATGTCATAACATCTATTATGACATCAAGATATTTTCTGCAGAATTTCCAGCACAGCTTTTAGCTTCCAGTTCTGAGCTGTTCTTTAAACATCCTTGTCAAGTAGGATTTATCTTCAATCTCTGAATGTCATGACATTTATCAAGACATGTCATAACCTAGTTTTACCAAAAAGTAATTCCAACCTAAAACACTAACAAACTCCCCCTTTGGCACATTTTTGGCTAAAACTACTCAAGTTATCAGAGTACCTATGCAGCAGAAGACAAACTAGTTCTAAGTTATCCTAAGCTTAAAGAAACTAGAACCTAGGGATAAGATAAATTCTACCCATACAAAAATCCCACAATTGCCCACATACAAATTTAAAAAAAACCATACAGTTTCCCAAATATTCCCAGCCACTGTCACGGTCACACAGTAGTTCTTCTCCCCCTTTTTAGCCACAAAGGGCCAAAGGAACCAATACAAGTACCCCAAACTGTCAAAATATAATTAAGTACTAGCATTGTTAAGAGTTACATCTCTGTCAAGAACATTACAATCATCCAAATTTAAACAAAATGGGAAAATACAGAGCAAGAAACAATTGACAGAACAAAAGCAACAAAAAAAAATCACAGGAACAGATCAGTTGCTCTCCTTTCCTGATGAAGCACTGGGAGCATTGTCATTACCACCAGCAACATTACTGATTGTCACTTCAGCCTTAGTCTTGAAATCAAAGTCTTGATCAAACTCTGTAGTTTCAGGGGCCTTCCTCTTCTTGGCAATTTGTGTCCTCTTGGGTCTTAAGCTACCAACAGATTTAACTCTATACTTCTTTGAGACAGTTCCAGCTTTGGTCATCTTCGCAACTTGAAAACCAGAGATACCACCCTTTGCTTTGACAGGGGAATCAGCAGGGGTAGCAATGTCAGAATCCATAGAAGTTTTCTGGACATGATCTTCAGATGTCATAACATTCTTTGTGACATCTTGATCAGCTGCTAAACTAGGGCTAGCAGGCTTTTGGTTAAGGGGAACAGAAATTCCAGGTACAGAGAGATTTTCATTTAGGATCCTGGTGACTATCCTATCAATGGTTTCTTGCACATACATAGTACCTTCTCTATTTGCTATCTCAGAGGGAACAGATGAGGATGATCCAGAGATCTTACCAGAGGACGAAACTGATGACCTTTGAGTATTCCATGCATGCTGATTCTGGGACTTCTTAGACTCAGTGGCCATGGAACGTTGAGGAGAGATCTTCACAGGTTCAACATTCAAGGCTGCAGCGCTCGCCCTAATCTCAGCCATGGTAGGAGATGGACAGTCAGAGTCTTGGGATGAAGAGGATGAAGAAGACATATTTCGCTGAGATATGTTGAGAAACTGAAACCAAGAATGACAGAGAGTTTGAGAGTATCTTTTGGATGAAGAGGATATGATACTTTCAAATGAAGAGGCTATTATATGGAGGAGTCTCTTCATATTCTTGAAACTTTTAAAAATAACAGGAAAATAATTAAATGACCCACTTATAATTAATTGAAATAAAAAATCTCTTCCCCTCCTTGTAAGCAATCTTAATTGCTACAATTCCTCATATTGACAAATACCCAGTTTGCTCCTTAAATTTTCAAATTGATAGCATCAAGAGCTTTAGTAAAAATGTCAGCCAGTTGAAGTTCAGTGACTACATGGTCCAATTTAATCACTTTCTCCTCCACAAGGTCTCTGATGAAGTGATGTCTAATGTCAATGTGCTTAGTCTCTTGTGTTGTATAGGATTCTTTGAAATATTAATAGCACTCAGTTGTCACAGTACAATGTCATGACATCTGTGTGACATTGTACTCGAACGACATCGCTTCATCGAGACCATTTGAGAACAAGCGCTACCGGTGCTATGTATTGACTTGATGGACAAGGACACCGATTACGCTTCTTGAATCAAGAAACAAGATTGTTTCCCAAGAAGAAGCATCCTCGAGTACTTTTCTATCATCAAGACTACCCATCGGCATCACAATAACCAGACAAAATTGGTTCACATCCATGGGAATATAGGATACCATAATTGCAAGTTCCACTCACATACTTCAGAATTCTTTTCACCTGGTTAATGTGACTTACTTTAGGTTCACTTGGTATCTTGCACATACCCCAAAAATGCAATGTCGGTCTGGTATTAGGTACAACAAGCTTCCTATCATGCTTCTATATAAACTTTGATCAACCTTTTCACCACTTGTGTCCTTGGACAACTTCAAATGTGTGGGAGCAGGAGTCCTTTTATGACTGGCATTCTCCATTCCAAACTTCTTGACAATATTCCTTGCATACTTGCTCTGTGAAAGGAATGTTGAGTCTTTCATCTGTGTAACTTGCAGTCCAAGAAAGTAAGTCAACTCTCCCATGAGACTCATTTCAAACTCTGCTTGCATTTGATTGGCAAAGTATTTCACCATCGTCTCTGACATTCCTCCAAATACTATGTCATCAACATAAATTTGAGCTACCATTATCTTTCCTCCTTCATTCTTGACAAAGAGAGTTTTATCCAAGGCTCCTTTCCTGTATCCTTTATGCGTAAGGAACTTGGTTAGCCTTTCAGGCCCTAGGAGCTTGCTTTAGTCCATATAGGGCTTTCCTTAATTTGTAGACATGATCGGAAAACTTGGATCCACAAATCCTTTAGGGCATTCTACATATACTTCCTCATTTAAGTAGCCATTTAGGAGGCACTTTTCACATCCATCGAAATAATTTGAATTCGAATGCAAGCAACCCTAGTAGTAGCTGATTGATTCCGGTCTAGCCAGGAGCAAAAGTCTCATCAAAGTCAATCCCTCAACACGAGTGTAACCACGAGCAACAAGCCTTGCTTTATTTACGGTGACAACCCTTACGCATCGGACTTGTTCTTGTAGATCCACTTTGTGCCAATGATGTTTGTTCCTTCTGGTCTAGGAACTAATTCCCATACTTCATGTTGCTTGAACTGGTTCAATTCATCTTGCATTGCTCCAATCCAGAATTCATCACTTAGAGCTTCTTTGACATTTGTTGGCTCTATTTTTGACACAAAACAAGAGTTAGAGACAGTTTCTCTGGACCTTGTAATGACACCCTTGTTTGGATCCCCAATGATGAGTTCCTTTGAATGATCTTTCTGAATTCTGATGGAAGGATCTTTGTTGACTTCCTCTGGTTCAGATTTTGGTGAAGTAGGAGCAGGTATATCCTCCTTATCAGGGACTTGTGGTGATGTCTCAAACCATGTCTCAACATCATATGGGACATTGTGTTCCTGATGATGATCATCAACAATGATATTAATAGACTCCATCATAACTTGGGTTCTGGAGTTTAATACCCTATATGCTCTGCTGTTAGTGGAGTATCCCAGAAAAATTCCTTCATCACTTTTAGAGTCCATCTTTCTCCTTTGATCACGATCTGTCAGAATATAACATTTGCTCCCAAACACATGGAAGTATTTCACAATTGGTTTTCTTCCCTTCCGTAGTTCATACAAGGTGGAAGATGTTCCCTTTCTTAAGGTGACCCTGTTGTGAACATAGCAAGCTGTATTCATAGCTTCAGCCCAAAAATGAATAGGAAGTTTCTTAGCATGAATCATTGCTCTGGCAGATTCCTGTATAGTCCTATTCTTTCTTTCCACAACCCCATTTTGTTGAGGTGTTATAGGAGAAGAAAACTCATGATTGATTCCCTCTGAGGAGCAGAATTCATCAAACTTGTTGTTCTCAAATTCCTTCCCATGATCACTTCTTATTCTGACAATACAACTTTCCTTCTCTCTTTGAAGTCTTTTGCATAACTCTTTAAAGACATCAAACACATCAGTTTTTCTTTGATGAAGTTTATCCAGGTAAATCTGGAGAAGTCATCCACAACAACATAAGCATATCTTTTCCACCAAGGCTTTTAACTGCATAGGCCCATCAAGTCCATGTGCACTCAGCACTTTAGAAGTGGTGGATGTCTAGACATTGGGTGTGACATTACGTTCGTTTTCAACGACACTCACCACAGACCCTTCCTTCATCAATATGGAGTCTTGGTATCCCTCCGTGACCTCATAGAGATGATATTTTTCATTCCTCTGAGATGAGATGTCCAAGTTTTGGCCACAACCTTACCTCCTTTTCATCTTTGTATGTAGAGCACAAGAAGAGGTTGGTGTTCTCAGATTCCACATGTAGTTGTCTTTTGATCTAACTCCTCTCATAACTACTTCTTGTTTATCATTGATTACAAGACATTCGGACCTAGTGAAGTTGACTTTGAATCCCATATCACATAGTGACTTATGCTTATGAGATTAGCGGTCAAGCCTTTTACCGACCTCCATTTAGGTTTGGAAATCGAGCGTCAAGTTACCAACACCTTTGATTTCTCCTTTAGCTCTATCTCCAAAAGTAACAAAATGGTAGAATGAGGTTTGACATTATTGATGGTTTTTATTCCGATCATATGCTTGGAACACCCATTGTCAAAGTACCAATCTTCCTTGGCAGACACTCTAAGAGAAGTGTGAGCTATCAATGTTGCAGTCCTCTTTTTCCACTTTTGAGTGTAGGGTACCTTAATGTTCTTAGGCCTAACATAGGGAGTCTGATTAGGGTATCCATGTAGCCTATAACAGAAGGGTTTTATGTGTCCAAACCTTCCACAATGGTGACATCTCCATCTTTGAAACTTCTTATTCATGTTTCTCTGATCCTGATGTTGACCCCAATGTTGTGACATCTGCTTTGACCTTGGTTTCCCATGCCTCTTCTTTTTCTTGTCACTAACAGGTTCCTTTTCAGCCACATACCCTAGACCATGCTTATTTCCAGCATTTTGTCCAAGCTGAAGGATTTCTTCCAACTTATCAGTCCCAGTAGTCAGCATCTTGACAGACTTAGTCATATGATCAAGCTTGGAATTCAACACTATAATCTCACTGTTGAGATGTCTTATAGTGATTGTATTTTCCTTCTTCTCAGCTTCCAACTTCACATTTTCTGCCTCCAACTTCTCAATCAGCTTTTTCTGTCTGTTTTTCATTTTGCTGACATACTTCACCACTTCTGATACACAGCTTCTTGTAAGTATCAGCAAGTTCTTCAAAAGTCACTTCCTCATCACTAGAGTCATTATCAGGATTGCCACTTTCAGAAGGTGCAGTGACAAGTTTGGCTGATTCCTCTTCAGAGTCACTACTTGATTCACCATCAGACCAAGTAACAGTCATTCCTCTCTTTTGTTTCTTAAGAAAGGTAGGACATTCAGCCCTAATATGACCATATCCTTCACAACCATGACATTGGATTTCTCTGCTTTGACTTCCTTTATCCTCTGACTTGGATCTTCTGCTGGAGTCATAAGATCTGCCAATGTCAGATGAAATGTCCTTGACATTGGACCTTGACTTTGGATCAACCCTCTTGATGAGTCTGTTGAACTGCCTTCCAAGCATAGTTATAGCTTCAGATATCTTCTCTTCATCATTAACCTTGCCTCCCTCTTTAGTATTGGATACAAGTGCTATGCTCTTGTTTTTCTTGTCAACAGTTTCACTGATTCCCATCTCAAAAGTCATAAGGGATCCAATAAGTTCTTCAACCTTCTTTGATGTTCGAGCCTCCTCTATTGCAGTCACTTTCATTGCAAATCTTTTAGGCAAGGATCCGAATCTTTCTCACCGACTTCTCTTGACATCTTTTCACCAAGTGCTCCGAGGTGTTGGCAATTTCAAGATATTCATGTGAAACTCATGAATAGTCTCATCTTCTTTCATCTTCAAATTCTCAAATTTGGTAGTGAGCATCAAGTCTTGACATCTTCACCTTGGATGTCCCTCATGAGTAGTTTTGAGAGTATCCCACACATCCTTGGCCAGCTCACATTGATGAACTAGCCTGAAGATATTTCTGTCAATACCATTGAATAAGGCATTCAATGCTTTAGAGTTCCCCAGAGCTAGCTCCTCTTCCTCTTTGCTCCATTCTTCCTCAGGTTTCAAGACAGTAGTCTCATCTTTCTCAAGCTTGGTGGGATGTTTCCATCCTTTGTCAGCAGCTCTCCAAGCTTTAATATCCACTGATCTTAAAAAGGCAATCATCTGAGGTTTCCAGTACTCATAATTAGACCCATCCAAAATAGGTGGTCTACCTCCAAATCCTCCTTCCTTATCCATTATGCCAGAAACTATTATCCCTAGATCTCACCTGAAATAGCGGTGGTGCTGCTCGATACCAATTGAAATTCTGGCGCGGATACGTGATGTCACAGAGAATGTTATGACACACTATCTGACACTCTGTTAACAATTTACACAATAAATTTAAACAGAAGTAAAGAACACAATAAGTTGTTTACAGTTCGGTGTCTAACTACACCTACATGGGGCTACCAAGCGGGAGGAAATTCACTATTAGTAGAATTAATTCGGGAATAAACCAACAGTTTATCTCCTTCACTTAAAACCTACCCAATGCAACTTCAATCTAAGTCCTACTTAGACGAGTTCTACTCCTCCCTCAATCACAGCAGTGATATCAACCTATTGAATAATTGAATTGTGAAGACACACTTCAATAAACTATCTTGATCTTGCTTACAAGCTTCAATCAAGAGACAAACACTCGTGCTTCAAAGCTTTGAGTGATAACCTACCCTTACAAACAAATCCTAGTCCAAGGCACTTATCAATTGATAATTGCTTGGCTCACAAGAGATACTAGAATTACACAAAAATACAACTGTTAACTCTCCTAACAGTACAAAAAGCGCAGCAGCAGAATAAGGGTTGAATTCCTTTTATAGAAGCAGTCCTGAAACTTCAATTTTGGGCTTCCATAAAGATAGCTAGGGTTCACTTAATTTAATCCTAAAAACATGGTTTGTTCAACAACCAATTTAGGTACAACTAAGATTAACCTAGCAGCCACGTGAGCATGCATTCTAGTAACATAAAAACATAATATAGCAGCTCAACAAACTTCCTGAAAAGTCTCAGGGAAAAACAGATTCTGCAGAACAGAATGTCACACTGAATGTCATAACATCTATTATGACATCAAGATATTTTCTGCAGAATTTCCAGCACAGCTTTTAGCTTCCAGTTCTGAGCTGTTCTTTAAACATCCTTGTCAAGTAGGATTTATCTTCAATCTCTGAATGTCATGACATTTATCAAGACATGTCATAACCTAGTTTTACCAAAAAGTAATGCCAACCTAAAACACTAACAAAAAGGAATATAAAAAGGAATATAAGAAGGAAAAGAAGGAAAAGAAGGTTATTTGGAAAAGTCATTATACGTGAGATTGGAGAAGAGAAGAGAAAGAGGAAAAGAGTGAAAGTTGCCGGAATTCGAAGAACCCACAAGGTAAGGGGTGATTTCATTAAATTATAATACCTTATGGGTTTTGGGATGCAATTGGATGATTAGTATGTTAGGAATCTTGAAAATTGGATAATTTAGGTTTTATAGGATTATCCCTAAATGTGTTGAATTATAGGAATTTGAAACCGTAGTGATGCTATGGAATATTTCGGAATAAATGAATTGAGCCATGTAGTATAATACTGGTGTTTGTTGGATGAAAATTAGTGTTTTTGATGTTTGGATCCGTATGGGAATGCTATGGAATAAGTTGGGAACATTCTGCTGTCAAAACTAGTGTTTTCTGCCACTGTGGGTCGTGGGAACCGGTTCCCATGTGGGAGAACCCGGGTTCCCAGTGTATTGGTAAGTAAAAATGGCATTTTTGAACGCAGGAACCGGTTCCCCATTTGTTCTTCATTTGGAGGAACCGGGTTCCACTGTTACTTTTTGAAAAATTCCAAACTTTAAAAATTCATAACTTTCAAACCGTAAGTCCGTTTTGAGCGCCGTTTTGGACGTTGTTTCTTAAATTAAATACTCTATTTTATAAAATGAAGAAAATTATAATTAATGGATTTTATTTTGAAAAGAGCCATTTTTCCGATTTGTGAACTATGGTAGTTTTAGGAATGGTGGATGAATTGGTTTAGATTGCTCTGACAGGTTGAACGAAGATTGATGCTTATGTGTTGTTTTTCCTTGTTGTTTATTCATGATTGTATTGATATCATGTGTGTTGTCGATGTTGTATATTCATGATGGTTGTTGACCTCAGTTGTTGTTGTTGTATATTCTGGTGATAGTCTTACTAATTGAAGGGTAAGCGTTTGGCATATTTATGCTTTGTGATATTTTATTTAATGATTATGTTGTTATCATGTGATATGATTGGTATTGGCATTTATGTGGAATTCTGTTGTGATTATATTCCGTTGATTTGATGTTGCATGCTTTTATGGTGCATGCATAAGCATTGTTTATGGTTCATTCCCATTGTGTGGAATTCAACTTGCAGGGCCAATAAACTTACCAATGTGCAGAGGTAGTGAGGCTAGATTCTTGACCCAGTGGTTATGGGCGAATCATGGATTGATGTTGTTTCCGAGTGTAATGGAACTGGGTGTGGACTTGGTTCACGTTTGGTACCACATGCATAGATTATGCATTGCATATGGGATTGTAACATGCTAGGATGGTTTCCAGTGTTACAATTTCCATTGATTGTTTTATTTGCATAATGAATTGAGTGCAAAGCATTTGTGAACTGAACTATGATTATGTTATTGATAGTGGACTAACGTATTGAATTGTTCCGTTGTATTTAAAAACGTATAATGCATTCTATATTGGATAGAGATCTCACCCTTACTTTAATGATTTCAGATTAAAGTTAGCAGCTCAGGAGTTGGTGAGGATGGCTTATAGAGCTGTGTCTTATTTTTATCCGCGTGTCAGTGTCATGCTCTGGTAGTTGTAACACTGGGGGAAACGTCTAGATGAGAGTTTTGTTTTATACTCCATTGGTTTTGATTTATGTTGGGAATACTTATTAATTAAAGTTATTCTAGTATTTGTGATATTTTTCCGCTGTGTAGAACATGATGTTAATTTGAATAGTTTATTTTAATAATTCCTTCAGTAAAGCATGATTACTGTTCGATTTGAGGTTTTATATTTATCATTAATTGTGACATCCTTGTTTTCCATGTTACTCTGATTTAATTAATATATTCGCGGGTTATTTGTAAGGGGTGTTATAATAGTGGTATCAGAGCATAGTCGGTCGTTGTGACTAGTGTCTTAATGTCATTATCCCTTTGTATGCGACAAGTGTGTACAACACTGTCGGTACTTGTTGCTTTTCTGATTGCTTATTGCAGGAGTAGTGTGAAACTAAGTGGGGGAGAATAGATGCTTCCCGGATATATTCCGATTGTAAGTCATTGGTACGAGGTACTGCTTAAGAAGACAGTGCAAGAGTGGTTAGAGTTGTTGGAATCGTTTGGACCGTGAGTCATTGTTGGAAGTGCAAAAAGGCGAGTACAATTCTGAGAACAGAAAGTGTTGGTAATGATGGTTTATACTCCAGTATGATTATCAGATGTCTATTTACAAATTGAGGACTTGATCTCCCTTAATCTCTTGTGGATAGTAGATGGAATCGTATTAGATGGTATACAATTGTCTTGCTATCTAAATGGGGCATATAGTGATGAATATGAATGAAGTTTGATAGAAGCTTGTGCACCATATGAGTTGATGAAGACTCTAATAAGAACATTGAATTAAGATGGAGGAGCAGAGTTGTGCGGCTGTTAATGATGGTGTTGTGGTGTTTATGTTGTATTCTTCGATGGAAGTGAAAGGAAAAGCTAAGAGTGATGAATTGCCGGTGGTGAAGAATGGTTGGGATTTTGCTCCGATTGAGTGGTTTAGAAATGGATTGAGTTGGATTACAAGCTGCTGTCAAAAATGCATCTTTTGGTTCTGCAGGTCGCAGGAACCGGTTCCCATGTGGGAGGAACCAGGTTCCTGGTACAAAAACCAGGGAGATGGAATTCTGGGTTGTTGGGAACCGGTTACTCCTGGGGAGGAACCGGGTTCCCAGTTCAAAATTTGCAAGGAAACCAATAATCTTGGTGGGAACCGGTTTCCAGTATGGAGGAACCAAGTTCCCCATAGTAAAATCCAGAGAGCGTGTTTTTGAGGAATGTGGGAATCGGGTTCTCCCTGGGAGGAACCGGTTACCATTGTGTTAATTTCCAAAATGTTTAAAACTTTAAAAAGTCATATTTTCTAAACCGTAACTCCGATTCGAGTGCCGTTTTCGGCAGTATTTCTTAAATTACAAATACTATCTCATAAAATAAAGAAAATATCATTTTATGGAATTTATTTTAAAAAGAGTCTAATTCCCGATTTTTGTAAACTTGGTAGTTTGGAAATGGTGAATGAATTTCCAGAAGTGTTTTCGGAAGATGTTAGTGAGTTGCCACCTGAGAGAGAAGTAGAATTTACTCTAGATTTGATTCCTGGAACTAGTCCGGTTTCGATGGCGCCTTATCGCATGTCGGCATCCGAATTATCTGAATTGAAGAAGCAGTTGGAGGAATTACTTGAGAAGAAGTTTATTCGTCCTCGTGTTTCACCGTGGGATGCTCCTGTGTTGTTGGTTAAGAAGAAAGAAGGCCCAATGAGATTATGTGTTGATTAAAGGCAGTTGAACAAAGTTACAATCAAGAATCGGTATCCTTTGCCGAGGATTGATGATTTGATGGACCAACTGGTTGGAGCTTGTGTATTCAGTAAGATTGATTTGAGATCGGGATATCATCAGATTCATGTGAAGATGTAGGATATTCAGAAAACTGCATTTAGAACGAGGTATGGACATTATGAGTATTCTGTTATGCCGTTTGGAGTTACTAATGCACCTGGTGTTTTCATGGAGTATATGTACAGGATATTTCATCCGTATCTTGATAAGTCGTGGTGGTATTCATTGATGATATCCTGATCTATTCGAAAAGTGATGAAGAGCATGCAGAGCATCTCGGAGTTGTGCTGGAATTATTTAAGGAGAAAAAGCTTTATGTGAAGTTGTCCAAATGTGAAATCTAGTTGAGTGAAGTAAGCTTTCTTTGTCATGTAATTTCCAAGAATGGCATTGCTGTTGATCCTACGAAGGTAGAAGCGGTATCTCAGTGGGAAGCGCCGAAGAATGCTTCTGAAATCCGTAGTTTTCTTGGTCTTGCAGGTTACTACAAGAAGTTCATTGAAGGATTTTCCAAATTAGTGTTGCCATTGACTAAGTTGACAAGAAAGGGTCAAGTTTTCGTTTGGGATTCTGAATGTGAGAAAGGCTTCCAAGAGTTGAAGAAGAGGTTGACTAGTGCTCCGATTCTGATTTTGCCGAATACGGCAAAATCTTTTGTGGTGTATTGTGATCGTCATTGATGGGATTAGGTGGCGTTTTGATGCAAGATAAGCAGGTAGTGGCTTATGCTTCAAGATAATTGAAGGTTCATGAAAGGAATTATCCGGCTCATGATTTAGAATTGGCAGCAGTGGTATTTGTTTTTAAATTATGGAGGCACTACTTGTATGGTTCTCGATTTGAGGTATTCAGTGATCACAAGAGTCTGAAGTATCTCTTTGATCAGAAAAAGCTCAGCATGAGGCAGAGAAGGTGGTTAGAATTTCTGAAGGATTATGATTTCGGTTTGAATTACCATCCTGGTAAGGCAAATGTTGTTGTGGATGCCTTGAGTAGAAAGTCCTTACATATGTCGATGTTGATGATTCGTGAATTGGATCTAGTTGAACAATTCAGAGATTTGAGTTTGGTATGTGAGACTACCTCTGATAGTGTTAAATTGGGTATGTTGAAGTTGACTAGTGGTATTCTGGAAGAAATTCGAAATGGACAGAAATCTGCTGTTAGCTTAGTTGATAAATTGACATTGATCAACCAGGGTCAAGGAGGTGAGTTCCGAATTGATGAGAATGGCGTTATGAGGTTTGGTGATAGGGTGTGTATTCCGGATGTTGTCGAGATTAGAAAGAGTATTTTGGAAGAAGGACATCGTAGTGGGTTGATTATTCACCCGGTGCTACTAAAATGTATCATGATTTGAAGAAGTTGTTTCGGTGGCCTGAAATGAAAAAGGAAATTGCCGAGTTTGTGTATGCGTGTTTGGTTTGTCAGAAATCGAAGATTGAGCATCAGGGACCGTCAAGATTGATGGAACCGTTGTTTGTTCCAGAGTGGAAATGGGATGGCATTTCTATGGATTTTGTGTCTGGTTTGCCAAGGACAACAAAGAATTGTGATTCTATTTGGGTTATTGTTGATCGGTTGACAAAGTCTGCTCACTTTATTCCGATAAGAATGGATTATCCGATGGAGAGGTTGGCAGAATTGTATGTTGAGAAGATAGTAAGTTTGCATGGTATTCCTTCTAGTATTGTTTCAGATAGAGATCCAAGGTTTATGTCTAAGTTTTGGACGGGGCTACAAGAAGCTTTGGGTACTAAGTTGAGATTGAGTTCCGCTTATCATCCACAGACAGATGGTCGGACGGAGAGAACGATTCAGTCGCTGGAAGACTTGTTGAGAGCTTGTGTCTTGGAGAAAGGTGGAGTTTGGGATGGTTATCTACCATTGATTGAGTTTACCTACAACAACAGTTTTCATTCGAGTATTGGTATGGCTCTGTTTGAGGCATTGTATGGTAGGAGGTGTCGGACACTGTTGTGTTGGTACGAATCTAGAGAAAGTGTTGTGATTGGACCAGAGATTGTCCAACAGACTTCAAAAAAGATCAATATGATTCAGGAGAAGATGAGAGCTTCTCAGAGTCGTCAGAAGAGTTATCATGATAAGAGGAGGAAAGATCTTGAGTTTAGTGAAGGAGATCATGTGTTTATGCGAGTTACTCCGATGACTGGTATTGGTCGAGCCTTGAAGTCAAATAAGTTAACTCCGCGCTTTATTGGTCCGTATCAGATTACCAAGAAGGTTGGAAGAGTTGCTTATCAGATTGCTTTACCACCGTCACTTGCGAATTTGCATGATGTTTTCCATGTATCTCAGTTGAGGAAGTACATTCCTGATCCGTCTCATGAGCTTCAGGTAGATGATATACAGGTATAGGATAATTTGACTGTTGAAGCAGTACCTACGAGAATTGAGGATCGGAAAGTGAAGCAATTGCGTGGTAAAGAGATAGCACTGGTGAGAGTAGCTTGGGGAGGACCAGCAGGAGGAAATGTAACTTGGGAATTGGAGAGCCAGATGAAGGACTCGTATCCCGAACTTTTCGTCTAAGGTATGTTTTCGAGGACGAAAACTCTTTTTAGTAGGGGAGAGTTGTGACACCCCAAATTAATTCAAGTATTAAATAATTAGGAATTTAATTATTAATTTAATTAAAGGCTTAATTAATAATATATTGGATTAAATGGATTAATTAATTATTTAATTAAAAAGGAAGGTTAAGGGTGTAAGGTTGAATTGGAGGTGTGTGGAGTAAAAAGCTCTACTAAATAATAACTAATTTATTTCTATTATTTGGCAAATAATAAAAGGAATATAAAAAGGAATATAAAAAGGAATATAAGAAGGAAAAGAAGGTTATTTGGAAAAGTCATTATACGTGAGATTGGAGAAGAGAAGAGAAAGAGGAAAAGAGTGAAAGTTGCCGGAATTCGAAGAACCCACAAGGTAAGGGGTGATGTCATTCAATTATAATGCCTTATGGGTTTTGGGATGCAATTGGATGATTAGTCTGTTAGGAATCTTGAAAATTGGATAATTTAGGTTTTATAGGATTATCCCTAAATGTGTTGAATTATAGGAATTTGAAACCGTAGTGATGCTATGGAATATTTCGGAATAAATGAATTGAGCCATGTAGTATAATACTGGTGTTTGTTGGATGAAAATGAGTGTTTTTGATGTTTGGATCCGTATGAGAATGCTATGGAATAAGTTGGGAACATTCTGCTGTCAAAACTAGTGTTTTCTGCCACTGTGGGTCGTGAGAACCGGTTCCCATGTGGGAGAACCCGGGTTCCCAGTGTATTGGTAAGTAAAAATGGCATTTTTGAACGCAGGAACCGGTTCCCCA
Source organism: Vicia sativa (assembly GCA_021764765.1). Lineage (NCBI taxonomy): Eukaryota > Viridiplantae > Streptophyta > Magnoliopsida > Fabales > Fabaceae > Vicia > Vicia sativa. The sequence continues at coordinate 216,702,158 of CM038792.1, read as the reverse complement.
TTTGTACTTCATTTGGAGGAACCGGGTTCCACGGTTACTTTTTGAAAAATTCCAAACATTAAAAATTCATAACTTTCAAACCGTAAGTCCGTTTTGAGCGCCGTTTTGGACGTTGTTTCTTAAATTAAATACTCTATTTTATAAAATGAAGAAAATTATAATTAATGGATTTTATTTTGAAAAGAGCCATTTTTCCGATTTGTGAACTATGATAGTTTTAGGAATGGTGGATGAATTGGTTTAGATTGCTCTAACAGGTTGAACGAAGATTGATGCTTATGTGTTGTTTTTCCTTGTTGTTTATTCATGATTGTATTGATATCATGTGTGTTGTCGATGTTGTATATTCATGATGGTTGTTGACCTCAGTTGTTGTTGTTGTATATTCTGGTGATAGTCTTACTAATTGAAGGGTAAGCGTTTGGCATATTTATGCTTTGTGATAATTTATTTAATGATTATGTCGTTATCATGTGATATGATTGGTATTGGCATTTATGTGGAATTATGTTGTGATCATATTCTTTTGATTTGATGTTGCATGTTTTTATTGTGCATGCATAAGCATTGTTTATGGTTCATTCCCATTGTGTGGAATTGAACTTGCAGGGCCAATAAACTTACCAATGTGAAGAGGTAGTGAGGCTAGATTCTTGATCCAATGGTTATGGGCGAATCATGGATTGACGCTATTTCCGAGTGTAATGGAACAGGGTGTGGACTTGGTTCACGTTTGGTACCACATGCATAGAGTCTGCATTGCATATGGGATTGTAACATGCTAGGATGGTTTCCAGTGTTACAATTTCCATTGATTGTTTTATTTGCATAATGAATTGAGTGCAAAGCATTTGTGAACTGAACTATGATTATGTTATTGATAGTGGACTAACGTATTGAATTGTTCCGTTGTATTTAAAAACGTATAATGCATTCTATATTGGATAGAGATCTCACCCTTACTTTATGATTTCAGATTAAAGTTAGCAGCTCAGGAGTTGGTGAGGATGGCTTATAGAGCTGTGTCTTATTTTTATCCGCGTGTCAGTGTCATGCTCTGGTAGTTGTAACACTGGGGGAAACGTCTAGATGAGAGTTTTGTTTTATACTCTATTGGTTTTGATATATGTTGGGAATACTTATTAATTAAAGTTATTATGGTATTTGTGATATTTTTCCGCTGTGTAGAACATGATGTTAATTTGAATAGTTTATTTTAATAATTCCTTCAGTAAAGCATGATTACTATTCGACTTGAGGTTTTATATTTATTATGAATTGTGACATCCCTGTTTTCCATGTTACTCTGATTTAATTAATATATTCGCGGGTTATTTGTAAGGGGTGTTACAATTTTCCCCTTGTATAAATAGACTAGTAGTAGATGTCATTTATAACAACAATCCTTATTTCTTTCACTCTTGTGGTAGCCGTCACTCTCATTATTCTCCATTATTCCAATCATCTTTAATTCTTGTGCACCAACAAGAACAAGCTAAAACGTTATTCAATGATCGAGCACAAGCAGAAACAAGTAAATATCAACTCAGAAGGAGCCTTGTAGAGGAAGAATGAACAATAGAAATTCATCGAACAAGCAAAAGTCACATGATGCATAAGCTAATTGAAGAAGAAAATACAAACTGTGAGTTGCAAAAATAATGAAGAGAACAACGAGTTTATGACAATGAAGAAAACACAAAGAAACCCTAACGAAGTTTCTAGTTCGAGAAGGATGAAAAGGAGAGAAAATCAGGCGCAAAAGATTGATCGTTAGGTTGAGTTAGTTATATCACCCACATTTCTCGCAGTTCGGTTACAAAGTTGTTACACTTTCTTCCATCATTCTTTAACACTCTATCAGATTCTACTTTGACTTGTGAATGTGTTAATAGTGCATATATCTTGAAAACAGCCTTACATTAGAGCTGTCAAATTGGTCAGACCAGCTCCAACCAATTTCGATTTAATGGACCAACGTACTTAAATGGTTGACTCGGTCCGGTCCAATTGCTTAAGGGACTATAGAATTTGAGTCTAACTCATTTTACAAAGACCCGTGCAGTCCGACAAACTAGCCTGACTTGTATTTCAATATTATAGTTCATTTCATTTTCAAAATTCAAATTTAGTGTAGAATTTCAAAATTAAAATAATAAATTAAAATATTCCTACTTTATCATTTGTATTTAGTTTGAAATTGTACATTATATCAAAATATTAAGTTAAAAAAATTTAATAAAATCTTAGTCTATATATGTATATATCTTTCTTGGTACGGAGGATAGTCTCTATATATCTTAATATTCACTTTTGATTCTTATAAAAAAATTAAAAAAATTTCTCGTCCTCATTTTGAATCTTCTCTTGTATCTCAATTGACAAAATCTAACACACATAAACAATTTTAAAGTGACACGCCAATAATTTAAATCACATATTTTAAAATAAGTTTAAAATTATAAAATAATAATAACACCTATACCAAAAACAGTCATCTTCTCCTATATGTTTACCTAAATTCTTATCTTCACTTGCAAATTTCAAATCAAATGAATTAAACCTCACACTATTTTGTTGGGTAAATATATCGTTAACCTTTAAATTTGATGTTTATAATTGGTTAGTTTTTTTTCTTAATTTTAAATTGATCTTTCAAATCATACAACATTTAAATATTAAAAAAATAAATAATATAAAATATTTTTACACAATCAATCAATCACCATGTATTCAATTAAACTAAAAAAACGAGTGATACATTAATAATATAAAAATAATTATAATATTAATTATCATAAATTCAATTAAATTAAACAATTATTTTTAAAAAACTTATATAATATAAAAAAATAATATATATATACATATATTTTATTGGTTAACTGTTAGACTTTTTACGGTGTCCTTCTTTAAATCTTTAAACCAATGTTTTAATAAAAAATTTAATGATATGATAAATGTTGAATTGAATGACATGTAAAAATATTTTCATTCAACTATGCTAAAGAGTGCTAACGTGATAATTAAATACTCACGTGACTGATTAAGTAAATTATTTTTTTTAATTATTTTTTTAAGGTTTAAATATAGATTGTGAGATTCACTTTACACTCTCTAAAACAATTTTTTTTAAAATGTTTTTGAATAATCATTTTTTTTTTAAAAAATTCAAAAATAATCAAGTTCTCAGAAAAATTACAGAAATTGTCATTTTTCAGAAAAAAAAAATACACTATGTCGCCACTTCAAATGACAACTACACTACAAATAGACACAAGTCGCCACTCCAAGTGACGAGTTTTCATTGGGCAGGGAGCAAGTCACCACTCTAAGTGGCGACTTCTTTGAAAAATGAATATTTTTTGTTTTATAAATAGCAGTGCAACTCATATCCTAATCGCTGCACCGGGTTTATCAGTTTCTCCATATATTTGTGGTCATGGCATCCCCTAAACCCCCATCATGGCAGCGAACCTCATCAAAGCGATCCGGTCCTCAACTAGTTATTTTAAGAAGGCATGTTATTTTCTCTCCTATCAAACCCCCCTTGCAGATGAAATTTTGGAACATCCATTTGTTGGAGCAACTGAAAAGAGAGCTCATGTCTTGGTTAAAGGGGGAATATAAACCTGGTGAAGTCATCAAAAGGATTCAAAGGCTTAGAACAAGGACCTCACTTGAAACCGGAGAAATGGTACGTTGGTGGAATGAAGTTGAAAACAACATTGATGTCATCCAAATGATGCATGGATCAGATGACATAGTGTTAACTGTTGTAATTTCGTAATTTTAAAGGTTGTTTGTGTTGTTGTAATTTTGTTGTTCTTATATTTTAGTCTTGTTCTTGTTGTTGTTGTTTAATTATTGTAGGCGTCTGTGTTTTCGTTGTTCTTATATTTGGAATTAAAAAGTACTTTTCTTTGATGAAAAAATTACAAAGACTTGGGAATAGTCTTGTTCTTGTTGTTGTTGTTTAATTATTGTAGGCGTCTGTGTTTTCGTTGTTCTTATATTTGGAATTAAAAAGTACTTTTCTTTGATGAAAAAATTACAAAGACTTGGGAATCTAAAATCTATGTAGTGGAACTATAGCCACGGTGTGGGCACTTTTTTTTTATTATGCCCGACCTGACGACATACGCTACACTTCCTCTGCATTTTATTAGTGGCGACCATTTCGGTTCTGATGCGCTTGTTGTTTGGTCGACCTTTTTTATTCAGGCGCATCAAATCGTTGAGCCAAACAATTTCCCCATCATACTCTGGCCAATATGCCTCTATTGCTACCACTAGAAAGTTGTTGTTGTATACATTGAGCAGTGTTTCAACCTTGTATATAGGAGATACTAGTGAGAATGCATCAAAGTGGGAATGTGAACATGCTGCAATGACATAGGAGAAAGGCATATGGTAGGCTTGAAATTGTCCGCAGTCGCACCAACGACCAGGTATTAGGACCCGATACTCTTGCCTTGCCAGCCCCTGGTTGTGGTCAATTATTTCTTTGACACTGAAAGTGTGGCCATGGCGGTCAAATTCTATAACCCGGTGACTGCTGGTTTGGTAGATTCCTGCTGCAGAAATTTCATGCACATGTCACTGTACATCTGTTGTGTCTGTAAGACTGCATTCTAACGTTTATCTCTTGTTGCGAATAACGTTGCCATCCGAAAATAGGTTGCATTCACCATAGTGGTTATAGGCAGGTTCCGTAGGCCCTTGAAGACGTTGTTAATTGATTCCACAAGATTTGTTGTCATGTGGTCCCACCTCACCCCATTGTCGTACGATCTAGTCCACTTCTCTCTGTCAAGATTATCAATCCACCTCCCTGCATCTGGATTTGTCTCAAATATTTCATGGCGGTAGTAGTGGAATCCTGGTTGGTTTAATGCATACCCCACGTCCATGAGCTTGATCTTCAAAAATTTATCTTTGATCAACCACGTCTTCTACATCATCAACCACATCCTCTTCAACTTGATTTTATGGATCTTGTTCGTCATCAGCAATGAGATCAATAACCTGTGACTGCATGTTCTGGGACGGTTGAAATTGTTCCAGCATAATGTACAACTCAATATAATCGTGACCAGAATACTCATGGTTACGAAACATGTTTTAAACCTCAATATCATTTTGAATATGTGACTGATAAAACTTGACTGAGTTATTATCAGAAAAATGGGGATGTTGGTAGAAAATTTGGGATACAGGTTGTCTAAGTTTGGACTCAATCTTTTTTTTCAAATACGAAAAATTGGCTTTTCTATTTAGACAAAATCTAGTAGAATCAGTGTTTCTAAATAGAAATTCGGCTTGATCATATTCGTAAATTTCACCATTTGTTTGAGCATTGATTTTGTATTGTGTTGAGAATGCCATGATATGTGAGTATTGTGTGTTTTGAGGATTGATTTTTTGAGAGTATAAGTGTGAATGAATATGAGTAGTAGTGTGAATGAATTACAAAGAAACATAGCTGCATAAATACCAAGAACAAGTTCATGTAATGCATGCAAAAACAAAAGGAAACATGACAAGACAACACAATATTGTATGCATATGAGAAACATTGACAATACAATTGCATGTCTCTAACACTAGCCTATCTATAACACATACGGATAGGCTTAACTTATGTTTGAAGAATCTCTCATGCATGCCTCTCTCTCACGCACACCTTCCCAAGTCTGATCAATTATACCTTCTTAAAAGTTAAATTTATTTTTATAGTACACTAATTACACTAATAATTAGTAATATTTAATACACTAATATACACTAATTAAATTTGGTACACTAATTACAATTATAAATTATCCTATTGTCACAAAAAATATACTCTTAACTCATTAAACTATCCATTGAATGCATGCATGTAAGAGACATTGACAAGACAAGACAAGACAAAAAAATACTCTTAATTCACTAAACTATCCATTGAATGCATGCATATAAGAGACATTGACAAGACAATACAACACTGCCTATCTATAAAACATAGGGCTAGCCTTAACTTATGCATGCATGCCACTTCAAGTAACCAGTCACGCATGCCACTACAAGGACTGAATTTTTCAGATTTATAGTACCAAAGCATATCACCACTTGGAGTGGCGACTACACTCCATGTTTGCACTATGTCGCCATGCTGAGTGGCGACTTGCTGCCACCTCATAATTCCTCTAATGCATGCAAGGGTTGTGTCAATGAGGAATGGAAATTAGGTGAGTGGAAAAGTCTATAAATACCAAGGACTTTCACATCATTTCCATCATCCACAAACACTTTTCAACAGTGCAATACACACCTTTTGCAGAGAGAATTTCTTACTTTCATAATTGCAGTCATGTCTCTTCTCACCATGGGTGAATCCCGTCGAGGAACTAGACGGAATGTTGCCGCGTTTGTAAGTTTTTCTTCTATATATTATTTTTAATTTATGCTTTATATTTAATTTTACATTAATTCATTTATTTTTCACACTCTATTTTAATTACTGTCTATATTATTTTTATAGGATGTAAAAAAGTTTAGGGTTCGTACACATCCTATGGAATCTCCCGACCCGTGGATTGTCCCTTTAGTTGAACGTGTCGGCTTCGGAAATGTGATGCATATCGTAAATGCATCTATTGACACGAAGTACATACTTGCATTGTGTGAACATTGGAGACCCGAGACACACACATTTCATCTACCAATTGGTGAATGTACTGTCACACTTGAGGACGTGTACATGTTGTTGGGTCTCCCAATTAATGGTAAGCCCGTGAATGGAGATGTTCAACAACCTAACGACCTATGTCTGCAAATGTTAGGCGTAGATCTCATCGAGGAAACAGATGCTGCGAAAGGTAGGGGCCAAGGTATTAAACTATCGGCCCTTAAATTCTGTTATGACACTCTTATTTTGAACGAGTATTCATCTGAGGAAGAAAAAATAATAAAAACTAGATTATATATTATGTTATTATTTGGAAACATGCTATTTATCGAAGGCACGAGAAATAACATCAATTTTATGTACTTGTCTTTGCTTGGGGACATAGATAACATTGGGAATTGTAGTTGGGGTTTTGTGGTATTGGCGTACCTTTACAGTTCATTGTGTAAAAATGCTCAAAACGATACATGTACATTTTATGGATGTGCATTTTTACTCCAATCCTGAGCATTCTGGAGACTTCCGAGGATAGCCCCCAAGAACCCCAGGTCTACTTCTTCCCCTACGCGACTAAGTAAGTTTTTGAATAATATTATTTATTTATTTTTTTGTGTTTAGGTTCATATTTATTCTTTAAATAATATTATTCTTTACCGCATTTCATGCATTATATTTATTCTTTAAAATTCAATAAATAATATTATATTCTCATTTTTTGTGTTTAGGTTCAATGCAACTGGAATGGATTATAGTGGAACTCCAAAAACAATGTAATCCTATATCGCCAACTCTTGGATTGTCTACGAGAAGAAGATGTATTACCACTAAACTATTCTTCTTCGAACTTATATTTTATTATAAAGCATTCTCTCTAAATAATATATTTATCTTTTCCTTTGCAGTTTGTTTGGAGACCATATTTGGGATTGGAACATGTACCCAACCTCGAAGATGCAGCTGTTTGGACAACAAAAACGCCTATCATAGGGCTCACCACTGTGGAGATGCATCACAGTGACTGTGTGAAATTGCAATTCGGCATGCATCAAGAAATCCCATGCCCCCCGATGTGTTTGGATCTCTGGCATCTTAAAAAAGTCAGCCACCAGTGGTATCAAAAGAATTGGAAGGCTTACGTCCCGGGGTTCCGTAGAATGTGGAAAGAGCGTGCCCATTATATCCTTGACTTCCCGGTTGCACCCAACTAAATGAAACCGACAATGGAATGTGTGGCTTGGTACAAATCAAATATCAATCCAGAAATGATTGTGTCTGACCCATTCTATTTGCACGACCCCCGTCAGCAACAACCATATTTCCAACAACACCAACCACCAAATTACCCACCACCACAACCACCACAACAACATTACGAACAACAACCACAAAATTACCCACCACCACAACAACCACAATATTATCAAGAACAACACCCCCAACCATACCAACACACGATCACCCCCCAACACATGTCCATCTCCCAACCATACCAATACATGACCACCCCCAACCATACCAACACATGTTCAACCCCTAACACATGTCCACCCACCAACCATACCAACATATGTCTACCTCCCAACCATACCAACACTAAAATCCACAAACTCAACCCCAATACCTAGACCCTGGTGTTGCGGGCCCATCCATATCACCACTTAACCCCGACACCGGCATACCTGAAGATGATCAACCATACTTCAACACACCGCAATAAACCTTATTTTTTAACCAACCAGATTCAACCTCCAACTACCAAAGACCACATTTCGAGGGCGCACCAAGCAGGAGCAACTTTGTCCCACCAAGACAAAGCTTTGAGGATGTAGAGGGCACCCGCCTATTCTACAGCGGGAATTCTAGAGGTCAAGGTCGACTTATAGATTTTGTAGACCCATAGTGCATTGAAAGGGCGTCGACCCAAACACGACAAGAACAAATAAGGGGACGGCGTAGGACTAGGGGTACGACTAGGGTATTACCACCACCTCGTGATCCATCTACACCAGTAGTTAGACCTCCGTCTTGCGGGTCGTACTAGAGGCCTCCAAGGCTCCCAAATATGTAAAATATATTTTTGACTGTAAATGGTACTTTTTTGTTGTTTATGCAATAAATAGATAATTTATTATGTGTTTATTTTTTTATTAATTCAATAATTAAATATCTAAATAATTAAATAATATAATTTTAAAATGAATTCAAATCCTATTAATAATTAAATAAAAATAATAATATTATATAAAAATAATTTTATAAAAAAAGCAAAAACAGTTAACTTTTTAAAGAAGTCGCCACTTGATGTGGCGACTTGCTCCCTTCAATAAGAATTTGCAATTTGGAGTGGCGACTTGTGTCTATTTGTAGTGTAGTCGTCACTTAGAGTGGCGACATAGTGCAATTTTTGTTGAAAAATAACAATTTCTATAACTTTTTAAAAAACTTGAGTATTTTTAATTTATTTTTTTTTAAAACATGATTATTCAAAAAAAATCAATTTTTTTATTCTCGTTTATGATATGAAAATTCCTTGTTTATGGCTCTGAGTGCACTATTTCAATCCAATTTCTAAATTTAATACAGCAAGCAGTCCACACGTGGCAATTAAATTTTTTTTTAAAAATTGTTTGGAGTTAAATAAGTTGTTTTAGGTTCATAGTCAATTTTTATATTTGAACCATTTTCTGCAACAACAACGGCATTATTCTATGCGTAATTGCGTATATGTAGTTGAATATTCATCATTGTTAAACCTACACTATTTTGTTATACTTTACAAATACAATCCATTGTTCACAAATACACTGAATATGAACAATATTGTGAATAAAATGATACGAATAGGCATTTGTAATACTTTTTAAAAAATTATTTGAATTTTTGAAAATTTAATCATTAAAAAGTTGTTTGAATACAATATTTGTAAGTGTATTTTAAAAATTCTTTATCATTTTTCAGTTTTTAAAAGCAAAAAACTGAAATATGCTAATTTTTTCATTTTGTTTTTCCTATGTTTGGTTGGAACATACACAATTGGAATAAGGTGAATCAATGATGAAAAGTGTGATTGGAGAAGATGAAGTTTAGAGAGAAAATAGATAATTGAGAGAGAGAGAGTAATTGAGGAGAAAAATATATGTAGTATTTCAAAATGACATTTACTCTAAATATTACATGAGAGGGAGAGTATTTATAGTGTCTACACATAACACACAAAAGCAACACAACAAAACATAACAGAAAAACTGCCACTGAGAGCAGTGCAGAAAAACAAAATTTCGTGATGGAAACCGGTTTTCTCATTTGGAGAAACCGGTTTCCTCTTCGAAAACCAGAAATTCTGCTTTAGTAGCAGAACAACTTTTCTGAATAAGTTGTTTCTAAAACAGATTATGAAGCCTTCAATCTACACTTGACTTACACACTACATTCAACACACCATCTTAAGTCAAGTTCTCCACATTCCTCAAGCTCAATTTCTTTACAAGCCTCTTGAACACTTCGTTTGTTACCGCCTTTGTCAACAAATTCACAAGCTGTTCTTTGCTTCGACAATGAGCTAGCTTCAGCTGTCCTTCACACACCAGCTCTCTCAAGTAATGAAACCTCATCTCTATGTTCTTGTTCCTCCCATGTGCTATAGGATTCCTTGCAAGGTTAATAGCCGAGATGTTGTCAACAAAGAGTGTGACAACTTTTACCTCAATGTTATCCAACTCCTTAAGTAGATTCATTAGCCACACGACTTGACATGCACACATCGACGTTGTGATAGACTCGGCCTCACAAGAAGAGAGTTCCACCACGAGTTCATTTTTAGAGCACCAAGAGATTGGGGCTCCTCCGAACATAAAGACATAACCGATCATAGATTTTCGATCATCTTTATCTCTGCACCAATTGGAATCTGTATAACCGAGTAACTCACACATGCTCCCCACATCAGCCGCAGGAAAGAGAATTTCGCAGCCAAGAGTACCTTTGATGTAACGAAGGATCCTCTTGACCTCTACCAAATGAGACACCTTTGGTCTCTAAATGAATCTACTAACAATACCGACACTAAATGCCAAATTCGGTCGCATATTACACAAGTAACATAATGATCCAATCAACCTTCTATATTGAGTTGGATTAACGTCACCCTCATTCTTGGACAGCTGCAACCTTGGTTCCATTAGTGAATTGGAAATATTACAATGTTTCATATCACACCTCTTCAATATCTCACAAGCATACTTTCTTCGGTGCATAAGAAGTCCCAACTTTGACTTGTGAAATTCTATGCCAAGGAAGTATGTCATGATACCAAGATCGATCATCTCAAATTCTTCCATGAGTTCACCTTTGAACTTGGAAATAAACTCCTCATTGTTGCCCGTAATCAAAAGATCTTCCACATATAAGCAAAGTATAATCACATCTTTGCTTGCACCCGACTTCACATAAACACCATGTTCGTATACACACTTCTTGAAGCAAACCTCAATAAGAAAAGTATTTATGCGTTTGTTCCAAGCTCTAGGTGTTTATTTCAAACCATAGAGAGCTTTCCTCAACTTGTAGACTCTTCCCTCTTGGTTCTTTATCACAAAACCGGGGGGGCTTCTCTACATAGACTTCCTACTCAAGTGAACCATTCAAAAATGTGGATTCCACATCCATTTGATACATCCGCCAATTTTTGCTATTGGCGATACCAACAACCAACCGTATGGTCTCCAATCTAGCTACCGGAGAAAATACCTCATCATAGTTTATGTCTTCTCGCTACAAAAATCCCTTTGCCACTAGTCGAGCCTTATGCTTGACAATTTCGCCTTTAGGATTTGCCTTCACCTTATAGACTCACTTTACTCCAATTTCCTTTTTTATTTCCGCTAAATCAACCAGCTCCCAAATACTGTTTTTCTCAATCAATTCCAGTTCTTCTTTCATTGCACACACCCACTTTGCATTATTTAATGCCTCTTCCGTGCTCACCGGTTTGGATTTGGACATAAGAGCAAAGTGTATGAGATCACCATCATTACTGATCTCATTATCATGGAACACTTCACAATCTTGGATTGGTTGAGGTAGACCTCTACGCCAGGTCAGTCTTCTACTGGATTCACTATTGCCATCTTCAATCGGAACCGGAACAGGCATTCTGCTGTTGTTGCTGATTTTCTGCATTTTCTGGTGGATACCGGTTTCCAGGATTAGGGGAACCAGTTTCTGATTTTTTCTGTAGTTAAACAGCTTCAACTCATCCACCACCACATCTCAACTAATCACGATCTTCTTACTACTCACATCAAACAGTTTGTAGCCTCCAGTAGGGTGATATCTGACAAGTAACATTACCTCACTTTTATCATCCAACTTCTTTTGAAGTTGACCCGGAATGTGCCAAAATGCAATTGAACCGAAAACTCTCAAATGCATTAAATTCGATTTATGGCTAGACCATACCTCTTTCGGTGTAACTTTGTCAGGCTTCTTAGTAGGACACCTATTCAACAAATAAGCTGTTGTAGAAACTGCTTTTCCTCATAGTTCCTTCGGCAAGTTCTTCCCTTTCAACATGCTACGAACCACGATTTCTCCTTTCGGCAATTCCATTTTGTTGAGGAGTATAAGGTGGAACAACCTCACGCACTACCCTCATCATCACAATAATTCACAAATTCACTTGAGGTATATTCACCTTCACCATCCGTTTTGAGAATTTTCACCTTGTGACCGTTTTGCTGCTCCGCCATGGACTTAAAACGTTTGAACACATCAAACACCTTATCCTTCCTCTTTATGAGGTAAATCCATATCTTCCTACTAAAATCATCAATAAAGTGACAAAGTACATATTTCCACCATACGAGTCGACTTGCATTGGGCCGCACACATCGGAATACACCACTTCAAGGTGTTCCTTGGTCCTATGACCAACATCCTTGCTAAAATTGTTCTTGTGTTGCTTCCATTGCACACACTCTTCACACAATTCAGATGGGAAAATAATCTTGGGCAGCCCGGTCACCATACCATGCTTTTGCAACGCGTCGAGGTCTCTAAAATTGAGGTGTTCAAGACGGTAGTGCCACAACCACTCATCACGACTTGTCGTTGTAGCAAGACACTTGTGCTACATTACTTTCAACTCTATTTTGAAAGTGCGATTTGCAGCCATGGGTGCTTTAAGGATTAAGACGCCTTTTCGGTCAAAAACGCACAAAACCTTGTTTTCCATCCGAATTGTGTAATTTTTCTCAAGTAATTGGCCAATGCTCAAGAGATTACACCTAATTCCAATAATGTAAAATACATCTTTGATCAAGGATTGACTCTCATCTTTCTTCTTGATCAAGACATCACCCACACCATCGGCCGCTAAAGTGGTGTCATCCGGGAATCTCACTCTATTCTTCGTGGCATGATTGATTTTCACAAACCAATCCTTTCTACCCGTCATATGAGTTGAATAACCTGAATCTAAGTACCACTCATCACTACTTTGGACTCCTCCTCAAACAGTTACCATTGCATTTCGCTCCGAACGCGTTTGTGCAGAAAATTCTGCACTGTTAGAGTTGTTGCCCAACCCTCGACACAATATAGAGCTGTTGTCCATCCCCTTTTTGCATCCATTGTTCTCCTCCGTGATCATAACAAGAAGCGTATCATCATCATCATCTACCTCTTGCATAGAAACTTTGGCCTCATCTCCATGATTTTCCTTTGATTTCGCATTACATTCTTTTGCGAAATGGCCAAACTTTTGACAATTGAAACACTTCACATTACTTTTGTCACCTTTCTTGTAGTTGTTTCCTTAACCACTACTCTTGGAGCTGCTCTCTCCTCTTTGAGCCATGGAACCTCTTGAATTTTGTGAATATTTTCCACCAAAATTCCAGAAATTTTCTTTTCCCTTCAAAGACCACTTGGCTTTTGATCTCTTGTTCTTCTAATTGAACCTTGCTTGCAACGCAATTTCCTCTTTCATCCAATCTTTGCTCACGTGCCTCCAATGAGCTTTGAAGTTCCTCTTTGCTCATAGTGAGAAGATCCTTTGAATCTTATATGGCTACCACTATGTTGTCGAATCTTCATGTTAAAGAACGCAAGATCTTAATTACTACATTTTGCACTGTAACGGTTTCACCGCAAGCCTTCATTTGATTCACCAAACGTGTTATGCGCGTAATGTAGTCGTTGATCGATTCCTTCTCTTCCATTGTACCAACTCGAACTTCCTCTTATGAGTTTGTAACCTCACAACCTTCGCTTTGTCGGCACCTTCAAACGCTTTCTTCTAAATCTCCCAAGCTTGCTTTGCCGACGTACAATCACCAACTTTTTCCAAGTTGTCGTTGTCGACGCAAGAATGTATCAAGAAGAGGGCTTTGTAGTATTTCTTCTTTTCTTCCTTCAATGTGGCTTGTTGTGCACATATGAAAGTTTTGTTTGGGTATCAAGAAGTCCTTGAAGTGGTGAATGATGGAGTAACACCACTTGTTGTAGAGGCTACAACTGCACATTGTCATAGTTCTTGGAATCAATAATTGGGAGGTTGGTAGGAATTCGATCGGTGGTTGTCATGTTTGCAGGGGATTAATGGATCAGAACCAGTGCTCTTGATGCCAGATGTTGGAACATACACAATTGGGATAAGGTGAATCAATAGTGAAAAGTGTGATTGGAGAATATGAAGTTTAGAGAGAAAATAGAGAATTGAGAGAGAGAGAGAGAGAGAGAGAGAGAGAGAGAGTAATTGAGGAGAAAAATATATGTATTGTTTCACAATGACATTTACTCTAAATATTACATGAGAGTGAGAATATTTATATTGTCTACACATAACACACAAAAACAACACAACAAAACATAACAGAAAACTGTCACTGACATCAGTGCAGAAAACAAAATTTCGTGATGGAAACCGGTTTCCTCATTTGAAGAAACCGGTTTCCTCTTCGAAAACCAGAAATTCTACTTCAGTAGCAGAACAACTTTTCTGAATAAACTATTTCTAAAACAGATTCTGAAGCCTTCAATCTACACTTGACTTACACACTACATTTAACATGTTTGTCTCTATATTGTCTTTTCCTACAACACTATTATCTTTGTGTGGGTAGGATTGCGCAAAAAAGTCGGTCTCCCGTCTTTTGAGTTTTTTCGTGTTTCGTTCTTTCACATCTTCTTCATCTTTGTTGCTCCCATGCCGATCCATTGTGGTGTTAAAATTTTGTAATCCTCTCTCAATTTTAAACCAAAAGTATCACATTTGAGTGACGTTTTGTTAAAAAGAATATAAATATTGGTGAGAAATGTGTCACGTTAAAGGGTAATGGACCAAAAATATTTAGTAATGTGAACAAGAAAAAGAAAAGCCCTAGGAAATGCCTATGTTTTCTCTCTTTAATAAAGTATTGTTAAGATATTTTCATACAAGAGAAAATCATGAGAAAATCAACTTTATTGAAACTTCTAATTATTTTAATTTGGGGTGAAAATTGAGTGGAAACATAATAATAAGCGGTTGAATGAGCAGTCTAATTAAGTAAAACGTAGAAACGAAAGTGATTAGCTTAAGTGTAGTGATCTTGCAAATTTAACCATGACTATGATACATTGTCAAAGCACGCTCCGAGTAGAGATAAAGTTCGTGTTATCTAAAATATAGCCATTTTGTTGCAACAATCTCATAGTTAGAAATTTTTGTTAGAGGGAGAAGGTTGAAGGAGAGAACAGTTGAGCAAGAGACCTTTTTCTTTTATGATAAAACTCATTTCATTTATTTGCTCCGATAGTTTTTATCATCCAATGGGGTGTGATGAGAATTTATTTATTTCTATATTTATTGTAATAATATGAAAAATTAGGTCAAAATAGAAGACAAATAAAAAATAAATTACGTCAGATGAAAATAATAAGGGTGCATTAAAGGTTGTAAGAAATTTGAAAGAAATAAAGAAAGGAACGAATGCGGAAAAAGAAAAATAAGATACTATATTACTATTCATGAAATAGACGAATAACAAATACAAATTTTGATATTATTGAATTAATTGAAGTAGAATTAGAATTACAATTTGGAATAAATGTCACTTGTATGCAATCATCAAGTGACATAAAGTATTAACTAACTTCCTAACAACTATAACAGAAAATAAAACTACCTAACCTAACCTTAACTACCATAACTGAAAGTGAACTGATACTCTAATAAAAAAACCTAGATATGGACTTCATTTATTTTTAATATTACAACTATTTGCATTACAAATTCAAAGTTCAACAAATAAGTATATGTACATTTGAAAGAAAAAAAAGCAGCCTTTTCCAGCTTTGGAACACTTATATATTACAAATTGATTCAAAACTATCATATGTTCTTCAATTTCATATGCTTTCTCTAGAAAACTACTTAGAAAACTAGAAAATAGAATAATAAAAAAAATATTATACATTAAAACCATAAAAAAGAAAAACCTAGGAAAATTTCACCTTGGACCTGAAAGCTCCATGGCTTGGATTAACAAAGAAGAATCATTGGTAAGATCGGAAAATCGATCTGACAAAGATAATTCATGTGGTTTGCACTTGTTAGTGTTGTCAGCTCTTTGAGAAGCTTCCCATTTCTCTGCTAGACCATCGCCTTGAGCATGCGTCGACTTGGACATTTTCGGTCTGTGACTTGGAAGATATTGTGTACACAAAAGTGCAACTTGAACTATTTCCTCAAGCTCAATCTTGTCATAGTTGTTCTTGAGATCTTTGTCTACAAGCAAATCTAGCTTCTTCTCTTGATGAATTTTCTTTACCTAAATGGCAATAATACAAAGACTTTTAACATTTTTTTCGTCAACAAAACTAGTCCAACATTGAATAATGTTAAAGGCTAAAAGCCAAAACAATTGAGAACAGAACAAAAGTTTCTACAGTTTAGGGGTTAAGAAATGGACAAACATGTTTTGTAGGGACTAAAATTGAAAAAAGGGTATATTATTGTTCAAGATACCCTACACTCGAGATGTTTTGAACTCACTTTGTTTGTACATCAATGACTGTTTGATCAAGATCCAACGTTTCATATTTCAAACTCGGTATATTTTATGAATCGACCGATCTGAGTAAAACGACCATGAATGCACTTACTGCATGAATATGGTGATATCTCAACTAGGACCATTCAAAAAAGCCATTGAACCGAACAATACCGAAATGAAGTTAAAATAATCGAACCATTATGTTTGGTTAGTGAACCGAAACACAAACAGTTTTACAACCGAACCAAATAGTAAATAAGCCGAACCGTAACTGAAAATGAAAAATGCTAAAAAAAGTTAAAAAAATTTAATTTAAAAATTTGAAAAAGTATAACAGTTCAGTTCCTTAATAAATGGTTCGGTCAGAAAAAAATGTCTTAAATGATTTGGTACGGTTTGGAATTCCGTACCAGTATACCAAACTTATTATAACTCTGGTTCGATTCGGTTGAGGTGATCTTTACAATGGTTCGATTCGGTTTAGTTTTCTGATCGAACTATACCGTGAGCAAACTTAATCTAAAATGCAGATAATAGGATTTTGTATTTTATATGGACAAAAAATCTTTTTAAGCCTTTAAGTATTTAATGAATGATGAAGGGAGACAAGGTTACCCAATCCAGCATGGCTCCTTTTTGGTTGGCAGCCTTTCCAAATTCAAGGGCCCTCAAACCTGTAATCAATTCAAGAAGCAAAATGCCAAATCCAAAAACATCAGTCTTTTCAGAAGACTGTCCCGTGGAAAGATACTCAGGTGCAATATGTCCTACTGTGCCCCTAACTGCAGTTGTTACATGTGAATCTTTGTGGTCTAAAAGCTTTGCCAAACCAAAATCTCCAACTACTGCTTCACAATAATCATCAAGTAGTATATTTGCAGCTTTCACATCTCTATGGATTATCTTTGGATCACATTGTTCATGTAGGTATAATAGTCCTCTTGCTGCTCCTAATGCAATTTGCTTCCTTGTCCCCCAATCCAACACCGGCTTAGCTGAAATTAGTAAAAAATGGCATTCCTAATTTTAGTATAGGCAAACCAAGTGAATCTCTCTCTAGCAACAAGACTCGTCTCAAGTTTTTGAAAACTCTGTGTAAGTTTTTTTTTTTTGACAAGAAACTCTGTGTAAGTTAATTGCAGTAACAATGAAAAAATAAATAGAGACCTTATTTAACTAAGATTTAACAGTGACAAATAAATTTTAATTTTGGATCATGTGCGGTAGTCTGCCTTGCACGCCTTCAAAAACGGCTCAGGCGACACCATAATGTTCTATCATGAATCGCGTTTAAATTTCTTAGTACAAAATTATAAATGAAGCTTTTACCTTTGAGACGAGAAGCAACGCTGCCATTGGACATGTAAGGATAAACTAAAAGCCTTTCTGATGAAGTCATACAAAATCCATAGAGTTTGAGAAGGTTTCGATGAACTGCTAAGCTGATCATTTCAACTTCGGTCTGAAATTGTATTTCTCCTCCCTTGGCATTTCCGTCTTTAAGCCTCTTTACCGCAACAAGTGTACCATCCGAAAGAATTCCTTTGTAGACAATACCGAAACCGCCTTTTCCTAATATGTTTTTGTTGCTGAAGTTGTGAGTAGCAATTTGGAGTTCTCTTAATTGGAACCTCTTCAAGTTTCCTAGGTAGACTTCTTCGTGATGTCGGTCTGTAACATGGTATCAAATTGTGAGTCGAATCTTATTATGAATCACAAGCCTATTAGGCCTCTTAAATGAAGGAACTATCATAATTTGATCAAATGTATAATGTACCTTTAACATCAAAGAATGCTTGTTGATTATGCTTGTGTCTCCTCCATAGTACAAATCCGAAACCAAGGACTAACAAGCAAAGGCATCCAAGACTTAAGCCAAAGGCAATGACCCTTTTGTGAGCTTTTGATTTGCTTGATGGTAATGCAGCTAGAGAAGCATAGATATTTTTCTCTCAAACAACAATACAATGACTATGCAGAATATATCAGAGTACAAAACATGGTTTTAAATTGCGGTTCACAGAAGCAGTACAAAAGTTGTAGAAGTTTTTGCAACGGCATCACAATTGCAATTGCGGTCGCATTTTACCGAGATATCGAAGTTTTCAGCATAACCACAATTTAGAACCGTTGTACAACATGTGTAAAAATGATGTTAAATTTTAAGGCAAATCATTCAAATTCTTAAAGGGTCTTACAGTTAGTATTATTTAAGTTCATTGACATCGGCATGAGTTTCATCCCATGGCAGTTTGTTTCTTTTTCTGTAGCACAGACCAGAGGGTTTCCAACAATACTGAAACATCATAAGAAAATAGAAAACAAAAAATTCAAAATTAACACCAAATTTTCTAAAACTATAAATATAAACATCTACGACCTATGTAGCACAGACACTTCAAATTAAAGCATGTCTTATTGTACGTTACATTTGTGATTATATTCAAATACTTGCATACTCTTAAATTAGTATTGTGTCTCCGTGTTAGTGTCAGAGTCACACCGTGTCTATGTGTGAGTGTTGTATCCGAAGTGTGTCAGGTGTTCGACCTGACATAATACGGACAAATTTAGTCACATTCAATTACTTACATTTTCTTAAATTATTATTGATGTCTATGTATCAGTGTCGCGTCTGGTGTGTCTGTGCTAGTGCTTCATAAATTTTAGCGCGCACGTATACATGTATCTATATATAATGAGAGGGTAACCTGAATGATTTGGCCAAAATTCTAGGTACACTGCCACTAAGATTGTTGAATGACAAATCACTGAAATTACAATCACAAACAAGTCATGTTTAGAAATTCATCTACCAACAAAATGAATGAACAAAGTAGTGAAAGTAAAAGGTGAAAAAGATTACAGAAAAGTAAGTTGTGCCATGTTAGCCAGTGACTCAGGACATTCACCAGAAAAGCTGTTATTATTAAGCCTCCTGAAATCAAATCATGTCAATAACTTCTAAGCTCAAGAAATCATGTTAATAATAGTAATCACTTCTTAGTTCATTGTAAGTGCTTACAAGTATTGAAGCTTTCTCAGATGACCAAGAGAAGGAGGAATCTTTCCATTGAAGAAGTTATCAGAGAGATCAAGTGTTTGAAGCATGGAAAGTTTTCCTAGCTCTGAAGTGATTGGTCCAGTAATGTTGTTATTCTGTAACACACTGAAAAACAGTAGTAAAAAAAAACTCTCAATATAACTCACTTTTACTCCGAATCAATTCATTCAAAATCAATTTTCGTAGAAGCGCTTTCTGATTACTTACACAGTTTCAAGATTGGTTAAGTTTCCAATACTTGGAGATAATGTACCTGATAAATTCTGACTAGGAATTCCCCTAAACCAAAAACAGTACCAAAAAAAATCATCAAAAACACTTAAAACCTCTTATACTGTCATTATCCATTTTTGTGATACACAACAAATTGCGGTTAATTCACACTGCGACTACGACCGAAATCAATGTCACAACACATGTACCAACCGAAATTCAAATACAAAAAGATTGAAGAAAAACACTCACAAACTAACAACAAGATTCTCAGTAGAACAAGTAACCATATTCCAACTACATGGATCAACAGCATCACCATCCCAATTCTCTAGAATTCCATGAGGATCCATTAATGAAGCTTTTATACTCATCAAAGCTTGAACTACATTAAAAAAACAAAAACTTAAAAACATTTACATTCAAATTCATTAAAAAAAAATACAATTTTTAAAAAACTTTACCTTCAAAGTTAATTCCCTTAGGAGAAAGCAAAGCATTAGAAGAACACAAAAACATGAACAATGTCACAAAACATACAAAACCTTCTCCTCTTGAAACATCCATTAAGATTATTGTTGCAAAGGATAGAAGTTGATAACAACTCTCCAATGTTTTATTTTCAAAATAAGAAAGAAATTATATTCACTTTTTTTTCTTGACAGAATCACTTATTCACAAAAGCTCTTGTGTGTCAGACACAAACACAAGAACAAAAAAAACAGACAGGTTCATGAATATGATATAATAATATAAAGGTAACTAAAGCATGCCTGTCATTGAGTCAGGTTTTTTTCGTAATATTCAAGATATTATGTAAATGGTTATGAAAATGGAAGTAATTTAAGGTGAAATTTGAATGATATGTATGGTATTGAGAGATTGTGGTAAGGGTGGAATTGGAAATTTGTGTGGTTTGCTAATCATGCACATGCTGAGAAAGTAGAAAGAGCTTTTGCAAATTATTTATTTGAATAAAGTATATAATGCCAAAAAATTATGTTAAAAAATTTCAATAGAGGACGAGGGAATATCATTTCATCTAGTCACTATATTTTGTTACAAAACATGTATGTAAATATAATAAAAATTTGTGAACTATTTATACTTTTCTTTACTAGTGAGTATATGTTTTCTGTTTTTGTGGAATTACTCAAAGAACCTTAACATTGATAAGGTTGAGTATGAGATAAGATTATGATTACTTAGAGTTTTGAAGAATCCAACATTCCCTGAGTTTGGCCATACAGTAAAGTTCCAAAGTGAAAAATAATTTAAACCAAAGTGATGAGAATTTGAGAATCTCAAGAGAGTGGAGGTTCTTCTAGGGGCTCGAGATTTATGGTGGATTTGGAGGTCACCCACTATATCTTATGACCCACTTGAATATGTATCTTGGTTTTTTTGTTTTGTTTTATTCAATGCAAATTATTGCTAACTAGTGTTATTACTGTGTTGATTCATTGTTAGGTCACTCATAATGTTTTTTAATAGTTTTGTCTCATGCTATTCTTTAGCAATATTCACTATGGTCGAAGTAAATTATTTAGCTTGTGTAACGATTTTGTAGAAAGAGAGTAATAGTTGATTTTTTTATTAGAAAGAATTCGGTATATCGTAAATTTTAGATCAAGTTGAACTTAGTCGTGGTGGTTAAGGTTGAAGAAGAAATTATATAAATTTTCTTTCTTAAAGAAAACCAATCATCAATAGAAATTGAATTTAGTGGAACAGGTTTAACTTAATAATGTGGTGAATTAATGTTTGAATCTATTAGATGTAATTCAAACTAGTTAGTTATTACTTGTTTTTGAAGTTATAAGTTTGCTATGGAAGTTAATATTTAATTAGTTTAATTAAAATTTTGTTATATATTTTCCTGCGTTACAAGTAATTCAATTGGACATATTAAAGGTTGATTTATAGTTGTAATTAGTACTTTCACCTGCGTGTTTTGGACTTTATATTAAATTTGCTTAAGCGTGTATTCTTTTAATATATTAAGGATGAGATTCATTAACTCGTATATCAATAAAATATTTTTCACAAATTTATTTTTATTAGCATTTACTAGTAATGTTTATTGTTGAATTTTATTCCAACATAATGATGTGTATATTCGATTTGGTTTGGAGATATGGAGCGACATCATGTGTTAGATTTTGTTAGATTTTCTCTTTTCCGGCTTCATTAGGAGTTCTATGTATTCATGAGGGTATTTCAACTATGTGTCGTGTATAAATATCACAAACCTTTTCTTAAGCTATTCCTTGGTATGTTCCATTCGAGACACGCCTCTCAATACAACTTTGATTCTCATGGACTTATTAGTTTCCATCCGATTACCCTTGGTTCGATAGCTTCGCCCAGGATTTAGGTGATTTTCTAAGGCGCTTTTTGTTGGAAAGGTCTCTTATGTTAGAAGCCCGTCTCACACCACATTACCTTCTTGTTGAGTCTTATAGCCTCTACAGGAGTTCATTCTCAAAGTATTGGTCCAAAATTCACTTTAACTAGGACGTTCATTCCTACCATGCCAAGCCAGGTTCCTTTCTTCTAAACGAGGTGGAGATGAAAGAGGATCTACATTTTTGGTTTTAGGGGCTTGGCTATGAGGAAGGATTCAGCCCCGATAAGGTTCCCCTTACCAATGTGAGGAAAAGACGGATTGACACTTATGAAATTGTAAGTGAACTTAGTCAAGAGGAAAGGAAAAAGATATTTGGTAAGAATGAAGTCTTATTCATTTTTTTTACATGTGTGATTGCTTTTTGCAGTTAACATGGAAAAAGTGAACAAGTTGATGAAGTTTTACAATATTACACACTCTCAAAGTATTCGTGTTGTGGTGCCTCCTCTGGCGACCACCGCTTCTGCTTTAACTCTTGTCCCATTTCAGCTGTCAGAACTTTTAATTAAGAGGCTGAGGTAGACCAACTTATGGATGTTGCATCCACTTTGGTTGTAAAGGAGTATTCCTTGTATCTGGTTTCGACAAAGAGGGCCCTGGATGAATATCAACAATCTCCCTAAGATGAGGGTTCTTTGAAATGAACTCGTGTAGGTGTATATGGTGCTTCGAGTGAAGTAACTCATTTCTCGTAATTGTCAGATGTATTTTTCTCCCATCTTGCACGTACGCCCAAGGAGGCAGGAACTACTATCTCAGCATCAAATTTTTCCTTCGTCTAAAATCTCTCCGAGGAGGATAAGTTGGAACTTATGTTTAAGATCTTTTTTAGTATCTCTTCTATTTCTTCTCGATCCTTCTGGAAGGGGGATGTCTTGGCTCCTATTAATCCTTCTACATAAAGGGACACTTGAAAGGAGGAAACGTGAAGCTATGGAATATAGGTGTTCTACTCTCCAATAGTAGTTGGCTTCCTTTCAGAAAGAGGTCAAGCATGTTGACTCTCTACTAGAGGAGGAAAAGGCTCTTGACTCCCCTTCTACCCCGTCCACCCAGATAACTGATTTAGCAGTTTCTCTTAAGGAGACATAGAAGCGATATCATGATGCCTCTAATGTTGTTATTGAGAAGAATCTTTAGGTGGAGGAGCTTAAAAAAACTCTTCTTTATGACACTGAGACTCGTGCTGAGACCTTGAAAGTTATTAAAGACAAGGTGTATGGTATGAGGCCAGATACTTCATGATTCCCTTTAGCAAACAATGCAAGTTATGCTCGGGGTTCGTGACCATACTGTATAGCAGGCGAGGAAGTTCTGTCCTACTGCCATAATTTCGAACGAGGTGTTGAACCCATTTGAGGCTGCTCTCAGGGTAACTCTGGAGGGATATTATGGTACCTTGATTCCAAAAGCTTCGGCTTGATTTTCTTTTTCATTTGTATCATTTCATTCCATGCAACATTTCCCAGGATTTTACACCTTGTGTGTAATAATTATTAGGGTTAAATAAGTTTTTGGTCCCTATAAATATCTCAAATTTCGTTTTTAGTCCCTTTAAAATTTTCCTTTAAAGAATGGTCCTCCTAAAAATTTAAATTTTAACTTTTGGTCCCTCCTGCAGTTTAGCGACGATTTTTAAAATTTAGCGACGGTTTTTTATTTAGCGACGATTTTAGCGATGTTTTTTTATTTAGCGACGGAATTAGAGACCATTTTAGCTACAATTTTGCCACAAGGGACCAAAAGTTAAAATTTAAATTTATAGGAGGACCATTCTTTAAAGGAAAATTTTAGAGGGACTAAAAACGAAATTTGAGATGTTTATAGGGACCAAAAACTTATTTAACCCTAATTATTAACATTTATAAAAATGGTTTTACCTCAATGATTTGGGTATTATTCAACTTAGAATTTCGCGCTTGGCTTCATTTTATCATTATTGTTATGTTGCGTTTTTGTCATTTACAAATTGTTGCAACATTGGGGCTTACTTATTATCCTTGCAATGCCAAGATCCTCGGTGGCACCGTTGGTGCTCATCTAGGAACTCTGACTCCAATTTTTTTCCAGTTGTGAAGTAATGATTGCTTTGGGGTGAGAGATTCATAATTTCCTGCTTGTAAGGGAAAATGAATATTTTTATTGCAACAAAGTGATAGAGGTGCTCTTAGAACTTCCCTAATTTTTGATTTGTGGCTTAGCACATTAGATGATATCAACTACCATTTTATGGATGCTGTATTTTTTTATGTATTTAGTATTCGTTGTAGTGGTGTGTTAGTTTGTGCGTATTATATGACAAGTTGATTATGTTCTCTACAATGAATCTTGGAATTGGCTAGACCAACGTGATACATTGGTATCTTTGTACTGCACTCCGTGTCACAGAGGATCGTTCCCCTGCCAAGGGTAGGATCCCTCGTCTCTTCCTGAAGGCTTAGCTCAGTTCGAGGTGGGCATCTTTGAGCTCCACAACTTTGTTCTTGGATTGGCTAGATATAAAATGGGTGTGCCAGTTATGCATCACTGTGTGTAGTGTGTAAGAAATGCGTGAAATGCACTTTAAGTCGTATCAAATACACAAAAGTACATTTAGTTGTATCAAATACACATACGTGCAAGTAATACGTTTTAATCTACATCAAAAACATAATTATGCGAGAAATCTTTTCATGCCCGCCTTCAACACTCTAAAAGAAAGAGATACAAGGAAGCATACAATAGAAAGAGGTGATAAAAATGTACAAATATTTATTTTAATAATGAATTGAATTCGTTACAAAGAAATAATAGAATGCCTAGAAAGATGGACATTTAATAGTAATTATACTTTTCGATGAGTATGCTTTCCTTTGGTTAGGTGGGACGTCAAAGTCCCCCATCTCGTCTTGCCAAGCCAGTGTATCGCTATATGGTTGAACTCGCCAAGGACATGTCGTAGGAATGACTGATGGAACCTTGGTGCCCAAAAATTACTTCTATTTGATATTTTGGTGTGACGACTTATGTCTATTGGGATGTTCATTCACCTCTGATAGGTGACAAAACCCGAGGATCATGGGATTGTCTTTTCTGAACGCTCTAGTGTGGAACTTTTGATCACTTAGGTGAAGATATATAGTTCATGCCTTACCCTAGATTGAGTATCAACCTCAAGTGGTCAGCCTGTGGATTACAACCCGGTTTTAGGCAATCCAACCAAGTGGTTGGCTCTTTTTTGGACTTAGGGAGATGTTAAGATGCAAACGACTTCCTTGAGAGACCCGTATCTCTGACCTCAGTCATTGGAACCTAGATTATTATTCTTGTCAAGTCTTTCCTTTAGAATAGAGAATTCAGGAAAAGATAAGAGATTCAACTTATCTAGGTTTATGATGTCGCTTGAAGAACAATGTTTTCCAGCATCCTCGTCTAGACCCCGACCTTGGTGGGACTGTTGAACTTATTGGTAGGAGATCCATTGGTACCCATATGAGGATCCTTTGTACGGATCCACGAACGACATTAACTATGAACTTTTTGTATCCAGACAATATTAACTATGAACTCATTGTATCATTGACATCACCACCACACTGAGAGTTGAGTCAACGAAAGGAAGTATAATTGGCGTAAGATCGGAAGATACATCGTGAACCTTCAACATGATCTTCGAGGGAATTTCCTTTGGTATCTGGTGTAAACCTAGATATCACTACTACAAAAACATATTTCACCTCGGACGTAAAATACATTTAACCTCAGCTACATAAGCGATGTAATGAATGGCGTCATGAAAAATTTCTACTTTATCCCTCAGTTTTTAAATCATCAAGGGTAAAGTTATCTGCACATAGGGTTGAATCCCAACATCTGCACTTTTATCTTTTAATACTAGCACATCATGCATCTCAGTTTATCAACAAAATCGAGGGGTAAGATGGATTATTTTAATAAAAAAACTCGTTACATTGTTTACACAGAATATTGATAAATTACTTTGTGTACAAACAACATTGTTTACCCATAATATTATATTGCTTACACATAATATTCAAGTAAAAATTAAGGCCAATGAAAATCACTTGTTGGATCTTCGAATCATTGAACTCTGGGGAAGATCAAATGTTGGGTGTCATGATATTTTTCAATTGTTTTTTCTTGCATTTGTTTATGATATAAAACATAAAAATGGTTAGATAAATAAATGGTTTTATGCTCAAATAAATATTTAAGAACACAAACCTTAAACCCAAATAATTTTTTGCTCTTGCAATCTATCATAGAGAACTTTTCATGACAAATACTTTCATAAGAAAGAATATATATATATATATATATATATATATATATATATATATATATATATATATATATATTGGTGGATGTAGATAATTTCAAGCACTTCATGATGTTTCATTATCAGTTTTTGATATCTGGAATGCTTTTATAATAGAAGTTTTTTATGTTTTACGCGGATCACTAATGGTAGTGTCTTTAGGGTTGATACTCATTAAATGGACGATAAAAATGTGTTTAAGGAAAATGCATATTATCAATAAACATGCTTAATTATCCCCTCAGTTATAAAAAAGATAACGTAAAAAATATTTACCCCTCGTTTTCAATTGAAAACCTAGGTGAATAAACTTTTTCTTTTTATTTAAAAAAATATATTGTTTACATAGAATATTAAAATATACTTATTACAACAAATCTAGATTCATCGTCCTCGTTGCTATTCTTAGAGAAAAATACATTTTTCTTGTAATCCCAATTTTGTTGCATACCTTGTATGCATCCAACTTCTAATAAGTTATTCAAGGTTGATCTCCATTCTTTGTATAAATTGAAGCAAAGAGGTGTTTATTTTGCACTTGCAATCCATAATAGAGAACTTTTTTAATATTCTTTAAATTCCAAGATTTCATTATCTTTAGCTAAGATATTTTTATGGCAAATGCTTTCACAAGAAAGAGAATAAGATATATATATATATATATATATATATATATATATATATATATATATATATATATATATATATATATATATATATATATATATATATATATATATAGTGGTTGATGTAGATAGTTTATTGTGGATTGAAGTCTTGACAATATCTTGAGTGTTGTTTCTTTATGAATGTAGGGTATATATTCGTTGTTGTAACAAAACCCCTCAGTTATGTTAAATGACTAAGGAAAAATATATTTTCTTTTTTTAATTAGAAAATTAAATAAAATAAGGAAACCGAGGTAATAATTTTCAAGCAAAAAATTGTGAATGATAAAGAATTGAAAGTAACATGTCATGTTTCCATTACAATTTTTTACCGATCACCATTTTGTGTGAAATTTACATCATGTTTGGGAATAATTTTCTCAATGTTGCCAGCCAAAGAAAACAATATTATTTCCTTTGATTGACAAGATAGGAATGTTATTCTAAAAATATAACAACAACATCAACATCATTATGTGAGATAAGTGTAGAAAAATGTTTTGTTCACGATAGAACATTGAAGATTTTTTTTGTCTTGCAACATCCCAAAGAATGATGCATACAAGTTTGGAGCGACTACATATAAGTTAAGATTAAGAAAAAAAATTAATTTAATGAGTAATGTTATAATAAAATATGATTATTTTATCCCACAGTTTTTACAGAAACCAAAGGGATAGACCATTTAATTTGCAAATAAAAATAAAATAAAAACAAAAGGTCTCACTTATAAAGACAATAAAACATAAATTGCATAAGTTCGGATTCGAAGCATGTCCTGAATTGTTTTCCCTACGAGCGTTCATTGATAAGGGAAAATCTGAACCAATCCGGAATCCAAACCAAACCAAACCAAACCAAGCCAAGGTGTTTAGGTCAGATATTTTTTTAGTTTGGGCAAAAATTGAACCAAACCAATAAAATCCGATATTAATTAGTTCGGGTAACGAATTTTAAAAATTCTACCAGCGAGCCCGTCTACCCGAACCAACCATATGATTTCATTTAATTTATATAATTATTATAGAAACTAGTATAAGATATTCAATTTCAAAAAGAAAAAAATTGAAACACCGTTTGTGACATTCACAGCCTATATGGAGAAACAAAAACATTAAAAAATTATATTATTATAGAAAAGTAGTTGATGTAAATTAAATATTTTTAAAAAAATTTTGTGCGCATTTATTTCCAATGTATCCAATCATCGAATCCAAACAATCTGTTATTTCTTGGTTTGGTTCAGCTTGAATTTTATCGGGAAAAATGTGAAAATCTAATCCAAATCATTCCATATATTTTTGATCGGTTTGGGTATCGAATTCTCTCAAAATCGGATCAAATTGGACCGCGAACACCCCTAGTTTTCCCCTATGTTATAATAAAAACCAAAAGAATATGTGGTTTTTATTTTTAAAACAAAAAAAATTATGGCGCGCCTTAGCATTATACCTCGTTTTTTTGTTGGCTGTGACAAGAGTTTTTTCATGAAATATATTATTTGTTGTAGTGGCTGGATCTAGCATTATATGTTGCTTTACAGAGTTCTCGAGGGAATAAAAAATTTAGAACTTTGATGAATTGTAATTGAAATGATGACTTACTAGATCTAATGCGACAAATCTTTGTGTTCGCTTCTAGACGCTCTTGATCTTGAAATCTGAGTAGGTATTGAACAATGTAATTGAAAAAAAGAATGTGAATTCATGGAAATCATAGGAATCAAAGTCAGTTTTCATATAAAGTGTCATTGTTCCGTTCTGGAACTAGAAATAGATGTAGTTGGAGAAGTGATGATCTTGAACGTTGATGTTGATCTCCTTCACGGTGGTTCGGTGTGGACCTGCATCATTAGCACTCAAATGTCCAAGTCAGTTAAGATTCAAGATGAATGTAGTGAGAAGTAGATATTAGAGTATGTACTTACTGTTTGCATGTGAACTAATGTTTACACTTTGGATTAAATGGAGTGGATTTGAGATATATTAGGCCTTGGTAATTTGAATTTTTGATCGATCCAAAATAGTAAGTCATAAACACTAAATCCTAAATCTTAAACTATAAACTGTAAAACTATTTTCTGCTATCAATTTTATATACATACCAATCAAACTTTTTGATGAGTTGTAAGATATTTGAAAAATAGAGTTGGATTGTTTAAGTATTTAGATA
The DNA here is from genome assembly GCA_021764765.1 of Vicia sativa. Classification (NCBI taxonomy): domain Eukaryota; kingdom Viridiplantae; phylum Streptophyta; class Magnoliopsida; order Fabales; family Fabaceae; genus Vicia; species Vicia sativa. The sequence continues at coordinate 216,672,603 of CM038792.1, read as the reverse complement.
GTGTGAGATAATATAAAAAGTTATGTGACACCCATTTAACGAATTTTGTAGAATATTATAGATGTGGATGCTCTAAGATCATGTATTTTTTCTTTAAAATGTTTAAATGTAATATATTATTAGTCATTACGTGTGGCAATTGGATTTACACACACTGGTATATGAAAAAAGTAATCTAAACATCTAAAAAGTATGTATGAATAATTAGAAAAGGGTTTTATATTTGTTGTGACGTGTGATCACAAGTTAAACATCAAGCATCGTACATCCATAGACATTTCACATACATGAAATTAAACCACTTGAATCACACGAATCACATTCTTAACAAATTTAATTTCCATGAGCATGTGTTACAACAATAATGTTAAACCTTCAATCTTATCAACAATAACATTAAATCTTAAATATTTCACAACAACTTTACCATTACATGTACGGAGAAAGTATTTATGTACATGATGGAAGATCATGTTTTGTTCGTTATGCGGAGAAGATGCGGGTACTTTTTCCATTATGTCTCAATCAATTTTCAAGAAATATTAAAGTTAATGATAGTTAACGTTGCGTTTTGGACAACAATGTTGTTTGAATTTTTTCTCTCGGTAGACATTATAAACTGAAATAATAGGTGGTCATTTTCCACTCGGTTGGGTAACAAAATCGAGGGAAAGATTGATTTTCTTATTACTTACAAAATAAAATAAAATAAGAGCATAATTTTAAAAGTAAAAAAAAAAGCATAAACTACCGTTGTTGGGAATTGAAGTGTGTCTATGTTACACTTTTCCCTTCAAGAATTTGATTTAGAGGAGAAATATAGAATAATTAATGAACGATGCATTTTAGAGGTAGAAGATAAGTTAGGTTTAGGACAAAATTGAAAGAACGTGTGAATTTTAAAAAAAAAACGTCACTTTTATCATAAATAGAACACGAAATTGCACATGTTGAATATTAAAGTTTGTCTTCAAAAGAATTTTCTTCTCAGTTTCTAGGCCAACCAAGGTGGTATATTTTTAATTTAAAAATAAATAAAAAAGAACGTCTAAAGGAGGGGGTTTTACCTCTTTCGGTTAATTGATCGAGGTAAAATCTCGTCGAAAAATCTAATATTTGTTGTAGTAATCCATCATATCTTCATTCATTTAAGATAGCTAAAACAAAAAGACATAAAAATAAATTGGGTATCGAATTTTCACAGGTGTCAAAAAATTCAATAACCAGATATCATATAAACATGTTGTCAGTGAAAATATGCACTGCATTTTATAAAAATTCAATTTAAACACGTACCAAAAATTATGTAATATAAAAATCAAATTAAATCTCAACAGTTTAGCCAAAAATATGTTCATTTTTAAACATATACTAGAAATAATGATTACTAAGAAAGACTTATAAACTTGGCCCTTTTGGGCAAGTAGGGGTGACGCCTTATTTCTTGGACTTCTGATATTTTGTATGATATTCTCACGATCAGGTATAGGGCAACTCCTTTGTCTTTCCAACTCGGGTGGGAGAGTCCTTTGTCGTTGATCGGTTTTGTCTTGGTGGATAGGGGTCTCTCTTCTTGGAGGTTAAAGCTAATGACACTTTTGACTTATTCAGGGACGGTCTCTCCCTGAAAGTTGGCTCTGGCCTTTTTACCTCTTTTTAGGATGATCAATGGGTTAGGAAAACTCCCTTCATCTCAAATTTCCTAAATTGTTTCCTATTTTCGATTAGGCCTCTAAATCTCTATGAGAGGTTAGTAGATGAGAGAAAGAGACATGGATTTGGGATCTTAGGTGGATGAGACATTTTCTCTTTGACTATGAGGTGACTCTTTTCAATGGCTTTTAATATGTGGTCCGAGGCTTTAGACTGTCGTTTCAGAATGGTACGTGGAGGTGACGCGACTCGAGTAATGGTGTTTATTTTGTGATTTCTACTTACTCTTGTCTCTTATCCCGTTGAGTTAGTCCTTTCGTTTATTTGGTTTAGTTGGGATCCCTTTAAAGTTATAGTTTTTTATTGGCAGATCCTTCAAGATAGTATCCATACCAGAGAGAACTTACTTAAGAGGGTATCTGATTGACCTCTAAGACTATTTCACATCCCTTTTGTTATTTGATCATTGAGTCTCATTCTCATCTCTTTGTGACTTGTGTGATTACTTTCACTGTTTAGTATAAAAAATTTAGTTGGTTGGAGTGGTGCACTGTTTTGCATATGCATGTTTTGACTCTTTATCAGATATTTACTCCTTTGAACAGAGACTTAGGACTAGAGGGGGTTGAGAATGATTTTACATATTATGGTTTGGTCAATTTAAAAATCTAGAAATGCTATCATTGTTTTCTATGTTTTGGTGATATACTAAAAAAGCGTAGAATTTTGGCTTGAAAAAATAAGGGTTAATACCTATTTTGCCCCCTGCCATATAGGGCGCATTTGAAAAAACCCCTGCAAAAAAAAGTTGCATAGATTCCCTCAACATTTTGAAAAAATTTGTTTTTAAACCTTGGTCAGGCCACATCACTAAAAATGACGATGTGGTAGCGTTTTTTATTTAGTTTAATTTAAAGGATATGCCACATGTGTAAAATGGCTCATGGAAAGACCAAATTTGTCTTCTTCTTCCGTTTGCCATTAGGAACAACCCTCTGAGTTAAGTATGCATTTTAGTTCCTTTTGGGTGAGAGTGTACGACCTCCCACTCATACTCAGATCTGAAACAATGGCGAGAAAACTAGGCAACATCATCGGCTCCTTTGAGTAATAGGATTCCCAGGAAGCTCATAGGAATGGAAGATCTTAATAGATATGAAGGAACCTCTTAAAAGAGGGATGGTGGTAACTTTTAAAGAAAAGAAGATCCGGGTGCAATTCAAATATGAGAGACTAACCATTTTCAATTTTGTGTGTGGTAGAATAGGGCATCAAATGAAAGATTGTGAAGCGGTAGAGGACTTGAACGAAGAAGGATTTGAAGAACTTGTAGAACATGATCTGACATTTGGTCAATGGCTGCGTGCGTCACTGTTACCCAAATTTATGGATGAAGTGGAGAAGAAAGACTCAAGTTCCACAGAACAAGACAATAAGCCACAGAACAAGACAACAGAACCAGACGAAGTTGCAAAATCCAAATTTGTGGATGTTGAATCGGTAGCAGAATCGCTTGGAGTGGTGGCTCTGTCTTCAGAACATGGTCAGCAACAAGGAAACAATGTTGTAGGGGGAGTCCAGAGGAAGAAATAGATTAGGAGAAAGAACACAAAGAGCACTAAAGGAGATGGTGGTGGTTTGCAACCAAAAGAAGAAGAAGAATAAATGGCAAACTAGATTAACATTCGATTGTGTTTTCAAGAGGGCAACTTGGTCTTTCCATGAGCCATTTTACATGTGACATATCCTTTAAATTAAACTAAATAAAAACATCACATCATTATTTTTAGTGATGTGGGGGTTTAAAACAAATTTTTAAAATGTTGAGGGAATCTATGCAACTTTTTTTTTTGCAGAGTTTTTTTTCAAATGCGTCCTATATAGTTGGGGGCAAAATAGGTATTAATCCAAAAAATAATTGACATTTTAAAAATATACTGAATTATATGTCAAGTGACTTAAATGTGTTAAGGTATATTTGTGGCATAGTTTAGTATTATAGCGTTGCATGGTTAAAAAATATGGAGAAAACTTTTGTTATAAAAAACTTAACAGAAAAAATTGTTGATACGTCTGAATTTATTTTTGTTAGACAAAAAAATTACATTTTGTTTTTAAAGACTAACCTGAATTATGAGAATTTTGTGAAGAACAGGATATTAAACTTCACTTTAAATTTAATTAAACAACAAAAAGTTAGACGTACGTAAATCTATTAGGGACAATATAGGAAGCAACAAGGAAAGAATCTCAAAGAAGAAAAAAAAAACATAAGATAAGAACACCACAATAATATATTATAAATTGATTTATTTAATTTTAAAAAAGAAAAATTAAGCACTTAATTATAACAGCTAGACAAAGTGTCCATTCCACACATAATCTCAACCACAAGTTAAAGGGACTATAACCATTGATGAAATTTTAAGGTAACCCTCCTTTTGTCTTTTAATTTTTCTTGTACCATGTCTTTTCATCCCACTTGTCAAGGACACATAACAAAATAATTTCTGAAAAGGTACTATGTATGAGATGTCACTTGGACTCAATAACACATGGCATATTGAGATTGGACGATATTGATAGTCACTTTAAATCATTATGAACTAGTGTAGCACACTAGCTATATTGAAGTAGTACCAATCACATTATTAGCATTGGAATGGAGAGAATGTATGTATACTATAGAGGGCCAATGTAAATTTTCATGGAAAAGGGCAAGCATGCATTGAGTATTACGTTATGATCTAGAGTCTAAACAAGAAATGTTCTATTTGTATGAAAATTTTGGATGTGAACGATCTACATCTCTAGCTATCATATTCTAGTGGTAGTGTAACCCATTGGAATCTAAAGGACCATCATAGAATTTGTACAAATTTGTTAGTATTGTAGGACTATAGATTCATGACTAAAGATATTCTCCATTCTTAAATGAAATGGAAGTAATTATTATTGCTCCCTCCATTTTAAAATTATGCTCCTTTAAAATTTATGTAATTGATTAAATAATATAATAATATTATTATAATTAAAGTATTTTATTTTTATCAAACTAATCTTATTAATATATTAGAAAAAGTATAAAAGTAATAATTAAAGGATACAATTAAAAAAATAACAATGATTTTTATATTGATAATATTTTTTTTCCGTTTTCCACCACCAATATAGTCGAGTTCGAGAACACCATCGAGTTGTTCCAACCCCCACCTAATATAATTGTGGAGATCGACGTAGTCTTCCTACTAAATCCAACATCAATCACTGTTGAACCAACTAATAATTAATTAAAATGATAATATTGATTAAACACTTATATATCAAAAACATAATTATGGACCACTCTATTTCTTTTAAAAAATTAAAAAGTTTCTTATTTATGATAAACTTTACTTTAGTATAGTGATTTCAAATAAAATTTATTCTTTAAAACATTGTAAACAAAACTACAATAAGGAAAAGAAAATAAAAGAAGAGTATATACAATATTTATTCAGTTAGCTTGATCAAATTGATCAAATTCTAAAAAGAGAGTAATTATTTAATTCACTGTATTTCATAAATTGTCATAATATGATATAATTGTTGGTATATAAGGATGAAAATGAAGATGAAGATGGAAGAAGAGAGACAAAGAGAGGAAAACAATTATAACAAACTTTTTGAGAGAGAGAGAAACTCTATCGTAAAAAACTTGTAAATTCACTATTTATTAAAATTCAGTTACATGAGTTGTTTAAATACACTAAATAAAACTGCCACGTGAGCACAACTAACAAAGCTTAAAATAAATGTCAAATGCCACGTGGGAAAAAACCTAACTACACATCAAAAACCTAGACATGCTTCTGGGCCAACACATGAACCTCAAAAGTTTCTGCTTCTACTTCTGAGTCAGAACTACTTGAACAATACCATCAGAACATGAATTATTTCTAGCACCATCCATAAATTTATGCTCATCTAACCAAATTCTACAACACCAATTCTATGCCTCAAATGGACAAAGTGTCCAGTCTTCACGACTTACGTCAAAACACCTGCAAGTTGATTTTGGGTGCTACATTGTACAACTTCTAGCACTCTATTATGGACTTGATTCCTCAGAAAGTGAAACTCCGTGTCAATGTGCTTGCTTCTTCCATGCAACACTAGGTTATTAGCAAGGCTTATAGCATATTTGTTGCCTATCATCAACTTCACAAGTTTCTTCACTTTTATCTTTAAATGATGCAACAAATTCATCAGCCAAACAACTAGACACGCAAACAAAGCACCTTCAATGTACTCAACTTCACAAGTTGACAACGCAACCATAGGTTGCTTCTTAGAACACCAATATACGAGTCTTCCCAAATACTTGAAAAAATACCCATAAGTACTTCTTCTATCAACTCTATCTCCACACCAATCAGAGTCTGAATAACAAATCAGCTCTGAGTCAGATTTAACACCAGAAGAAAACAACATTTCTTACCACATAGTTTCTTTAATGTACCTCAGTATCCTAAATGTGGCCACTTTAGTTTGTTCATAAACCTACTCACCATTCCAACTACATAGCAAATATCAGATATGGTGTTACACAAATGCTTCAACGAGCCAATCAACAGTTTAAAAGTTGTAACATCTACATCATCACCCTCAACATCAGAATCTAGCTTGTGATTCGTCTGAGTAAATGTGATTGCAGTCTTGCAATTTGTTAACTCAAATCTCTTTAGAGGTTCAAATTCATACTTCAACTGATGCAAAATTATATCTTTCTCAGAGTACAAAATATACATCCCTAGAAAATATACCATATTTCTCAGATCAGTCATCTCAAACTCATTCATCAGCACCTTCTTAAACTTGACTATCTCATTAGAACAACTTTTTATTAGCAATATGTCATTAACATAGAGACACACCAAAATCATATTTATTTCAGAAGTGTGCTGAACATAAAGGCCATATTCTTTCTCACACTTTTTGAATCCTTGTAGCTTGAAAAATAATCAATTTTGAGATTCCAAGCTTTAGGAGCTTTTTTCAGCTCATATAACGCTTTATGTAACCTGTAAACCATCAATTCCTTATTCCTTTTCACAAATCCAGGAGATTGTGACACATATACCTCTTCCTGTAATCGACCATTCAAAAATGCAAATTTCACATCTAGATGCATAAAAGGAAAATTTCTATTAGCAGCTATCGCAATCACCAATCTGTTTGTTTCATGCCTAGCTAAAAGTGGAAACACTTCAAAATAATCTAGTCCATATTTTTGTAAATATCCTCTAGTTACTAACCTTGTTCTATGTTTCCCAATTGATCTATTTGGCTTCAACTTTATCTTGAAAATCCATCTGATGCTGATGACTTTCTTCTCTTTTGAAAGCTTAGTCAACTCTCACGTCTTATTTCTTTCTATAGCCTCAATTTCTTCTTTTAATGTATTCAACCACACTTTCTCCTTGAGAGCTTATTCAATAGTCACTGGTTCAGAGTCTACTAACATGGCACACTGAACGACTTCTCCCTCTAAGTCTACTTTAGTATCTTGCAACATGTCAAACTCTACGAATCTCCTTGGTACTTGTTTGATTCTTTATGTCCTATAGACTTGTTCATAATCTCATTCTTATTTTGGAACCAAATTACCTTCTAGAATTCCTTCAAAAGTTGGACCACCTCCGAAAGTTCCAACTTCAGAAGGTTCACCTTCATAAGCATAACCTCCAGAGTCTTGACCACCAGATTATGGATCATCATTAGAATCAGACGCACCTTCAAAATCATAATCATATTCTGACTCTGACTCGTCTTTAGAGTCTCCTTTTGACTCCGACTCATCTTTAGAATCTTAAGATTCTGCACTATCTTTAGAAGTTACTTCAAGTGTTAACACTGCACCAAGTAGGATATATATTTGCTTTAATCCCATGCTTGTGACTCCTTCACAATGATGTGTCTACGGACTTCAACCTCAGTCATGTTTTGATTATGACTCATCTTCAAAATTAGACTCGACTTTATATTCTGAGTCATCTTCTAATTCTGACTCATTTTCTCCTTTGATTATCTTTCCTTGTTTGACCAATAGCCCGTAGAAAAGTGGTCAAAACTATTACAACTGTAACACTGAACAATTCTCTTGTAAAGCTTCTCTTTTTCCTTCTGATGTTTCTTCTCATCATAGTACGAGGATTATGACTTATGAGAACCACCATGTCTTTTCTTGGTCTCTGACCAAGACTGCTTCTGGTCCATCTTGACAAAAGAATCTTTCACAGCCTGCTCCACCTCTCTCTTAGAGGTTCTCTGAGTCAAACGCAACTCTTGTGTCTCTAGACTACTTTGTAGATATTTAATTTTCACGTTGTTCAGATACTGAGAATGTTCAATTGCTATAACAATGTAATCAAATTGAGGAGTAAGAGATTACAATACATTCTTAATGATTACTTGTTCACATAGAGTTTCTCCACGAGAATTCATCTCATTTGTGATCAAAATCACTCTAGAGATATAATCATGTACCTTTTCATTGTTATTCATGTTGAGATTCTCATACGGCTTACGTAGATATTGAAGCTTCACCTTCTTCACTAGTGCATCATCGTTGTAGCACCATGTCAGTATATCCTACGCAATCTTTGCCATCATCGAATCAATGATTTTCTTAAACACATTCGCATCCCCTTATTGATGGATGTAGAACAACACTTTCTGATATTTCTTCCTCGTATCTCTCCGTGTATTTCTCTATTCCTCAGCCGCATCTGATGCAACAAGAACATAACCTTCGGTAACAAGATCAAGAGCATCTTGAGCACCGAATAACATACATATTTGAATCATCCACCGATTCTAATTCTTTCCATCAAACACTAGAAACTTTGTATTCAAACTGTTTTCTTCGTTTACCTTCGTGCTTATGCATTTAAACGCAAACAAATCTCAGATCTCACCAAACACTTGTGTTTCCCGATCCCACAAAATGAAGAAATGCAATTCTGTTACGATTCTGATAATGAATTCAATGCAAATTCAAGCAACAAAATCAATCACACACGTCTCACGTACACTCGTGTTTCCTTGTGAACCAAACCAGAGCTTTATATATCAATTTGTTGGTGCTCAAGATTGAAGATGAACATGAGGATAGAAGAAGAGAGAGAAAGAGAAAGAGAGAGAAACAATTATAACAAAAAAATTAGAGAGAGAAACTCTATTATGAAAAATTTGTAAATTTACTACTTACTGAAATTTAGTTACATGAGTTGTTTAAATACACCAAATAAAACTGTCACGTGAACACAACTAACGAAATTTAAAACAAACGCTAAATACCACATAGACAAACATCTAACTACACCTCTAAAAACTATACACGCTCCTGGATCAACACAGAAACCTTAAAAACTTATGCTTCTGAATCAAAACTACTTCTGAACAACACCATCAGAATATGAATTACTTCTAACAATAATAACCTCTTATATTTTTATTTATGTTTTTAAATCAGTTACCCACTTAATATTAGATACACAAATCTAAAATATTTACAAATGTTTATCAATTTTCGTAAATATTTCAACAACAAAAATTCAACTCTTATAACAATGAATTTTAAAAATGTATCTCCAATTATCTCTCATTAAGATTTCACTTGCCTCAGTTTCACGCTAAAGCGCATCGATAATCATTTTATTAGGTGTTAGGAGAAATGCATGGTGTTTCCTTAAAACCATTGTGTTTATGAAAAACACAGGAGGGCACAAGGTTCCTCCAAGATACACTGAGTTTCAGAGATTATGTGTTTATGTCAAATGCATTGAGTTTTCACAATTTTTTCAAAGTTTTAAGTCAAATTGCTCCATTTGAAATATATGATAAATAAAAGAAATATATTGATAATTTTATTAAATTATTTTTACTGATTATAATAAAAATATTTGTATTATAAACATAAAACAGAAAATTAATAATTATGAACATTATAGTAATTAGCATGATGGTAATATAAATAGAATATAAAATGCTATCACTCCCATGTGAGATATTTTTATTTTATTTTTGCAAGTGTGACCATTACCATAAGAAAGATAGCATAACAATATATAGAGTTCATTAAATACAAAAGTTGTAATAAATTATTTATTTCACTTGATTTGGTTTGATATCAAATAAAAGTTTAACTTATTTTCTAGTAAAAAATGTTTAACTTATTTTTATGTTTGACAAGTTTTTGTGGAGTTGAATCGACATAAATTATAAATAGTTTTCATATTTAATTTTGGTTATCAAGAATAATTTAGTATTTTAATTTGTTTTGTTAACTTATTTATTAAATTTATTTATTGTTAGGACCTACGCGATAATTTATTTTGTGTTTAAATAGATTAGTGGTAGCTGTCATTTATAACAACAATATAATATTTCTTATAGTTTTTACAGCCTTTATTCCATCTGCTCTCATAATTATATTCCTTTTGTTCATCACACATTGTGAACCAACAAATTAGTATCTAGAGCTCCAATTCAGATCCACGGAGAAACACGACAAACACAAGTGGAACTGTGGAGCGTTGTGTGATTGATTTTGGTTCTTGAATTCATGTTGAATCTTGAACAAAATCGGAACATAATCACATTTTCTAATTCCAAGGGATTGAGAAATAGTGTGCTTAATGAGATCTGAGTGTTTTGTACAAGGTTGAAGATGAACAGAAATGGTAATATGAGTACCAAACTTCCTATTTTTGATGGCAAGAATAAGAATAGATGGATGATTCATATGTGTGTGTTATTCGGTGCTCAAGATGCTCTTGAGCTTGTTATCGATGGCTATATTACGGTTGCAGCAGATGCGACAGAAGAAGAGAGAAACAAGCAGAGAGGCAAAAGGAAGAAATATCAGAAAATGTTGTTCTACATCCATCAATGTGTGAATGTGAATGTGTTTGAGAAAATTGCTGATTCGATGATGGCGAAGGAGGCGTGTGACACACTGGTCAGGTGTTATAGTGGTGACACATTAGTAAAAAAGGTGAAACTTAAGCCCATGCAAAAGCAGTATGAGAATCTCAATATGAAGGACAACCAGAAAGGTTTCTGAGTACATCTCCAGAGTGATTCTAATCACTAATGAGATGAAGGCTTGTGGAGAAACCCTTTCTGAACAAGTAATCATTGAGAAGATATTAAGTTCGCTTACTCCTCAATTTGATTACATTGTTGTAGCAATTGAACATTCTAAAGATCTGGACATCATGAGAATATAAGAGATAAAAAACATTCTAGAGGTGTATGAGTTGCGTCTGACTGAAAGAACTCATGTGATGGAAGTTGAGCAGACTCTGAAAACTTCTTTTGTCAAGAAGAACTAGAAACATTCTTGGTCAGAAACCAAATATAGACATGTTGATAGATTGCATAAGTCAGAAAAACCTCCACTTTTGATGAGAAGAAACATCAGAAAGGAAGGAGAATTTTGACAAGAAGAAGATCAATATTCTTGTTCTAAGCAGTTTAGTCATTTTGCTAAAGATTGATGGTCAAACAGAAGAAAGAAATCAGAACTATGAAATGAATTTTAGAACTTGAAATTAGTCTTTTTCGCTTAGTTCAAAACATGATCACTATTCTAAACTGAATAACATCCATTTAAAATTGACTCTATTAAAAAAAAATATTCGAAACAAAATATGAATTCATTCAAATTTAAGAAAAAGGCACTTTTTTTTACATAAAAGTAAATAATTTTATTTTTACAGAAATAGTAAAAGGAAGTTTTATTTACACAATGATGAATCAAACCTATGTCGATTGAGGGAACATCTTTTAGCTTTTTCTTCTTTTCTTTTCCTACCTCTTCTAATTGTCCCATTTTCTTCTCATTTTTTGAAAGTGACGTTTTAACTTCTACAAAAGAAAAAAATCCAAATAACCATAACTTTATACCTGTGCTGGCTCGGCACTTGCTAAACTATAATTCATTTTGGTCCATTATTTGTCTTAAAATTTGTACCATTAAAGAAAACTACGATTTTCTCCATAAAAGAAAAAGGGGGGAAAAAATTCTCACTTGACTAATTTCATCTTCTTTTAAGAGTATATAATTTCAAAGTTATGTTTGTAGGTAAGAGGACATTGTAGTATGTTCTTATACTAAAAGACCATAATGTTGTTGCTATGTAAACATCTAAACGTTACACCTTTTTCTCACGTTGCTTTTAATTAACGATGAGTTTAGCCAAATTATAGAGACAACTAACATTCACTCAATAAAATTGTTTACTTTAATAACGTAGATAGTAGTTGGTAAGAAATCACATAAACCATCTCAATTGTAATCTCATAGATCAATTGTACCGGATAAAGATAGGAGATCAATGAGTTTTACAAGAATTATAACAATATCACAAGAAATTAATATTAATTGTTTAAATTGAATAATTTTATTTTTCTCTCTTCAACTTGTATTTAATTCATTCTAAAGTTTCAATAAAAAATGATTGAATTCTTTTTTAAACAGAAAAATAATTTATATATGTTGAAGCATACACAACTGAGATAAGGTGAATTAATGGTGAAAATTGATTAATTGGAGAAAATGAAGTTTAGAGAGAATAAATATGAAAATTGAGAGAGAGTAATTGAGAAGAAATTATTATGTATTATTTACAATGGTAAAATTGTTACTCATTACATGAGAGGGAGTGCCTTTTATAGGCATCTAAAAGTAGAACAAAACAAAACAACAAACAAAGCCAAAACAGAAAAACTGCTGCACCAGAAAATTCTATTTCGCGAGCAGTTTCCCAAATGGAATCGATTTCCTCTTGAATTTACTTTTTTTTGGAAGAAAAACTTATTTATTTAAGTTGTTTCCAAAACAGCTCCTAAAACCTTCACAATGCACTTGACTTATACTCAATATTCAACACACCACCTTAAGTCAAGTGTTCCACATTCCTCAAGCTCAATTTCTTCACAAGCCTCTTGAACACTTCATTTGTTACCGCCTTCGTCAAAAAATCCGCAAGTTGTTCTTCGCCTCGACATTGTGCTAGCTTATTTGTACTTCACACCAGCTCCCTCAAGTAATGAAACTTCATCCCCATGTGCTGCTCCTCCCATGTTCTATAGGATTCCTTGCAAGGTTGATAGCCCAGAGGTTGTCAACAAAGAGTGTGACAACTTTTACCTCAATGTTGTCCAACTCCTTAAGTAGATTCATTGGCCACAAAATTTGACATGCACACATCGACGTTGCGATATACTCGGACTCACAATAAGAGAGTGCCACCACGAGTTCCTTTTTAGAGCACCAAGAGATTGGAGCTCCTCTGAACATAAATACATAACTGGTCGTAGACTTTCGATCATCTTTATCTCCGCACCAATTGGAATCATATAACCGAGTAACTCACACATGCTTCCCATCATTGCATGAAAGAGAATTCCACAGCCAAGAGTACCTTTGATGTAACGAAGGATCCTCTTGACCACTGCCAAATGAGACACCTTTGGTCTCTCCATGAATCTGCTAGCAATACCGACACTAAATGCCAAATTTGGTCGCGTATTGCACAAGTAACGTAACGATCCAATCAACCTTCTATATTGAGTTGGATCAACACCACCCTCATCCTCATTCTTGGACAGATGCAACCTTGGTTCCATTGGTGAATTGACAACATTGCAATGCTCCATATCACACCTCTTCAATATCTCATGAGCAAACTTTCTTTGATGCATGAGAAGTCTCAATTTTGACTTTTGGAACTTTATGCCAAGGAAGTATGTCATGATACCAAGATCGCTCATCTCAAATTCTTCCATGAGTTCACCTTTGAACTTGGAAATAAATTCTTCATTGCTGCCCATAATCAAAAGATTGTCCACATATAAGCAAAGTATAATCACACCTTTGCTTGCATCCGACTTCACATAAACACTCTGTTCAGATACACACTTCTTGAAGCCAACTTCAATAAGAAAAGTAGCTATGCATTTGTTCCAAGCTCTAGGTGTTTGTTTCAAACCATAGAGTTCTTTCCTCAACTTGTAGACTCTTCCAGCTTGGTTCTTTATCATAAAATCGACAGACTTCTCTACATAAACTTCCTCCTCAAGTGGACCGTTCAAAAATGCAGATTTCACGTCTATTTGGTACATTCGCCAATTTTTGCTATTGGCGATACCGACAACCAACTGTATGGTCTCGAATCTAGCTACCGGAGCAAATACCTCATCATAGTCTATGCCTTCATTGCAAAATCACAGCGCCATTAGTCGAGCCTTATGCTTGACAATTTCGCCTTTAGGATTTGCCTTCATTTCATAGTCCCACTTTACTCCGATTGCCTTTTTTTGTTCTGGTAAATCAACCAGCTCCCAAGTGTTGTTTTTCTCAATCGATTTCAGTTCTTCTTTCGCACACCACTTTGCATTGCTCGATGCCTCTATTGTACTCACCGGTTCAGATTCGTCCATAAGCGCAAAGTGTATAAGATCACCATCATTTTTGTTCTCATTATCATGGAACACTTCAAAATCTTGGAGCCGTTGAGGTAGACCTCTACGTCTTGTCGGTCGTCTGCTGGACTCACCGTTGCCACCTTCTATCGGAATCAGGACCTGCTCATCCGCTTGCGATGTTCGGTTTTCTATATTTTCGGTGGAAATCGGTTTCGGGATCGGAAACCGATTTTTGCTTCAATCCATTCCGAGCCTTGATATACAAATGTTGAGGAAGCGATTTCCTTCTGTTGGCGATTTCGAACTTGTTTTGAGAAAAATTACTGTCAACGACTTGACTTATCCACCATTACATCTTGACTAATTATGATATTCTTGCTACTCACATCAAATAGTTTGTAGCCTCCAATAGAGTGATATCCGACAAGTAACATTGCCTCTCCTTTATCATCCAACTTCTTTCGAAGTTGACCCAGAATGTGCTGAAATGCAATCGAACTTAAAACTTCCAAATGCGTCAAATTTGATTTATGACCAGACCATACCTCTTCTAGTGTAAGTGTGTCAAGCTTCTTAGAAGGTCACATATTCAACAAATAGGCTGGTGTAGAAACCACTTCTCCCCATAGTTCATTCGACAAGTTCTTCCCTTTCAACATGCTACAAACCATATTCATAATTGAGAGATTTCTCCTTTCGGCAATACCATTTTGTTGAGGTGTATAAGGTGTAACAACTTCATGCACTATACCCTCATCATCACAATAATTCCCAAATTCACTTGAGGTATATTCACCTCCACCATCCGTTTTGAGAATTTTCACCTTATGACCGCTTTGTCGATCCGCCATGGACTTAAAATGCTTGAACACATCAAACATCCCATCCTTCCTCTTTATGAGCTAAATCCATAGCTTCCTACTAAAATCATCAATAAAAGTGATAAAGTATCTATTTCCGCCATATGAGTCGACTTGCATTGGGCGGCACACATCAGAATACACCACCTCAAGGTGTTTCTCGGTCCTATGACCAACATCCTTGATAAAATTGTTCTTGTGTTGCTTCCCTTGCACACATTCTTCATATAACTCAACTGTAAAATTAATCTTGGGAAACCCGATCACCATACCATGCCTTTGCAACGTGTCGAAGTCTCTAAAATTAAGGTGTCCAAGATGGTAATGCCACAACCACTCATCACGACTTTCCGCTTGTCATACCCCAATTTTTGACCTAAGATACATTCTCATATCATCTACATATGCATCATTACATCATTGACAAATTGCAAAATAAGATAGATCGTGTGTTGGCTTCTTGAGCCAAATTAGGGTTTTGAATCAAAATCATTCATTAATGCAAGATGTGATCAATTAGGATTTGAATCTCCATTCATCTCAATTGATCTATCTTCATCATTCATCAACATTTAATCTTAAAAATCCATATCCTCAAGATCTACCTTGGATCAACCAAATTAGGGTTTTGATCGATGATGGTACATCATTGACTTTTGGATCAATGCATGAACTAATTTCTTAGAGCATGACCTCAAGATTATAAATTTAATATCTTGACCTAATTTCTTGGTTCAAAACATCTCCAATGCCATGGTTGATTAATAGTGAAAATTTGAATCATCTGACAAAAGTCAACTCTTTAGATAAGTCAAACTTTGACTTTTTTGGTCAACTTTGAAATTCAAAACTTCCAATCATCAAAGAATTTCCAATTATTCAACTTGGTCATCAAAAATCCAAAATGTGTAAAAAAGTCAACAAAAAGTCAAAACAAGTTACATCGTCCTTGTAGATTACCAACGTACAACCCTTGAACAATAACAAGTTACACAAACATAACAGGACTGCGATACACCACTCATCTAGGGTTTATACATAAGACTTGCGACTATAATACACTAGTCCAAATCCGACAATCTCGCATACTCGCTAAAAACTCAATGCTCGATATCTAAACCATGTTGCGTCACTTTAATGCATAAGATGCCAACCGTAAAACAACTTGGCTAATTCCTCAACTTCAAAATTACTCAGAACGGATACGTTCAAAGCGTACACCCATCAAGACACCTCGCAACATCAACTTCATCAACTCGAAGAATCACTCTTTCATTCTCGATTGATCAACGTCCATTGGTCCTCTAAATACATGACATAGTTTGACCTTTTCAGGTTTTGTCCAAATATTCACTTGTGAAACTTCGACGTATACACTTGACTTCAACGAAGTCTTCCCTTATAACAATTCAATTCCCAAAGTATATATAAGTAATCATTATCCTCGTACCGTCACAACGATCAATACACAGGCTTCTCCTTCGAAACACCTTTCACAACTTTCAATCTTCCAAAGTGGTAATTCAAACCAAAACACTCTCTCAAGAACTCAACCCATCAATGTCGTCTCATACTCCTGACTTACAACACAGGTCGGACTTAGAACCATAACGTCAATTTCTATGGAATCCAATCATGAACACCGTCGCGACCGACTTAAGTCACAATAAAACACCTTCCTCTATAAAACATCAATCATCTTTAAGTACCTGTGGTTACCAAACCATCACCAAATTCCTTACCGTCAAGACTTATTTTAGTCGTAATCTAATAATCCACCGCGACCATTAGTATCCGACGAAATCCATATGTTAGTAGTGAACAAATCCTTAATAGCCTTCTGAGCTTAATCTCAACTAGAGTCTCAAAACAAACATGCAACATTCTTCAAAATAATAAATCCCAAATCAGATATTCTTGGGTTATCCGCGACATTAACATACTAAACTCAACAACAAACAAAGTCTCTTTATAGATCGTACTCAAACTTGAATTGTCTTCAACAATTCCAATCTTCTCGTCGTCAACATCTGCACCTTTAAGATTTCAAATAAGCACAACCGCCTCAAACTCTAACTCACGTGTCTGACAAATTTTCCTTATGAAAATCAAATCGTTCCAAGGTAGCAATACACTTTTCCAACTCTATGTCGAAATACATCTTAAGTCCAAAAATGAAATATCACATTACACCGCACAAGGTTCTTCAGTACAAAACAAGACTAAAAATCAAAGTATTAAACTACACCTTTGGTTCAAACAAATTCGCTTCCCATTCGAAGTCAATTAGTGACTCAACCATCTCGGGTCAAAATACTCACGATCACTACCAACTTATAAAAGATCTTCCATCAAACTCAAAGCTAGCGATCGTGCGATCGGAAGGTGTCTTGTCTGCGGTGGTCCAAAGTGAAAGAGGGGGTACTGCAAGATACTCGATACCAAAGTAAGTAAAGGCGAGAGAAGCAAGCAAGTGAGAGAGTAAAGAATGAGATACGACCCTCTCAAGTGAGGAGGTATTTATAACCCGGGCCAAGATCCGATTGGTGGGCGAAATCCAAGCCCACTGGCGGATTGTTAGAACTTAGGTGTGCGAGGAGAGCCAGCACGTGGCCTCCTCCCTAGATTGTCGCCCGGAAATCCGGGTTTATTAAAAGTCCCTAGAAGACGTGGTTAAAGAGATCGATAAAAGGGTCCGATATTATCGGGGGCGTGGCGATCAGGACCGTTGTACGTGGCCCCGTGGACCTCAAGCTGTTTTCCAAGGGCAATTGGGCCTAGAATCTGTTGGGCCTAGAGCGTGGGCCAGTCCAGAACAGGAGCCCCCCAAGTCTTTGCTCTAGTAGAGCAATGACTTTGAACTGGGCATGTCCTCGACTGTATTCAACGGCTTCTTTTATCTTTGTAAGCAATGGGCAGGAGCCTGCAGTCGCCGTAACCGCCCGGCGGGCATTTTCGGATCGTTTATACTCGGGGATGTCCGCATGGGAACGTCGGGGTGTGAGGTCGGTGAATCGGGTTGCCCGATCCACGAGGAATAGCTCGCAGGCCAAGCGTCGTGCCAGTTTGATGCCACTTGTCATTTTGGGATGGGACTTTTGGCGCCTAAAAGGTGTGACCTTTCGTATGCCCCTGGATTTTGGTTATA